>JAMXBD010000060.1:0-1200000 GCA_024138025.1 Combretum micranthum | reverse complement strand
AGGTACCGGCATAAGCCTGCAAAAAGGGGTGTCTAACACGTGGCATGATGTCAGTAGATGTGAAACCATGGACAAACATCTGACCGAGCCAATGTTAGGAATTAGGATCATTTTCAATGTGACATAATTATTGCTAAAAAATATAGAAAGTAAAATGGTTTATAATTCCTGCATACGTGAGAAATTACTTCTTATTTTTTTTTTTAACAGATATAACGAAGGACACCACGACATCTTACATCATTTTCAATTTCTCCTTATCGAGCGATAATCTCTATGCTAGAGTCTGTGGTCCATCCAGCAGTCAATTAACCATCTATCAAAATATTCATTCTTGGGAGAAGATCCAGAAAATGCTACGCGCTCGTGGCTGTTATAAGGAAATCGGTCCCATTACATTATTTAACGATTCATATCTATTTCAATTATGATCGAAATCACTTTTTCAATTTCAAAGAAAATAAGTTTTATAATACGTATGAAGTACCATGTTGAACGGTTACTAGCTACGAACAGAAGAGAATGCAGTTAAAAGAAAGGACATAGAAAGGACTTTGCAATGTATGTATGTATGTAGGATGGTGGCTGCAAAATTCTTTTCTTCCTTCACCATTTATATCCGTGGAATCTGCCGACACATTTTCCTTAAATAAAACTCTTTAGAATGGTTGGTTTCGTGCCATTCTTACCGTCGCTAATTCATCCCATTACTTCTGCCTCACTGTTATAATTCGATATGACAAACAATGGCAAAAACAAAAAAAGGAAAATAAATAACACATAAGATTTTACGTAGAACCCTTGCGAGAAAAATCACAGACTGAGAAGAGAGCAAAATCCACTAGTGTTGAAGAAGGAGTACAAGGAGATATGTGTACAAGTGATCTCACAGTTCTCAAACACTCATAAATCTAAAAACAACACACAAACACATATATTATATGTCTAGGCCGACATAATGGTTGGAAGCTAAAAAGCCACCAATTGTAAACCTACTCGGCGGCATACCTAATAAAGGCTAGCGGCTTAGAGCTAGTGTTGAAAGTTCACATAATCAAAATCTTAAAAGCTGGCTTCAAGGCTGGCTGGGCACAATATATAAGCCAGCGGTGTTGACATGTAGGCAGACGGCTTTGAGCCAGCCTACAACAAACCATGCTCTTGGAAATAATTTCCAAATTGAAGAAGAATTCAAGGCCGACGGCATAAATCCTAGAGCTAGCGGTGTATGCATCAGAACTAGTAGCTTTCAAAAAATTTGGGTCACATATCCAACAATCTCCACCTTGACACAAATTCAAAAGCAAAATCAACACAAGCTTCAATCTTTAACACAAACAACAAACATTCTCCTTCTCTTCCACAAATCCCTAAAGGGGATCAATTAGCAAACAACACCAATCAAGTCAAGACAGTGCTCAAACTTGGCTATAGGAAGTATCTTTGTCATCATATCAGTAGGGTTATCTTGAGTACTGACCTTACTTACAGCAATATCACCATCAACAATAACATCACGAATGAAATGATACCTAACATCAATGTGTTTTGTCTTCTCATGATACATTTGATCCTTAATGAGGTAGATTACACTCTGACTATCACAAAAGACTATTGTAGTCTTCAAGTTATCATTGATTTTTCCAAATAATCCTTTTAACCAAATAACTTCTTTAAAAGCTTCTGTAATGGCCATGTATTTGGCTTCAGTTGTGGATAGAGCAACTGTAGCTTACAATGTGGCATTCCAACTAATAGCACAGCCACTAGGTGTAAAAATATAAGCTGTGAGAGATCTTCTTTTATTCAAATCTCTAGTAAAATTAGAATCCACAAAACCAACAATTCCATCTCTAGTTCTACCAAACTATAGACAAAAATTAGTAGTACCTCTTAAGTATATGAAAATCTATTGAACCGCTTTCTAATGTTCTTTACCAGAATTTGTCATTTACCTGTTGACAACACTCATAGCATATGAAAAATGTGGACGAGTATAAACCATTGCATACATAAGAGATCATATAGCATTAAAATATGAAACTCTTGACATATATTTAACTTCATCATTTAAATATAGAGATAAAGCAGACAAAAGTCTGAAATGTGCTACTAAAGGTGTACTAACATGTTTAGCATTCATCATATTAAACCTGCACAGAATCTTCTCAAAGTACGCCTTTTGACTGAGATGCAACATACGTGCTTTTCTATCCCTCAGAATTTCCATTCCATGTATCTTCTTTATTGCTCCCAAGTCTTTCATTTTAAACTTTCTGCTCAACTGATTTTTAACTTTTCCAGTCTCTCCTCTATCCTTGGCTACATTCAACATACAAGAGTAGACATACAAAAGACTTATATTTACATTTCTTGAAATAGACACAACTATCAAAATTACTTCTCCCGAAATCATGGGAAGTAATGAATGAGCCAAACCTCTTGTACCACTTCCTGGATGACTGTTTTATAGCAATAAAGCGATTTCTTTAATGTGCAAACATGATACTCCTTTCCTGAGACTACAAAGCCTTTTGGCTATTGCATGTGAATATCTTCATCAAGCTCACCGCATAAGAAAGCTGTCTTCACATCCAACAGTCAGTTCAAGCTCAAGATCTTGCAAAGCTACATTACCAAGTAATGCTCTAAATGCGTTGTGTTTTACAGCAGAAGAAAACACATTAGTGAAATTAATACATGATATTTGACCATAGCCCTTTGCAAAAAGTCTTACCTTGTATCTGGGTTCTTTAACTCTAGATGTTCCTTCTTTTTTCTTGAATACCCATTTACACCGAACAGTCTTCTTCCCTCTAGGAAGCTTCACTAAATCTGAAGTGCCATTCTTATAAAGGGATTCATCTCCTCTTACATTGCAATTATCCACTTACCAGAATCATTACAATTCACAACTTTTGAGTAAGTAGATGGCTCTAGATTTAAATCAATGTGCTCTGCCACATTGAGTGCATGAGCAATAAGATCTGCCTCTGCATATCTCTGAGGAGGCTTAACTTCTCTCCTAAGTCTGTCTCTAGCAATGGAATACTGCTCCTATGATAGTGTAGAGACAGAACTACCCTGTGTCTATAATCTAAGCTGAGAAGTAGTCTTTGATGTAGAACCTGAATCAATTTGAAACTCCACTTACATGCTTGATTTCTACTGTACTTTATCAGATGAAGTATTAGAAGATAAGTCAGATAGCATTACTATCTCATCAAAAATCACATCGCTACTAATAATGACTTTCTTTAATTCAAGATACCACAATTTATATCCCTTGACACCATGTTTAAAACCAAGGAATATGCACTTCAAAGATGTTAGCTCAAGCTTCCATTATCTACATGAGCATATGCAGGATAACAAAAAATTTTCAACTTAGAATAATCAGTAGGACTACTAGACCATACCTTTAGTGGAGTCTTCTTCTCAATAGTTGTAGAAGGAAACCTATTAATCAAATAACATACTGTAGAAGCTGCTTCAGCCTAGAATGATTTTGGTAACTAAGCATTAGAAAGCATGCACCTAACTTTCTTCATAATGGTTTTGTTCATCCTTTTGCTATCTTGTTTTGTTGAGGTCTACTAGGAACTATTAGATGCTCACAATTCTCTCTAATTTGCACAAAACATTGAAATCATTAGAATAAAATTCAAGACCACTATTAGTGCAAAGACAATTTACTTGCTTCCTAGTTTGTTTCTCAATCATCGTCTTCCACTCCTTGAATGTAGGTAAAACATCGCTTTTTTACTTTAAGAAAAATACCCAAACTCTTCTGGAGAAATAATCAACGATGGTCAACATGTAGATAACACCTCCACTTGAAGGCACTCTAGACGGATATAATGCAAAGTACCCTTTGTATTATGAGCATCTGTGGTGAATCTAACTCTTTTCTGCTTTCCAAAAACACAGTATTCATAGAACTTCGACTTACTGATGCCTTGCTCATCAAGAAGTCCTCTGTTGCTCAATTCAACGATACCAGCTTCACTCATATGCCCTAGACACATATGCCATAGTCTAGTAGCATCCTCATCTGAAAGAAGAAGAAGCGAAGGCTGCATCACTTGCAATAACAAAACCCTGTAAAACATATAAGTTAGCAGTCTTTTTCTACCCCTTCATCACCATAAGAGATCCTTTACTGATATTCAGAACTCCACTTTCACTAGCGTATTTATAACCTTTAGTATCAGAGTACTCAAATAAATTAAATTTCTCTTCAAGTCAAGAACATGTCTCACATCTTCAAGTATCTAGACAACACCATCAAACATTTAAATTTTTATGGTGCTAATGTCTGTAACCCCATAAGAAGCATTATTTCTTAATAGGACAAAATCTTTGGAAACTTGTTATATGTTGAAAATCAGTTCCGATTGGAACACATATGAAAAGTACAACCAGGATCCAGAATCCACTCCTCACTAGTATAAGGATCATCATTAGAAGCTACAAGAAGTTCACTGCCACTATGGTCTTCAGCTAACTCAGCTTCACCTAACTTCTCTAGTTGTTTCTCCTTTTGATTTTGGGTAGCTCTCTTATTCTTGTTTTGCAATTTATAGTATTCTGATTTAATGTGTCCTTTCTTCTTGCAATACCTGCAACCTTATCTCTATTTGAAGACTTTGACCTTCTCCTCAAATTACTAGAACCGCTTTCTTGACTCCTACTACGAGAAATAAGACCCTCTACCTTAGGCTTGGATCCAATTACTAAGTGTTTTATTTTCTCAAAAGACGCAAAAGCATCATACACCTCTCCCATGATAAGAGAATCACGACTATTCAAATTTGTGTCTCTAAAATTTGAATAAGAAGGAGGTAGAGAATACAATAGAATTAAAGCTAAATCATCTCCATCATATTTAACCTTCAAAGTTTCTATATTAGAAACAATTTCCTTAAAGATGGTTCAGTAATCTTCTAGAGTCCCACCTTCTGTCAACTTGTGTGAATGTAGTCGCTACTTCATATGTAATTTATTAGTCAAACTCTTTGTCCATACAGAGCTGCTCCAATTTTAATCATAACCCAGCAGTTGTCTTCTCCTTCAACACATCCTGCAAAATCTGATTTGGCAAATGAAGATGAATTTGAGAAAGGGCTTTATGATCCTTACGCAATTCTTCTTCCGGTGACCAAGACGCAGGCATCTTGTCAAACCTTAACAATACATCATCCAAATCCATCTGTGCTAACACCACTCGCATTTTGACCTGCATAGAGAAAATCTTGTGCTCCGATCCAATAAAGGAATGTCATACTTCACTGTTGCCACTATAGAGAAGATACAAAATACTAAACCTTTGGCTTTGATATCAGTTATGGCAAAAACGAAAGAACAAAAGTAAATAACACACAAGATTTTACGTAGAAAACCTTGCAGGAAAAACCACGGGTAGAGGACAGAGCGAAATCCACTAATGTTAAAGAAGGAGTATAAAAGGATATGTGTACAAGTGATCTCACAATTCTC
The DNA here is from genome assembly GCA_024138025.1 of Combretum micranthum. Lineage (NCBI taxonomy): Eukaryota > Viridiplantae > Streptophyta > Magnoliopsida > Myrtales > Combretaceae > Combretum > Combretum micranthum. Next base: position 1,194,501 of record JAMXBD010000060.1, on the reverse strand, counting down.
AAACACTCATAAACCCTAAAAGCAACACGCAAACACATATATTTTATGTCTAGCCCAATACAATGGTCAAAAGCTAAAAAGTCACTAATTTTATTCGGCCGATAGCTTATGTCACCAACAACAATGGCATACCTAATAAAGGCCGGTGGCTTAGAGCCAGCCATGAAAGTTCACATAACCAAAATTTTAAAAGCTGGCTTCAAGGCTGGCTGGGCATAGTATATAGGCCGATGGTGTTGACACATAGGTCGATGGCTTTGAGCTAGCCTACAACAAACCATGCTCTCAGAAATAATTCCCAAATTGAAGAAGAATTCAAGGTTGGCCCTAAAGCTGATGACATAGATCCTAGAGCAGGCGATGTAGGCATCAGAATTGGGAGCTTTCAAAGAATTTGGGTCACATATCCGACACTCACTATAGGCTTACTCTTGCAAGTCTGACTAATTTAAAGACATCATAGAAATTGAATTATTAGTTTGTAATTAGCTTGTAGAGGGATATTTTTATAATCGAGCCTTTGTCTTAATTTAATGTAATGAACTAGTTATTAATGCTTGTGATGATGTCTAAAGACTTTGATCTAATTCAATGATGTTTTAGAGAGATTTAAGTTAATATAATTGAAATATGGATTGTTAGCTAGTCTTGTTCTTACATTATAAAAGGTCTTTTTAAATAAAACTATAGAATGGTCTTTTAAGTCTATTTGGGTCACATTTAGCCTCAACAGGGTCTTAATAAGCCTTATAATGGACAAAAAGCTTATTTGTATAAATTACATTAAAATCTATCAACATTGATGGTAAATTCATTTAAGGTATCAATGTTTTGAATGACTAAAAAGAGAACAAATGTGAGGGATAAATTTATTTAAGATATCAATTTTCAAATGGTTAAAATAAGGAATCAACGTTTTGTAAAGCGGGTCGGATAATGTATTAATAATTAACTATTGACGAAAGTTAAGGAAATTTAATTGAAAACTAATCTAAATATTGATATCTCATTTGATCCACTTTGAGAATCGTTAATTCCTTCTTTTTTTAACAACTAGAAACATTGATACCTTAAATGAACTTATTTCCAAACATTAAACCTTCTAGTGTAATTTATCAAAACTTTTTTTTATAATGTTAATTTGCTAAACCTTATAAGGTTATAGAGATTTAAGTCTAAGTCCTAGCTTAAAAGCCCAAGATTATACATAGAAATGGAGATTTCAATTTAGATTGTTGATTGCCACAAATTGATCTAATGACTCTCGATAGCAGCTCATTTGGTTGGTCAATCATAGATTCATCTAAAAGTCATGATTAATGTTGGATTCTATATATATAGGGCTTTGCTCTCATTTGCAACATTCAAAGTATTGACAGGTTTCGCACAAGCACTATTACTCTATTGGAATTACTTCTTATTGCTCAATGTGGACTATAAGAATATGAATTTATCTATTCCTTTTCCTACATTTCTTTTCTTGACATTTTTGTACCTGTGATCAACTTAAAACTTCTTTTAGGTTAAGTGGTATGCATGTTGCATGTGGTTGACCAACTTTAGCAATCTTCCATACACTAAATGGAAACTTTTTTTGGAGAGGAAAGTACTTGATGGACTGACACCTTAGGGAGGCTTTCGAAGGAGCAAGACACCTACTTTCACATGGTTAAGAAAATCCAAGTGGCTGAGGAGAATAATGAATATGTAGCTTCATAAGATTATGCTCGAACCCACCGAGTCATGGGTCTAGTAAGGTTTAGCTTGGAACAAGCTTGGTCTAAGATAGGTCGAGTTGATTTCGAGCCTACCATTGATTCATGAATCAGCCCATATTTTTTTATTATTAAAATTAACTTAGAAAGATAAAAGGAAAATTGTAAAAATTTTAAAAATAAACTAAAATTAGATAAAAACAACTTTTTAGCTTAATATAAAATTAAGCTTAAGGAAAATATTCATTAACCAGTTTGTTATTTAAAAAAAAATTGTTCAACGTGTATATTTACTTATACACAACCACATCTACCTATAATTGTGAAATCAATAATGTAAAACTACAAAACACTCAAGATATAAACAACTTCCACAAAGACAATAAAAAGTCCCGCATTGTTAAAAAATAAAAATTTCCTTTGATTAGAAGTTCAAAGAAATCTAACCAAATAACTTTTTAATCGTATTTATTATTAGTGTTGTTAACAAAGACAACACATTTAATATTATTAATAGGGTAAATTACACTAGAAGGTCACAACATTTGGGGGTAAGTTTAAGAAGGTTATAATATTTAGTGAGTAAGTTCATTTTAGGTCATAACATTGGGGGATAAGTTCATTTTAGATCATAATGTTTAGAGAAGTGTGTCAATTAAGGTTACTATTAGCATGTATCAACGGGATAAATATTTAATTAAAACTCAAGAAACCCTCCTTTAAGGTCTCATTGACATGTATCAATAGGAGAAATACTTAATTATATCTTAGAAGAAACTTTTCCAAATGTTGTGATCTCTTTTGAACTTTTTAAAATGTTGTGACCTAAAATGAACTTACCTTCAAATGTTGTGACCTTCTAGTATAATTTACCCATTATTAATAGTCATAATTTTCACTATTCACAAGAAAAATAGTTTAAACATCCTTTTTCTATTTATATTTATTTCTTTTTTCCACTTTTTCTTTTCCTTTTCATTTTTCTCTTATTTTTTTGTTTTCCTTTTTTTTTTATTTTAATGCAGCACTCATTGGGTTGCAATTGGTCATGCCCACAGATGTTGGGCGGATCTGGGTCCCGTGCCAAGGTGTATTTTAAGGACATGGATTTGAAGCTAAGATAGTTTTCTTCCTTATTTTTGCCTTACTTGAAAAAAAATGATAAAATAAAATAATATATAATAAAAAATTGCTATTATAGATAAGGATGAGTAAAATGCCCTTAGATTTAAGGGGCTATATCGCTTTTATTTAGGGTTGCAAACGAGTTAAGTTTAGCTGAGTTTTTGAAGGCTCTTGGCTCGACTCATTTAAAAATTACCAAGCTCAAGCTTGAATTTAAGTTCATCTTTTAGCGAGCTTGAAATCCAAGCTTGAGTTTGGATTCTTTAGTTAAATGAGTCTTATTTCAAGCTCAAGCTTAACTCGTTTGTAAAATGAGTTCGAGCTAAGTCGAGTTTTTTATTAAACCTAACCGAGCTTTTATTGAGCTTGGAATTCAAGCTTGGGTTCAACTCATTTACATAGCTCATTTTCCATTTAAAAAATTTTTATATCTTGATTTTTTCTAAACTTAAAAATAATATATAAGAGTCACTAATATATATTATATAGAAATTAGTTTTTATTGTTTTAATTATATTTTTATATATAATATATCATAAAAATAAAGTTTACAAGTCTGCTCATAAGCTTGCTCATGAGCCTGTTAATAAGCCTAAACAAGCTTATTTACGAGCTAACTCGCAAACTTAAGTTAAAACTCGAACTTAGCTTGTTTTCTAATCGAGCTTGAGTCAAATTAACCTTAAAGTGAGCCTAACTTGAAGAGATTGTGCGCAATTTGGCTTGTTTGCAATCTACTTATATTGTTTGATTTGGAAACCTAACCCAAATTGAACATGTGAATTAAACTTCTTGTTTGGTTGGGTACGGACTTTAGCGCCGCATTTTTAGGTAATTACTTTTAATTTTATCATCTCTTTTTATGAATGATTTATCAATATTTGGATTCACATTAATTTTTTATTCGTCGATCATCCTTTATTATGCATAAATAACAAGTACTTTTTCAACAATAAAGGAGAGAGTTTATATCACTATATATAAATGTTATAGTTTTCAAGTTTAGGGCAGCATAATAAAGTAAAAAAGCCAAAATAAAATCAAGGATATAGAAAGTGGAGCACAAATTCTTTTATATATTAATGTATATATATTTCGTTATACATTTATTATGTAAGGGTCATTTTAGTCTTTGTACATTATGATTTAAAACTCCAATCCTTCAATATATATATATATCCAATCTTGTATTGTCTATTATCATTGAATCAATAAAATTATTGATGTGTTAGATCATTAAGTTTTAAATTTATAATCTTGTTAATTCTAGACCCACACAAGGCAGTGCACCTATCTTGTAATATAGAAATTAATTTGGATATCGTCCTAGGATCTATGTACAGCTCTTAGTAATAACCCGTTAACTATTATCTATCTTAATCAAAAGTGAGATATATGCTCAACTTCTTACTAATTCTAATTAAAAGCAAGTTCAAAAACCTTAGATGAAAAATATGCACAAATTTCTTAAGATAAATCAATTCACAAACAATGCCTTAGTTTTGATCAACCTTAGCTCCCTTTATCTTTAAAGGTGGATTTAATTGAATGAAACTTGATCTTGAACTATCGGTTTCTTGAATAGATTAATTACTTTCTTCAAGTTAATTAACCCTAACCCTAATTGCAAAAGTGAGAATTTCTTCACAATTATCAAATTAGAATAGCATGAAGATTATGAACCCTAATTAACAAAAGTTGGAAAAACCCTATTTCTGGGTGGATTACTCAACTTCTTTGCCCATGAGAGATCAAACCCATTAATTGAAATCTTCTTTCAAATTAACAAGAATCAAGTTTGTAATAACTTAGGCCTAAAATCATCACAAACAACAATATAAATCATGAAGCAAACTCAAAATCAAACTTCATTCAATTAATAAACAAGTCAATACATGAAGGCCAGGGTTTCTCAAAACCTAGGGCATACATAACTACTCTTCCATGAAGAGATTAACAACAACAATAAGTACAATGGAAGAAAGAGAAAAGATCATGATGATAAAACCCTTTTGTAGAAGTGATGTTTGTAAATCTCCAAGTTGTAGCACGGATTTCTTCTTCAAAAAGCTCTCCAAAATGTGTTCTAAGGTTTTTGGATGGAAATATAAGTGAATGAGTTCCCCTTTTTTCAAGACAAGGCGTGGGTATATATATATTAGTATGTACATGACCCGTATACATCGGGGTAGTGTACACATTAACTTCGCGCATTTTTCCTTTTTTGGCACATGTACACTACCTATTGTACACAACTGGTGTATGTGGGGTCATGTATCCTAGAACTTCAAATTTTTCTTCAATTTTTCTCCTCCAAAAGTACACTAATGGTACAAAAATACTAGTGTATGGCCAACATCTCCACAAAAGGCTCCAAAGCTCTCCAAAATCCTGGCTTATTTCATTAATAATCCTTTGAAAAGCCCAATTGTCCCATGATTGTCCGGAAACATAAAATTAGTTTAATAACAATCCTTTTCTTCAATAAATCAGTTAAACAACATATGGAATATGCTCAATAATGCACCAATAATAAGGGTCTTAGGACGCTTATCAATTATCTTCTCCTCTATATTCGTTCATGGTACCAGGGTTAAATAAACCTTAATTTTGTTTTTAGAGCATCATCATCATCAACAACAAATTTCCTTTCAATCTTCTCTTCCTCTTCCGAATTTGACTCCAAAGAAAACAAATCAAACAGGTACAATGTGATTCAATCACACATATCAAAGGTTGTTGAGAATATACGATCAGTAAATTGATGTCAATAACACCAATGGTTTGATAAATAAATCTTTTTCATAATTGAGCGAGCAATATGCATTCAGCCCTTTTCTTTATGGCTTTATATATAATATGTTGACTTTTCTTATTCTTTTTTAGGTTTTATATAGTAATTAGTGAGGAACTATGTATCGGCGGTAGTAATTTTCACTTAGTTATATAATTCTTTTTGGGAAAATGAAAATATGCATGTCTGATTAACCATTCTCAATCAATTTGGTTATTTGCGCAAAAAAAAAAAAAAAAGGAAAAAAAATACTGTTTCAACATAACTAATCACTCATCTCTAGGCCATAACAATGATTATGGTTATAGCCAACTTGGGCTAGGGGGTACTCCACCTCCAATACAATACATCGAGTTCTAAGTGTACATGTCAAATCTATAAGAAACCTGGATACTTAGCTCTTTCTTGCCATCAAAGGTATGATGCGTCCTATGTAGTTGAACCTTTGATATTTGTTGCTCGTTTTACTGGTCCTCTTCATGAGCTACTTGGTATACAGACTCTAGCTAGCGCCACACATCACATGGCTCTTGATGCAGGTATTCTCACTAATCTAACCTCCTATGTTGATTCTGATATGGTTTTAGTTGTTAATGGTGCCTCCATGTCCATAACCTATGCTGGTGACTTTTTCATACAAACCTCAAATTGCCCTTGCACCATAAGAATGTTCTTGTTATTCCCTCCCTTACAAACAATCTCTTATCTATTATTAAATTGCGTTCGAAAATAACTACTCTTTTAACTTTGACAAAACCTCTATTTGCCCTAAAGACTCGCAAACAAGTCAACTTCTACTTCAACAAAAGATCATGTGTAATCTTTACCAATCAAGCTTGCTCGATCCATACAACCCTTCTTGCTTTTGTCCTATTGAGAGAAATATGGCATTCTTAGTTGTGTCATCCACATGCAGAGGTTCTTAACCATCTTATGGAGAATCATCACATAAGTGTCAAGCTGTCCTCATCCTCCTCTCTTCCCTGTCATGCTTGCAACACTAGCAAGTCTACTCGATTACCCTTTCAACAGTCATCTCATCGAGCACAAAAGCCCTTAGATGTTATATATTCAGATGTTTGGCAATCACTTGTTAAATCTAATTTAGGGTTTTACTACTATGATATTTTTTATTATTATTGCACTCGCTACTCTTGGCTTTTTCGTATGCATAACAAAAGTGATGTTTTTGGTAGCACATGGAAATTTCGCATTATATATAATGCCAAAAGCCAAGTTGAGTGCTATAAGGCTCGCTTGTTGCCTAACATTTCACTTAGTAGGAAGGCATTGATTATGATGAAACCTTTAGTCCTGTTATAAAACTTACCATTGTTTGATTTGTTCTCTCCCTTGTAGTTTCTTCCTCATAGACTATTTGTCAACTTGTTGTCAAAAATGCTTTTCTCCACGGTCACTTAAATGAGATAGTGTTAATGCAACAACCTCCTGGTTTGTTCATCCATGCTATCCATACCATATCTGTAAACTCCAGAAGTCCCTTTATGGTCTTAAGCAGGCTTCCCGTGCATGGTTTCATCGGTTCGGTACTTTTCTCTCACACATTGGTTTTCGTCAAAGTAGGGCCGACATGCCTATGTTTACCTTCTCTCATGGTTCAAACAGACTTGTTCTTCTTCTCTATGTTGATGACATAATTCTTACTGGTAGTTACCCTTACCTTATAGCACATCACATATCTCTTCTCTTTCGACAATTTGCAATGAAGGATCTTGGGGATCTCCATTTTTTTGTGGGTGTCAGGCTAGTTGCATACCACATGGCCTACACTTGAGCTAGTCTCACTCCATTCATGAACTCCTAAAATGCCACATCTCAACAAACCAGTCAAAACACTGATGAGCCCTTGCAATAAGCTTAGTGCCCATGTCTTTCTATTACTTTCTAACCTTATTTTATACCGAGAGATTACTAAGGCACTTTAATAACTTAATATTACCAGACCAGATATCAACTTTGCAGCTAGTCGGTTGAGTCAATATATGAATTAACCGAATACTAACCACATGCAGACAGCTAAGCGAGTTATCCAATATCTTTGCGGCACCATGACATTAGGCTTCCCTATTGTTCACACATCTTACACGTCTTTGACTACCTATGTTGATGCTAATTGGGCTGGTTGTCCATATACTCGTAGACCTACTACAGGGTATGCTAATTTTCTTGGACGTAATCTCATCTCCTGGCGTTCCAAGAAACAACCCACAGTCTCCAAAAGCTTTATTGAAGTAGAATATAGAGCCATTGCATATGTTGTTGCAAAGTCTACTTGGATTTGTCACCTTGCATGCGACCTACATGTTTCTATCCAACGACCTGTAATTTTGTGCTGTGGCAATCTTTGAGCTGTTTACATGATAGGCAATTCAATTCATCACAAAACATATTAACATTAATTACCACTTTGTGCATGAACAGGTTACCACACGTCAGGTCTTAGTTAGATACATTCCCACCATCATCAACATGCAGGCATCCTCACAAAAAATCTCTCCATTGCTGCTTTCATGGATCATTGTACTAATCTCATGCTAACTCTAGCACCATAAGATTGAGGAGGCGTATTAATGTGCTATATATGTTTCATTATATATTTATTATACATTTATTATGTAAGGGTCATTTTAGTTTTTGCACATTATGGTTTAAGGCTCCAATCCTTTAATGTATATGTATCTAATCGCGTACTGCCTATTATCATTAAATGAATAAAATCATCTTTCTCCTCTATATTCGTTTACTATACAATTTAGAATTTTTTTCTCTTTTAGTAATATGGTACAGTTTAACTTAAAGTGGCTTGATTATGGTTCAATATAATTCAGTTTGATGCAAATATTAGAATGAATCATTTTAAACAAGTATGTGTCTAAAATTAAATTATCAGCCAAACTGTATAATAAAATAATCATCTTTTCAGTATAGTTTGTTTTGCGGTTTGGTTTAGTTGATAAATATCTCCAACTTCGTTCAATGACAATTAACAATCCCCTTAGTAGTACTCTTTCTCTCTTTGATTTTCCTTTCAAATTAAATACAGGGCAACTGCCATCTTATGGGACGAAATTAGATTAAAAAAGAAGCTGCCATCTTCTCATGAAGAAAATCTTGGACTCCTGTTAACCCGCCTGAAATCGATTAGTCCAAATCCTCATGTTTGAAAGTTGAAAATCGTTGCATTTGGTTGACGACAGTCCGGTAGAAACATGTGAGGTGTCGGAGTTGTCCTGTTCGAACAATAAATGATGAAAATGACCACCAAGCCTGATTTAATTAGCGGAATTTATATATATATATATATATACATATATATTTTAATAATTATCTAATTTCTCCATCCTAGTTGCTTATGGCCGCGAAATGAGGCAGCCATTTATGATGGCTGGTCTTCGGGGGCAAAAAAAAAAAAAAAAAGAAAAAAGAAAAACAAACTATTGATTGCTTATGTGCTTAAACGAAGACAAGAAAGGATAATAAAATTGATGTGTACCAATACTTTATTAAAAAAAAAAAAAGAGAGCTGGAATAATACATCATCTTAATAGATCAATGACGTATAAGTATTGGAAACATTGAAATAGGGTTAATGCTACATATAGTATCTGAATCTTTGTAAAATATATAAGTAGATACCTGTATTTTGAAATTAATTAATTTAGTACCTAAAGTTTAAATTAAAAAATATATTATTTGAAAGAATTTTTTATGCATACCAATAGTATTACTTCAAGTGCTTTTAGGCACTAAATTGAATGAGTTCAAAGTTTTTTATATACCAAATTGATCAATTTCAAAGTTTAAATATCTAATTGCATATTTTATCGAAATTTATATACCATTTGTGATATTATCCTATTTAAATATATGGTAGTTTCTGCATAATATATTTTTTTTTATGTGTCAAAATACTATAGTAATTACTCAGTTAAATTACACCAAAAGGTATTAACGTTTAGAGTAAGTTCATTAAAGTTATTAATATTTTAAGTAGTTCAAAAAAGGAATCAACGTTTGATAAAGTGAATCAAATAAGGTATCAATATCTTATAAATTTTATTTAAGGTATTAATCTTTGGATTTAATTTCAATCAAGTTTTCTTAATTTTCACTATTGGTCAATTATCAATACTTTATTTAATTCATTTCGCAAACGTTGATTTTTTTAATCACTTGAAATGTTGATATCTTAAATGAATTTATCCCCAAATGTTGATTCCTCATTTAATATACTTGAAACGTTAATACCTTAAATTCAAATGTTTATATCTTTTGATGTAATTTTACCCACTATATGTATTTAATTGGTATATTAGTAGTAATAAATATTTTTTTTTCCATCAAAAGGCTATAGACAAGTTGACTGGACATTATTTAATGTTGAGCTTGAGTTTTACTTTACTCAAAATTTCAAAATTCAAGATTTAGAATTTTAAGATTGAGCTTGACTTGAAATATTATTCTCCAAGTTTAAACTTGGCTTCCTAACACCTTTGTGGTCAATTTATTCATAAAATATGATTTTTATGTAATTAAATTAGTATTAATATCCAAATTGAATTCAAATTCAATGAATATTTTACTTCAATTTTGCGCTTTACTAAAATGATAACCTAATCAAGTTACATATTATGAAACTAACTATTAGACATTGTGTGTCAGCCATGTGACCGACAAGTAAATTTAATTTATTTACATCTTTTACCTACCTTTTTACTAGATTTCTTTATATTGACCTTTATTTCAAAATAGAATTTTCTTAATTAATTAACCATGAAATCTCTCTCCCTAAGATAAATGTGGAGGGAAGTGCGATATCACCCTCTTGTTATAATATCTTTGCATTTATTTTCCCTTTTAACCTTTAAAAGAAATGGATTTAGCTACCATATCACTACAACAAAACTTGCTTTCAGAACATAAATTCTGTGATAGAAATTGGTAAAAGTAATTCAATTTCTATAAATAGAATAAACGACGATGATTTTTACGATAGAAGTTTTGTTAAGAGACATTATTTTTATATCTAAAACCTAGTTTTCTTGTAGTGATAATTCTAGAAAAAAAAGTGAATATACCTCCTTATAGTACTACTAACTAATGATCAAATTGGGGGATTCTTTGTAAAAGGTTGGGATAAATAAGGTTCAATTTTTAGGCTTTGCATAAGACTGGCTGCTCATTCCTCGATATATCTAGCCATAAACTAATTCATTATGGGCTTGCTCATTTTGCTATTTAAGTAATTGAATTTCAATTCAATAGGAATGTAATTGAGATGTAATATTTATTACAATATTACTTGCTATAAGAAGAATAAAATAAGTGATTAAGGGAGTAAAAGTAAAATATTTATAATGTTTATTATCTTTATTACAAATAAATAATAATTGCATATGTGATATTCTCTAGACAGAAATATTCATGACCAAAATTAAAATAAACAATTGAATGACAATCTATGTATAAAAGACATGAATTATTATTCATTATTTTACACTATAGTAATTCATTATAAATTGTCATTCACTTGAACTACTCCCTCAAGTAAACGAGCTGTATATATATTAATGGTATTGCAATTTAGTGACATTATCCCTTATATCTCAAGTAAGGCAACTGTTCTAATGGTTAAAAAAAAAAAAAAAGAAAAACGAAAGAGTTGTATATGTTCGATTATACCTAACGAAAAACACAAATTATTAGTGTTAAATGGTGTATCATAAATCCACTTCATATAGTATTGATATGTGGTATGGTATAGACATATAGCATAACATATACTATGGTGTTGAATAGTATGTAACATGTCATATGGTTAATGATTAAGTTTAATGGATCTAGTTAAGATCCTAGGATCTATTATCATTTTATGTCTATTATTATGCAATACTATTGTATCAGACATGATAATGATGGAGAATAGTAGGAACTACTACAAAAATATGAAGCCTTCTCTTTCTTAATCAAAAGCTTTAGATGTTTGCAAAATCAAAATGTCAGACAAAAAATGAAAATACGCCAAGAAAATTGCAAAAAGTGGAAAACAAACGACAATAGAAAAATATGGAAAAAAATTTAGCCCCCCATATGCCCTTTTTTTAGGCAGAAGTGTAGTCTTTTTGCTCTCCAATAGTGAAAATGGAGCTTTTCATGTAGCAGTGGGCAGGGTTCAAATTCACTTTTGTGTTTGCTTATTGCACCTTGTGGGGTACCCGATTATGGGCCACCTCTTGTCTTGCTCTGCTTTTGAGTACTCCATAATTCATTTGGAGGCATGTGAAAAATAGATAGATACGTTTTGTGTGTATTTATTTTTTTATAAATATATCTCATATATATTTACAGTATACATAGATTTAAAAAAAAAAAAAACATTATAGGTTTTTATGTCTGTCATAAATATAATATTATACAACTTGGTGGATTCTTAACCATAAATTTTTTACTTGTACGTTCAAACTTGCCTTTCTTCTTTAAGATACCCAGTTTCCTGGAAATTTTGGTTAGGTGCATTATTGATCTTCCCTTTGCCGTTTATGATTGCCTATCATCAAATATATGGTCCCATCTAACAAAATATTCTAACATCTTAAAAAGATATCAAGTTCCATAGATCTACATTTAGCATTCGTTATAGTTTCATTATGCTTGACATTAATAAAGAAACAAGTTACTATAATCTAAAATCATAGCAATTTCATTTTCTTATTTAACTATGCTTGAATATAAAATATGCTCACTAAGAGATACATTTGACTTGGAGGTTGATGGAATCTACAGTAGATAAGGCAGGAAGCTGAACTTCATATCTTATCTTTCAATTAAAATTTCCCTAAAATTAAGATTAAAAGACTATTTTAAAATAACTTTAAAGAGTATTTCTTAACGAGAGGATAAGAACCACAAAGAAGATTTAATAAAAGTTTTCTTTGACAAACACTAGTGGGTTTTGGATTTTATTAATATTTAAATGATTATGTCAAAGAAGCTGGTTGTTTTTAAATTTATATACAGCGGCTTTTCAACGACAAAATTTTCCAAAATAAAATTAAATCTAATGGTAAAAGTAAACAGAGTAGCTGATTTGAATTTCTATAGCTATTATGATTTATATTTATTTTTTTATTTTTTTCTCCTTCTTATATAAATAAGTGATAGTATACATACATTTGCACACATATGTTTACTACATATTATATACTTGTGAAAATCTCTTCTAGTTTCAAATTGAAGTAACATATTGATTCTAATAACTCTCAAAATTTACCGCCTTTTGAGGATTCGCAAAGCATATAAATTTTCAAATGACTCCAAATTCTCCAAGTGACTCATATTTTTCATTTAGTGCATTTTTGTAAGATTTCCTAAATTTTATATATCCTACAGATTTTTCAATCATCAACCAAAAACCCACAAAATTTCAATCATCGATATATACAATTTCAATCAATGCTCAGTACAATACTATTATATTCTTATTATCCTCCCCACTTTGCAGTTGAAAATATGTAATAGCATAATTTAGTTAGAGCAAATCCTTCACAACCTATATTGAATCAAATACTACAAAAACCTACAGGTACAAGTTTGCAATACCTATAATATTCTATGCAAAAAAAAAAAAAAGAAAAAACAAGAAGACGGGGATGATAAAGCAAATAAAAGAGATTGAGATCATAAGAAAAAAGTGGAAGCAGCATGATGATAACTTTCTTATTTACCTACGTTTGAGGGTTATTAAAGAGCCAATAGTTGGAAACAACTAACTATTGTAGACTTTTTGGTAGTGACTCCATCAAAATTTCGAGGAAAAGAAAATCTTTTAAAGAGGAGAAAAGACTAGGTGAGTGGGTGCAAGGTAGGTAGGGTATAAGCATTACTCATACCCTACCCTGTAAAGTACATGGTATTGAATTTCATATCCGGAATCTACCCTATGGCTCCTTATACCTACCTTGTATCTTATAAAATTTATAGGGTACAAGGTATCCTATGGAACCTGTTTTTTTTGAACAAAATCTCTAGATTTTTTTTCTTTCTTTTTAAAACATCAAGTATATAGTTTTTGATATGTTAAATATAATATGTAACAATATCTTATTTGCATATATTCAATATAAACAACATGCAAAAAGAAATTTAAAAAGTAATTTGTTAATATCACAAACTTTATAATATATAATCTATTTATGTGTGAAAGTTGAAACCTACAACAAATACCTACAGAACCTATTTACATGATATTAAAAAAAATTATAAAACTTACACAAAATTCCAAAATTAAAACTTTCGAACTACTTCTATATATTAATTAGTATTATAATATAAATAATATCTCTATGTAATTTTGGAGTTCAATTACGTACATACAATATAGTCATTCTAAAATAGAATAGTACAAATCCTTCTATAATAAAACTTTGTGGAATGTAGTGTACAAATAATAATCTTGAATATAAATGGTTGCAAAATAAAATATGAAATATCATTATTTATTCATTATATTCAATATTATTATGTACTATTTAATAGGGTGGATATATAATAACTTTTAACCCACATCTTATACAACATAGTATAAGTTTTCAGGGTGGATACAAGGTCTAAAGACTTCATACCCATATCCTACCCTGTAAAAACAGGTTCTAAAATATTGATACATTACCTTATCCTGTGGCCTTAGTATCCACCGATTGAGCAAGATCCGGGTGGATACCACTGCATGATAGGGTTACCTGCTCACCCTAGAAAAGACTATTAAAATGAATATGAAAACAATGTAAATCTCAAAGGAATAAAATCTAAAAAGATGTCATAAAAATTCAAAGCTTACTATGACCGTATAAAATGATAAGCATAGAGCAGGAGAAAAAATGAGTATGATTATGTAAAAGATACTCATGATCTATTTAAAATAAAAGGAAATTTCAAATTTGGTATATGAATTTTGAAGTGATCAATTTAATACTCAATCAATCTTTTTGTGACTATTTATATTGCCTTATTTAATATTATATGTTCCATTTGTTGATATGAAAGTGACAACCTACTAGTACTAGAAAATATTAAGAGAGGTGGTAAAAATTTAATTATAGGCTACCTCTTCCATGTTGGCAAATAAAACAAATTATATTAGAGAGGGAATAAAAAAAATTACGAAAAGTGTTATTAAGTATTAAGCTAACTACTTCAAAATTTAAGTACCAAATTGAATTTTTGTGTAAAATTTAGATACCAAATTTGATATTCATCCTAAAAAATGAAAAAAGAAAGTAAGAAAGAATGCATGGTTGAGTATTGTTAGGTGATATTGTGTCATGAATTGAAATGGAAATCTCAATATGGCCATGCTGAAAAAAGTTAGAGCAAGTGAACTAAGAGGATTACATCTAGAGCATATACTAGTTTATTCTCAAATGACAATATATCAATAAATGATGGGGTTAGTGAATCAGTCATTTGTTCACCTAATAGAACAACAATCAAGAGGAAAGGAAAAGAAAGAAGCAAATTGTAAGGTAATAAAAGAAGTGTTTAAGAAGTTATAACACCTAAATAGAAAAGACTATGAGAAAGTTGAGGTTTTATGCAAATTTAATAAAATTAATAAACAAAAGGAACATCAAAAGCAATTAGATTGAAAAAGATCCATAATGTGTGCCTATACATTTATAATAGATTAAGTGCAAAGGACAATGGATTGAAGTGGTGCAAGCAAATCATTATAAAAAGAAAGAACCGATAATTTTAATTTCAAGAAATGAAATTTTGTCATAAGGTTCCATTAATGAAATTATCCATTATACGAGTGCCCATCAATAAAATTAATATTTTAAAACAAGTTGTTGTGAAGTGTTAGTCCATCTAATTAAATTTTAAAAAATAGTTATTTTGAAGTATCAATCAATTATATAAATTTTAAAAGTAGATGTTATAAAAGTAGTGGTTAATCAAATTAACTTTTAAAAGTAGACACTATAAGGTAATAACCATTACTAAGTCAGTTGAAGTCATATAAATATAGGGAAACAAACAGATCTTCATCATTCAATTTCATTTATTCTATTTTCATTCAAAGCTTAAACTATTTTTTGGTTTCTCTAAACATCAATAAGTAGCTTCAATGCTAATTCCAAGTTGAGACTGAATGTGAATAAAGTAGTTGAAGAATCAATTCTACTGAAAATGACATGGCACAACTAATGAATTTTTTACATCAAATGCTCCTGGAGATATGTGAAAGTTTTTCTACAAGAAGATGAACGAGATAATACATAGATAGAGGTCACCTTGAAGGTCACTATCATTTATATGACTATTTCTTAGACAATCCAATATATAGTTATGAACATTTTTTATGAGATTTTGAAGGAGAAAAGCACTATTCTTTCATGTCATAGAAATATTATAAGATTACACTTTATTTTTTTTTTTTAATAAAAGAAGGATGTTGTAGGTAAATGTATTATTTCATTACCACAAAAGTGCACCACAACTATCTAGATGTTGCATACAGAGCAGTAGCGATGATTTAGATGACTATTTGCAAATGGTTGAAGGCACAATACTTTAATTGTCAAGAAATTTGATAAAGGTGTCATTATTTGTTTTGGAGATGATTATTTATGTAAGTATAATCCTATTAATATTCAGTGCTTCCAAACTATTGATGAGCATCATGGATTTTTGGTATGTTGGGAAGCATTAATTATACGCATTAGGAAAGAAAAAGCTTAAGGGGATCATGGTTGTAATTATTATAGAGGGTAAATTATATAAAAAAATATCAATATTTGGGTAGTTTATTTAAGGTATTAACATTTTGAGTAGTTAAAAAGAAGAATTAATGTTTAGAGATAAATTCATTTAAGGTATTAATGTTTTGATGAGTAGTTCAAAAGAGGATTGAACATTTCACAAACTGAGTCAAATATGGTTCAATACTTGACCATTAAGAAAATTAAAGAAAGTTAATTCAAATATTGATACCTTAAATGAACTTTATAGAACGTTGATACCTTATTTGTTATCTCCAAATGTTGATACATTCTAATGTAACTTTCCCAAGTTATTGCTTCATAATATATGGCATGCACTTTTTGGTATTACAAGCTCCAACAATAATGTTAAAGTATTAGCATTTGCTTTTATTTAAAGGGGTGAGCTCTACCAACCAACTAGTTTGTTAATGGTAGAAACTATAGTACTGATATTATTTTTGGGGGTGCATATTCAAAGCTGTCAATATTTTTTGAATTTTTATTTTGTCCATGTCGTCAACAAGGTACTTATTTGCAAAGCACCAAGAAGGATGTGAGAAATATTTAAATGAGGTTTCTATAGTACTAATATTATTTTTGGGGGTGCATATTCAAAGTTGTCAATATTTGTTGAATTTTTATTTTGCCCATGTCGTCAAAAGAGTAATTATTTGCAAAGCGCCAAGAAGGATGTAAGAAATATGTTAAATGAGCTTTTAATTGCTTCAATTGTGTTTTCATATAGTTGATGGACCTTTGCATCTTTTGAATGAAGAGGTTATAGAATAAATCATGACAGCATGTATAATTCTACATAATATATTGTTGAGGATGAACATGATTAGTACAACTTTACAAAGTTTAGATTATGAATCAAGTGGTATCAGTGATTTAACACCTCATATTTCTCACAACTATATAGCAAATTATGCAACATCCATTCAAAACAATAGTTGACTTTGTAATAGAGCAAAGCACCATCAACTGTGGACTGACTTGAGTGAACATGTGTAGCAATAATTTGGACCTACTAATTAATGTTTAATAGTTGGTGATTTTCAATATTATATGTTGTTATTTAAGGTTTTCTTTTCTTTTCCTTTTTTTTTAATTTTTCGTATTGTACTTCACATTGTATGAATTTTAAATTAAATAATTGTTTTCGTTTCTCCTATTTATAAAATCACTAGAGCAATTAATAAATAAATAAATTATATTTTTATGAGGGTAAATGAAGCATTAACAATATACATAATGTTTGTATTGCAATTTTTATTAAACTTTTTTGTTATTTACAATAAAATTAGCTTAAACAAATATTAAGGTATTATAAAGATAATTATGGCATAAGGCCTACAAAAACTTAAAATAATGTTAAGGAATCAAAGATAAAATAAAGAGGTAAAGTGGAGAGTTCCTTAGAGGTAAAGTTGGCTAGAAGCATTGTAAGATTTGTATCCAATTTACAAGGTAAGCCATGGTAATTGTAAAATTTTCATTAATTTTTAGGATTAAACTGTATTAGTGATCCCTAAAACCGTTAGAAGTTGCATGGATCTTCAATCATTATTGTTACTGGTGGTGCAATCCATCAGTTTATGGGTCCCCCCTAAGTTCTTTTGCATCATTAATGTAATTTGTACTTCATGTAAATTTATATTACCTAATAAAAATATATATAATTATTTGCCATGCAGTGTCCAATGTCCATCTCGATTACAATTTACTCATTAGCAGCCACTCAACTTTTTAGGAAGATATATGCTAACTTTTATAAAATTGTCCGTTTATATAATTTCTAGATTTTCAAGGGCTGTTCATATAATTTTTTGGTTATTTTTCTATTATTGTAGCATTAGTAGTAAATACACAACTATTGTTTGAATTTAAAAAACAAAGAAAAACAATTTACTTTAGCTAAAGCTAAACTAAATAAATAAGAGATAAATGCAAAACCACTCTTAAACTTTAGGGTAGCTTGGATTGACCCCCAAACTGTCAAAATATATTTTTTTCACTCTAAAACTTTTAAAAATTAGTATTGTAAGGACAGTTGATTGTACAAAGAAAAGAGGATAGATTGAGTATGATGGAAGTTTAAGATGAAATTTGCACATAATGAAAAGTTTGGGATATAAGTCCATGCCTTTTCTGTTTGTTTTAATGGGAAATGCAACATGTCCTTAATGTTGCTTATTTTTGAAAATTTTGAGGATCAAAAAATGCACTTGAAAGTTTGGGGAGTCAATCCGTACTACTCTAAAGAAGGATGAGAAGATTCGAATATAATATATTTCATTTGAGAAATGATGCGAGATGTGTTACAAAGCTATTGACAATTTTTTTTTTTAAATATGATGTGTGTGTATATATATATGTATATGTATTTCTCGACCTGAAACCCTACAGTAGGCTCTATACATGTAAAAGCAAGTTTCGAAAATTTTGAGTAAAAAGACTACCGTGATGATTTCTGCACACCAATAACTTTATCAATCTACACCCCTATCAAACCAAAGTTTGCCGTCTCTCTATGATTTCAAAAAATTTTAGGAAACGGGTCGGATCTTGATCGTGGTTTTACACTATAGCTCATAAGGACTTATATATATATATATGTATGTATAGATTCTGTTTGGATAATCTAATTTTTTATATATATCTGTATCTATATCTTTTTTGTATCTTATCTATATCCGATCTATTAATGAGTAAAAATGTATTTTTTCTATATCTTCGTTGTATTTGATTTGTTTATAATAAAAATATCTATTTTTCGTTGGTAACTGTTTCTTGATGAATGGTCTATTTGAAAACAATAAAATTAAGATACCAAAACGATTAGAATAAGACAAACCAAATAGACCAAAATAAAAATGTTTTTTTTTTTTTTATTTATTGACAAACAATCTGTTTGAAAACGATAAAAAAGATATCAATACGACTGAAATAAAAGAAACCATACAGTGCCATAGTTAGGGAAATAATTATTTAAAAAATTTAAGGAAATAGATCGGATCTTGGTCGCGGTTTTACACTATAGTCTGTATGGACATATATACATAGTGAGAAATATGAAAAATAGGCTTGGGATGATAGCCCATAACGCGGGCGACATGCTTGCCGTGCCAGGCCTTGTCTATAGTTCCCTTTGACCGGATTATACTTAACCATATGCTTTTTGTTTTCTCAATAAACGTTGAATAGGCTTCAACAGAAGAGATTTGCTATTTTCAGGAGGATATCTATTCTAGAACTTCACATCAAGAGGGACGAAATCATGTTCTTTTTGCATAGTGTTTCTATTATGGCACACAGTCTCAATTGGTTTTTTCCTTTTCGGGTTTACTCCAAGATTGAGTATTGCCTTGTCCAATATATGATGTATGCTCTCTAGCTAGGAGACAAATAACCTCCCTAAGAAAACCTATGGTACCGTTTGAATCTTATATGATATGATAAAGTCTTTTTGAGTATCTTTTCTTTATTTTCTTAATATATATATATATATAATTACAAAAATAGTGTGTATATATGATATTTAGAATATGTCTAATGGAGATCCTTGACATGATTCCTTATACTAAGAATCTTATCTTTTGAGGTTTCTTTACTATTGAAATAAGATCTTATAAAACCCGAGATTTTTCCTGATGGATTTGTTAGTGTAAGTTTTAAATAGACCCATAAAAAAAAAACAAATAGATAAAATTTAAGGTATTAAATAGTACTTAGAAACTGTAAAATTAAGATATCAGATAAAGTAAAGAGGTCCTTAAAAAAAAAAAAAGAGAAGAGAGAGATAGAAATTCTTGAGGAGCTAACACGGTATTGAAAATAAGATTTTTATGATTTTTCATACTCTCAAAGAAGTAGATGGTATTGGAAGATGTCGTTACGAGAAATGAAAACAACCAATAATTTATGTTTTCGAGTATCAATTGATAACAGGCTTCAAGTCATGGGTGTATTTTTAAGAATAAGAAAAAAAAAATCATTTGATATTACAAGCCATATATGTATACATATGATATGTATGTACCAACAAAATTTTAATAATAATATAATAATAAAATAGATAGAATTTTTAAAATAACTACTATCTCTGCACATATTGCATTCATACGAAAAATTTATTTATAACTATATACTATACCTACATAACAAATAGTATATAATACCACAAAACATTTTGTTGTATTTTCATTGTCTCTAAGCAAGAAAAATATCTTCATGAAATACCATCTCTCCAAAATGATATTTCAACCATAAGGAGAAGTTTCATTGCTTATCTCCTTTACGCTCAAATAATTACCTCAAACTCAAATCTTTGTTACTTTCGATACAAACATCTGTACGAATATATATCATTGCTGAGCATTGTCGGAACTCGCTGCCCTTGCGAAGACCAAAGAGTTGACGCAAGTTATCACCATTCTCGTGGAACATTTTTTGCAACCTGTTAGGATTATCATAATATGTTAGGTTTGCAGAATAAAATAAGCTGAAATAGTCGATCTCCTAGCTGTATATTTACTGATGTCCCATATAAAAGGTCACAGGTTCAATTCATTTCTTCCCATATTATAATGGCCACAGAAAAAAAGAGTAAAATAAGATTACAATAAAATTAGAAAAAAAAAACTAACCATTTGGCATAGGTTTTTTTTTTTTTTTTTTTTTCCTTTTAATCTCATCGATAAAGATGAAAACATTTAAAATAGTACTAATAAAAAAGTAGATATTCCTTCCTTCAAACCGCAAAAAAATGATAATTTCCCATTTCACAGAAATATTAATTTCGAACATAAGCTCCTCTACCAACCAAATATAAGAATAAATTTGACCAGAGAAATGATTTTTTTAATTTACTCTTGTGCAGTTAACAAGGGTTCAATTAAAGTATAAAATATGGACACAATTAAAGTATTAAAATAGGAATATGCTTTCCCTGCAACAAAATGTGCCCAAAAATATAGGATTGCTCTTGCTAACAATCAATGTGGAATCTTCATCAAAGACTCATAGAATTTTATATTGGGATAATATTATGAATGGTATTTGAAGTTGATAAAATATAGAATTAGATATGTGAACTTTAAAATTGATTAATTTAGTATCTAAAAAAACTTAACATGGGTACTATTGGCATGCATGAAAAGTTTTTTGGATACTAAATTGATCAATTTTAAAGTTTAAGTACCTAATTATATGTTTTATCAGAGTTTAGATACCAGTTGTAACATTAACCCTTTTATATTTCATGTTTACCATATCGCTAGTGTTGACAATAGAATATAGCCATCAGCGTACTCAATCTCTTGGCCTTGATACCATATAATGCCGATGGGCCCAGGAAAGGACCACTGCTCATGACGTCTCCATCTCCTAGACAGGTAATGAGACCCATGGCTCCACTAACGAATATGGTGCAAGGTCTACCTATCAATGGTAGCAATCAAAGATATTATAATGATAACTATAATATGCATACCATATATTTCAACGGTAGCGGTCAAAGATATTGTAATTATAGTTGTAATATACATACTATATTTAGCTTAGAATTTCCTGTTGTATTTGAGGGATGTTAAATGTTGTAGCTATAATTAAGGAGTGATGTATTATATACATTATTCTATATAAAGAAGGGAGAGCTCATAGTTTTGGGCATCGAAACACATAACCAATTTTGTATTCCTCATCTTTCTTTCAAAATTGTCATGGTATCAGAGTCCCTCTGAATCTTTTGTGAATTTAGTGTGATTCTTGGTTTTGGCTAATTCTTGGAAAGAGCTTATCACTTCTTGAATCAGACTTGTAACATATATTTCTTTTGGGATATTTTCTTTAAAATCTCATGGAGAAAACAGAGGTAGCCTGTGTTAAGTTTTCAGGTAAAAATTATTTTGCTTGGAAATTTCAATTTTAGATTTATGTTTAAGGAAAGGAATTATGGGGACATATTGATGGTATTACCGCTAAGCCCACCAAACCAACAAAAGCTGCTGAATGGGAAGCCAGAGATGCTCGAATCAAGAGTTAGCTACTACAGACTATGGAACCTGCAATTGCTGTCACTCTACGACCTTACAAGACAGCTAAAGCCATGTGGGACTATCTGAAGAAAGTCTACAAAAAGAATAACATAATTGGGTGTTTTCAACTAGAGTACGATATGCTAGATTACACATAAGGAAACTTGTCCATTCTGAAGTATTACATTGGCTTTGTCATGCTATGGATAAAATATTCAGATCTAGTATATGCTTTTGTTCTTGACACTTCTTTAGAAGGTATTCAAACGCTTCATCAAACTAGCCAAATAGATAAATTTTTTATGAAACTTTGACCTGAATTTGAACCTATGTGTTCTGGTTTACTGCTTCGTACATCTTCACCATCCTTAGATGACTGCTTGAATGAACTTCTTAGGGAGGAACAACGACTTTTGACTCAAGCTAAATTGGAACAGTAAGGGAGTTCCACTAATGTTCTCAATGTTGCCTATGCTGTTCAGGGGAAACAACAAGGTTGTGATCTAAACAACACTCAATGTTACAGTTGTAAGGCATTCAGTCATATTGTGAGTTAATGCTCCAAAAAATTTTGCAACTACTGCCAAATTAAAGGACATATTATTTCAGAATGTCAAAAGTGTCCCTAAAATCATAATCCTCGTGCCTTTCAAATGTTTACTGTCAATGTTGTGACTGATACTCCAATCATAGTCACTACCTCTACTTCTTCACAGTCAGCAGTCTCGGTTCTTACTCAAGAAAATATACAATAGATGATCATATCCACTATCTCTAGCCTTGGACATACTGGTAAAAATACATTTCTCTCTAACTTTGGCTTTTTGACTCGGGTGCTTCTAATCGCATGACTATCTCATCTGATGATCTGGTTAATGTAAAAAAAAAATGAGGGTGATTTGAAAATTGAGACTGCCAATGGGGATCATCTTCCCATCACTGCCATTGTTGATATTTTTGCTTCTTTATCTATGCAAAATGTCTTTATTTCTTTAGACTTATCCGTTAATCTACTTTCTATTTGATAAATGGTTGACAATAACTGCAAAGTTGTTTTTTCTCCTTCTGATTGCATCGTGCAGGTGCTGGTGTCAGGGAAGACAGTAGAGGAGAGACCTAAATGGGGCAAGCTTTTTTGTCTTCATCTTAAAGCACCATGTCAGTTTATGACATCGCTTGCCTTGTTTCGTAATTCTGTTAAGGATGATTACAAGTTATGGTATGTTAAGTTAGGCCATCTAAATAATAGAACTATTTCTTATATGTTGAAAGCTGGGCTGTTAGGCAATAATTTTTCTCTTACTCATAAAGATTTTTATCTTAATTGTTATAGTTGTAAAATGGGTAAAAGCAAAACTCTTCCTTTTCTATCCCATCTTACGCAATCCTCTCATTGTTTTGATTTAGTGTGGGCATTTCCCCAATTGTTTCTCATGCCCATTATAAGTATTTTGTGACATTCATTGATGATCACAATCGTTTTGTCTGGATATATTTTTTGCAACCAAAATATGAGGTTTTCAATGCTTTTAAAATATTCTTGGCACTAATTGAAAATCAATTTTCCAAAAGCATCGACTCCCTTCATCGACTATTAACCAACAATCACCATATTTTCGTCTCCATCACCAACAACTTGAATACACTCATTTGCGTCCTTTTGGGGATGTTTGTTTTGTACTTCTTCCCCCTCATGAACAAACTAAATTCTTAGCCCAATTTATGAGATGTGCCTTTCTCGGCTATGCACCATAGCAAAAAGGTTATATGTGTTGATCCTATCACTCAATAGTAGAGCTGGACAAATGGGTCATAACCCGTGGGTTGGCCTGTTTAACCCACTTTTTAAACGGGTTAGGGTTGATTTTTTTCAACCAGTTTAAAAGCGGGCTAAAAAAACCCAGCCCGTTTAACCCACGGGTTAAAGCGGGTTAACTCACAACGGGCCAGGTTGGCCCACCTTTTTTTTTTTTTTGTTTAGATTAATTTGGACCAAGTTGGTAGTGTGATAGCTATGAAATATGCTTAATTTCTAATCACTTATTTTCAATGTAGGTACATGGGTGTGAGGATGGTGAATGAGAGATTTCAAACTGAAGCATCTACTTGATGAATAAGACCGGTAATTTTAGATTTTGCCCGTTGAAAGATAGCAAAAGGAGGGTAAAATATAGGGTTGTGTGATTTTTAAGTGACTTGTCGGTTGCTACAATATAATGTTTTATCTGGTTTTATAATGGTACTAAAACTTTTTTCATGTTTGGAAGCTTTTTAGGTTACAATGGTAAAGGAGCTTCTGAGATTTTGCATTTAATTTAAAGATATTACACTACTACAGTTTTATGTTTCTAATCAATAATTGTACCAACTACCAGGAGCTGCTTGTTAGTGTAATTGGTGGATTTCTCGTCTTATTTGTGCGAAGGTTAATCACACATCGAACCTACCAATATATGTTGAAAAGAAAAAAAAAAAAAGGAAAGTTATTGCCTTTGTAGTTGAAAATTATGATTTAAGTGCTGAAGAAATTTGAAAAATCATGAGAGATGACGTTAAATTATAAGACTATTAGTATAATATTGTTCTTTTGTTAAATTTTAAATGAGTCGAGTTAGTGGACTGGCCCGTTTAACCTACCACCCCGTGTGGGTTGGGTTAGGGTTATAAATTTTGGCCCGTTTATTAAAGTGGGTTAAAATTTGTTGACCCGTTTAACCCACCAGCCCGTATAGGCCGGATGGGGTTGGCTCATTTAACCCACTTGCCTAGCTCTACTCAATAGGTTCCTCTTGCTTGTAATGTCATATTTTTTGAAAATTTTTTTTCCCTTCTCATGCTATCAACCCCTATCCTTCCTCCTCATTCTCTTCTTCTCGTTTTTGAAGATGTGTCAAATTCTAGGAATGATAATAGTAGAGGAGAGGATGATACTAATGAGCCACCTCAAGAACCTCCTTTGACACCAACACCTCCACCACTTTGATGGTCAAAAGACATGTTACATCCTTCAAACAGATATGGATACTCTTCGGAGAGATTTGGTGCTCAAGCATCTTTAGTTGCAACATTATCCTCTGTCACCATACCCACATCTTACTCACAAGCTATAAAGCATGATTTTTGGAAGCAAGCTATGCAGGAAGAACTTAATGCCTTGCAGCAAAATAATACCTAGGATATTGTATCATGTCCACCCTCCATCACTCCCATTGACCGTAAATGGGTGTTCTCTGTCAAGCTTAACTCTGATGGGTCCTTGGATCGATATAAGGCTCAGCTAGTGGCCTTTGGTAATCATAAAGAATATGGGATAGACTGCAAGGAAACATTTGCTTCGATTGCAAAAATTACTACTGTCCGCATAATTTTGGTATGGCAGCTTCTCAAGATTGGTCCATTCACCAAATGGATGTAAAAAATGCATTCCTTCATGGTGATCTCAAAGAAGAAATTTACATGCATCCTCTACGGGATTAGTTACTTCCGATGCCCATAATATTTATCAATTGAAATGCTCATTATACGAGCTCAAACAAGCTCCTTGTGCTTGGTTTGAAAAATTCCGACAAACACTTATTAATCTCTCATTTGTACAAAGTCAATATGATCCTTCTTCATTTTTACGAAAGACTTCCCTGGGCATTGTTCTTTTACTTGTCTACGTGGACGATATTATTATTATGGGTACTGCCTTAACTGATATTCAACAGCTTAAAACCTCACTTCGTGCCTCTTCTCATATGAAAGATCTTGGGTCTTTTGCGTACTTCTTGAGGCTTGGAATTCACAAAAGCAGCAAAGGCATCTTTGTAAACAACAAAAGTATCTTAGTGATCTCCTTCACTTAGCCAGCTTACATGATTCTATTCCTATTGATACCTCTATGGAAGTCAATGTTAAATATCGGCAAGATCATGGCGATACCATTTTAGTTCCAATATTGTATCGACGACTAGTAGGGAGCCTAGTTTACTTGACTATTGCTTATCCCAATATATCATTTGCGGTCAATCTAGTGAGTCAATTTATGGCTACACCACGACATTTACATATGGTACTTGTAAAAAGAATTCTTCGTTATTTGCTTGGTACTCCTAATCATGGGCTCTTTTTTCCATCTGGTTCTCCTCTTCATCTTGTTACCTATAGTGATGCTGATTAGGCTGGTTATCTGCATACGCATCATTCTACTGCTGGTTGATGTGTGTACTTAGGTGATGCATTAACTGCATGGATGTGTTAAAAACAAGAAAGAGTTTCTAAATCCTCTACCGCAGTTGAATATCGTGCTATGTCTTCAATCTGTACTGAAATCATTTGGTTACGTGGTTTACTCTTTGAATTAGGCTATACACAACCTAGTCCTACTCATCTGCATGCTGATGGTACGAGTTCTATTTAAATTGTGGCAAATCCTATATTTCATGAATGTGCCAAGCACATAGAGGTGGATTGTCACTCTATTCGTGAAGCTTTTGACCATGGTTTTATTACTCTTCCCCATATCTCCACGGGTTGTCAGATTGCCGATATTTTAACCAAGCCTCTCACTCATGCTTGACATAAATTTTTTGTTAACAATTGATGCTGGTTGATTCTCCAGCATCAATTTGAAGAGGGTATTAATGGTAGTGGCCAAAGATATTGTAATAATAGCTACAATATATATACTATATTTGGCTTAGAATTTCTTGTTGTACTTGAGGGATATTAAATGCTATACCTGTAATTAAAGGATAGGATATTATGTATAATATTCTATATAAAGAAGGGAAAGCTCATTTTTTTGGGCATCAAAACACAATAATTTTTTATTCCTCATCTTTCTTTTAGAATTGTCACTCCCTATGAATCTGCACCTTGGAAAGGCTCGCTGGGCTCATCAGCTCGACTACCTAGCGAGCCAGGACTTATGGTCTCATAATCTCTAGTCAAAATAAGTGCTCTAGTTACACCCCGTGATTGGAGGGGACATTATTAGCTTAGTGACACTCCGCAAAGCCACAGATCTCCAGCTTGGATATGCCCATCACCTCGGATACCAGGTCACTTGCCAAGAAGAAGTTTGCCCTGGTATGACCCTAATCACTATGAATATGCTCCCTTCTCCTTTAGGAAAGGGAAGGAGGGGAAAAGAGAAAAAAAAGGAAGAAAAAGAAGAGTTTATCTTACCCTTTTACTAACATGTTATTCCTACTCACAGAGCCATATCGGGCAACGCTCTGACACCTCTCTAATCGCTTTTTTCGTCTTTGTGAGAGCTAACTCTACTGGTCCAAATCAGCTCGTGCAACAACCAGTGTATTCTCTATTGAATGCTAATCTTCACAAGGACTTATGATATACATCACAAATATGAAAATGACAATAGTAAATGTACCTCCTAACATCCTTTAAGTAGATTGAAGGTTTAGTTAGCTCGCTTTTGCGTACTGAAACGTCTCATGAAGGAAAACACAAAAGTGAGCAGGGGAACAATAATATATTTGCATATTATCTTGCACCAAAGTATTATATATACATACACGTACACTATAAAAGATATGATATACTGCTTAATTGCCCCAGGCTGTGAAACATACAGTAACGTGAGGAGTGAACTGATTAGCACCTTCTAAAATTTTGCTCTTTTCTTGTTTCCTTAATATCCACTACCATTAATAGCTATTATTTCAAGTGATATTCTAACCGCAATCATTTTTACTGATTCTTGGACCCAACACTCTTTTTGTAATAGTTTCTCTATAGGTATAAGGATGCAAGCAAGTTGGGTCAACATAAGGACACCTAACCAAATTCCATAATAACCTAATAGAGTATTCCTTCCTAAGATTTAGAATCGATTTTAGAATTTTTTTAAAAAACCTTATAGGATTCTTACATGGTTCTTAAAAAATTTTAATATCAAGTAAAGCTCAAACTTGAAAGAAAATGTAACCCTAACATATCTTGTTGATGGATGATTAATTAATTAATTTTTTTCTTTTAAATTCCAAACTCATGGTGCAATTAAAAAGAAATCATTATCCCCCTCTATTGCCGTGTGCTACACTACGTCCCTTCTATTCAGAAACCCTTTTAAACGACACAATTCTCTTTTGTTGATGTAAAAGTACATGTTTCGTCTACTCAAGGAGCAAACACAATAACGGGAAAATTCATGAATGATCAAAAACAGAAATGACAACTATCGCTTTAACCTTTTTATCTTTTTGGCCCTTTCTTTTCTTTTTCTTGTTTTGTTTTTCGATCCCAATTAAAAGAAAACTAAGATTTAGAAACAAAATTTCTGCCTCTCAATATAATTTTTTTTTTTTTTATAAAAATTATCATCACTGATTCGATCGATAAAATTATAACTATTCTCATTAATTTTTTATCATAGAATTTTTATCTTTAAAAGTCTAATTTTCATAGCATGGTACTCCGCATGCATGCATGTGTTAGATATGACATCCAGCGAGAGACGACGACGAACGCACAATCCAAAATCATTCGTTAGACAAAAAATACGTGACCATGATGTAGGAAGTTGACGCGACGACTTAGGGTTGGTCATTGTGTTCCCCCTTCATGCATAGCCGTCTAATCACAAAGGTATGGGATTGTCTTATTTTTTGACGACATGGTTAGATCATTTTGTGATAATTCATCTGCCATTACACCAGACAAGATCAATGATGTTTTATTGTAGACTAGACCTTTCCAGTTCATGGATACATTGCACGATGGCCCAACGAAAAAAGTATATATTGTACGATGTTTTAGTTTTCAAACCCTAATGGGTAGAAGAATGATGGGCTTACAAGGTTTTTATCATGTCATTATGTCTAAAAAGATTTGTGAAAAAATTACTCTGTACTCAACCAATATCCAGTAAAAGCAGATATAGAATCATGTGATTGTATGTTACTTTTTTGGAATAATTGCCATTAGAACCCTCGTCTTATTAGTCAAATGCGGATAGACAACGCAAACTTCCAATATTTGATGATACTTCATCATGTAACCTTGAAATTATTCAAGAAAAGCTTCATGATTATTATTAGAATCCTAAAACCGGCACTAAAAGATTGTCAATAATGATGGTTATGGAGTTTCTAAAGACAATGTGAAGCATATCTATATATTTTTAAAAGTTGTGGGGGAAATAAAAGCCAAAAACTTCTATAGTAAGGTCAATTATATAATCATTAAAATAAATATGATAATTAGTATATTAAATATTTTAATGATGTTAAATAATTAATGGAACTGGTCCCATAAAAAAATTGGATGGGACAATAGAATTCTTCAATAAAATCACAACTTAAAGTTTATGAAGTGTATATATTTTTTACTAATAGTTTAAAAGGACAAATTTGCAATCTAATTGCAATTAAGCTTTTTGTGTAAAAATCATCTATATACTAAATGATGTTAAGATTAAGATAGAGCTTTAAAAGCTTATTAAAGCAGCCAAATTCTCTAAACAAAGGTTCGAATGATTCAATTAATAACTGAATGCTTAGGAATATATTAGATGGTAAAAATAATGGTAAAATTATAACTTATTTGGTCTACCTAGAACATATTGCTTAGATTGAGCATACGATAATCTTTCTATAACTAGGCCAATATTTCATTCACTAATTGTTTTTGTTTTCAAATATAGTTTCATGCATGTTTGCTAAAATACAATATAAAGTATGTGAAGATAAAGAGGTCCATTTAAAGTGATCACATACATTTAATATGAGTCACGTGTTCAAATGCTTTTAGAGGAGTGATATGTGTTGATGGTCCATTATAGAACATAGGGTCACCCGAGCCAAGTGCATTACACCAATGGGCTGGACCGGTTTGCCAAACCCAAACTCATTTGACATATCTCTTGCTTGCCTTTGTCTTACTGATTACTTGACACGAATAGCTCAGTTAGCTTAGTCTCTAAGTAGTGGAGATGTGGATTCGCCCCATGTCCTCCAAAACTGCCACCATCTGCCCGCTCACTCCCTAGCTCATGATGACTATAACTACTAAGTCAGTCCTCTATAAATACTCATCTATCTTGTTGGAGATAGGTAATGTCACACTCAACCACTCATAATCTAAATTACAGGTTTATCATGACTGTCTCTGACTTAAGCATTGAAGTAATCATGCTAGGTCCACGTCCGGCGAGCCATTAGTTGGTTTCTTGTCTTTGCAGACCTTACGCACAACATCAATCCAAGCATAAATTTCCAAATTTCAACCTCTATCGAATTTGAGAAATCAACAACATGGAGCTAACATGTAGAGATGACTTAGAAAAAGAGACCCAGAGGAAAATCAAACGATTTTAGGGAGTTTGAAAAGACAAGTGGATTTTTGAAGTATTAACCCCATTATTTTTTAAGGAAAAAACCTGTTGTTTTTCATTTCTTTGATTTTTGAATCGTGTCAATGAAAAAAAGCTCTTGAGTATTGATGGAGTTTGCCTATAGACAGCTTTTGTAGGATCACATTAGTGATCAATGAACAAAATGGGTTCTCATAAGAAAGATCCCTCCATGTGCTTTCTTGAATCTATTCCTATGGATAGCTTTTTTGAGTGGATGAGCTTCTTGAAAAAGGATGAGATAGAAGAGCCAGTCCAATGATTCTTTTTAGACTCATCATGCCATATTTATTTAAGTCATTCCAAATTTATGGACCTAACTTTCTAAATATGAATTGTGTTGATTACCCTCTTCCCCCATATGGTGTTTTTAATTTGTCGCTCGTAGATTGCTGGTGTTGATTTGTAGCACACTGGAGTGGAGATTGTTGTTTAAAAGGTTGTATCATGTTAAGCCAAGTTATGGAGTTGGTTTGTTAACTTTTGAGCTACTGGTTTATGTTGCTCTGGAGTTAGCTTGTGTTCCTAGCCGGTTGTGGCATGGCGTTGTTGAGTTTTTTCTTTTGTAATCCTTTTTTCTTCATAAAGGTTGTTGTTTGATTGATTGCTTTAAACATTGGCTAGGCTGCTTGTTATTCAGCTTAAACTAAATACGCCTTTTTTCCTACTTTTTCTTTTTCCCTTACTACTTGACTTTTTCACTTGTTATTTTAACGAGGCTAAAGATGTAGAAAATTTGGTTTTACGGTTATTAATCTCTACTTTAAAATTAGCTCGAATCTTGTTTTCTTAAAAATAAATATTTGAAAAGAAAATGGAAGTTCTTTCACAATATATATATATATATATATATGTATATAAGTATCAAGTTTATGCACTATTGCTTAACGGAGGGGAAGATTTTTAAAAGAGGGGATAGGGGGAAAGGGGAAGGAACGGAAAGGGACTCAATCAATTATGATAAGACATAGCAGGATGCATTTTGATTAATATAATTATTTTTAAAATTTAACCTATATCGATATATCTTATACTTTTGATATTCATACTTTGCAAATAATTTTAAAAGTGTTCCTCATAACATTTGATCATAAAAGACAAAAATTGATTTGAATTTAGTCTATTAGCTGCTTGCAAAAATATTTTTCACTTAATCTTATAAATGATAATTCAATGCTAGAATTATCTTTTTATTTTTCAAAATATATTTATTTAAATAAATAATTAACAAATAAAAATTCTATTATGTTTTATTCCATACCTAAATATAAGAATTCCATTATGATCTTATTCATTCAGCGAAATAAAATGAATAGTCCGTAAGTGCTTAGAACATTCTTAGTAGGCTGGTTCAATAGGAAAATCATGTTAGTTGGTTGATGTACCCATATTCACTAGCTTGTTGTAGTATCACAATGCCATTCAATAGGCAGATCGTTGGCAACCAAGCAAAAGCATGAGCAATTCTATATGTTGATACTAGAAGGTAGATTTTAAGTAACAATTACAGTGATGTCCCAAAGTTCAAATTTCTTTGTTTCATATTCTCATTTAATTTTATACTCTTGCTTATAAACATCTATTACTTGAGTGCAAATAGCATAACACATTATAGAGCTCTTATCATGCAGATATGATAATCACACTTGTAATTTGTTGTGACATCTTTACTTATGTATTCAACATACAAGAGCTGAAAAAATGTAATCCATAAAAGTTGTATGAAGTCTTCTATTGGAGACATTGTGTAATCATGAAGAATGGGGGATGATTTCGACATCGCATTAAATCCAAACTTGACCTTTTCCGATATATATATATTTTTTATTTTACTTCATAATCTAATTTGTCATTTTAATTCATATTTGCTATTCCTCTAGCATTTGAGATTTGCTTGAAAAATTGATAATTATAATAAAACTTGATTCCATGGCCTTGATGTGGTTGATCAATTACCAACTTGATGACCCGAATAATCTATGCCATTCATCACTCCTTAATGGTTATTCACTTTCACTTTAAGTGAATTTTTTTCCCCAACTTCTCTTGTTAGAGAGTTCATTGGTCATCCCAAGTCAAATCTCAAACCCTCACATCCATCTTTTATACTTTATTAGTCCTACAATCATCAGATAACCGTCAATTGCTAAAATTTATAATTACAATTACAATTTTCTCCGATAGTACTATAATACTGTACACATTTCACCCTAAATTTTTACATTCTTTACAAACCATACATTAATTATTAAGAATTCTTCAAGAATATGATAAAAACATCCTTTAGTTGGATTTGCATACATTAATTAAATCGTATCTAGTCGGTGTTTGATAATACACTCGAGGATATTTTCCATTTTGTTGTGCAGACAACAGCAGAGAATTACAGTAATATCTTGTTCCCTCAGAGTACTTTCAGGAAATCCTTCTGGATAAGGTAATTGGAATTTGGGGTAGTGTGGGGAAGGTTGGTTTCTGATATAACTTTTACAGTTTCAAGATTTTATATTCTCTAAATTCATGATTGCAAGCTTGAAAGCTTGAGGGATGGTTTAACCGTAATTAGAGCTTTTGGTTAAAAAAATCTATTGCCACTATTTGTTAAAATAACTTTAGCACTTAGTATCAATGAAATTCCGCCCACCCCAACACACCACCACCACCCCCCCCCGGGGGTCCCTAATTGTTCGACATCGTGAGCTGTGTTTGAGTAGATAGAACTCATACGGTAATTTTCTTGTCTCTCCTTTTTTTTTTTTTTTTTTTTTTTTTTTTTTGGGTTGGGGTGGGGGGTTGTTGGGTTTATTTTATTTATTTATTTTACTCAGATGGTTTTAATATATACATGCATATATAAATATCTCTACATATCCCTTATGTTATGTAATTACAAACTACTCCTTTATATATATATATATATATATATATATATTTCAATTTTTGCCAAGATCATCAATTAATTTACACGGGGTATATTTGAATATTTCTATTTTTTTTTTATTCTTCACTATCAGTCCAAATTCCATGTATACGATTACCATTCCAAATAACTACAAAAGAGATTTCCTATAAAATCTTTATTTATTTTCTTTCTCTCACCTATTGTCCCACTCTCCATGCATCTTTTCGAAAGTTTTTATTCAAGTTAAAAGATAGAAAATCGTCATTAAGTACGGGTTCTCATAATGACGTTCAACGCAAGAATATATATGAAAAGGTTTTTCAAATTTTCTTTTTGTTTTTTTTTTCTTGCACAATTGATTTATGTTGGCTTCTTCTAATAATTATCCATTAGCATTCCAATGATTAATATTATTGTTGCGTTATCTTTAGTGTTACGATTGTTCAATTAAGATTAATGCGTTTTTGGTTTTAATTTTTATATTTTTGTTATATTAATCTCAATGTTCTTTAATTATAAATCTATAGATACAAAATTTTCAAGTTTTACCAGTCAAAATGGTGCTTTTATTAGATATCCACCTTATAATCAAATATGAACTTTTCATGTAAAAAAAAAAATGGTTGCAAATTAATCAAATATGTTAAAACATGATAAAATTAATTACAAGTTTACTAATGCAAAATCGAATGTGTAAATGAGATTTACACTCTTGCACATTAAACGTCTCTATAAGATGCGATTTAGGAAAACTTATATAGTGCTGAATCGCACCTTATAAATGAGACTCACGTACACTCTTCATGAAAACTTCATGAATCACATTTCATGACGGCGATTCATGGAAGGACCACATTCAAAAGTTGGGGGGATAATTAACTCCTACTCCTTAACGTCCCGGGCTTCTTTTTGGGGTAAATGCACTGCTAACCTTATTGCCATTGCCACCATTGTCGCTGCCACCACCATACCATCTTCTTCATGTCGAGGGACTAGGAGATCTAAAAAACTCTCCATCTCAGCGGTGTTTGAGTGCTTTACCGAAAGAGCTATCAAAGTCATTGTGTTCTCTCAGAGGGGAGGCCTAGTCCTTAGGTTATGACCTTGTTTTCACTCAACATCTCTTGCTTGGCCTCATTGCTGAAGAATACCCCAATCCCAACTACCCGCTACTGCCTCTGCCTCTGCCTTTGGCTCGAGCATTCTTGGTTCTAGGATCACTCGTCAACAAGCTAGAGATGCTGTCCATTCCATTTGGCATGATCACCACCCATCACCGTCACCTACCTCCTTCTCTCTCCTCCTACACTGGTGTCCCCTTTTCCATATCCACAAACGTGTCTTGGAGGTTGCTGTTGACTATTCTAGGAAGTAATGGGACGCGTCTTGGAGGTTACCGTTGACTATTCTCGGACCATGTCCCATTACTTCGTTGGACTCAAACACATGAGATTTGAATGAACATGAGATCTTTCTAATGCGATTTATGTTTGAATATTCTTAAAACGTCAAATGCATTTTTAAGATGAGATTTTACATTGGTATTTAGATAATTTATTTTATGTAATTTGTATTTGTGTAATTTTTATTTGGTAGATTGATAAACATATAATTTCTTCCTTTTGTGATAGTAGACACCACTGAATCATCAAGCGCATGACCTTATAAACATGAAATCATGGTCAATGACATTATAACTTAGTAGCATCTCCTGATCTCTTAAGTAAATGGTATCAAGTTCGAATCACATCTCTCTACAATAGCAAAAAAAAAAAAAAAAAAATCATGAATTGAATCGGTAAGAAAGCTCAATTAGTTTTTTTTTTTTTTTTTTTATCTTTTCTTCTCTTTTACCCTCTCTCTTTCTTTATTAGTAGTGGATGCAATCATGCAGATAACAATTACCAATATAAAAGGCATATTCCTTTTTGGCTTTAACTTTCGTCCTATAAGAAAAATAAGGTTTAATTAAAACTCCAAAAAACAATGTTGCATCTAAACATAGCCACGTTTGGTTTAATGTAGCCACTTCGTACTCGAAATGGCTACATAAGCCAATGCCCATGTTCGACACTTGAATGTTATGCACCAATCTGCCTATGTTATCCTACAATGTAGTCACGTTGGTGTCTAATACTAAAAAATATTCGATCGTTGGGCCAATATGCCGACGTTCTTAGCTAACATGGGCACGTTGGCCTCAATGGTTAACAAAGTGCCTACTTCTATAAATAGGATCCGAGGATGGGGTATTGTCATACCCACTTCTACTTGTCTTGTTCACTTCCTAGCACATAATTCTCTCTTCTATTTCTCTTCTAGTCATCAACATCCTACTGATAAGTGTTAAAAGACCCTTGTTTAAGGATTTTTTTGGTGATATATTTCATGATTTTTAAAGGATACTTATTAGGTTAAAATGTTAATTTCAAGTGTGAATGAAGATAAATGAGCTTAAAGAAGACATTTAATTGGATTAAAGGAGGTTTTGATGAAGAGTTATACAAGTTGAAGGCTAGAACATTCATGAGTTGCTACACAATCTATATATAAAGTTGTGTAGATCAAGTTTTGTGATAAAAAAAGCAACTTCAAGTGTGTACAAGGACTCTACACAAGCTATGTTGACAGCTATGTAAGGATAAAAAAATGTCAAAAGGTTTACACGGGCTCCTTAACAAGCTGTGATCGGGGTCGTGCATAGGTGTTCTAGGTGAAATTCTTTAGTTTTTATTTCTACATGGGCTCAAATATAGGTCGTGTATGATAGTTGTGTAGGCATTAATTTTAACCCTATCGATAAATAGCCATCTTTAATAATTTTTTACGGGCATTAGTCAATCTTCTTTTTCTTTTGTCGTTTTAGAGAGAGAATTAGTCAATTTAGAGTGGAGAAATGCAGAAGATCATTAAACATCACAATACAAGGATCAAGAAGGGGTTTTATATCATGAATCATTACTATTTCCCTAGACCTTGTTCTTATATTTCTTTACCTATGAGAAAATAGTTTTTTCTACCCTAAGTCTTGAGAAACTCTAACCTTGATGTAGTGGATTAATTGCTTTATTTAATGAAAGTGTATGCACTTTGGATGCATTTATGTGTTATGTTGGTTTTTTGATTTAACATGTGCACAGTATTAATTTCAATACATGATTTTTGTTAAATAGATTGAAAGATCATTTAATAAAATAGATCTACATCAATGATGAAGTTTGTATGTGATTTTAGATATAGAAAAAACATGAACTTTCTGCATGAATTAATCTTCGTGAAGAATCATGGTAATTAACACAATCTTTCATGTTATTAATGAGAAAGATATTTCCACTAATTCACCTAAGATTAGAAATTAATATTCATGAAAGAGAGGTTAATTTAATTAAGGATTTTTATAGTTCAAAGGCATTCATGTATCCTTAAATGAAATATTTATAGGATTAAGAATAGGTTAGTGATCAATCAAGACAAGGAATTTTTGTGATTTGATATTTATTAAGAAAAGCATTGATAATTAATTCTATAAATTATATTAAGTAATAATTAGGAATTAGGAATAACAATAGTCCTTGATTTAAATTGACCAAATAGTAGAAATAAGGTAATTACTAGTAGTTGTAGGTCCTGATGGAGTGACCCCTATGCTTAATCTATACTATTATTAGACAGGTATGCTTTGATCGTAGAATAAGTATAGGGTTAAAATTGATTGATTGCGATTGATCTAATCACTAACCTACTAATATTATAAATCATGGAGGGTAAAGAGTCTTCCCATTATTATAGCAAGAAACATTTGAAACTCTGCCACCGTGAATGTACATCCACAACACCCCCACCTACCATACCCCAGCAATAAGATATCCACTTTCACATACTAGCCATGAAAGCCTACTATGGATGGGACTTTTGTATTCGGCGTAATCTCATTGGGAAGGATTACAATATGGATGGGTTGAACTAGTGGTATGACTTCTGAAGCCCTAAGCACCACTGGTTTACTTAACCTTATGCAACTTCTAAATGAGAATTACGCCGATCTTGTTCACATATTCTGCTCCAATGCAACTACTAATGGAGTTGTGGAGGATGCTGATGTTGTTCCTTGGGTGGATATAAGGCAACAAGCTCTGGCTTCACTAGCAACTTACATGTTTGGCATCATAATGTGCATCACACCAAATTACCTTAATGATTTATTATATCTAAACAATAGAAGCATAAGGTTGCATAGGAACTGAGACATTACCGATGTGTTCCCTTAGGTATGTGGCACTCTAATTTGTACGGGTGAGATTTAAATAAACCACTTGAAGCATACATAGTATCATCATCTCACCCCGCTTTATAGGCTGGTCCACCAAAGAAGAATTCAAGTAACATGTTAATTGAAGACATCTTCCTTATGGATGTGATGCTACAAGGCTGACCATTAGATTTCAGCTATTTAGTTGTGCATTGCTTACATTAGGTGCTTAGGAGAAAGAACTACTTCACATATGGTTGTCTCATCACCAACATCCTAGAATTGTAGGTATTTGAACTTTCTAATTATGTGAAAATGGAAGCTAAAGTCAAATTCACAAAAAGACAATATTGCAATGAAGTTAAGCCTCAAGTATGATCCTCAATAGACCTGGTAGCCAACCACAACAACCATAGGGAGATAGGAATGAGTCGGACGACCTTAAACTAAGAAGATTTTCGCCTACCTTGACATGATGATGAAATGGAGGAAGTGGTGCACGACCAAGCACAACTTCAACATGAGTCTAGTAAGTTTGACATGGGTAAATTAATGGAATGTTTAAAGCAGATAAGCATGGTCTAAAAAGAGCATGGACAAATGCTTAAAGATATCAATTTCCAATTTAGCCAATTTTTCCAATGGGTTTGTCACCAACCAAGGGTTCACCCATCACCATCACCACT
Organism: Combretum micranthum; assembly: GCA_024138025.1. Taxonomy (NCBI): domain Eukaryota; kingdom Viridiplantae; phylum Streptophyta; class Magnoliopsida; order Myrtales; family Combretaceae; genus Combretum; species Combretum micranthum. Next base: position 1,155,846 of record JAMXBD010000060.1, on the reverse strand, counting down.
ATCACCATATCATCACCCTAATGGTGTTGATGGTTAAGGTTAATAAGGTGTCCAATCATCTTGTTCACCATTTTTTTTAAAAGAAATGAATTAATGATGTATTTTTTTTCATATACCAATTTAATTAATAATGCCGTTGCATATTACTAGTGGAATGATAAATTATGCTTTATTTTATCTTTTAGTTTCAATTCATATTAAATGTAAAATTTATTTGTTATATTTACATTGTAATTTTTTAAAAACTAATTTGAATAATTTCCATAATTTAAATTTCAAAACCATCGAAAAAGAAAACACAAGGTAAAAAAAAAAAAAATACAAACTATGTGAAATCGAATTTAATTAAAGGCAAGTCATGCGGTTTGACATATGACACATCACACAAAAAAATGGGCCAACATGGCACATGAGACAAAAAGCACATGAAGCACATCACGAGAAGCATGAGAACATGAATGAGCTGACATACAAATCACGCAAAATTTGGCACATGGATGTCACGGCACGACATGATTACCACGCCTAATGACAATGCCTCATTTGGCCTAGTCTAAATAGTATTGAACTTCGATTACTTAAATATTAAGTCTAATCCTCTTCCGATAGATAATACAGACACTTACAAATTACAATGCAACTAAACAAGCTGCAAGATACATAAATATTTCAACTCAACATATACACAATAGTCATTCTCTCAATTCATTAGTCACTAATATTATTCCATAATAGCTAAACCTAGCCATATTATGGCAATATTACTAGTCATGGCTTATACTGGGCTACTATAGCAATGTGTGTTGTTATATTGTGTTTGCTATCACAAGGTAAATAACAATATGCCATGTGTTATTTAATATCACCTAAATAAAAAAAATTAAAACAATTAAAACTAAATTAATGACATGTGACACGTTATCATTTGCTAAGATAGCAAGATGACAAGAAGTTTAAGATAGCAAACTTCTGTTCACTATAGCAATTTAAGTTACCTACCATTCAGTGAGTCGTCGAAAGGTCACGATTATGAAAGAACAATGGATAGGTGCTTCTTTACTGCATTTGCCCTTTCATGATTGTTTTGCTAATGTTCAAAATTTGTTTGACCATTATACATTATTATGATAATGTGTGTACTTATTTTACACAATTTGAGTATAAGTGCATGCTAATGTGCAGTATTATTATGAAAATGTAAGGTTATGATGGTTCTAATCTTCTAGCTCCATCTCTCGCCAATGATAGTAAAAGGAATGCAATTCTTAATAACAAATTTTCAAGGAGATTTGATATTGTTAATCAAATCAAGTGTGAAGTTGACAAAGCTTGTTGCCACCTTGTTGTTTCTTGATTTAATATTTTGGTTGTTGCAGCTTGTGATTTTGATGTTGTGGTATGAAACTTGTGGGCATGGTAAATGGGTTACGGCACATGAAAGACAATTCATGAATACATGGGCTTAGCATGGAATGAAAGGCATGTGAAGGAAAAAAAATAAAGGAACAAATACACACGAGTCAGAATGTGACACAAAAGGCACGCAACATGCAAAGTAAGTGGGCTAGCACGGTACAACATTAAAGCATATGAATCTTTTTTCTAAAAAAAGGGATAAAAAAATAGTAATTTTATATTGTTGTAAATTGTGTTTAATTAATATAATTTATTTTGTTCAATTAATTTAATTAACACAATATTTTTTTAATTAATATATTACTATTAATATAATTCATTTTTTTAAAATGATTTCAATTGCCTTAAGAAATTAATAGGCATGGTAATCATTTTGTGCTGTTCACGTGCTGAATTTTGCATACTTGAACCATTCGTGTGCCATACTTTGCGTGCTTTTTTCTTTTCTTATGCGTCTTGTCATGCTGGCTCATTTATTCATATGCTATGCTATGTGCCTTTGCATGTCTTTAATTTGGTCTAGTTTCATACAGTTCGTATGAGTTCATTATTGTTTCTGGCTCTTTTTTGTGGTTATTAAAATTTAAATTATCAGAATTACTTAATTAGCTTTTTAAAAAATATAACAAATAGATTTTGCTTCTAATATGAATTGAAACTAAACAATGAAATAAAACATAATTTATTATTCCACTAATAATATGTAATTACATTCTTAATTACATTGGTATTTGAAAATAAGAATATATGATTAATCCATTTAAAAAAAAAACAATGGTGAATGAGATGATTGGCCTTCTTACTAACGTTGACCGTCAGCACCATCGAGGGAATGATATGGTAGCGTTAGTAGTGGATGAACCCCAATCGATAGCCTACCCATTGGAAAATGTCTTGGTGAAATTTGTCAATTTAGTGAAATTGGGAATTAACATTTTGAAACATTTAACGATGTTCAATAATCATTTGACCTTACTCTGGTTAGGTCTTACTGATCTACCCCCAACTTTCCATTATTTGATCCATGCCAAATCTACTGTGCTCTTATTAATGTTGCGCTTGGCTATATCCTTCCTCCATTGGATCATGCAAAGGTAGGCCATAATTTTCGAAGTTGAGATTTAGGCCCACCACATCATTATCTTCCTTTCCTTAGTCATGTTATGGTTGTCCTCGCTCATTGTGTCTAAATTATTGGTTACATTTAGGATCAAACTTGAAATGCAACTTCTTTAGTATGTCGTCCCTTTTTGAATTCTCCCTTTACTTCCATTTTAGTATAATTGGAAAGGTCGAACCCATACATTTTGAGAATGAAAACGACCAGCCTTCCATATGCTAGGTAAGAATCTTTTCTCCTGAGCACCTATCGAAAGTGTCTTACATAACCAAGTAGCCAACATCCAATGGTCGACCTCATAGTATTGTGTCTATCAAGAAGATATCTTCAGTAGACATGTTACTTGAGTTCTTTCTTGGACAGATATTGTAACCAATCATGTGATGGATTAGCCTATAAATCAAGGTGAGACGATGCTGTTGCATATGGTTTACATTGTCAGCTACACTTACCTATGAGAGGTAAAAATATCTTGCCAATACCTTTGGGTCCTAGTCTCAAGCATGCTTTTGACCTTTTCTCAAGACGTTTGGGTACTAAAATGGGTAAATTACAACGAAAGGCATCAAAGTTTGTGGGTAAGTTCATAAAGGCATCAACATTTCAAGTAATTCAAAAGAGGAATCAACGTTTGGAAATAAATTTATTTAAGGTATCAACATTTCAAGTGATTAAAAAGAGGTATCAATGTTTTATAAAGTGAGTCAAATAAGGTATTAATAATTGACTGTTAATGAAAACTTTAGAAACTTAATTGAAAATTAATCGAAATGTTGATACCTTTAATGAACCTTGTAAAACGTTGATACCTCATTTGTCTCACTTTTCGATATGTTGATACCTCTTTTAAACTACTTAAAATGCTGATATCTTAAATGAATTTACCCTCAAACATTGATACCTTTTAGTTTAGTTTACTAGTACTAAAATAGACACTAAGGTTAGAAAAATGTGAACATGTTAACCTAGTTTAGAAGTAGGCCTTAATGACTCGAGTATTAAGCCTATGGAGTACCCTCTTTGAGTAGATAACACTTGTTAAATTGAGTGACAAAGTTAAGATCATCTATTGAAAGCTTGCTACAAAGATTAAAAGAAAAGTATAAGAAAAATAAACTAACTTAATTATAAATTAAATTAATTAATTGAAGTAGCAGAGGATCGAAGGGTTATTTCAAAACCTTATAGCCTAAGATCGTTTGGTTTAGACTTATTGATTGATGAAACCGCTTTGACTTGTAAATAAAGAAATTACTTTTGAGAGAATTATATTCATGGAAGAGATCCATGGAGTGAGTGTAAGAATATGAATATACTATTAATTATTATCCCTAGTGGAAAAAAAATGAAAAAAGAGGAGAAAATGGAATGGTAGTATATATACCTTGGCCATGTTTACAAGATATTGATAGCTCTTCTTAGTTAGTATGTTATTCCTGGTTTTAATTTTCTAATTTATCTTTACATAGTGATGTTAACATTAACATAAAAGGATTGATTTTTGAACTCTAATTTATTGGATTAGTATATGTGAATTGCATACAAGTGTTCAAAGGATATGTGAAAAGTGATTGGATAAAATTACGTTTTAAAAGAAAGTTGTAAAAACTTGTGCTTCAATATAGGATGTAGATTGATAGTTTTCCCTTAGTATGCAATGCATTGTTATATTCATAACACATTTAAATTGTAACTAGTCCTTAATAATTTGAAAGAATTACTATGCTTAAGGATAAGCAAAGTTTTAGAAGTGGGAAAATTTGACAGATCACTTTTATATCTATTTCATAAAAATAAGTATATTGATTATATATATATTTACGGGTGTCTTAAATGATTATATAGCATAATTTTATCTTATTTTTACTTTAGGGAATAAATTGGATTATGGAAGAATTGAAGATGCTTGGCCATGTTTTGAGGTAATTGGAGCTAATTGAAGATAATGAAGACTTAATCAATTATTGAACCTTAACAAGAACTTGAAAGATGTTTGCAAATTATTAAAATGATAGAGTGGAATACGAGATTAAATATTTTATTTATTCAAGATAAAATCACATTTATAGTTTATCATGAGAAACATGGGTAAGAACATGATCACATTTTTTATTTCGGAGAATCATACAAGTTATTATGATGTAACCTTAGTGATGTTGTAATGCACTAAATTTAGGGTCATTTATAATTCGTTAGTGTCCATATTTAATGTAGATATGCAAAGGCTCATAATCTATTCAAAACTGTAATAAATATAGTAAATACTCAAAATTGCTCATGCATTAATGACTAAAATTTTTTAAGTTTACTTATTTGTAACTATGGGAGTTTTTACAGTCCCTTCAATAAGATAGTCAATTATCTAATCATTAAAATAAATATAATAATCGAAATATTAACTATTTTAGTGGTTCGATCACAATTGTATATGGTGTAAGTCATTGGATAGTGATGGGACTGATTTCGTTAAAATTAATGATGATACCATAAAATTTCCCTTATAACCATAACCAGCCACACAAATATCTACTTATTATCTTTAATGGTTTAACCAACATCTACAATAACAATGCTACCAAGATTATAAGTTGTCACCAAATGATACTCTATAGTAAACATTAAGCACCTACTATTCTTCAGACCACCTACTCTACTTTCAATAACTTTTAGATGATCTCTATCATCATCTAGAGGGTTCTCAATGTTAGCGCTATTTCCAACCAATTAACCATAAGTACTAGTGATATAATAGTCCACATGTTTGTGACTTGTACCTAAAAAGAAAAGAGTGAGTTTGCGCTATACCACAACCACATACACATGATTTAATAAGCACACATTCATATACAAACTTAATACAAATACAACAACTAATGTCTTATAGTCTTTGATTTATGTTGGATAAACAACATAGAAATAACTTAGTATCTTGCCACACGTAATTATAATAACACACACACACAGACATACACACACACATATATGATGTTAGGTATTCCTCAACATTAATGAGTCAAAAATTGAATATTGTATACTCCCCAATATCTCTAAAATCTAAACACCTAGATCTATCCATATCATTTTCATGCGTAACTCCATTCTTTGACAATACCACGCATGGATCATTGAGTTGCTATAATAATAGCATGGACACTCTCCATATATTACCTACAACCAAGCACAAGCAACACACGTAAGATTTCATAGCTAAATATTTAGTTAATTAGTTTATATCACTACCCTAGACAAATAAAAACAACAAGTAAAGTATATACATACCTAGAAATCGTTGAAATCTGAAGACTAGTATCAACTATCTGAATTACACATAAATAAGCTACTTAGAATTTTCTATAAATCTAATTCAACTCTTACTATACTCCTATGATACTCATCCTTACCACACTATTATTTAGGTTCCAAAGATCTCAAAGGATAAAGGAAAGAGTTAAATGGATCTCAATCATTTTTAGACAAGAAAAAGATGATTTTAATGGGATTATAACATGCATAAATTAGTGCACAAGTGGGTATAGAGCTGGATATCACTTAGATGGAGAAATTAAGTTATAAAAAGGTCCACGATGAGGTATATGAGGGGGTACTCAAGGGATGCATGACCTTGTGTTCTTTTCCAATAACAATTTTAAAACTATAGGGAGGAACACCGTTAGGAACACGGAATCATGTATATATCATATTCTTTCCAAGTTCCTCCTTCTTAACACAAAGAGGAACATGACCTAATATACAAGCTTGTGTATTGGTTGTGTATTTTTGGAAAAACACTATCTTACCACAAAGAGATACACGACCTAGGACATGGGTTATGTATTGGTCATGTACATGCAAAAAATGGCCTTTTTTGCCAATTGTCTCTTGTTTTCAAACCAAACATGTCTATACCCTTTGTTAATCTTGTTACATCACTTTAATACCCTTTTTATATGTCCTTTGACCATTCCAACATCACCTTATACAAAAATACCTGATAATATCAATGCTAACATCTAAAACACCAAGGTTTAAATAAATCTACATTACTTCTTAATATTTCTCACGATTCCTTCAATTCCCCCCTCCCCCCAACCCGCGCCGGTTCATGTCTAATTCTTACTTTAGGAATTATCTATAGAAATCTTTTCTCGAAATCTGCTTTCTTCTTGTAAAGAGCCATCATTAATGCTAAAACTCCAAATAATTTTTAACCAAGTGATACCTCTTGTTGTAAATGGGGGAGAAAAGGGGAAAAATCTTCACTTACCACAGATACCCCATTGACAATCCTTCACAAAAATCAAACATCCATTGAAGAAAAGGAATGGTTCTCTAGAGAAAGTATGAAATGAGAAGAAAAGGAATGAGAAAGACAGTTATTTCTTATAGATCTACAAGTTCGTAAATAACATATCCTTTGAAAATCAATATAAATGTATGATTCTACCCCATTTTAATAATACCAAATCACCTTGCTACCCTTGCATATAATTTATTTTTTGGGGTATTTTAGACGCCTTAGCTTATAAATATTCACATATCCTTCTTAAGAGAGATGAGTGATAATACTTCTAATCTAAGGAAACGAAAAAAGAGAAAATACCTCCAACATAAAGATAGGCAAAAACATAGGGAAAAAGAAGAGATTTCTTGAAGATATTCTTTAGAAGAGAAGTAATTTCATGTCTCTATACTTGTGAACTCTATAATCACTTTGAAATCTTATCTCTATTCAATTTTATTGAATTCTTTATTTCTTGTGATATAATCATATTGTGCCTAATGAACTTGTTTTTTATTTAGCGATGTAAAATGTCAACATTAAATCTCATATATGGTGGATAGTATTTCGTGTATATATTGCACTATTAAATGAAATTGCATGCAATCTCGAGCTTGAGATGGCATAATTTTATCAGATTAAGATGAAGCCTAATAGAAGAATTCACAAATTCTAAATAAATTGATTAATCAATATGTTAATTAATTAAGTATTGAAATTTGAATTAGCCAATTAGGAAGGTTCCAATTAATTTACGGAAGATTAATGATTGTAGATCTAAGCGATCTCTATCACAACCCGTATTAAGAATTCTTATAGTCAAAGAATATAGAGATAAAAATAATTGCTTACACATGTAAATTCTTGGGGTAACAATGTCTAGATACTACTTTCTTGCAATAACATGCAAGTCCTAAAGGTGATCTTTAGGTTCTCTAAGCTTAACAATGATGTCATCTACATAAACTTCCATATTACGCTCTTAATTCTTGAGTATTTCTATAGTCAATCTCCAATAGGTCTTTTATGCATTTTTAGGGTCAAAGGACATTATTCTGTAGCAATAAGTCCCAAAAGGGGTAACAAAAGAGCTACGATTCTCATCTTGAGGCTTTATCTTTTATTTGATTATACCCTAAAGAGGCATCCATAAAATTGAAAAGCGCATGGCTAGATGTCAAGTTGATGAGCTAGTCAATCCTTGAGTGGGGAAAATAGTTCTTTGAAGTGATTCTTGTGTTTCTAAACATGTTGACATTGTTAGAGCAGCTTTTATTTTCCAATACATCTCTTCAAAAGCAAAAAAAAAAAAAAAATTGTTGCTTAATAGCAATTTTTAGATTTAAGGCCCTTAGATTTAGATTTATAGCATTGAGTGTCTTATGAAAATAACTTCATGAATAGTGTTCTTACTCCATGGCTTTCTAACCATCATGTTGGGGGTTGTTGAAGGAGAAAACCAGCGTTTTCATATTGAAAGTAGTGGCTATGAAGATCTACAGGAATCAAAGATTCCTATAGATGGTGCCAAATGTATTAAGTATATTTTTGTTGGTAGATTAATTAATTTGTAGGACTCTAGATCTTTAAGAATTAGACTTGGGAAATCCTAGAATTAGATAAAGTTTGGCCTGCAAAACAAAATACTTTTAGTGAGCACTAGAGGACTTGTTCGGTGCAACCACTCTAATGCTTAAATTAATCTATGTAAGGGGACAAATTATTAGTATGATAGTAAGAAAGTAATATGAGTGAATGTGTTGTTACATAGAGATATATTGGGGGGGATTTATAGGAGTAGATTCATAATAAATTAGGAAAATGTATAAACTTAAATCTGTAAAGAACCTCCCAATAGTTTAAAAAGGTAAATCTATAATAGACATGGTAAGCATGTCTTCTAAATTAAGAAACTTCTAGTAATTGCTATGCTAGTTAAAGGTAGCTCGTAGATCGATTTACTTGTCTAAAATAAATATGTAACATTGATAGACAAGATTGAGATTAGTAGGGGTAACTAAGCTATTGCTAAGTGGAGAAGCCCAATATAGGTTTATAAGAATCACCTAAGGTCACCCCAAAGTAATCATGGGCATAGACCAAGTAGGCTTATAATCGAAATAGATCAATCTAAGGTCCAACACGTTGGTCCATGGCCTAAAGAGATTGGCTCATGTCTAATGAACACATGATTAAAATTACCTATCAACACTTTCTATCAAGGCAGATTATGACAAAAATCCTTCTTAGGGTTGGAGAAACATTAGAGAAGGCTTGGAAGTGATTAAAACGAATTGGTAGTGTAATGGGGAGCTATAACATGGCAGGTTGCATCCTGTAGGAGATGGCATGGACTATAACAATAAAGTAGCTAATCTTCTAAACAAAGAAACAAAGGGCATGGGATCTTTCTACTATTTCTTATGCTTTATCTTTGCAAGAGAAAGTAACCACTAGAACATATGTCCACTGCTAGGGAATGAGGAAGATTCTATGATTTGGCCACATTCTCGAGATGGTTTTTGTTCAATTATGTTTGCTTATGTTTTCACTAGTAATGAACAACATCAAGATGACATTAATTCTAGGGCCATCTCCTTTGCATTTTATTCCAGAAGTTTTTGGAAGTTCATTTGGAATTGTAAATGTGCTCCACCAATTAAGCACTTCTTATGGAAAGCATGTAGAAACTTTTTCCTTCAAGTGAGAATCTTGAGATGAGAAGAGAAGAGTTACTATTAATAGGCATTGTAAGTTGTATTCACATAATAAGTAAAGGCTGTAACTTCAAATATAATTGGGCACTAAATTGTTTAAGGCCTGACTATGTAATAGGTTAGAATTCACAAGATTATTAGAGGCCATTTGTATTGCAAATTGTTATTGACTTTATCAAAGTTGCAATATTTGTCAAACATATTTATGATTCACAAGGTTTCCTAATGCATTGTTTGCTAATATTTTATTCTTTCAATTTGTGACTTTGCTTTAGGCTGTCATGAGTAAATTTAAAAATTGGCACCTATCTATCGGTCACATAACAAAGGAAATAATGAACAAATAAGATGAACAAGTAATCCAAATTGGGATCTATGGAAAGAGTGAATGGGATAGAAACTGTGATTTCATTTCTTCCATTACCCTTCTTCCATTAAAGAGCATTTGTAACTGTTTAGAATATACAAATTGTAAACTAAAGAAAGTCACATTGTAGAAAGGGAAATAAGAAACAAAGGGGGTGAAGGCATGTGTGGGGGTGCCTCCAACCTAGTAATGAAAAATAGACCCTTGAGCTTCTTCTTGCATGCGCGAGGTAATGCTTCACATGGAAGGTTTTTGCATGGTCTCGAGGCCTAGACTAGTCGAAAAATCTTATATTTTATTTTATTATTATTTTTTTTTCTAAAAGTGGCCTATCTTGATGAACCATATGCAATGAATTTTGAGTTTTTGAGGTCATGGTTAGAGATTATTATTGAAAATCTATGATACATTATAAATTTTAACATGTCTTTGTATTTGTGGGTTGTCATTGTCTTCATTAGAATCTTGATGAACTTGTTGCGCTTGCATGCTACTCATTGCGTATTAATTCTTATATTTTACGAACTGCACCGCACTTCTATGCTGTACACATGCATATATTGGTAAACATCCATTAAGCTTGCTACGAAAAATTTAAAAACTCACCTTTTTAAATTAAAAATTTATTAATTTGTTTATTTCTCCCATCTAAAATCTAAAACTAATTTGTTCTTAACGCTGGCTTATAAGTCATATGCTGGCAAGAGTTACTCCCCATCTCAAAGTATAAGACAATTATTCGTTCTAATAATGGAACCAAGCATAAGAATATCAACCTTTAATTATTGTGACATTTTCTGAGGAAAAAAAGGTCTAATGAAAACATCAACAATCTATTGCATCGAGACATTTTCCTTGGCAGCCTTTGCATGTGTCCATAGGCAGTAATTAATGCATGATACGCTTCTCCTGCCATAGCATCTCTAACCAGTACAAAAAAAAACACAAAAGGGTTAGAAATACATTTACTACGAAAGAAGATAAATGAGCATAATCGAATTTAGTTTATTGGCTGGTGAGTTAATAATAATAATAATAATAAAAGCTTCTATAATTCCATCGATGGACCGTCCCGTCATTAATCTGACCGTTAAAATAAATATAGTAAATGAAACATTAACTATTTTAGTGATTCGATCGCTATTGAGTACCATTGGATAATGACGAGACCAATTCCATTAAAATTATTGGCACAAACATAAAATTTTTCGCTTCTTTCATGTCTAAAAGCTTTGGGAGGATAAAAGATTTATCTATATAGTACTTAGATTGATGGTTGTATAATTCCTTTTATAATTGGACAAATACCGTCATAAGTTGGCAAAAACCTAGAGTCGCTTCATTTTCAATTGGCATGAATATATGAATACTATATGCTCCATCAATTAAACAGATAGCCACTCTAATTGCAACCATGCATAATATTATTTTACGATAAGGTTAAATTGTTATTAAAAAAAAACTAATTAACTAATCAAGACAATAATCTATGCTTTTTTATAAAGTCAAAACGACGAGAGAACCATTTCTTTTCTTTTAACTAAGATTACAACTAAATACGAAAAAAAAAATGATATAAATTGTTCATGGTAACGGAACCTTCAAGCCTTAGCTATATAGAGAAAATTACCATGCGCAAAAATAAGAACCAAAAGGCAATAGGATGACTATAGAACACGAGCTTCATCCCTCTCATAATTTGAAGCGTTTTGCGTCAATAATCTTGGATGTTCAAAACCTTAAGAACGTGAATAACGTTCTCCTCAGAAAATTGGCCAAAATTTAAAAAGCCTGTGTGGTGTTAAAAAAAAGGAAATAAATGTGGGACTATTTTGTCATTATATGATGATGGTGATGATAATGATTTTTATTTTTCTACAAAGAAAATTTACAAAAGGATTTTCTTATCTTTGATAATTTCTTTTTCTTTTCTATAAAATGACATCATTTTATTGAAGATCTTTTCTATAATTAGATTATTCTATAAAAGAGTAAATTACATAAAAGAGTATCCATGTTTAGGGAACTTCTATGGTTGTGTCATCGACCGTACCACTCCTAATATTAAAATTAAATTAATTATAAAAGAAATAAGTGTAAAAGAATTTAAGGGATTTAATCAGACGTGGTAAAAATCTAGACTGTTTATTGATGTGAAAGGACCAGTTTTTTTATAATCATCACGGAACTATAAAATTTTCTTAATGTTTAGGGTAAATTTGTTTGAGGTATCAATGTTTTGATAATGTATTGGGAGCAAATTTATTTAAGGTATCAACATTTCGAATATATAAGAAAATGGATCAATGTTTCGTAAAGTGATCAAATAAAATATTAATAATTGATCATTAATAAAAAAGTTAAAAATTTTAATTGAAATGAAATTTGCAAAACATTATTATAATTCACTTTGCAAAACATTTGTACTTTTTTTTAATCACTACAAACATTGATATCTCAAATAAACTTATCCCCAACAATTTATCCCTTATATATAATTGCCCTTCTATAAAATGATAGAGGAAATACTTGATATTAATGGATAAATTGGAAAACTAACTTTTAATATATTGTTATTGCATCAATTATTTCTTTTTTTAATTTTGAATTTATGTTAACCTTATTTAATGTTTCATAAATTACAATATATATGTTGAACAATCAACATACTAAAATAAATTTAGAACGTATTGACTTTTGGCTTATAACAAAAAAGAAAAAAAAAGTCAAAGGTTTACAAATAGAGAGTATTCATAATCATTATTGTGATTTTTATCATAGTTTTAAAGAACAACTGTCAAAAATTAATGGAGTGTCCGACAGTTATTATGGGATATTTTAACACAATAACCCTCAAACTAATAGAAAGTAAGGGTTTATTCAATCTTTTAAAGAGAACATGATTGTCAAGTTTATCCCTTTAATTAAAAAAAAAAAAAGGGATAGGAAATGCTTAAAAGACACCAAAAGATAATTCCGAGCTTCAATAAAATAGATGATAATAAATTTTATATTCTAATAATTTTTTTATATCTTTTATGTTTTATATAGTATTTTTCATCATATTTATTACTTCTTCATTTTATTATATACGTCTATATTTATTTAATAATATGTATATTATATGACTTGCATAAAATCACATACCATATAATATAATAATACGTATATATATATATATATATTTTACTATACGTTTGTTAGTACACGTACATACAGATATTTTACAATAATGAACGACAAAATAAAACAACAAAATGAATAAATAAAAATGAACAAAAGTAAAAGAATTAAGTTAAACAAAGGAAGCTCTGCTCAACATGGGCTAAACTTGGGCACTAGGTCGGAGTCGGACAAGGATCGGAACGGCAAATTATTGAAAGGTCGGTCTGAAATCATGGACCGAGTGTCAAATTGGTCCTCTCTCTCTCTCTCTCTCTTTCTCCTTCGAGCCGGTGGATTTAGGGGTGTCGATGGTGTTCGGCTTGGTTTTGATTTTTGGCGCGGCAGGAGTGTGGGTTAAGGTTTATTGGTTGAGGTGGAGTTGGGGTGGCCGACACGGCAGTCGGAGTTGGGGCTTGCTCTTAGTTTTCCTTGCCCAATGAAACATATTCTAACCCAAATTCTTGAGGCCCATCTCGAAACGAGACAAATTGAGCTGAAATGAAATGATCCAATCCTTTTTTTTCATATTTTATAAATCCTAAAAGGAAATTTTACTTATAAACATATATAAAAATATATATTATTATACATAAACTATTGATTTTTATTTTTCCTTTTCCTAAACCTTTCCTTTTCCAATTTTTTTTTTTTTTCAAATGCTTTTGTTTATGATGTTTATCTCAACCTATTTAACTAAAAGAGAAGGGGGTCTTCTAAATTCTAAAAGTTTTTTTTTTTAATTTTTCTATTTTTATTCCTTTTTATAATTCTTTTTTGCATTTTTATTTTTTTTATGTTTCCATCATTATTATCATATTTTTCAATTTCCTATTACTTAATTTAATTTTTTCCTCTCTTTTTGTTTTTGTTTTTTTTTAAGGAAAGATGGGGCAAATATGGGGTGACGATAAATAGTTTAAATTGAAATTCATTTTATGATATTATTACGATGTTAAGTTATTACTTGTAATCTCAATTAAGAAGCAAATTGATGAAAAATTATAGAAGGAAACTTGAAACCCTCCATTTCTAGATGGATCCAGAAAAGCTTCGGGAGCAATTGGTGGACGAACTTATTTGAACCTATTTCAAATGTAATTTTTATTGATTTTTCGTTCCAAAAGAAATTCGACTATACATAGAAATCGAAGCACTACTGAATCTAGTTTTTTCTAACAAAGCTACACGAATAGGACGAAGGAATGTGTCAATTATAGGAAAAAATCGTAATTTTATTATTCGCTTATGTACGTAGAATTGGTTGAATCGTATAGAATCATGTAAAATAGGTAAAATTATAAATGTGTAGGATTGTATATCTAAATTTATAATTCCACCTGAAGTCTGCATCATAATAATTTTTCACTCATTTTAATTAAGAAAATATATATAAAACCATAAACTTGTAAAATCGTATATATTTGATTTGTGATTTTGAATACCATGTAGGAAACTCCAAATATATGGAAACAAAATAAATGCCGTAGCCGAATGTATGCAAATGATGTTTCTCAAAAAGAAACCCAAAGGATTTCCTTTGTTTTCAGCAGACTTTCTGGCTTGAATAGAAATATACAAAAAAATTAACTTATTATATGATCCCATTTCTTCATATACATATACATATACATATACATATACATATATATAAATATATCCAATCAAATATGTGTACTACACAACCATAAGTGGAATAAACAACTGAATGGTGTCACGGAATAATTATAATGGAGACCATGTATGTTTGCTTTTGAAAATAATCGAGGGGCCTAGATGATCCTATTTTACGTTCTGTTTTCAAATAACTGGTCAACTTGGGTTTCAACAAGCACGTAACTAAGATTGAAGCCTATCCCACGGCTTTTTCGAAATGATGCATGGCACTTGAATAAGAAAAGAATTTATTGCCACTAACATGGTTTGTATGCGTACGAGGTGGACAAATATCACTATTTTAAATTAAGGTGATAATAATATATAGTTTTGATAAAACTAATTCACATGTCAATTTTTTTCCCATAATTACGAGCTCCCATTTGATATAGGATCTTTAACTTATTATATTTCTCCATTAAATATCCATTTCATAAATGACATTTTATTTTTTTCCATATCTTAATCGGCTTATCATAATCCATAATAAAAAATACGGCACTCTTTCAAGAAAAGTTTTAGTAGACCTCTGATTTTTTAGCATAGAGAAAAGAAAAGATACCAAATTAAGAAGTTGTGCAATTTTGGATTTTACTATCCAAACAATTCCAATAATCTCATTCTCATTGAATCACAAATCGAGATAATAAGAAATGAGAGTATCAAAAGTAACAAAATATTGAAAAAAAGAGATCAGCAATTTCAAATAATTTATCTTATCAAATAATGCATTGTTTCCCGGGGCCCTTTTACTAGCACTAAAGGACATAACCCTACTAATTTTCATAATGGAAGTATTTTGTAACTAGGATTATAAATGGAAATCAACCAAACAAGCTCATAAACTATTCAAATTTAACTAGATTTTTACTCTAATTCAACTTGGAACAATTAACTCAAGTTCGAGTTATTCAAGCAATTTATTAAATCAAGTTTGAGTTTCATAATCTTTAGGTTGCTTAGCTCACAATCATGCTCAAGCCAACTATAAATATATATCAAGTTGAAGTCAAATTTGCATGTTAATATTACTTTAATTAGAATAAAAAATTTATAAGAAATTGAGTTTAAACGAGTGTTATCAAATGAAGTTTGAGCTCATTTAGTGCCACTTGCTTTGAGTCATAAGCTCAACCATGTTTGAGTTTAAAAATTTTAGTCAAATTTAAACTCGAGTTCGAGCTCAAGCCTAGTATTTTACCATCTCGACTTGATTTGTTTGTAATCCTAAGTACACTTGTGTAGTTTTTTCTCGTTCAAGTTTTCTACATTAAATATCTCATATTTTGTTAGCTTTATTTTAGCACTTTTTTATCTTATTACATTATTTTATCACACATGGAGAAGAAGTTAATTGAATGTTGCGGAAGGCTAAACCTGATTTTGGGTTTTTAATTCAAAATTATTGAAACTAAGATAATAACATTTAAATGGTAAGTTCATACATTAATTTGGGACTATCAAGGGAGAGTTAGTATAATGGACTTAATAGGACTTGCTAGATCAAATTGTTTGTTATTTAACATTTCTCAACAAGGTTTATGCATTATAAAAACTCTTTAATGTCCGCATCTAGAATAGATCTCACATTCATATCCACTAATAAAAATGATTGGCAAATGAGATTGATAGTTGACCTCTATAAATAACCTAGCCTCTCTTATCTAGATTATTTAAAATCATGAGCAAACGCCATCACGTAATTGGAAATCTTGTCGAGGCATTAAACTTTTCATTTCATTAAGTCTAGTAACATTTGACATCTTACAACTCTTTTACCTATCACTTGTGCAATTCAATCAATCGAGATTTTTTGTGCTTACTCCTTACCCACTTCTTTCCTTCTAATTTGATAAGTGTCTAAAGACCTTATTATTCACATTGTTTTTATATTATATATTATATTATATAAATTTCATGTGAATTAGTGGAAAATAAAAATGATATTATTTAGTTAAAATGTCAATCTCAGAGATAAAGGAAGATTTTAAGCTTAATGAAACTTTTAGGTGAGCTACAAAAGAATTTAATGAAGAAATAGGCAAATGGAAGATTTATAATATGCATGACCAATTCCACACAAGCTGTGTAGAACACTAGTGTCAAGAGTGAAAAGTGATCAGTAAGCATTTTCTAAGTACATAAGGAAGCTACACAAGTCATGTAGCATGCTTATAGAGGCTGGAAAGTAATTGAAAGCAATTTTGAGAGTACACAGGCACCTTACACAACTGTGTTCGAGATCGTACAGACCTTTAAAGTTCATTGTTTTGCCATTTTACATCCTACATAGGTCATGTAGGATAGTCATGCAGAAGATAATTGGCTATTTCCTATAAATAGCTGCCTTAACTCGTCTTTTAAAGGGACTAGATGATTTTTACGAACCTTCGAGAGAAACATAGGTGCTTTTGAATGGAGATGCGCTAGAGATTATACAATATCACAAGACATTATTTTTAAGGGTTGTAATCATGACTCTTTACTTTTTTATTTTTATTTTTTTGTCATTGTAATCATCTTCATATGGAAAAATAGATCTTTATACCCTAGGTCCTAAGGAACCCTTACCCTAATGTAGTAATTGAATTATTCCGTTAATGGACGTTTATGTTTCTTAAGTCTATTCATATTTTCTTTATTGTTCTTATGATTAATTTGTGGTCAGAATTGATTGCATGTTTGATTCTTTTAGATAAAAAGAGATTTCATCTAATATAAAGTTTTATATGAATAGAGAGGTTTTAATGTGGATCAGATATAGACTGCAAGAATTTTCTTCTTAAAGATTTATTCTTTCTAAGAAATCATGAACTCTAATGCAATTTTGTGTGCACTTAATGATGAAAGACATTTCCAATAGACATATGAGGTTAGAATACGATTATTACGAGAGAGAGCGAGGAGATTGATGAAACTAGAGATTCCTGTCGTTCAACAACTTAAACAATCTATTAATGAATGTTTTATAAGGAATTAGAAATAGGTTTGTGGTGAATCAAGATTAGTGGTATGTTTTATGATTGATATATATTTTCGAAAGCATAATATCATTTGTTCTAAGGTTAGTTAATTAAGTGGTTACTAATTTTTCTTACTATCATTCAAATTAGATCAGCTGAATAGTAGAATTAGGTGAGTATTAGTAGTAATAACATTATAGGTCATGGTGAAATGAACCCTGTGCCTACAATGATACTACAATTGATAGATATGCTTGTCTAGAGATTCGTCGCAAAGTAAGAATAGAGTTTTAATTTTAATTTGATCAATTGCAATAATAATCCATACATCATAATCCCTTCCACATCCTTACATGTCGCTATTTTTAGTAGAGCTATACAAATGGGTTTGACTTACGGTGACATGATTAAATCGCTCAATAAAATCTATACAAATAAATTATCCTATTATCACTTTTTAGGCAGTATACCTATCAATTTATAGTATACAAATAAGCACAAGTATCGTTCCTATAGGATCTTGAATTGTTAGTAACTACTTCTTTTTCTATTGTCTGGCCTAATAATCAATTCAATGTAATTAATGACTTCTTTTATTTATCTTACTATTATTATAATCTAATTATTACTTTTATCACAATCACAAGCCAAAGCAAGTAAATATCAATCACAAGATCATTAAAAACATCTAGATATTAAATCACTACTAAGAATTACTATGCTTAATCTCTAAAGATGATTCAATGTCAATTATTATATTTTAAATCTGCAAGATCCTTTATTAAACTAATATCTCTTTCAAGATTACCAATTCCTAATTCTTGGATCTATATATTGAAATTTCTTCCTAACGAATATCAATTGAAGAATCACATTAAAGATCTATGAATTCCTTATTAGATTAAACCCTAATTTAATTAAAAATAGAAGATTTATGTCATCCTATATCTAGGGTTGCAATCAAATCTTTCTAATTATGCTAGTTCTCTTTAGTAGCAATCTTTCGATTAAACAATATAAAATCAATTAATAATCAATACTCTATAATTATTAATTCAATAAACCATTAAGCACACATAATTAGAATTAAGAAAACTAATAACTTCATTGATGAAACAATAAGTCCAAATTACATAGCAATTCTGGGGTTCTTTAACACTTAGACTGTTTCTCTACTCATCCATCATATATCTAATAAGTGCGATAGAGAAAAACAATGAAAACATGATAATAAAAAATAAAAACCCCTTTAAGTTGTGATCTTCCAATCTTCTTTCTCTTGAATTTCTCCTTGCTTGACTTGCTCCTCTCTTTAAAACCTGGAAAAGTATCTAAGTATGTAATTGTATGTAAAGTAAGTAAGTTGTGTCAAGCATGTCTAATTTCTGTCTAAGATATATTTGTATATACAAAAGTCCTAGTCAATCATGTAATCTTCAAGTATGAATCAATCCGAAAGTATATCCAAAAAACCAAATACGATTCGTATAATATCTCAACTCCACGACTTATACACTGGATACTGGATCAAATCATTCTCCTTTCTGATCTCTTTAGAGTCTTCAATCGTAATACAACATAGGATAAGCACGGCTTCATATATTACACCATGTTTCTCTCTTACTTCTATGCAACACTTCAAACAGGCAAGAACATCGCTAAAACACGGGAACATATCATCACCCATGGACCTCTTTCTTATCTCTTTCGTCAATAATCTCCAGAAAAACACAGGTGAAACACATGATACAACATCTAGTTGTGCAACTCTTTGGTCTTGAAAACAATGAACAAGATATCTTTCTTAAATCATAGATCCTCTTCAACATAAAAACATGAGATAAGTATAGGATATGTAATTGCATACATTCTTTTCTTTTTCCAAAACTTCTTCATTTTTTTCTAAATATTGATCAAAATTGACTAATTGTTCTCGTTTAGCTCAATATCCTTTTCAACATCTTAAAATGAAAAATTAACCAAATCAATCATCAAATCCTTATCATTAATCATCAAAATCTATCAATTATATCATGATTTCCATTTTTAAATAAAGACTAAATTACACTTAAACAATTGCATGTCCTCATCTATCAATTATATCATGATTTCCATTTTCAAATAAAAACTAAATTACACTTAAACAATTGATTGTCCTCAAGCAAATAATCATATTTGTAAATCAATAAGGACAAAATCAAATTCTTCTTCAAACACATACTATCTCCCTTCGTTTTTCCGGCACTTAAATTCTTTTATTGCTTTATTTTATTACACACGTGAATGAAATTAGTTTAATCTACAGTGTTATAAGCAATTCTATTCAAACTACTGATATCAAAGCTTGATATATGTTTGGTTGGCTTGATTTAATATTTCAACCGTGTTCGCTGAAATAGTATCATTGTGATGATAATTAAGGAGTCAACTTGTACCACGATAAAATTGACTTTGTCAAATTATTTGACATGAATAATTAAGACTGAGAGAC
Source organism: Combretum micranthum (assembly GCA_024138025.1). Classification (NCBI taxonomy): domain Eukaryota; kingdom Viridiplantae; phylum Streptophyta; class Magnoliopsida; order Myrtales; family Combretaceae; genus Combretum; species Combretum micranthum. The sequence continues at coordinate 1,135,675 of JAMXBD010000060.1, read as the reverse complement.
GACAGGGCGGTTAGGTCCTTTTTCTTATGTTAAGGAGCTTCATTGGATCTTAACGCAACACTGACATTTTTACTATTGAAGCCATTTTCTCCTTTAAAAATCTCTTCAGTAGAAACTAATTCTACATATAAATAGTTTTATATACGAGCAATCAAATCTAACAATTTTCATAAAGTAATAAACTAATGTCAAAATTATAAATTAATATTTTAAATGTTTAAATTCAAATTCATCTTGTGATATTATTATGATGTTTCTATGTGGATTGTTGGATTTTTGTCTATATTGTATCTAAATTTGATATGCATCAATAACATATTTTTATCATATTTGCATCATATCTGTGCCGTATCTGTTTGGTCAATTTATGAGTAAAACTATCAGTTTTTCAAAGGTATCTGTTTCTTGATAGATATCTATTTAAAAACAATAAAAATATAATGCCAAAATAACCGAAATCTAATAAAACAAAATGATAGTAACCTCAGTTAAGAACCAAATTGATGAAAATTTTATTAAAGGAAAATTGAAACACTTCATTTCTGGTTGGATCGAATTTAAGCTTTGGGAGAAATTGGCTGACAAACTCATCTGTGCCTATTTCAAATGTAACTTTTATTGATATTTTGTTCCGAAAGAAATTTAGCTATAAATAGAAATCAAAGTACCATTGAATCTCCTTTTTTCCAACAAAGCTACAAAAGCATAAGACGATGGAATGTGGCAATTGGAGGAAACTACAAATATAAGGAAACAAATAAATGTTATAGCCGAATGTATGCAAATGACGTTTCTCAAGAAACCCAATGGAGATCCTTTGTTTTCGGCAAACTTTTATGGCATTAATTGGAATATATATACAAAATTTAACTAATCATACGATCCCATTTCTTAAATATCCATATAAATATACATATACATATATATAACACCAATCTGATATGTTTATTATTACACAACCATAAGTGGAAAGTGATAGCAAATAAATCAAGAGTTAAATGGGTAATTTTCTAAGAATTACTTTGCTAGTTCTAATTATTACATTATTATGTTCATACCGTGTAAGTACGTGTGCAAAACCAGATGTTACATGGATCTACAATATCTGTAGTAATGAATCCTATGACGACTTGATCCTTATGCTCAGTCTGTTGATAAAGTTCTATCAGACCTACTGGACAACACGCCGGATGCAGAGAATTATGACTATTATACCAACGATCTCGACACCTACGAGAATGCGACTTGTTTTGATAGAGGCTTTAATGATGACCGCGGTGATGAGTATTGCCAATACGAGATAAGCTTACGGAGGTTTGTCCCAGCAAAGTTGGAGCTCAGATTGAACTGAAGGATTGTTGAATGAGGTATGAGATATACTCATTTACCGATGATGCTCCTGGGAGGACTTAAGAATAAAACTGAATGACGGTGTCATGGGAATAACTGTAATGGAGAGCATGTATGTTGCTTTTGAATATAAATAGGTGGTGTACTTTTAGGTGAAATAAATCAAAGGATTAACTTTAAAACATGTGATCCATACAAAGGATATAGGTTTATAACAATGGCATACTTGTGACTGACATCTCTCTGGGTTGGAGTCTGAATCGACCGGCCGACCCTAAATTGATCCTTGTAGATCCGATCCAACGGGGTTTGACCTACCAAGTGGACCTATCGGGTATCGGGTCCAAGGCAAGTCCATTAGGTGGACCCATGAACCCGGTGGATCCATATTAATTGATCCTTGAAAAATTAAAAATATATATATTTAAAAAAAATTAATATAAAGGGGATAGATCGGTCTCATGCCGATCCATCTCGGGAATCAGAGGGTCCATCGCCCCGTCCCCTCTCCGAGGCTATTCCGAATCCCCTTTTTTTACCCGAACCCTGTGGGTCGGGTCATGGGTCAAATCGACCCACCTTTGAAGATGTCTACTTGTAATTAAGGTCATGTAATTACAGTAATAAAAATATCCTTTGTACATGTATCATATCTCGTAAGTAAAAATTATCCTTTAGTTATTAAAATATACATGATGTGTATTATATAATATATATATAGATATATATTTAGAGAGAGAGTGAGAGAGTAACTATCCCAGGGATGAGGGGACTATATGATCTATTTTCTATATTCATGTTTTTCACGTAATTGGCCTTGTTGGTTTCAACATGTGTGGAATGAAACATTGCAGCTTATGGCATAGCTTTTTCTAAATCATGCATGACGCTTGAACAATAAAATGATTTATTGCTACTAATACATTATGTGTTTTATGAGTGGATGGCAAATATCACTAGTTTTTAAACCAAGATGATAATAGTATATAGATTTTATAAAATTAATTCACATGTGAAAATTTTATTTATAATAATGAGCCGCAATCTTGGATTGAACTAAAAGCTACCCAGGAAAAAAAAAAAAAAAAGAAACTTGCAGCTATTTCCACTTTAAATTGTCATATTTCTCTACTAAATATATTTCACAAATGAAAATTTATTTTTGGTCATATCTTAATTGACATATCATATTCCACAAAAATATGACTCTTTCAAGAAAAGTTTTTAACAGACTTTAAGATTTTAGAGTATAGATAAAAGAGAAGTACCAAAATAAGAAGTAGTGCAATTGTGGATTTTGCTATCCAATAATTTCGAATAATCGCATTCATATTAAATCATAGATCGAGAGAATAAGAAAAGAGAGTAAAGCAAGAAAATATTGAGGAGAAGAGTCAAATAAAAATAACGTCCACTTTGAGGGTGGTGTACCTTTTTTTTTTTTTTTTGCATATGGGATGTCAGCTCCAAATTTTATTAGTATTGAAAAAAGTGATAAGTAATTTCAAGTAATCTCAGTCTTATTAAATGGTGCATTGTTTTTTTAATTTTTTTTAGCCTTTTTACTAGTACTCGAGGACAAATCCCATTATTTTTTATAATGGAAGTATTTTATAAAGGCAATTAACATGTAATTCAATCAAACCAGTTCACAAACAATTTAAATTTGATTTAATTTTTATTCTAATTTAATTCAAGAATAGTTAAGTCAAGCTCATATTATTCGAGTAATTTATCGAGCTAAGTTTGGATTTCATAATATTTAGCTTAATCAACTTCCATTCAAGCTCAAGTCACGTGTATAACGGTTGATCAAGTTTAAGTCGAATTTGCATATTAATAATATTTTAATTATAATGAAATATAATTAATATATCGAGTTTGGACAAGTTTAATCAAGTGAATTTCTAGTTTGTTTAGTGTCACTTACTTTAAGTCATTAGCTTGATCTAGTTTAAGCTATGAAATTTTGAGTCCAATTTGAACTTGAGTTTTAAGCTTAAGCATGGTGTCGTACCATCTTAACTCAAGTCATTGATTTGCGATCTTACGTATGGTCTTGTAGTTTTTCTCATTTCAATTTTTTTGCATTAAATATTGGCAAATTTTGTTAGCCTTTTACTTTGGCACTTGTTATATGATTGCTCTATTTGGTTCGATGAATATTATAAAGGGCTAAATGTAACCTTGGGTTTTAAATTAAAAAAGTATTTGGATTTAATTATTGGACTAAGATGATTATGTCTAAAAAGTTAAGTAAGGGAAAAAATAGAATATAGGATTGTGAACATGGTTTGTTGGACCGGACTGTCTATTATTTAACATTTATCAACAAATTTCATGCATTATAAAAAGCTCTTCTAAGGCTTGGATCTAAAAAGGAGCTCCTATTCATATCCATAAGTGAAAGTGACTGGCTTTAGCTATTGATGGTCAACTTGATCTGATGAACGACGTTGATAGTCAAACTCTATAAATATCCTCTTAATTATCTAGATCATTTGGAAATTCTAAGCAAACTCATCTTGTAATTGAAATTATGCCAAGACATTAAACTCTTCACTTCATTAAGTTAGTAACGTTGATATTTGACAACTCTCTCACCTATCACTCATGCAATTGAGCTTATTACGATTTTTTGCTCTTATTCCTTACCTACTTCATTCCTACTCATCCCTTCCACTTCCTTTCATGTCATTATTCATAGTAAAGCTATGCAAATAGGTCTACCCATGGGCCAACCCATTTAACCACTTTAGAATTGAGTAAGATTGACATTTTTCCAACTCAAGTTACACGAACTCAACCCATTTAAGCCGCATGTTAAAATCAATGCTGTCAGACGCAAGTTGATCCGCTTAGTTCAACCCAATTGAACTTGATCCTCCTTAAGAATAAGCCGGTTCAACTCGGTTTTGATCCATTGACCTTGACCTTTTAATATGTTTAGGTCAAGTTCTCGACCGCAGAGCGAGTCTGACAACATTAGTTAAAATAAGTTAGTCTGCCATGGGGCATCAATCAGTGGGTCCACTAACCCTTAAAGTAATAAAAACAAAAACTATAATAAAACATCTAGGAAAATTTTTTAATTATTAAACTATAATCATTTAAATTAGATAATGAACCAATTTAAAATATATATTGTTACAGGTGGTGAGTCACCAATAAAAGGGATACTAATGCATGATAGACCTACACACACAATACATGATTAGTGGTACTTCGAGGGGTTATCTAACTCTACCACGCTAATACTTAAGTTAGCTTGTAGGATAAAGAGAATAAAAATTAAATCAAGCTAGATAAAACTAGATAAGATAGATAGCCATACCTTTGAGGGTAAGGGATCTACTTATAGTCTTAGGTCATACCTTAATTGAGGGCTCATGATATCTTGTCCAACATGAGCTTGAGCCTATAAAGAGGGATGTGACCTCAAACTCGTGCAGGTCATGGTATGGAGTAGAGGTGGTCGAGCTTGGAATTATTCACCCAAGAAGGTTAGAATGAGACACAGAGGTGTGATCCTCGGCATGTAGAGTCAGGTGATGGTGGACAAGGGGCCAAGGTCATCATCGGACTAAGGCCCCGCGAGCTCCTTGACCAAGCACTTGTAATGCTATTAATGGGTTTGGTGGCCTATTAGGCATGGCTGGGTCTGCTAGGTTATGGTCAAATATTCTTATCAACGTATATAATTATAGTTATACATTAATATAAAAAAAAAAAAGAATCATTATTTTCTTGAGAAAAAAAAATATAGGTATAAATATTTTCCAAATCAGAAGGTATAAGTATAGTATTTTAAAAATTCCAAATTTTCTATAGTTTTGATAGTTTGATTTAATTTATTCTTTGTAAGTATATGAATTTGGTTGCCATAATCACATTTGTACAATGTGTTTCATGCTACATGTGATCTTGGATCACCGACATAATATACTAATAGAGCACGTAAAAAATAGTGAAAGCGAATGAAGCAGGAACGAAGAGCAAACACTCTTAAGAGGCTGATCAACACATGTATGTCACGGGGAGAGATTTACATGCATCAAGGTCTACTACTCGTGAAGAGAGTTGTTGGGTCCATCCTTTTAACTTTGCTAGATCTTTTCGAATGTTAGCTTAAAATTATAATGGTGCTTCTTTCCAATTCTTCCTCCTTAAATGGGAGAGTTTCATTCATCAATATCATTTATCAAATAGTATTTATTAATAATGAGTTCCTTCCCATGGACTTTTATGTGAGCTTTTGTTAGTAATTATAATTTTATTATAGTCTTATTCCTTATAAATAGTTATTACAACATTTAATTAACCATAATAACGATTTTGTAAGGAATCTCTATTACAAAAGAATATTATATTGTCACTATTTACTTAAAATAATTCAATACTAGAATTATCTTTTTTCCAAAATCTCACCATTTAAATAAAAAGTTAACAATGAAAAATCTATTACAATTTTATTTCATTCCTTAGTAATAGAGATTCCATTATAACCTTATTTATTCAGCAAAGTGAAAAGATCTTTTAGCTTGAGTTTTCCTAAGAAAAGTTGAGACAGATAGGCCAATAAATTGAATCCCTACTCTAAATAAAAAATTTAATTTTTAATAAAAAATATTATATAGAGTAAATTAGAACATAATATTAAGTATGGTTTAATGGTTAATTATTTGTTTTTACATCAATGAGGTATTGATTAAATCTCATAAGTGTAGCTTTTTTCCTCAACATGTATTTATTATGTCACCATTTTCATTTTGTCTTTTTTATTAATTTTTTTTTTCAAATCTTATAAATGTAGTTTTTTAAAAGTACATTTATTGTGCCAGCATTCTCACATTGTTTGTTTTTTTCATATGTATTTTTTTGTTGTAACTAATAGTATTTAATTCATTTTTCGTAATATTATATTTACCTAGATAAATTCTTATGAAACTATTTTTTTATTCTTATTACACCATAACTAATAATTGTATTGTCCATCTTCTGAATGTTTTCATCTATAAAGCATTATTAAAAGACACTAATTATATATATTAACTTGGTTTAGTATTATTTTCTTTGGTAATTATTTCCATAAAAATATTATTGAACAGCTTTCTTATTTAAATATATTTCGTATTTATTTTTGCTAAAAGCAAATTTTGCTTGTACACATGATTATGTAAACTTGACTTTCTATGCATGCCTTCAATTATTTTTTTTAGGGGGGATTGCAATAATTGATGCACCACTTACTTCATCTTCTTTTAAAACCTAACCACTCGGAACGTCGCTTCAATTATTTTCGTCCTTTTGAGAATCTTTTTGTGAACCCAATTGAACCAAGGAGGCTAGTGGGTGTCCAACTTCCACCTACTCTATAATAATACTTTATCAGATGATTTTGCTTAAGCCAGCTCCGTCACGAAACTAATTATTGCCTATTGGTGTTAGGAAGATTGGCATATGCCAGAGCGAGAATCGCTGCGTCATGTTAGACGGGAACATGGATTATTATCATTGTTTAGTAATGCTGTCCGGTGTATCGATTACCGATCTTATTTGAAGGCAAAACAATATGCTGTCTTCTTTTATAATATTACGAATAGTAATCAAACTTTTACAAAATATATAATTATGTATTTTAATTTTAAAATTAATCAATTTGATATCTGAAAAACTTTAAAATTAATTAATTTAACATATAAAAAACTTAACTGAGGTATTATTGACGTGTACAAAAATTTCTTTCAGGTATTACATTTATTATTTTTAAAATTCGACTACTAAATTGATTAATTTTTAAGTTTAGTTATCTAATTGTATATTTTATTAAAATTAGGTATCATTCATCACATTACCTTTTTTTTTAATCTTATAGTGAAAATAGACTATTGTCATTGCGTCACATGTAACTTTCTTTTTTTTTTTCTTTATTTCAATTTCAATTAAATTTAGTAAGATGATATTTGACCATTTGTTTATGATATTCTCGTCGTATACCTAATTTAATAAAAAAAAAGGTATATAGGAGTACAATTGCCATTTTTAGATATTTAAATTCGACAATGTCTTAATTTGTTAAAAAGTTATGGTAAAACTGACAAAAAAATTATAAAAAAAAAAAAAAAAAGTGGGGGAGGGGACTGGGAGGGGAGGAGTTCATCTATACATGGCAATTATAGATCTAGATCCTATTTCTCGTGTGGTGAAAATAAGTAAGTATGTATTTGAATAAATAAATGAAAAAATATATATGTGCTATGCAAAGAAAACAATGACATAGTTATGCAAAGTAATATACGTATATATGTGTATGTGTGTGTGTAAAAAGAAAAAGAAAAAACTCAAGCAATATAATATAAAAGGGGAAAAAAAAGGCACGGTTATGTCAAGTGGAAAATACAAAAACTTATATGATATTTTTTTTTAATCAAAGAGGGTATAAGATATATGATTTTTTTTTTTTAATCAAGAGGGAATAAGATATATGGTTTTTTTTTTAATTAACCCTTCAGATGGTTGAAAAAAAATGGCACAGCATTTTAGGAAGGTATTCTCTTCAAATTCTCCTATTATCCCCGTGTTAAATCAAATTTTATTAGGAAATATGGTTTTAACGTCAATTTGATATAACTCAGAATGATAATGAATGACCAAAGCAAAAATAATCCAAATAAGTCTTTATTTTTGGATCGGTGAAAAAATCTTTTCATAGTCAATACCAGCTTTTAAATAAAAACTTTAGTAGGAATCTGACATTATATGATTTATCTGTGTCTTACTTTGTTTTAAAGATTCGTTTACAATCCACTCTTTTACATTCCTTAAACAATTCGATGATTTCCTAGACTTGATTTTAATCATAAATTCCAACCCATCTTTCATACATTTACCCATTTAATATCACTAGTTTATGAGAATGAAATTGGATCGTTGCGAATTCCTATATCAATATAAAATCATATATTATACCATAAATTTTGACAGGTTGCCTATCTACTTCTGGTAGGATCTTTTTAAATATGCACAGTCACGTTTCAAAGGCAAACACGACAAAGACAACGAGCACCTTGTGTTTGAAACTGAAGAAACCGAGACATACAATTACAAATATATAACGGATGACACCGTGTTGGGTATCTGGATTTTAACTGATTTTTTAATTAATTACCTTAGTTTTGAGATTATTAATTTATTATTTGATTTAATTTTTTAATATTAATGCTAAAATTGCCAGTGCAATTGGCTTTTTTTTTAACTAATTACAAATAATGCTATAATTAGCTATTTTAATAAAAAAATATTCTATATGAAAGTAGTGGAAATGATATCTCATCATACAAGTTAGCAGAAGTATCGTCCATAATTATGTAATAAAAAAGAAAATTTTCATAACACATGACTATCTATAATTGATAAAACTTGAAAGCCTTTTTTTGTCCAAATAGAATTTAAAGATTTTTATTTTGGCCAATAAATAAATTTTAAAATTTCTCCTTTTTTTGGGGCAAAAAAAAATTTGAAGTTTTGAACATACTCTTTTAACAAACTGTGACTTGTATTTACCAATCTCAATCTTTAACCCTTTTACTTCTTTATCTTTTCCATTTCTTCTGTTTTCCCTAGGCCCCACTCTTAATGTTTTCTTAAACGACAAAATTTAACAACAATTATAACAACAAAAACCAACCTTCCTGCTGTTGTCCTTGTCTTCTTCTTTCCCTTCTCCATTTCTCTACTAAACCAAAACTCCTCCAAACAAAAAATCAAGGTCCACCAAATAGAAACCTTCTTGTTCTCTCTCTCTCTCTCTTCATCTTGAAGCTTTTTAGTGAGAAAAATGGGATTCCACAGCCCATTCAAGCACCAGTCTCAAAATGTCCCATCACTCTTGAGGAAGCTCTTGCCATGGAGTCTTTATGCGATACTTCCTATAGCCATCTTCCGTTTATACTTTTACCCTCTTTCTTTTCCTCAATCTTCAATCCTTGAAACCTCACCCATCTTAATCACTTCTTCCTTAGCTTCTTCTTCTTCTCCTCCTCCTCATCCACAACCTCAAGCTCAAGGTACATGTACATGCCTTCCCCATGTTATAAAGTCTGCATCTTGTTTCAATTTCCTCTTTAAAGTTTGAAACTTTTTTATGTTTTTTTTTTTTCTTTCTAATGTGGCTTACCATAACAACATATGACGTTGTATACTAACTTTGTTGTTTTGTTCTTTTTAGAGAAGAGGATTGAGGATAGAAACGCTTGTGACTACACAAATGGGAAATGGGTCCAAGACAAATTGGGCCCTTTGTACAATAGTACCACCTGTGGTACAATTAAAGATGGTCAGAATTGTATAGCACATGGAAGGCCTGATTTGGATTATCTTTACTGGAGGTGGAAACCCCAAGAATGTAATCTACCAAGGTTTGAACCACATAGATTCCTTCAAATCCTTAGGAACAAGCACATTGCTTTTGTTGGTGATTCCATGGCTAGGAACCAATTAGAGTCCCTCTTATGCATGTTATCAACTGTTTCTTCACCTAAACTTGTTTACACAAGTGGGGATGACAATAAGTTTAGGAGATGGCATTTTGGTACACATAACATAAATGTGTCTGTCTATTGGTCACCTTTTCTTGTAAAAGGTGTTGAGAAGTCAGGTTATGATAAGCCTTATAATAAGTTGTTTGTGGATTCTGTTGATGAGAAATGGGTTGGTGATTTGAATGGTATTGACATGGTTTTAATGTCTGTTGGGCATTGGTTCTTGCATCCTGCTGTGTATTTTGAGGGTGGTTCTGTATTTGGGTGTCATGTCTGTGATGGTTTGAACCATACTGAGACTGGTTTCTATGATGCATTGAAGAAAGCATTGAGGACTACACTTAGGACCCTTGTTGATAGAACTAGGACTAATAATGGGCATTTGGGTGTGTTTCTGACTACGTTTTCGCCTCATCATTTCGAAGGCGAGTGGGATAAATTGGGGGCATGTCCTAAGACCAAACCTTTTGAGGAAGGGGAGAAATCCCTTGAAGGAATGGATGCAGAGATGAGGGAAATCGAGGTTGGGGAAATTAAAGATGCTAAATCGTATTCGAAAGAATTTTCAGGAATTACGATTGAGGCTTTGGACGTGACAAAATTGGCTTTGTTAAGACCAGATGGTCATCCAGGGCCGTATATGCATCCATTTCCATTTGCCAATGGGGTTAAGGATCGCGTGCAGAACGATTGCGTCCATTGGTGTTTGCCAGGACCGATCGATACGTGGAATGAGATTCTATTGGAAGTGATCAAGAGATGGGAAAATAAAGATCAAGCTGGAAGAAGATGAGCATTTGATTGCACAGCTTTATTTGTGTGAATCAATTGCTGTTTTCAAATTCTTCCATGGAGGAGAGGAGACTTTTCAAACAGTTCTGTTTCGAATTTAGATTTCTGAAGTTACTTTCTCTAGAATTTCCAAAGGCTACAAATGAATGGTTGAGATTGTCCAGTAAATTTTAAGGTATTATCTTCCTTCTCGTAATCTCAACTATCAATTACACGTGGTAGCATGTAAGAGACTAACTTTAGTAAATTTTGCAGAAAATAACTTTAGAAGATCCTTTTGGGTTCCATTTAGAAAAGGCGGTGTGATCTTCAGAAAGAATCATTTTAAATTTTATGTTGTCACAAGGAGAATACAGCTAGCAATAATAGCTGGATTCCATGATTGAGGAAGATCTGGGGACAGGGATGATTGGGAGGAGGAATATGTGTAAGGAATAGGGGCAAAATATCTAAATGGAGCCAAAGAAATTGATGTTGATTTTGGTAGATTGTGTGCACTGGTCCTTAATTATATGAATATAGGGTTCTGCATTAATTGAATTTCCAGAGCAACTTGGTCTTGGGTGGTGTTATGGCCTTGGCCTTTGTGGCTTGTGCTGTGTGTTCTATTCTACGTGTACAAATATGTGACTTGGTTACTCTCCAGCTATTCCCTGTCCTTCAATTTTGTCCCATTGCTGTTTCTTTTTATTTATTTTGGCCAGAAATTTTAGAGATCTTGTAGCGTAGGGGCGTGTTATTGATAGGGTTGTCTAGGATATCACCTGGTTTTTTTTTTTTTTTTCAATTATAATGGGGTGGGGTATTTGACGACAAGAGATCAGAAAAGATATCATTAAACTGTAAGAGCATTACCGATATCATCCAATATTTATTGTATCAACTTTAATTTGCTTGATTATTTATTATTTCAAAAATTAATGGTTATCACTCTTTTTTTTTTCTTTCAAAATTCTTATAATTTATATGAACATGAGTTGATTGTTGTGTTGTTCTAACTAATCAAATTGGAACCGAATATGGATTGCACCACAGCCATAATGGATTTTTTTTTTATTTTTTTAATTCTACTGCAGATTATAAAGTTTTACGTATATTTCTGTAGGTACTCTTTTAAGTGCTAAGAGTTGAAAATTTTAAAACATTGTATGCACTTGGTTTTCAATTTTTCCCCCCAGAGCGTCTGATCAATGCTGAATAAATAATATTTTTCTTAAAATTTGTTAAACAGCATCCTAATTCCTAAAACAGATCTTTTTAAAAGTATAATCTGAGACAGTCCCACAATTTTGACAGCGTAAGATGAGCTTGTACGGAAAGGGATAAATGGTAAAATGTTGAAATTAGGGCTGTGAATCAGCCGAGTTACTCAAAAGATATTCGAGCTTAACTTGTTTCAGGTCCGACTCAGTTAGACTTGTGTAGCCAAACAAACTAAGCTCGAATTCAAACTCAGTCTCATTTAACTGAATGAGTTAGACTTGAACTTGTTTTCAAGCTTGTGAATCCACTTGTGAATAGGCCTGTTAAGGAGGGTTTGCAAGTTTGGCTTGTGAAAAGATCCATTAAAAATTCATTTAACATATATAATATATTAATGTAATATTATTAATATATTATATATAATTATTTATATTAATTTAATATTAAAAATATAATTATATACGTTGAACGAGCTGAACTAAACAAGCCCTAGCTCGGACTCGAAAATCCTTAATGAGATTGGGCCTAAGCTTGGACATTCCAAGCTCATTAAGAGCTCGACTCGAGCTTGTTAAGGATTTAAACAAGTTGAGCTAAGCCTGAGTCGATAGAAAATTAACTTGTTTGCACCTGTACTTGAAATCTCCACATATTTTTTAAGATTTTATATTAAGTTTGGTTTGTTAGAGTAGACTAAAGTTTGAAAGAATTAGCAATTTCTTTGTTTCATGATGAGTGTTTTTTTTAAAGGAAAAAAAAAGAATTGTATTATGCCAATATTAACAATTTCTTTTGTAAAGAAAATAATAAAAATTTCTTATCTATTTTATGCTATATTATAAAGGTGAGCAGATCCATGGTGAGTAAGGTATGAAATCTTACCGTATTCTACTCTGTAAGGTATAGGGCATCGAGTTTTCTCCCCGAACCTATTATGCAGTACATTGTATCCATCCTATACCCTGTATCCTATAAAACTCACAGGATGTAGGGTACCTAGTGGAACTTACAATTTTTTTTTCTTTTTCAAATTTGTTTGTAATATGTAGAACTATTTTATTAATATATATATATATATATATATATATACTCATTATAATAGCATTGAAAGAAATTAAAAAAATAAATATCACAAGTTTACAATATGTAGAACTTGTTAACGCGTTAAAGTTGAAATCTATAATAAATACTTGTAGAACTTGATTACATAATTTTAACAAAATTGTAAAACTAACAAATCCTAAAATAAAAAACTTTGAAAGCACATATGTATTTATTAGTCTTAGAAAATTAATTACACTTTCATATAACTTAGATTTTTAAGTATATACCATCAAAATTCTTCCAAAATAAAAATTACAAATACTTTCATAATAAATTAGTACAAGTTTTTCTATATAAAAATTTTTAAAATGTAGTCTATAGATGATAATTTTAACCAAAAGTGATAGCAAAAGGCAGAATAGAGTATTACAATTATTCTTTATTTATTTTATATTATAATTTTTTAATAGAGTATATGTTTCAAGATATATATATATATATATATATGGTACGTTAAAACCTATGTATTTTATTATACAGGTTCTAAAATGAGTACAAAATACAAAAACTTATTTATATCATGCTCTAGGAGAGTAGATTTCAAAGAAATAATAGTCTTGCCCTATAACCCTAAATACCTATTCGGATCTTATCTGATTAAATAGGGTATGAATGGATATCCTATACGATAGGATTACCTACTCACATCTATTATATAGAGTGTTAAATGTTTTTATGGTAAATTTTTATCTAACCAAATAAGGATATGACTATTCTACAATGATTATTTTACAATGATAAAGGTAGAGTAACAATTCAACCTCAATGAACCAAACACAACTTTAAAGTAGAAATATGGCATAGATCCAGCTCTAGACTTAGATCAAAAGTTGGTGGTTTCCAATTTCAAAATTATAGGATTGAAACCACTCCAACCAATTTATCTCTTCTCTCTCTCTCTCTCTCTTCATAATTTACAGGAGGAAAAAATAAAAAGTACCCATGGTCCTTTTAGCATACCTCATATATTTTATTTTTCTTATAAATTAGGAATACATCTTCTTAGTTTACTTTATGTGTGTTTAACCTGCTTTACTTCTAAAATTATGCCCTTAAACTCTTCTTGTTATGTTGTACCTGTAAAATAATAACAAAAAATAAATAAATAAAATTAAGAAAGAAATGCAAAACTAAGGTAAATTAATCACATAAAAACCTAACAGCTTGTTGGTGGGGTTGCTTAACACCAATGCTCGCTAGTTTCCCATTTTATCCTCCGAGTCAACAGCTAGAAATAATGAATCTGGCTGCATTGCACATCTATAGACTATAGTTTATCTGCCCAGTTTACGAAACACTTTTATTAAGATTCAACTGTATATGATCTATTTTTCAATTGTATATGTTTCTTGATAAATGATTTATTTAAAAATGTATGTTGTTTTGTACGGTAATGAAACAAACAAACCTGTTTTTATATGAGATGGATAGTTGTAAGAAAGATAAAATTAATGTCACATTGTTGTTCAGGAAAATAACTATATGTCACGTGTTCCTAATTTGATTTTAATTATTTTATATTTTTTATAAGTGATAATAAATAACATATAATACATTGTTATACGTTGATGTATTAATGTGATAGCTAATTCGATATAACTAATATAATATTCATCCCTTATAATATCTAGTGGTATATTAATCAAAGAAATAAATAGATATCTATTGGAAATGTAAATGTAGTTCCATTCATGATTCATGAATTCCACATCGAGAATCTAGATATACTTTGTTATGACCCAAAATATTGAAATATTAGATAGATGATAATTAGATTATTATTGACTATGGGTTTTATTAATTTAAGCAGAGGAATCCATCTAAAAACTAATAAATTTGTATCTATCAGTGGGAGTCATGTTGTGCCATGTGGTCCATAAACGTGTCTGCAACAGCCATGAGCACATACCTACTGCATAATTATAGTACCGACAATGCAGATATATTATTCGTTAAATGTGTTTTCAAAGTTTGTCCTTGGGAGCTCCCTGGTGAGTAGTGAGTCAGTGACAATTGACGTTAACGTTTTCTGTATCGTGCACACCTTAATTAGTACATTACAGCCACGTTCATCACTAAGTACTAATCATTCAATCTTATCTCAATTGGAATAATTATTAATTATTTATGATAATGAACTGGCAATGAATTATGCAAAAAAAATAAAAATAAAAAAAAAAAAAAAGAGGAATTGAACTGGTAATGAGGAAAGGAAAATGAACTGGCATCATTACCAGCCTATTGAATCCAAGGCAAGAAAAGTCAAATATCTTTCGTGAGAATGGACGGCTTTCTTATTAATATAATGCGGGTAATATAAATCTGAAAAAGTTTATAAAATGTAGGGTAGAACACGGGACTCTTTTGTCTCTTATCCAGAAAGACCTTTTAAAGAACCTCTGAGACTGCAAATGAGTTTATTAAGAATAAAAGATAGGTAAGTTCTTGATTTACTAATTTATATCAATTTATCTAATCATATTATATAATTTATCTTAATTAATGTGAGGTTATCTAAACCAAAGTAGTTTGGATTTAAAAATTTAGGACATAAAACTAATACTTTTAAATAAGAAATAGATTTTCAAAATTTATAGATATTAGAAAAACAGGTTTTTGATTCAAATAGCTAAATAGAGTCTTTTATCAAATTTCTTTTTTTTTAATGATTGAGCCTTAAAAATTGGGTTTAAAATTAGAAATTAAAAAGAAAGGATTTAAATTGAAAATTTATTAAGATGATAAGGAACTTTCGTTGATAAAGATGATTAAAGACTATAGACCAATTGAAAGAGTGAGATTCAAATTGAAGAATTTGTTTCATAAAATATGCAATAAGAACAATTGGATAGATGGGAAAAAAATATATTTGTGTTGGTCCCGAACAAAGAATAAAAGGGGGGGTTGTTGTTATTAATAAAAATTTCAAACAAATTCACACTACTTAGTTACTCAACTTTAATGGCTTTAAAACTTACTTTAAAATAATAAACTTAATTACTAATATCTTTGAACAAAATTCGAATAAAAGAATTTACTCAAATCCACAAAAAATAAAACAACAAGTTCAAAGTTAAACTCTCAGTTTTACTCTCTGATTAACTCTCTATATTAAGTTACTCTTTGATTAACTTTCTAAGCATATAACACAGCTAAGAAAAAAACAATCAATTATGACAAAATAAAGAGAGATAAGGGAGTAGAGAGTACAAAATCGATTTATAGACGTTCCACCTTGAGCGTCGGTCTTCTTTTCCAGCACCAAGCCAAGAGACCCGGTATTCCACACTAGTATGTTCCACTATCCAATCAACAATTATTGAGTTACAAGTTGTCTTTGCCAAAGTACTTGACTACAATGCACTCAGCTTGATTCTCCAAGCTTTTCCTTAAGCTAACAATTAATCTATTGAGCCTACTTGTAACTCTCAATCTATACAAAGTGAATAAATCTAAATCAGAGGAAATAATGTGAATCCTCAAGATTTTGAACAGTAGAAAGAATAAGAATAACAATGATTTGCTTGAATTAAAGATGAATTTCTTAGCTTTCTGTTTGCTTGAGCTTTTCATGTGATTGTTATTCTATTTCTTTGTTTTAGGCGTATATTTATTATTATTTCTTCCAACGGCTAGAACTTCAAGTTGATAAACTTAACTCTTGATATTATGCATGTTTTTCAAATAGGATCAGCTTGTTTAGTCTTCTTTAACTGAAAATTTTAATAAATTGTTATCTTGTTGTTGTTATCTCTTGATTTGCTCCAAAAGATAAGGTTGAATACCCAACAACTAAGATAATAATCTTTATCTTGAATTGATTTAGGACATTGTTGACGTGTTCTTGTTGAAAACGTTCATCTAGTACTGTTCACTTGAAAATAGGATCGTATCTTCTATATTTGTTGAATTCCTTGTATGGATAAATATTCATAACAATCTCCTCTCATAAATCTAGATCGTGTCGTATCTTCTATATTTCCAAAGAAAAACTTGAATAAACTGTTGAGATGCAATTCTTTTTGACCACGTGATTTGTTTGTTGTCAAAACGTTATATTTAAAAAAAAAAAATAAGCTTTAATCTAATAAAACTTGAATCCCCATGGATATTTAAACCAACTTTGCAGAACTTAATTGAATGCATTACCCAAACACACTCAACTTTAAAAGGTCTTCAAAACAACGATTTAATCAAGAAAAATCAAATCTTGAACTTTTTGTTCGTGTTTTGCAGTATTTACAAGTTGCAGGTAGAGTCTCTGATTTACCTTTGACTGTTTAAAAATCTTGTAAACCAGCGAAGTACCTTCTAACTATTCATTTGCTCTTGAAAAACACTTCCACACTTTCTGATATGTTCTGAATTGAGTCTCTTTTGAACATATTTTCATAAATCAACTTTTATCACATTTAAGTATTGCATACTTAATAAATTTGTTAGAAATTACTTAATCATTTTTTATCATCAAAATCAATATTGAGAGGAACCAACAATTTGTAATGAAGTTCAAGAAAATTGTTTATTAATTGTTTATGTTTATCTATATAACATACTCTATTGTTTAATTTACTTAGTTCAATGGTAGTTATCTAAATTCAAATTCTAAATTAAACTCAAATTCAATCAAATTAACAATAAATTATTCACATATTATACTAATTAATCAAGACAAATTAATTCTAGTTAAGCTAGCATTTGAGGTATTGCATCTTCTTTATGGACAATCTCACATATAATACTTGAATGTTTTATAATACTTAGATATTATACATGGTTAGGGGATTTGCATGCCTAATTGTGGGAATTAGGTAAGCTGGGTCCTTACAATGTCACTAAAGAAAGATAGAGAAACAAAGAGACTTGGGTTTGAAACCAATACATACACAATAAGACGGATTTTTTTTTTTTAATTTGGAGTTTGGAGATAGAAAGAATAAGAAGAAGATGAAGTGCAGAAGAGAAAAAGGGAGAGAAAAAAAAAAAAAAAAAAGCCAATGTAGACGGAAAAAATAATAATTTGATTGGTTTGCTTGCTACATCATCTTTTTAATGGAAAATAAACGGAATTCGTCTAGGGGTACCGTAAGTGAAAGATTTAAAAAGTTTAAGTATTTTCTTATAACGAAATTATGTTTAAGTATATTCTGTTAAGATTGCAAAAGTCCAGGTACCATTAGTGAAATTTTTTACTAAATTGATCAAATTCAAAGTTCGGATGTTAAATTGATCAATTTTTAACGTTCCAGTACCTAATTGTATATTTTTTAAAATTTCAATTACCATTCACAATATTAACTCTTAACTAAATATGTCAAATTCTTAATGATAACAAAGAAGTGATTTCAAGTATTACCCATAACAATTGAATTTCAATTCAATTGTCATTACGTACAACTTTAATCGCATTCACTTGAAAATACTTAAATTTTTATTATGACTTGATTTTATGCTTTAGACTTTTAACTTCCTGTATTTTTCTTATATTATTTATGGTTATTTTTAAATTTTTGTTATGATCCTATTAGAGTGTTAGTCCACAAATTATGAGGCATAAAGCCTTCCTAATTTATGAACTAAATATAAAAATATGCTTTATTGAGAACTAATAATCTAATTGTGACTATATTTTACATATCATAAAATAATAATTATTACTTGCATTATTTTCAAGAATTTTCTTTTACCTTTTTAATTTATTTAATACGTGGCACATGTTTATTCACAAAAACAACAACATAATATCATTTTCAAACAACAAATAATTACAATAGGTATACCAATTGTATCCTATTTAGCGAGCGACCAATTGCTAGACATATTAGTTATGGGCCTTGAACTCAACAGATGACAATTCTAAGGCACATATTAGATTCAAACCGTATTCATATCTATTATTGTCCCACCTTATCCTAATGCATGAAATTGAAAGATTCTCTTGGAGGATATGAAAACCTGTCGGAACATGTTGGGGGTCCCTAGTTAATGATTAGGGACTTCAACAATGTACAAACAAATAATGAAAATGGGGAGGCTACCGGGTGAATCCCATTAGAGCTATTATGTATCAAGATTGTATGGACATGAGTGGAATGTATGTAAACCCCTAAAATTTTTGGAACTCTTAGAAAATAATTATAGAGCTAAAAACCAAAATCAAAACCCTAAAACCGATCCAAGTTAAAACTGAACTCTAGAAAATCTAAACAAAATCAAATATGAATTTCATAACCTTAATAAAAAGAGAACCTTCAAAAACAAAATAAAAAATTCAATAATCGTTCGATTCAAACCCGTATGTTAAACAATTCATCTATGTGATCCTTAACACATAAATCAAGACTATATGTCCAAATATTATTTAATAAGCAAATTATAAAACCTTAAAACTTTTCGGAAAATTTCAAAATAAAAAATTAAATTAATACTAAAAGTCAACCCGAGTCAACACATAACCCTAGACTCGATTAAACAATTCTAAGAATTGTAAAATATTAAATAAGCCATAAAAAATAAAGTAAAACATAAATTTCGAACTGAAAATATAAGTATGACATAAACAAGTAAATCTTGAAACCGAATTAAGACCGAAACTCAAAAGTCAACTAGGTCAACAACAAACCTAATGAGACTAAATCCGACAATCTCAAGCTTGAAACCCTAAAACAGTAAAAATGAGATAACGTTATATTACAGTTCGAAATAATATCTTATAACCTAAAAAGATCATATTCAACAAAAATTTGTCTGATTCGAACACAAACGGGATCAGTTTCTAAAAACAGGATCCCGACACATAAAGAAAATATTAGTTATAGAATTTTTCGGCCTTTAAAAAATCAGATATAGCCTTTATGTATATTTTCAATACTACCGATATTTTATTTGTCTAGTCTACTATTCATTAATATTCATCTATCTTTACTTTTCCTTACTACCTACTTCTTACAATTTATATACCTATTTCTTACATTTACTTTTATAATATTACTTTATTAAACTTCTCTTATACTTTACTTACTTTTTATTACTAAAATTAATTTTTAATCATATTTCCTCCCTCTCTCTCCATGTGCAGTCCACCTTCTCTCTCTCTTCTATCTATTTCATTTTCATTTTTAATTATTTTTAATCACACAAATTTCTACTCAAAAACTCTATAAATACATTCTCTCTTCACTTCGTATATACTTTTCTTTCACCATAACAAAACTCTACTAAAATCATTTGTCAACTCCTCTCTCTAAAATGTCCTCTCAAACTTTTCCTCTCTAAATTTCTCTTCCAATTTTCTTTCCTTCCTCCACTCATACACAATCTTCCATCTTTAGATAAACAACTAAACACACTTGCAAAGTTTCTTCTCAAGCTCCCTCTCTTCTTCTTGTAAAACCGTGAGCTTCTCTTCCCATTCCCAAACAATTTTTGTAAATTTTTCTTTCATTCATTTATCATCCACGACCATCCATCCTCATAAACCTTAGGTAAAAATCTAAATCTTTTCTTTTCTTTCATGTTAACATAACATGAACACTTTTTGTTTTGATTTCTAAAACCCTATGAGCATTATGCTAGGGAAGAAATCATGAAAAATAACAATTTGTTCATGTCTTGTTTAACACCATGTTTATTTATAAATATTGTTATGTTATTGTTTTATTTTTGCTCCTAACCTAACTCCTATATATTATTAAGTATAAGTATGTGTGTGTGTGTGTGTGTGTGTGTATTCTTAGAGCCTAATCTCACTAATCTAACTTTTATTTACTTGCACACTTATTTATTTCATGCTAAATAATTAAGACCAGTCATTCTAGTTTTAGACTTATCATCATCAAGTCAAAACTTTTTATTTCTTTTCTTTATAGGACTTTTCTATAATCTAAGTCTAAAGAGTCTTGACACAAATCCAAGACTCTCATAATTTTTTTCTTATTATTTTCTTACTTTTCTTAATGAAACTTGTTCATTTCTAAGTCCTGGGAAGACTTGAATAAAAATTAATTTTCATGATTTTCATGATTTTTTTCTTTTCTTATTTCCATGGAACTTGTCCATTTTTAAGTTCTGGAAAGTCTTGATAACAAGCTAAGACTTCTATATTTTTGTTTGCTTATTTAATTTTCTATTCCTTTATTTTTCTTCATGAGTTATAATTATCCATAACATGATTGTTAAGTTCATATTTATACATGGACATAAAGCGCTGTTGTTGTCTTAGTAAAGTTTCAAAATAAGAATTATAAGATATCTCCTTTTCTTTGATGAAAATGAATTTAAATCATCAAAGCCAATTATTTTCAACACTTAAGAATGATTTTTACTAAGATTTAGGATAATGGCTTAACGACAGTCTTTCCAAAAATTAAAATAAAGATATCATAAATTTTTAATGTTGATAATTCTTTGTTACGCAAAATATTCTTAAAAACTTATTTATATGCTTATGCTAATATTTTGTTAACTCTAAGAAACAAAAAATTCCAAGATAATAATAAATTCGACATACAACTTAAGGAATCAAATTTTTAAGAAGTAAATTTATAATTATGAAGTTAAGGAAATATAAAAATAATAGTTATGATAAGTAGGCACTCAATTACAACAAACTCAAATTTTGGCTTTCTTCCAACAACTCTTGAAGGTCCATATGTTGAAAAATTATTAATTAAGAAAGAATAATTATGAGAATAAAAATTTAGAACAAGTCGTTCGCCTATTTTTTCTCATATATAAAACTTAAAACATTTTAGAGTTAATAAAGCTTAAAAATGATTTTTCTTCATAACCACATAAAGATTCATGTGTTGGAAAATAATTAATTAAAAGAAGTTTAATATGAACATAAAATATTCATAGAGTCAAAATAAATATAAAATCATGGTTTTCTTTATTAAGATTCACAATTTAAAAAATTCAAAATTTTGTTTAAAAACTGAACTTAGGAAAACTTTAAGAAAAAATACACTTAGAATTTTATGTAAAATCATGTCTTATAAAATAAATTGTTTTAAACAAATATAAGGCTTTTGAGATTTCAAAATATATATTGAGCCATAAATTTTGTTAAGTCATAGATATAAAATGTAAGATGACACATTTTATCACAAGATTAAGAAAATGATTTATCATACAAACTCAATATTATTACTAACCACCAAGAATGATTTACAAAATTACTTTTGAGACAACATCACTAGTATCATGCATACAATATGAGCGAATGTCAATACTAAATGATTTTCAAGGTAGAAGTATTTAGATGATTGATATAAAGTGTCTAAGTGAAGTGAAACCTTGGAAAAATTGCAAGTTTAAGGGTTGGAACCTTCGGGTCTGATTTATATCCACCCATTTTGAAACCCAAATGGCTTTAAATGTAAAAAATAACCTTAGAGTAGGTAGACGACATCTAATATATAAAATTCTGAGTTAAAATGAGCAAGTTATTGTATTTTAAGTTGGAATTTCCCTTCATCCGAATTTTAATGAAAATAACAAGATCAAATTAAGAAGTTTAAGTAGAACTTCTATGAAATATTTATTCTGGGTATTTCTTTTGTCTAAGTGACGAGGAATACGAGGCTCCCCTTATTGAGAATTATTACGACTAAGAAGATCGTGAAATGGACGAATGAGTTTTTCCTTCTAAATTTGTTAGTTTGTTTGTGCTTGTAAATAGTCGCACTAACATTACTAAGAAAAGATAAAAATAAGTATGTACAGGGCACTACTAAGGATTAGGCATGTGTTTCTTGCCTGTTTGATTAAGTGGATATCATACATATCACAATGCTAAAATATTTGTTTAACTATGTTCATTCATTTATATGCTTAATTGCTATGTATGTTTAAATTGATTGATCGTCCTTATAATACAAAATGGTGATAACAAGAAAACGATCACGTATAGCATCCATCGAGTCACATTTCGGAAAGCTGCTACTTCTATATGTAGAGTTGGATGGGCCGCAAGCATGTTGAGACACAGGCCATGCTCTTTCCTAGGAATTCACATCGCTCGGGGAATGCGACTTTGAGTTCGGAGCTATGCCAACCGAACGCTTTGGGCGAGTGCTTAGGGACTAGTACTAGAAGATTAAGAGGACCTTCATTAACGATTCCCTAACCCTTGATATGAAGGGTGTAAATCCATTCTATATATAGGTTTCGGATAACTATACATATATGTGTTCTTCATGTGATTGTTGCATAAACATAGCATATGCTTGATTAACCAACCTGTTTATTTATGATTATTGATGCAAATGATGAGGAAATATCTCACTAAGCACATTGTAATCTTACAATCCCATAGATTTTATTGAAGTAAGTATTCTCGAGACTCGATTTAAGGACGAGACATTAAGGAAAACATCGGTAGATTATTGAGCTTTTGTGGAAGAAGTAGGAGCATAGAAGGAATTTACTTTCTTGAGATTTCTTTATGAGTAAAATATATTATGTTAATATTTTGGAGATTTTTAGGGAATGCAGTTATGTGGTCTTGAGGGTATTAGTGAGGATATGCCCTAAGAGTTGTACCTGACCTTATTTATGTTAATGATAATTATTTCTCTTGCCTTGTACTTAAATGTTATCAATGTAAATTATACTACTTCGACGTATTTCCTTAGTTGTAATGTACGTCTTGTGCATGATATGAAAGCCTTTGCGTGATTAAGGAAGTCATTCCTAAGCTTTAATATTGTGTACAATAGACTGCCACATTTAGGATATCCCTCGGGGTATGATAATATGTGACTTAGACTTTGTAAGGCCTAAATATACATAGTCAAATGAAAATGATCAGCTAAATGGGCTCATACAATGCAATCTAAATAGGGACTGGGCTAGTGGAGTATGGAAATCTCTATTCCTAGAAGCAAAGTTGCTCCACCTTCATGCCTCAGGTTTTGATCACCTGCCCATCCTAGCTACAATAACTCCTTCTATCCAGGATAGGGAGAGGAAAGGAAGGCCTTTCAGATTTCAGCCCATGTGGTTGGACCACCCAAGCTTCAAAACCTTTATGCAAGATAACTAGACCCCCTCTCTTATCCATTTTCTAGAAAATCTTGATCCTTTCATAAATGCTCTGAGAAAGTGCAATAAAGAAGTTCTTAGAGTCATACATAAAAGGAAGGAGGAGGTGAACGCACTCCTAAAAAATGTTTGTCTAAGAATCCAAAGACAACCCAACCAAAACCTCCTAAACAAAGAAAAGGAATTTAAAAAGGGGCTTAAGGATATATTAAATGTAGAGGAAGAACCCTAAGCCACTAAAGCTCGGGAAAAATAGATCATAGAGGGAGAATGGAACACCAAGTACTTCCATAGGCTCACTTATCGAAACGATCGAAGTCTAGAATTCTAGGCATCTACAATGATATGGGAGCCTAAGTTAACAAAGAGGAAGACCTAAAATGGCATGTTAAAGCCTTCTACCAAAACTTCCATTACATGATGAAACCCCTTAACAAGAACCCTCTTTATTTTTTGGGAAAACAATGGGCCTTAGCTCTCGTTAGAAATGAAAACCTCCCTTAAGTGACTTGTCCTCTCTAAAGAGATTAAAAAGGCCCTCTCCTATGTCGAGAATAATAAATCCCATGGGATAGATGACTTCCATGCCAGCTTCTACAAAAGTTGCTGGAGAAAGTTGGTCCCTCAATCAATGAAAGAATTAAAAAAATGCTTTGGAAAGGAATCCATCCCAGAAAAACTCAACCAAACCATTATCATACTCATACCAAAGCTCTAAGGTGCTAACCAAATGGAGGACTTTAGACCAATAAGTTAATGCACCGTACTATATAAAATCATTACTAAGATCATGTTAAACCGTTTAAGACCATTCTTGGAAGACCTTATCAACTATGAACAAGCTAACTTTATACCTAACAAGTCAGCGGTAAATAACTTAATTGTCTTCTAGGAAGCCCCCCATGTCATGCAAAGGAAGAAGGGGAACAAAAGATGGATGATGCTAAGACTAGACCTTAAAATGGGCTATGACTCCATTTAATGGGACTACATCAGAAATGCGTTGAAAATTCTCAACTTCCTAATAGCTAGATAGATCTTATTTGGGAACAAGCTTACTACGATAAAATATGAAATCTTGTTTGACAAAGCCACCCTTTATCCCTTTCCAACTAGTAATGGCCAAAGATAAGGGGAGCCCATATCCCCTTACCTCTTTATCCTATGCATGGAAATCTTCAGCAAGACTATACACCACTATAGAGATAAAGGGTGCTGGAAACCAATGAAGTTGAAAGGAATAAGTTTGGATCTTATGCACCTCACGTATGCGAACAGCATAGCCTTCTTTGGAGAAGCGACCGAGTAAAATGCAAGAGTAATGAGGAATGTCTTAAGACTTTTTGAAAACTTAGTAAGCCAAATGTAAACCCCCAAAAATTTCATAATTCTTAAAAATAATCCTAGAATTCTAGGTATCAAAATTTACATCCCGAAAATCGACTCAAGATAAAAAACCAAATCTAGACTAAGTCAAAATACTGGAAACGAAACCCTAAAAATCAAATCAAGTTAAAACTTAATTCCAAATAAGACAAAGAACGAGCTTTCTGGATCTTGAGAAAACGAGAACCCTTGAAACAAAATATAAAGTCCAACTACCGGTATAATCAACGTCCGTACACAGATTAAATAATCTACCCAATTCCTAAAACGCGAATCGAAATGATAAATCCAAATACCGCTTAACAACGAGATGATAAATCTTAAATCCTTCGGTAAAATTTTAGAATCTCAAATTCTAAATCTTCACCGAAAGTCAAATTGAGTCAACTCATAACCCTAGACTCGGCTAAACGATCCCGAGAACTAAAAACAATTAAATAATCACGAATAAAATAAGATAAACCATAGACGTCGAGCTAGAAATAAAAACGATCAAAACTCAAAAATTATACGATCTTACGAATGACTCAGTAAAATCAGAAATCAAAACGGAACCCTAAAAGTCAACAAGCCTATAACGAACCCTAGTGTTTAACATCAGGCAATCCCGTGTTTTCAAACCCTATAAAATGAAATTAAGTTAATGGCCTAGAATAGTTCGTAATAACATAGGGTAACATAAAAATATCATATTCACGAATTTCGAGTGTCATTCGGACTCAAACGGGATCAGTGCTCGAAAAGCGTGTCCCGAAGCTCGAAATATTAAAAATATTCCGTTTATACCAATAGATTCGTAAAAATATAAGGATTCCAAAAATATCAATTTTAGAATTTTTCGGTAACTAAAAATTACAGATATCGCCTTAATACGTGTATTTTTATTACTACCGGTACTTTAATTGTCTAGTCTACTATTCATAGTACTTTTCTACTATTCATTACTATTTCACTATCTCTACTTTTTTTACACCTATTTCTTACTACCTACATACCTATTTTCTTACTTTTTATATTTCCAATACACTTTATCAAATCATACCTTACATATTAATTATTTTCTTACAAATTTCACTCAAAAATCAACTCTCCCTCTCCAAACATCATGGCCGGCGCTACACCCTCCCTTCCTCAATTATTTTTTTTTCAATTATTTTATTACATCCAAAATTCACTCCAAAAATTCTATAAATACCCCCTTCCTCTTTCATTCTTTCACACAATTCATTTACTACCAAAACTCTCTCAAATTCTCTACACAAACACTCTCCACAAACTTTTCCTCTACCAAAACTCTCTTTCACCAAATACCCACAAGAATTTCTCTTTATGCAATACAACTACCATCTCTCCATAACCACATAACCATACATTCACTACCATCTTCATACCACATAAATACCTTAGGTAAAAATTTCTTTCAACCATTTATCTATTCATGTCATGTAACTTAGCATGACTATGGTGTTGTTTTGAAACTCACATGAGTAGTAAAAGCAACAACATGTTCATGTTTGTTCTTGTACATAAGCTTTCTATTTTATTATGTTGTTATATTATTGTTATTATTTGCTTCTAATCTAACTTATATAGTATTAGTATATTATGTATATTATTTATTTAGAGCATATAAGCTCATTTGTTATTTATTTATTTCAAGTTTGCAATTTATTTATTTCATGCTTTTTTAAGACTAGTCTTTCTAGTCTTAGACTTGTCCATATCAAGTCAAAACAATCTTTTATTTATTTTCTTTAATCTTTCGGGACTAGTCCATTCTTAGTCCCGGGATGCCTTGATGAAGCTAAGGCTCCAATACTTGACCGGGATTCCTTGATGAAGCTAAGGTTCCCAATGCTTGATATTTTATTTCCTTGCTTATTATTTGTTTCTATTATTTTCTTATGTTCTTATTATTTTATATGCTCATGATATTTGCATCTACATAATGTTAATGTCTCAACTAATCTAAAAATAGAATTTTACTTTACTAAAAACTCAAAGCTAGAATTTCGATTAGTGATTTACCACAAAATCATGAAGTTATTATCAACAACCTAGAAATAGAGTAATACAAGTTTTCTCAAGTTTTCTTAAATAACAAAAATAGTTTTATCAAGAAAACGTAAGAAATAAATATTTTCTTTGTATTTTATGGTAATCTAAGTTTTAAGAAAAATAAATCGTTAATATTAAAAGTTTAAGACTTAAACTCTTTTCTAAACTAAGAAACAAACTAGTTTTCAAAGTTAATATAAAAATCAACTCATAAAGTTATGAACCCACTTAGGAAAAGTAATGATTTTTAAATTTCTAAAAGAAAGAACTTATTTTCAAAAGAATATAAATAAAGTAAGATTAACAATAATGGATTTTATCAATAAAGATGATTCTTTTCAAAAGAAATGAAAGAACAAGTTTTAGAAAACAAAAGCTTATATTTTAGAAATGAATATAAGAAGACAAGACTCATTTTCTTAAACCATCCTAAATACAAAATTATGAAAAGGTTTTCATCAACTTAATATAATTGTGATAAATTTGATTTTTAAAGTAAAACTTATGGAAAACTAAGGTTACAAGAAAATTTATTTTTCCTTGGAAAAAGAATGAAGAAAATAAAAATATACTCATTTATAACAACCTAGGAAAATATAAAGTTTCTTTAAAATACTTGAAAAGAAATTTTCAAAGTTAAAGTTTAAATGAATTGTTTTATGAAATAAATTGTTGAGACACTACCATTAGGATTTTTGCATATAAAGTGAGCTTACCTATATATTCAAAGTGTTTATCAACTATATATTTATATACATATATTGTTACAAAAGGATTTTCTTTAAAAATGAAGTTGAGTTAGAAAACGGATTTGTAAAAGTTTGGCAATTTTCGTTTTAAATCTGTACCCAATGTTTTCGGAACCCAAATGACCTTATATGACAAAGATAACCTTAGAAATGGATAGATCTTTTCGAATAGGTAGAAAACGGTATATTATATGCGGAATTCCGAGTTAAAATGAGCAAGTTATGGCCATTTTAAGTTGGAATTTCCTCTTATACGATTTTACCGCGATTTTAAGAAAAGTTTAGAAAATCCAAGAATAGGATTTCATGAAAGACTTATCCCGGGTATTTCTTTTGTCTAGGTAACGAAGGATACGAGAATACCCTACCCGAGGATTACTACGACTAAGAAGATAGCGAAATGGACGAGTGAGTTATTCCTCCTAATTTCGTTACCTTGCTTGTGCTTGTAAAGTAGTGCATTAGTATACTAAGAAAAGATAAAAATGGATATATATTTGGGGAATTCGGGATTATGTATATGTGATTCTATGTTATGTATGAAATGAGAATTAAGAATATCGCAACTTCGAACTGCTTGTTTAAATAATTTTGTTTACTTACTTATATGATTTTATTGTTTGCTAAATTGATTGATCGCCTAATAAACCTTAATAAGGTTGGCTTAAGAAAACTAAAACGCTCACGCATAGCATCCATCGAGTCACATCTATTTCGGAAGGCTGCTACTCCTACGCGTAGAGTTGGATTGGCTGTGATCGTGCGGTGCCACGGGCCATGTTCCTTCCTGGAGAATCCAAATCGCTCGGGAAAGCGACTCTAGGTTCGGAGCCGAGCCAACCGAACGCTGTGGGTGAGGACCTGGGGACTAGCAGTAGAAGGTCGAGGACCTTCAACCCCGATTCCCTAACCTTTGATACGGAGGGGTAAATCCGTTCTATATATGGTTTCCATAACTATATATTTGCGTAATCATGTGATTGTTGCATTGTATGCATAGCATATGTGTGAATAAATAAATAAACTTGTTTGAAAATATGGTGCGAATGAAAAGGAATATCTCACTAAGCTAGTTGTAGCTTATACCCCTATAGATTTTGTTGAAACAGGTATATCCGTGGCTTAAATTGAGGATCATGACATTGAGGAAATCATGGAAGGATGGTTAAGCTTCTATGAAGGAAATAGAATCATAAGATAAGTAATTTTGTAAGGTTCTTTATATATAATGACTTATATGATTAGTGATGTATATTTATTTGAAGATAATAGATGGACATGCCCCTAAGAATTGCAATGCAATATGTTTATGTTTTATGATAAGTATTATCAATATAAGTTACGCTACTCCGATGCGTTCCCTTGGTTGTGATGTACGCCTTGTACATGATATGGAAGCCTTTGCATGACTAAGGTAGTCATTCCTAGGCTTTAGTATCGTGTACGACGGACTGCCATGTTTAGGGTACCCCTCGGGGCATGACACCAAAAGCTTAATAGAGGAAAATCAGCCATTATCTTTTCACAGAACATAACCATGGAGGAAAAGACAAAGATTTCAAGTATCCTACAAATAGATCCGAGGAATAATCTAGGAAAATACGTAAGCCTCTCAATTAAGGCGAATGGACCTCTAAAAGCCTAGGACCTAGACTTCATCCTTCATAAAATCGAAGGAAAAATGAATGGTTGGAAAGCTAGATACCTAAGCTTGGAAGGAAGAAGACTAGCAATCTCCATAGAGATAGAGGGAGTGGTAAACTACCATGCACAACTCTTGCCCTTGCCAAAAAAGATCACCAATGAAATAGAAAGAAACTGTAGACATTTCATCTAGGGCTCTATAAAAGACAAAAAGAAAATCCATTGGGTTGATTAGGGAAAGTTAAAGAAACATAAGGTAGAAGGGGAGGTTTAGCCTTATGGACTTACATCTATGCAATAAAGCTTGGCTGATCAAATTGGTCTGAAGAATCTGAACTAGAAATTTTCGCAAGAGTGCTATTTTCCGAAGGAGGCTAGAAAACAAGAAAAATGATGGACCTAAAAAAAGTGGATCCCAACTAACCAAAGGTCTTCGAAAAGTTAATGCAAAACCTTGACCAAGAG
Source organism: Combretum micranthum (assembly GCA_024138025.1). Lineage (NCBI taxonomy): Eukaryota > Viridiplantae > Streptophyta > Magnoliopsida > Myrtales > Combretaceae > Combretum > Combretum micranthum. The sequence goes on along the minus strand of JAMXBD010000060.1, from coordinate 1,105,338 downwards.
AAAATGCTCATATCAAAAAATGGCAGAGAGCCCTCATTCTAGAAAGATAAATGGAACGAACATGGCTCCCTTATGTCGTAGATCTATTGCTCCATTAGCTTAACCACCCAAAGATGCTTAGTGCTAGGTAAGACTCTGAAATGAAAATGCGATTCAGTACCCCATAGACCATATCATTGCAAACAATTAGGAAATGTTTTCCTTGAAGATGGCAATACAGAACAGAAAAAGAAGAGTAGGGATTTAAACAGAACCAAAGCATGGAAATTAGGAACATATATAACCACCTTCTATCAAATCCAAATGAAGAAAACGAAAGTTGGGAGTGGGTTTAGAAAACCCCATGCTACCTGAATATCCACTGCTTCATATGGAAACTTCTCCATGATGCTATCTCAACTCGGACAAACCTTGCCAAATGGGGTCTTCACATTGATGTTAATAAAGCATTTGCTAAGAAGCTACAAAACCACACGAACCTAGTGGTAGAACCTAAACTCCTTCCCAAACTTTCTATTAACCTTCCAACTAAATTTCCAAGATTGAATCAAGCACAATACTGGCACAAACAACTGTACCAGTAGAGTTAAAAAGACCCCATGGCCATGCCAATTTTCCTTCTTCATCTGGGAAGTCCGACTTCAAAGGAATAAGAAGTTAAATGTCGAACCTTATCAAGACTGGCAGTCCTCTGCAAAGTCTAAGGTATCCGAATGGTAGGGCTTACAAAAGAAGAAAAGGTCCATGAACACTGGTTGAGGCCACCTACTGGATGGAAAAAAATTCAACTACGATGCTATTTGCTTGGGCAAACTTAAAAAAGCATCTATTGGCGAAATTGGCAAAAACTGCTTGGCAATGATTATAACAAGATTCTATAAACAAATCGCCTGGACCTCCCCACTAGAAGTAGAACTCCTTGCTAACCTAGAGGCCACTAACATAAGCACTGAAAAAAAAAAAGTTCACTCATGCGTCGTTTGTAACCAACTCTCTCAATGCAATAAAGCTAATTAACTATGAAAGTCCTATGCCTTCAGCTCCTTTTCTTAATCTGATTTCTATTTGCAAGGCTAAGCTAGCAAGGTTGGAAGGGGCTAAAGTGATCCACAACCCTCAAGAACGCAATGCTTTGGCAGACAACATTACAAGGGTAAGCTTGGAAGGAAACTTAGAGCAACTCTCTCTCCCATCCAAATTTTGATTTTCTCATATTTTGTAATATGTTAAATTTGTTAAACTCTTTTACCTGCTCTGGCAAACCTATTGAAAGCCAAAGCTAATTTGGCTATATGAACTTTATGCTATCTTTTACTTTTCTACTTTGACTACTGGGAAAAAAAAAAGTATTCATGAAACTCCCACCAAAAAGAAAAGCAAAGGGATGGTTGAGTCTATTAATAATAGTAAATAATAAATATCATCGACTCTCAAAACCACCTAAAAGTCCTTTTCTTATTAAGGCCTATTCTTTTTTCCCTAGAAACTTCTATGATCTCATCATGGGACCATCCTGCTATTAATCTAATTATTAAAATAAATACAATAAATAAAATATTAACTATTTTAACGATTCAATCATATTTAAATATGATGTAAGCCAGTAGATTATGATAGAATCATTTTCACCTAAATTAATAGTAAGATCATATAATTATTTTTTTTTTCGGATGACATTTTTGTTAACGGTATTATATTATCACGAAAGTAGTAAATTGACCAAAACAGAAACGGGAACTCTGTTCCGAATGATTATTAAATTTAGCACCTAATTGGTTCAGTGCCACTATCTTTGCTTGGCTAAAAAAGTTTTGGGTATATATTTTGGAGGATTTCGTTGGCGCACGTAACGTGGCTCCTGTCATTATCATATGTTTTATAGAAATTATTGTTGCTAAGGTTTGATGAGAAAGGTTCACCCATCTTTTGTTCATTTTGATGCGACTTGCAAATAAAAAAAATTAACATTAAAATGAATAATTGGCAATTACTAATGGTATTTACTCACATGCCAATTATTGTGGGTCGTCTTTAAAAAGTTTATAGTTTTTATTATTATGGGTTAAAATCTCATTGATAGTTTTAGAAATCTTTAGTCCACCCATCCGGACTCTATGTCCATGTTTATTTGTCCTAAAATTCTTAATTTTATTATGTCAATATTACAGCCGTAAATAAGTCAAATCGAGATGATGACATATTAATTTGAACTTGATTTAAATGAAAAACTTGAAATTCAAACTAAACTCAAACTCAATCAAGTTATAATTCTTAAACTCGAATCGAGTAAAAAGGATTTGAATGCAAATATATGCTTTAAAAATGGAAAAAAAACACAAGTTTTATGATTTCTTTTTATAGAAAAAATAAAATGTTCAAATAAGCTCACAAACTGTTCTAATCGAGTATTTTAAAATGTGTAAATCACACTAGAAGGCACCAACATTTGTGATAAATTCATTTAAAATATTAACATTTTGAGTAGTTAAAAAGAAATATCGATGTTTAGTTAAGCGTATTAAATGAGGTATTAACGTTTTGTAAAGTTCATTTAAGGTATCGATTTTTAAATTAACTTTCAATCAATCTCTTTGATTTTTCATATAGGTCAATTATTAATATCTTATTTGACTCATTTTACTAATATTTTAAATAAACCTACCCTTCGAACGTTAATGCTTTTTTTTTACCACTTAAAACATTAACAGCTTAAATGAATTTATTTTTAAATATCGATGGTTTTTCATGTAATTCATCCATTTTAAAATTCAACGAAATGACAATCGAGTGAAATTCACACTAACACTAAATCAAACTTTTACTAACTCACAAATAGTTTCGACACGCTTACTAACTCTACTAAAACGTGAAAGGATGAGCAAATGCTATTCCAATTTCCACATATTTTGAAGCGTAAAAGGATGCCCCCCACAATAATTTAAGGCATAAGTCCGAAATTAGGTAGGGGGTCATCGCACTTTATTTTCAAGTTCTTTTGTCTAGAGACTTCTTTTGTGTTGAACAAGTCACTTGGGGGAAGGCCACTCAAACTCAAACTCAAACGTCAGAATCATAGCTAGCAGGCTGGGAAAACACAATTTATGGCCTTACAAACTGAATAGTGAAGAATAGGATATGCTGCACAACATGATTTGATTATACAATTTGAATTTGCAAATAATCTTCAAAAGTAAAAAAAAAATAAAAATAAAAATTTGAAACTAATACTAATTAAGGGTCAATAATTAGGGGTTCAATTGGGTTCAATTGGGGTTCGAAAATAAGTCGAAAAAGAATAAAATCATAAATCAAATTTTGTTTAGAAAAATAAACAATATGATATTATTTAATTAAATCCACCATTGGATAAATCCATAAAATAGAAGGAGAAAAAATTAATGTTTGTTTAATAACTAATAAATAATATAGCAAAGATATATTATTTTCCTCTAAATTCATTTTTTCAATTCAATATATATAGATCAAGTTAAATTAGAAATTGTCCAATGACCAGATATAAAATAATTATACATAATCGTAAAGTTGATTCCAATGATTGATTAAACATTCACTAATTTATGACTTATAGCACTGATTAGATGTCATTGTCCTTGAATTAATTTTAAGGAGGTCGTGGTTAAGGTCTAAATTGAGTGTTTTTTTTTTAATGAATAACGGGAAGGAATACATAAAAACGAATATACATATATATATACATATTGTCACGCACTCTAGAAGAAGAGAAAATGAAAGCCGTCCCCAGTAAAACTAAAAGAAATCTTCATCCAAAAATTACTTCTGAAACTGGATGGGAAGAAAATGGACCTTATTTAATATGACAATTGGTTTTTTAGAAAAATTTAAGAGGGTCTACAATAATTGCAGTCCTTGAATTTGATTTTTATAGATGCCAGAGTACATCAAATTTTTAAACTCATCTTCTTTCCATTAATATTTCACTTTCTTAATCCACTTTTGTATTTATATTTTAATTATATATTCATGTATGATGCATGGAGATTGGTAAAAAAATTATTGTAATTTTCGAAGGACACTAAAAACCTTAATAAAAAGTTTCCTGTATTTCTTGGAGTTGCTCTGTGTATTTTTCTACGGCTATTAACTTTGTTTTATAATATTATGATAATTTTGGTATCATTTTTTATCATTTTCAAACATATATTTGTCAAGAAAAAATACTGATGAAAAACTAACAGTTTTATTCATAAACAAACCAAACGGATACGATACAGATATGATCCAAATAAATTACAGATGTAAACTTAATACAATATAATATAAATAAAAACTAGACAATCTAAACAGACCCAATTTGTCCACATTGGTTACGTATATAACTTATTTGACCAATTTATTAATGGATTCCTTAAAGAGTTTTGTAAAATGCCATATCAACAATTTAAGTAATTCTCTTTATCAAGGAACTTTACGCTTTTTCTCTAGTTACTTTTAAAAGATTACTTAACTATTTTATATAACTTGTGCGAGTTCCATATTATTATTATCTTAAAATAATATTTATAACTTTTAATATTAAAATATTGAAAAATAGGAAAAAATAATATAATGTATATATTTTATTAATTTATAATTTGTTATTAATATATTAAATAAAAAAATTCATTGCAATGTTTGCAACCCAATAAAGAGAAAAAATAAATAAACCCAATGCCATCTGACTGGAGTCTAAAACGTGAAATAATTAGTAGTGTAGCAACGGTTGCTTTGTATAGTATTGATGCCAAGGGAAGAAAGTCTCATTATTCATAAACAACGCTAGATGGCAGTCCTTAATATAGGGATTCAGGTAAGGATCTTCCAATAAAGGTGCTCTTACAAGTTTAAATGGTAACAAGATAACAAGATAAAGCGATATGACAAGTATTGTTGTTCCCATGATGCATTAAGTGGGCTTACAATTGAGTTTTCAACTCTTAGACCAAATTGTTCATGTTGCTTTTCTCACCAAGATATTTATAATTGCAATTAGACTTGATGGAGTCGGGTTGCCCAGGCAATAGAACCATCCAAGTCATTTGGGCACGTTGCGTCAATATAAACTCAAACTCTTTCAATGGGCCAGCCTGCTACCTAGGTCAATTCCAATCAAATCAGGTTGAATGATCAAACTAGTTCAGCTCTAATAAGTCTTTATTTTATATCTAATCAGTATATTTATAATTGCAATCAAACCCGGTGGATCTAGCTGGGTTATCTAGGCTACAATTGGACCACCCGAGTTGTCGGATCACCCCGCATCAGTGTATATTTAGACTTCTTTGATAAACCAGCTTATTGCCATGGTTGATTTCAATTAAACCAGATTGAATTGTCAACTGGTCCAATATAATAACAATATTTTTTATTTTATATCTAATCAGCATATATATAATTGCAATCAGACTCAATGGACTCGGCTGGTTATCCAAGCCAAGATTAGATCACCTCAGTTGTTTGGGTCAACCCACATTAACGTAAATTCAGACTTTTCTAGAGGATTGGCCTACTTTCATGGTTGATTTTAGTCGAACCAGGTTAAAGCAGCCAGGGTAATTTGACTCTAACAGTATTGGTTTTTTTTTTTTACATTTAAAATAAATATAATCCGAATGATTATTAATTTAACACCTAATTGGTTCAATGCCACTATCTTTGATAGGCTAAAAACTTTTGTATATATATTTCGGAGGATTTCATTGGCGCACGTAACGTGACTCGTGTTATTATCATATTTTTATCAGAAATTAATGTTCCTAAGGTTTGATGGCAAAGGCGACCTCCCAGATGAGTGGCACTTGAAGGTCCATCCATCTTTTATTGATTTTTATGCTACTTACAAATAAAATAAATATATATTAACATTAAAATGAATAAACGGTAGTTACTAATGGTATTTATGCACATGCTAATTATAGTGGATGGTCTTTAAAAATTTGTAGTTTCCTATAGAATCTTCATTAGTCCGCCTGTCATGGCTCTGTGTCCATGTTTATGTGTCCTGGGAATTCTTAATTTTATTATGTAATACTATGATGGTAAATAAGCCAAGCAAAGATAAAAAAAAGTATCAATCCTAAACTTGATGCAAATAAAAAACTCGAAGCCCAAACTGTCTCAAACTTAATCAGGTTTTAATTTTAATTTCAAACCTTTTGGAAAAAGAAATTAGGTGTAAATATAAGATTTAAAAATGAAAAACACAAGTTTTGTGATTTATTTTTATAGAAAACACAAATTATTCAAATTGGATACTTTTAAAAATCGATTAGATGGTAGTTAAGGGAAATTCAAGCTATCACTTAATCAAATTCTACTAACTTACGATTGGGCTTACGATTCTAATCAAAAAGGGAAGGCGTCAGCAGATGCACTTCTAATTTCCACATATTTAAAACGTGAAAGGATGACCTCAACAATAATGTAAACATAAGCCACAGTTAGGTAGGGGGTCATAGCGCTTCATTTCGATGTTCTTTCGTCTACAGATTTCTTTTGTGTTGAACAATCCCATGGGGGAGGCCACTCAACCTAGGTGTGGTCACCAAATCGATTTAGGTCCAAAACTAGACTTAAGCTATTGGTTTCCAATTTTTAGTATCAAAATTGATGGAATCGAAACCGAACTCATAGGAGCAGGTCCAATTCCACGAATCTATTCCGGTTCATCTGCAAGCGGAAATCGGGAAACGTGAAATTAAAAAAAAAAGTAAAAGAATAATTAGATAACTTTACTTAATTTAAGTAAGAAAAAAAAAGTAAAACAAACTTTTAACTTAAAATACCACTCAATTTTACATTTGTTTATATATAATCACTTGCACTTTTAGTTGTCATGTTAGTAACATGGAATTATAAAAGATTCAAGATACAATAAAGTTACGCAAATATAAAAATAAGTCTCACGTTATTAAAAAAGAAAAGCTCACTTAGGTTAGAAGTCTATTTAAACTCAACAACATATAATTTTAAATATATTTATTACATGTATTGTTCATAATAACACATTAAATACCATGAATAGGAAATAAATTTTTACTATTCAAGTAAAAATAGTTTAAGATTTTCTTTTCATTTTTTCTTTTTCTTTTTATTTTAATTTTTATGGTATAGAACCGTAAGAACCACTAATTCAACTGATTCTTGAACCAGTGTTTCCAGGCCACCAAGTAGGTAAGCCTTTAGCCAATTCAAACTCGTCTTTCCTAGACCGATTTTGGTTCAAGAACTACCAATAATGGGTTGGGTCAACTCTAGTTTAGAACCAATCTATGATGATGTCTAACTCAAATATTGGATTCGTAGATAGCAAGCTGGGAAAACACAAATTATGGCCTTAGCTATTGAAAAGCAAAGAATAGCGGATGCTGCCCAACATGATTCGATCACATAGTTTGAATTTGAAAATAATCTTTCAAAAAAAAAATACGATACATCAAAGTTGGAAGAATCCTAGGGCTTCCTTAGAGGTTCCTTAACTATAACCAATAGAAAGGGATGTAGTTCTACTATGAAAGTGGTGGTTTCTTCATATACTTCCAAAAGGGAAAAGAGAGAAGGTTTTCGTCTTAAATTTAACCAAATGGAGGTATGAATTAACAAGAAAATCATAGACTTCTAGGTAAATATATATTTAACACCTTAATTTTATCTATTTTATCTAAAATTTAATAGTATCGAGTCGGTATGTGAATTCATTTCATTTTGCAATTAGCTACGTAACTTATGTCATTTTTATAATTAACTACTTAACTTTTGCTCATTTTTACGGTTAGCTACCTAATTCAAATAATGATTCCAAAAATTATAATAATTGACACATTTTTAAATTTTTAGTTAAATGTAAAAAATAAGTTAAATTCAAATATCAAATGTGACATTCACCCATATAATATTGTATATAATTTGTTATTAAATGGTTATACCTATTAAAGGCTAAATCTAATTTTAGGTTTAAGCCCAATAATTACTTCAATTTGACTTTTTTAGTTAATGTTAGACTAGAGAGTTAGATCCATTTTTATTTTGGAATGGTCAGAGGAGCATTAACATAGTAACTTTGATTACATTTTGCTAGATTTGGTCTACACCTATCCAAAATTTCTCAATAAAAGGTCATGCACTACAAAATAGCCATTGATGGCTCTAAGTTTGTAAGGAAGCCTACTTTGATATCCATTAAGAAAGGGATTCATTCGAGCAGTTGGCCATCCACCCAATTCGATAGATGACATCAATGAATAAACTCTTTATAAATACCCTTAGTCTCTTTTCATTTAGAAAAGGAGGAAATCTTGGCAAAATGTCATCATCCTACCAAATCCCATCTCAAAAAATCAAACACTTGTCCAAATCAACAATATGTATTGTTTCATTATAGTTAGTGAAGTTTGATACTCTAAAGCTTACTTATCTGTCACATGCGCATTTGAGCTTGTTGAAAATGCCTACTGCTCCTCTTATGCATTTTTCCCCTAATCATGCCATTATGTGCCACTCTTCTTAGATTATGTGTAGCATAATCATTACATTGCAGGCACATGACTGTTGTAACCAAATCTTAGCACCTACAATATCTAGCATAAATTTAACTAGAAATCATACCTTTTGTAAGGATATTTTTAACCCATTGTATTTATGGCACAAATTCTTTATAGTTTCAATATAATTATATAAACCATTTGAGAATTGTAAAAGTCAACAAAAGCGAAAACTAGGAGTTCCCAAATATGCTTAATCAGCCAAAGCTACATTCATATAGTTTAATCAGCCATTATTCAAGATAACGAATCATTATTAACTTTTGTGATTCATTCATATATTTCAATTCTATAGATACATGGGTTTCGACTGTGGTCGTGTGTGTACAATGAACGTCTCATGCTATACGCAGCCTTAAAGAGGTAATCCGTAAGAAGATGATTAAGAGAGAAGTGTAAGAGAATAAGGAATAGGAAAGGTCCATAGGCTCAAACACACGTGTAAGAGATGATGAAGCTATAAAACGTAAAATGTCCCTTTCAAATTGTTAAGTTGTGGGTTGACAATGATAGAGTATGTCAATGTTTGGATTAATTGAGTGATGGAGTGATTATTAGTGTTGTTGTGTTATGTATCAAAATAATTTCTAAAGGGTGTATCAATGTGGGCTTTTGGGTGTAGTGAAAAGAGAGAGATATGAGATTTGACACACTGAAGAGCAAGTGCAGGAGATATAAATCCTCATGTAATCTTTCGACAAGGAATAATACCTAAAGGGAGGTTAACAATTTATGGCTATGCAAAGAAACATATTGAACTGAACCAAACCGAACCAAATTTTTAGGCTTTCTGAATGATTCAATTTGCAATTTGATTCAGTGAAGAATAAATGATTTGCGGTTCAGTTTAGTATTTTATAAATTTAAAAAAAAAAAAACCCAAACATATTTTGTAATTATTTTATTAGTAAATCAATCATTCTTTTGTTAATTTTTATTTAAATATCTCTCATGAAATTAGATTGGTCATGTGATGTTTCAATTGTTATTGTGTATTCACAAATAAGTTTATTTTTAGGTTTTACCTTCTAGTGTTCTAAGCATTTTCCTTTTTCTTTTTTGGTTTATCTTACTTATTGCTCCACTTCCATTACCTAGTATTTATCGGTTTATGCTACTTCTAATACCTTGTATTTATTGATTATGTAATTGATGATTTGTTGATAAGAAGTACAATGAATTGAAATTTCTCTCATATTGGATGTCATATTCTAATATGATTAAGTCCCATATATCATTGTAGTTCAAATAAAAGAGAATGGAACTAATATACATTATAGTTTTATGATAGATGAAATTTCTTTTAGCTATAAATTTTACATATTTATTTGGGTAAATAAATAATTTTAAAAGTTGTTGTTGTCATGTACATTAATGATTAGAAACATGTAATTGAAATAGCTTTGCTAGAATGTATTTTTATTTTAAAAATTAAATAAAAAAGTTCGAACCACAAACTGAACTGTTTTTTTTTTTTTTTGTTGGTTTAAATCAAATATCTAGCTAAATTTGAATTAAAAAAAATAAATCACAATATATAGTTGGTACAGTTTAAAGGGTGCCAAGCCAAAGCGCACATGCTTACTCGTAGTTCCTAGAGCCATTTAAAGATCTCCATTGATTCAAAACTGACCCAAACCAGAATCGGAACTGCTAATTCTCGGTCTAGTTCCAGAATCGAAGAACTAGCTAATTTTTTTTTCCAAAAAAATAACATTGCCATAGATTAAAAAATGTCTAAAAGAAATACTTACCGAATGTGATATAGCTTGATCGGTTCATTGATGTTGCTTTTGCAGCCTTAATTTAAAGCATCTGTTGCACCACTTTGAAATTTCATTTTTTTGACGTATATGTATATGAAAAAATCTGTCCTTAATTTCATTTCTTTCTCTCCCGTGTCTCCCTAACCCACCCACCTCTGCAATCCTTTTACCTCCATCCCTCTTTCTTTCTCCCTTCCTCTCCCTTCACCTAACAAGTGTCCTATCCTCCCACCACATACCCCCACCTCAAAATTCTTTTCCATCCCTCTCTCTTTTTCTTTCTTCTCTTTTCTTCCTCTCACCTGACATGTTCGTTGTTTTTCCCCCCTTTAAAATGCTGCAAAGGCAGCAAACATTTCATTGTCATGAAACCGGTGGTTCCACCCTGGTTCTAGAACCTAATGACATGGTTCGATTCCTAATTTGAAACCAAGCTGTGCCTCCGTCTAGAGCCATTATAAGAAAGGGTATGAAGAGGGGAAAATGACATAGAGGAATGTTGTGGTGGTAACTTAATTGATCAGTGTGGAAATGAGCGAACATACACAAAATAAAGAGCTAGATACCATAAAAATGAAAATTCCTCCGTTTAGTGGTAGTGGTTCTGTAAACCCCAGAAATTTTTCACGCTAGTACACGACTCTAAAATAGAAAGTATGAACTAGTTAGTAAACCTAGAATCCAATAAAAACCTAAAAATAGATTCATAACTTGAATTTGACTGGGTTAGGATCTAAAAATCGAATAAAGAACTTCTTTGATCCTAATTGATACCAAAAACGAGAGTTCATATCTTGAACTAATAATTCAAGATATGATTAAAGGAAACCTAAATTTTCAACCCCGAAACTTGTCATACAAATAAATTAAATAGAAAAATATAAATATAGAGATTAAATGACTACTATTGAACTCAATAAAGACTTAAGACTAGAACAATGAGTAGTAATGAGCCTATACATGGATTTAAACCCTAAATTCGAGATTCCTATATAGTATTAAACATTACTAATAAGATTGTATAGTAGGTATCAAAAACCTAAGATATATAGATAATTTAGCTTATATTCAAATGCGATATTGAGTAGTTAACCAACTACGCCTATTGATAAGAAACAATAACATAAAGATAAACCGTTAGAATTATAAATACACAACAAAAATATAAACAGATGTATAACTAAAGATCTAGACTTCAAATAAATATTTGAATCACACCATTGTTCTAATTAGAGTTTTCTTAAGCTATTGGAGCCTAAAACAAAAATTGACCTAATAAGCTTAGGAAATCTTAATTGCGAGAGATAAAATTTTAAAAACAATTAATCGCTTAAATTTAAAACTTAAATTTGTATCGTTTGATACTTAAGCATTTGTAGAATTCTATAAAAATATTTTTGTATAAAAACTCTCAAATGTTTGCTAATTTTTACCCTATTAATGTAATAAACTACCCAAAAATATAGATAAATATTATCTAAATATTAGTGTGTATATATATATATGCAGGATTGGTCCAAGATTGAACAAAATGTAGGGTTTGGATCTTCTTAAAATTCGAGAACCGAAACTTCATGAAAATTTTCCAAATTATGCATAAAAGGTCAACAAAAACTCCCCAAACCAATCAAACATTACCAACCCACTCTCTCATTAATGATAGTAAAAACAACTGTTGAAACAGTATACAAATGTGGAGAACTCGAATGTAATTGTCGAAGGAAAAACCGTCTTCATTCATCCTATATATATATATATATATACATATGTTTAAGCTTCATAATGGATATGCAAACAAACACCAATCACTCTCAAAATTTCCAGATCAAAACAACTCCTAAGTAGTAGCCAAAAACGACCTAAAAATAGAAATCAAACCGCTCTGATCATCCCAGTTTGAATCAAATAAAAAATAGCATGAAAAAACGCTTAAACTGAGAACGAGGTAAGTTGATGTATTTCAGGTTGTTTTGTTTAAAAACCAAGGATTGAAACTGACTTCTGATAATCATAGGATCAAAACCAACACAAAAACAAGCTTCGAATTTCATCGGATTGGCTCGAGTAAGGTAATTTTCAAAAACCCTAGCTACACCATGTTGATCCGAAAACCATGAATCATGTTGTTGTTTTGATGTTTTAAGTTGATATAGATGTAGTAAAACATTGTAGGAACTCATAGGAATCGATTCATGGGCTTTGGAACGTCAGAATTCGACCGAAATCGGTCGAGCTCATCGGGGAAGACGATGAACAGTACTTCCCTGATGAGCACGGGAGGAACACGAGCATGTTCCACCCGTATACCTCTTGGCTTATTTGTTTTATTAAAAAAAAATTAAAAACCAAATTAATTAAACTAAATTATATAATAATTAATATTATAAATATTTTTAAGATTGTTATTATTTTTATTTATTTATTTTCTATAATTATTAAGAGTATTATTACTTATTAGTAATATAATATTAAAATATTGAATATTGAGTTTAAAATTAAAATTTTTCTATATTAATAAATATATAGTATTTAAATAATATATAATGAGAGTTTTGACATAAGTATTATGAATTAGTAATATTAACATTATTAAGAAGGGATTATTAGTAATGTAAACCACTATCATTAATTTATTTTAAGTCCATTAAACTTTACAACTATAATTGTTAATATTTCTAATATCATTAAAAATACTTAAATTAATAATGTTTCTGAAATTATCATTTCTTAAATATCAGTATATTTAATATTCATAATTAGAACCTAAAAGCTAAGCTTAAAGCTATTTTAGTAATATTACTATTAATTTTAACTCTAATGAGTAAGGATTTGTAAATTATTATTAGGCTTACAAGTATTATTATTATGAAAATTATTATTATTATTATCATTAAACTTGTTTATTATTATTGTCATTTCCGTAATTATTATTATTCCTATTATTATCGTTATTACCGTGATTGTTGTTGTTGTTGTTGTTGTTATTATTATTATTATTATTATTATTATTATTATTTGGCCAACAGTGATATTTCGAAAATAATTTTATTTAATTTAGCAAATCTTTATGTTGTCAAATTTATTATCATTATGGATGTCTTTAATTAGTTTTACAAGAAAAATTATAAGTTTAGTGATTACTAAGTATTTATTTAAATGGATACTTATAAATAAATGGATAACGATGGAAATTTAAATAGTCTAAATTTATGAATGTAGGGTAATCTATACTTTACGAGAAAATTATATCAAGTAAATCGAAAGAAAACCGATAGTTCTAAATAATAATAACTATGAAAGTAAATTAACTAAATTGTCAAATTCCCGAATACCCGCTTGATAGATATAAGTATCAAATAAAGTCAAACCAAACAACTTGAAAATAATTATGGACTAATACTCGATAATCTTAAGATCTCCAAAGAACTAATATAGTAATAAAACGAAAACCGAGCAACAAGATAGCACACTTAGACACTCATAGGAGTTTAATCATATAGTTTATATGTAATTAATGAATATATTAATCATCTCAATAGGTGACTTGGGTACTCGTGAGGATTTTCCTGACGACTACTACGATTGACCGACATGAGCAGGTGAGTAACTCAGTCTTATTACATTGTATGTGCTTATAACTTAGCGAACTTTAAATAAAAGATAATAACTTGAGTGTACTATATGGTTTATGGGAACTGTTTATTGTATTGATTGCCAAGTCACTCTAATAATAATGACAACAGAATTATGTATGGCTATATTGTTTGTGTAACATGATTGAATGTCTGTATTGCTTGATCGCCTTCAATTTAATTAAAAACTACCGGTACCATAATGGAAATTGTACATACATTGCATATTTTGCATAAAATAGCATTTGAGTAAGTGATAGCCTACTACGTATTAGTATTTCAGATCTATGGTAATGCTTGGTTTATCTAGGCAACAAAGCTATTAGTTAATCGCAAGATTACCTTTGTTCTGTTGATACTATAGGAACTAAATGGTAAATGAAAGACGCCGCTTATGGTATTACTTGGAACTGACTAACACTTAGTGGAGTTTCTAAAGGTAAAGCAAGAAATGAATGTTAAGACACAATAAATTCAAAGAGATAATTAAATTGAGCATTGTTGTTTCCTGAAAGCTTAGTCTCTCCTGGGTAGGTAGTTCATAGATTGTGATCCTTCAACCCCGATGAGAGGGTATAAATCTTCATCCTGTTTGGACTACGGGTTATCCAAGCTTGTATTTGTACATATGTTTGATTGATACATTTCATATGATTGTTAAATAACTTGTGTGTATTATGTGATAAGTTATGATTATTCACTGAGCTGGTGGTTTAGCTCACACTCCAGCAATCCTTTCAGGTTTACATTTCGACCTTGGCTCATTGTTACCAGGAGCATGGTCCCAGTAAGAAATTAGAAGCTGGAAGCTTAAGGAATAGTATAGGATAAGAATATATATTTCTATTTTAGTTGTTAGTATTTTGCATTAGAAACTTTAGCTATGTATTTGCAGGAATTTAAAGAAATGTTATGGTCTGTAATATTTTTATTATTCACAAACTTGGTGTGACAGTTATTTACTAATTTATGTCTTATATATATTTATTCATCTTATCGAAGCAACTAAAAGATCATGTTTATTGAAAATATGTCATTCTCAGAAGGTAAACTAGTAATAGTAATCAAGTGTATCTTGTTTACTACTACTAGGGTACCCTCGGGGCGTGACAGGTTCCCAAGATTATCTATATCGAGAACAAAACATTGAAAAGATGGTCATGAGTACGATGATCACACTAAAATACGATTAAATGTGCTGGAGTTTAATTATGATCTATCCTGGATTATGACTAGAAATAAGTCATAGAGTTTTAGGGATGGGAAGGGAGAAGGAACCACTTAATGGTTTATGAAATGCCTGTTACAAAAGTGTTTCATTCTTGACTTTATCGACATGAAATCTTCCTCAAACTTCTATATTTGAAACAGGAAGGACTAAGTGTGGAATATAGTAGCAAATCAAAGAGGATAAGTTCCATTCATAACGCCTAAACTTTTTAGTTTGTAATAGAAATATACCTAAAAAATTTTAATACAATAATACCTTAACTTTTAAAATCTTTCACCTAAAATACCTTCGGTGAATTTCAACCTTTTTTCCAATCACTTGCTAATGTGGACACCGAACTCCATCAAAAAAATAATTTCTCTATCCTAAATTTCTTTATTTTTTTAAATTTATTTTTCTCTCCTCTCTCTTTCTCTCTCTCGTTATAAATAGCAGATATGGACAAAAATAGCACATTTAAACAAAAAGATTTGTTATAAAGTCGCCAATTAGTGACTTATTCCATTAAATTACTAAAGCTCACTTGCTATGAAGGATAGAAGAGAGAAAGTCTAATTATATTTAATTTCAAAGTGATTTTCTTTATACTTCCATATTCTTTGAATTAAAAGCTAGTCTTAGTCCTTATTTATGGAGTGGAGACTAGAAACGAGTTAGGATGTTTTTTGCGTTCACAAAAGCGGATGTTGTTTAGTTGAGCAATTTCTCATATTTGATTTCTATTCTTGATTGATTCTGATTAATTAAGATTCACGCTTTTAAGCATCTAATAACTATTTGAGAGCTCTGAATCTCAAAAATTGGGAGCACAATTGATTAAACTATAAAAGTCCAAATTTAAGTTTACCATTTTCTTGTTTAAAAAAGATTGAATCAACTTAATACACAAAGTGTATATACCAGTGATAAGTAAATACTAATATATTTTAAATAAGCGATGTATAATTTTTATAAAATTATCTCCTTCCTGTTCAATGCCTTTTTCTAATTTAGCCTTTGGTGGAACTAGTTTAAGCTTGCCAAAACAAATATATATATATATGTATATATATTTATATTTATATATGTGGTGAACACTTTTTAATCAATGTTGGCTTCCAATTGCAATTTTCTCCTTTGAGATAAATAATTGGGTCTTTTTTTTTCAGTGATTTCTCTGAGTTAAATTAATAAAATGGACTTATCTGTTACTCCTATGAACTAGACTTAGATCAAGCTAACTTTAATTTATTAGGACTAGGAGTTATTGAAAGATCAGATAATCAACACACGAGTCTAACCTTTATGGTAAAAAGTAGAGTAAGATAATAAGGGAAAAATCAAGAACGATGATAGATTACAAGGAATTAAATAATAATATAGGAGATGATGCTTACGATCTTTCCAACAAGACAGTATTGGTACTTAAGATACAAAACTACAGTGTAAGTATTGATGTTTTAAGTTAAAGTCGACATGCAATGCAATGAGAGTCCAAAAATATATGTCTTTGATCCTAAAAAAGTCTTCTTCCTTATTCGTTATTTTTATTTTTTTAGTTTTTCAATCTTACAAATGTTTTTCCTATTATTTTTTCAACTTTCACTATTTCGACTTAATGAACTAATGCTCAGCTAAAATAAAATGTGCAAAAATACAGCGACTACACAAAAAACGATAATTTGCTACATAACATGTCATCTGGATTTGCATTCGTAAGAAGAAAAACGCATCATTCATTTTAAGATCATCCACCACCAATCAAGCTTAAGCTTAAGCTTCACCTCCACCTCCACCTCCACCTCCATCTCCACCTTTCTTTTTATGTAATGTTTGTATTGTTTAGAATGAAATGAGTTGAAACGAGAGGAATGGAATAGAATAGATCGGAAGATAAAATGATAAATTCATTCATTTATTCAAATACATTATAAAATTGATATGATATTTGTTAAAGATATCTACAATAATTAATGTGAATAAATCTATAAGAAGATAAAAAGTTAATTCTAATAATAATCATTTATAAGAAATGAATGGAATCGTGATTCCACCTTTTAAGGCACAAAATCGAATTCCCCTTAAAACTGAGAATCGCAATTCAAGTTTTTAAAAATACATCCAAACATAGGAATAAGAATAAAATTTGAAATCGCGATTCCATTCTGGATTTATTCTTGCATACTAAACATTAGAATATTAAAAAAATGGAAATAGGTTTTTTATTTTTATTTTATTCGTTTTCCTTTTCTTTCTTCTCCTTAACTTCCCTTTCTTCCGCTTATAAATTATAATTTCTCCTTCAAAATAAAATGTAAAGTTTTGAATCAGATAATCCATTTCTTTCGCATTTTCTATACACTATAATATGAATAAACGTGCAAATGTAACACCAATTTATAACAGGAAATAGTATATACTGTGGCAAGAATGCTCAAAATTGGCACTCGCCGCATTTACCCACGGGCCACGGCATGGAAATAAGTGGGCAATATAGGTATAGCGTACTAAAGTAGTAAATTGGATCGGTGCATATGAAAAAGTGAAGAGATACCAAGTGCACTAGAGTCAAAAGCCCTCGCACGTGATATAAAACTATTGGTGAAATTATTTTTCTATGCAGAAAGTTTCATAAAACCAGTACTATTTTTACTGTTTATTTATTATATATTGGTACTTATTTACTATTTATCCAAACAAATAGCATATCACACTTATACAAGGTGTCACAATTTGAGTTTGAGGATCAAGTAAGAGTGTTCAACTTAGGCGTATAACATTATGAGTACCATTAGTACGGTGGTTTGTTTGGAAGTGAGTTTACTTTAAAGGCAGGTCTGATTGGGAGTTAATATCACGTTCCTAATGAGGTCATGATAGACCGAAACCAATGAGATTAGTTGAAACCTTCCAAAGATGTGAGAATTATAATAATGCCAAGATGACGCTCCTTATGAGAATGTTAGGCTTAGAACGTATCTAGGTAAACAGGACAAGAGAAGCTGGCTCACTATCCAGAATGCAAGTAAGTGTTGTTGTAGGAGACGGTCAAGTGCCACACGAGCACTCGAAGAGAGGAAAACCTTCCGTCTTTTGTGACAAGTGATATCAAAGCCAAAGTTTTAGTGCTAGTGGTTCACCTAAATGTTACCTCTTATACTTAAAGTGTAGGTAGCTCTTGTTGTTAAGATGGCTAGTGTGGATGAAACTTAAGGTTGGGTTGGCCACTACAGGATGACATTGAAGCTAGGGGGGCAATCACATCACAAGTTGAGGTTGAAATAAGAAATCTACCTAAAATATTTAAAAGTATGTCGATAGGCAAACCCTTCCGCAGGATAATTCAACAAAAGGCGATCACAAAGGATGGAAGAATAGGTGAGGGCAAGACAATGCCTAAGGAAGCCCGAAGTCTTAAGAAGATGATCTCAGGTGGCATGACGACAAGTATAACAGGGTTGGCAATCTTGAGAGTGTAGGTAGTAGCAACAAATTTCCCTCATGATGAGGGCATCATGAATTTAGATAGGGAAGAATGTCGGTGGTTCACAAGTTGAAGGTCAAGTAAGAGTGTTCAATTCAGGCGTATAACGTTGCAAGTGGCATCGACGAGATGGTTTGTTTAGGGAGTGGATCTATTCTAAAAGTAAATTGGCCTCCCATGAACAAACAGTTACAAGTTAATGTTGCTCTTCTAGTAAGTCGAAACAATTGGAGCAATTGAGCCACTAAAACCTGTGAAAGATAGTGGCAAGGCCAAAATGATGCTCTAGGAGAATGCAAGTAAATGTTGATATAAGAGATAGTCGAGCACCATACAGATACTCTAGGAGGGAAGAACCTCCCATCCCGTGACATAAGGCATGCAACTTTAAACATATGAAGACATAGACACAATCCATAAACAACTCTAATCATTACACTTTTGTACATCCAATCATTAATGGAAAAAAATCATCAATTTTAAGTGAAGTACTACACAATCAAGTCTACATTCGTCAATTAAGTAGACACATTGGAACTCTTATCTTATTGAAGCCTTATCAATAATAACCATCCGGCTTAGCAAACAACATAAATTACTTGGCATTACCTGTTGTCTTATTCCATAAACACTACTTGCCATGTTATTTATCCAACACCAAAAAAAAATCAAAACCCTCTCAAATCCTACGCAATCCTCATATTGCCTTTGAATTTGGATCCTATTTCTCTCAATCAGTCCCTACTATAAGTCATACATAGGTGAGAACCTATGCAAACATGTATAATAATTACATCTTCTAGGATTAGAAGAAGAAAAGAACAAGACAACAAACCCTTTTGCTGTCTCATAAAATTCCTAGTTTATGTGCAACCATGCTCAAGCCTTTTGTGTTGGTATACAATATTGCTTGTAATTCTCTTGCACATTCTTCCATTGAGGGTCTCTCCCTGCTCTCGGGACGGACGCAGCGTGATGCCAAGTTAGTGAACATGGTAATGGATTCCATTGTGTATGAACTCCGGCTTATGTCGGGATCGATTACTTTCCGCAGTTTCTTTCGGTCATTCACAATATTCCTCAGCTATAAAATCACAAGCAATCAATCAGTGCAAAGATCCTGCTGGGCTGATTGCATCTATGCACCAAAACTTAAGGACATAGTTGTTAAAATGGTAAGTATAAAGTTTTCTCAAGTAATACGAATATAAAACCATTTAGGTGGAGCACTTAGTAGAACGTGAGTTTAAGTATACAATTTTGCAAGTTTTAGTAGATTTATATAATTCTATCAATTAGACACAATTCAATCTTAGGTAAAATCATAGTCTGATAGCTATTGAGATTAATGCTACAACCATTTAATCAGGCGGATGACTTAATTCAATTGGGTTGTAATGAGTGTACAGAAATTCGAACTTATAACCTTCTACTTCAATATAATGTTGAGGTCAAATACTAGAACCATCTAATCTAAAAGTATGTAGACATAGTATTAGCATTATATTTATCGCATAACATTATCCCAAAATCTTAGAAGGATGTCTCTTTACCTGCAGTACTAAATTTTGGTCATTAGGCCCCTGGTGCAGGTCCACTGCTCTTCTTCCTGTTAAGAGTTCAAGAAGCACCACACCAAATGCGTACACATCGCTTTGTAATGTCAATTTTCCTGTCTGTTCCAAGAACCAAGATATAAAATCCGCAAGCAAACTAGCTCATTAGTCTAAATGACTGCTGCTCATTAATCTAGCAAAAATTACATTCTAAATTGTGGAACTGAAAGATCAATCAGACAGAACAATTCATAAAGTGCAAAACTGATGTCAAAACTTCAAAAATTGTGAAAATTTAGGTATATACGTACCGATGCATATTCGGGGTCGAAATAGCCAAAAGTACCAAATACTTTAGCAGTTGCATATGTTTCCTTTCCTTCTGGCATTAACTTGGCAAGCCCGAAATCAGATATCTAAAAACAACATACATTCAGTTTCGGATTTGAATTTACAATCCTAGCACTTCCAGTTAATCACTTCCATTACCTTTGCTTCAAAATTGGAAGTTAGGAGTATATTAGTGGATTTGAAATCTCTATGAACAATAGGAATCCCAACTGTAGAACCGGAATGCAGAAACGCGAGTCCTCTTGCAGAACCAATTGCCACTTTGAGTCTAGCAGGCCAATCCATCTTTACCTCACCAATCCCTACAACAGTATAGAACTAAGAATGAGCCCAAAAAAACCCAAAAATTTTACACCAGATTTCGACTGAGGAGTTTTTGATTTACCAACCATTCAAGTGATCTTGCAAGTTTCCTCTTCGCATAAATTCATAGACCAAAAACCTATGTTTACCATCAGCGCAATAGCCTATCAAAGAAACCAAGTTAGGATGTTCGAGTCGGCTTAATATATCGACTTCTACACGGAATTCACGCTCCCCCTCGGCCTCTTTATAGGGTGGTAGCTCCATCTTCTTGATAGCTACAACCTTAAGTATCAAAGAAAAACATTAGCACATTAAAAATGGGCACGATTTAACTTAAAATGGAAGCAATGCTTTTAGTTGGAAAATGAAATACCTCTCCTGATTTCAGAGTTCCCTTGTAGACTTTACCAAATCCTCCTTTTCCTAGAAAATTCTCATCACTGAAAGAACAAGTTGCCTCTTCCATTTCCTTAAAAGTGAATACTGATGATCCATGTAGCCTTTTCGCCGGCCGGGAAGCTTGATCATCGAGTTGCCAGTACTCAACAGGCTTATAAATCCCTAAACATTTATATACCAATACCATATGTTATTTTGAAAAACATGTGAACAAGAAATGGCAGAAGTAACACTTAAAGCTTTCGTACCATCAACTAAAACTTGAATTACTAACTTAAACCTAAGAGATAACTGAGATTTCAATCAATAGCAAAGTGTGAAAACACAACTGCATTGATATAATTGCACGATCGTAATAAGATTATCTAAAATGTTACTAGCATTAAAGCAAACTAGGTTAACAATTGCTGACACAATACGATAACATGAAACACAATATAACAATTAAAAACACACCTAGAAACAACATACATGAGACGGGCACTATCTATAATCAATTTCATGTACTTTTAGTACAAATACAAAAGGGATACTAAACAAAAACTTGTTAACACGAATTGCCAGCGCTAAAATACAGTGCCTTAATCCTATGTATTTAAAAATAGTTTGGTGAAACATACAAGGGTCATCATGGGATTTGCTTCTTCTTCGTTTATTCCAAGCCGAAACCAAACCAAATGGCATAATGCTCGTCGCAAAATGATCCAACTCCAATATCAAGTAACAAATCACTCGAAACAAAACAGCTAATGGGTTAAACAAACAAAGATTCATAAAGAAACCGACGTAGAGAAACTCAGGACATAATGCAAAGACAGTGAAGGGTAGTGAGTAGTAATAGGAATGAGAATGAGAGGTTTGGGTACGTATAGAGCAAGTAAGCTTTAAGGAGGATGCTCAGACATAACCATCCAATCCAACCACTTGAAATATGAGAGAAAGAGAGAGGTAGGGTGGAGAGAATGTACGTGAAGCAAAAGACAAAAGTGAAAAAGCACCTCGTATTTGGTTTTTGTTTTAATTATGGATTGGAATGTTGGATTTTGCTTTGACGAAAGGAAGGAAGTGGGGGAAGGTTAGCCGTTGAGACAACATTTTCAACCGTTGCTTGGAGCATCATTTATGCATATGTTTGGACTTTGGACCCATCCGTGTTGTGTAGAAGTTTAGATACACAAAGTCGATATGATATCTGGCTATTTTATTGGTAGATCCTGCACGGACAAAATATTTAAAAACTAAGTTTTTAAAATGTTTGAATTTAGTGATTTTTAATGTGTGTTATCTCAACATACCGTCTCTTTTGTATTTTCCAGTCGATAAATATCCAATATATGTCTAATAAATTAAAAATATAAAAATCACTAAAGTAAAAAAGTACTTTTTTTCACGTTTTAATATTTATTTATACAATGGAGCCAATAAGCTTAAGAAAACAAATTTTTTCCCCCTTTTATGTAGAGGAGTGAGGACGCGTTCCAAATGCCAAATTCCAAATGTGCTGGGGTCGGTATTTTATTTTTTTAATGTAAATAATCTCTAAATTTTGATTTTAATAGGATCAATCCTTAAATATTTTTATCGTTAATAACTCCTTTGATATATTGATAAATAACACTCCAAATTAGATATATGACTTTGGGTGATATATATATATATATATATATAAAACTTATCAAACCATATCTAATCACCCTAAATATTCATCTCAGTGTATGATTTTTAGACTCTAAAAAAAAAAAAAACCGTTTTCTATGTTGTTAATTATTAAAAACAGAGATTATTTATAATATTTAAAAATTCATTATATATAGTTACGCTAAAATCTAAGCTTATAGTCATTATCATATCACATCTAATTTTAATTTACAATAATCCTTCAAATGCCATTGCATTTTAGAGTCCTTTTAGTTGATTTTATTCCGGTATTTTAGAATCTTATTTTTGTCTTTTTCAAATAAATTATATATCAAGAAATAAATACAAATGAAAAATAGATATTTTTACCATATAAAACATTAATGCAAATCAAATACAGATAAGATACAAATAAAAATCAGATAATCAAAAAATATAATGATTAAGCATTATCACAATCTGTCAATAAATTATCTAAGATACAAATGAATAAGGTTAGAAAAAAGTAAAAAAAAATTATTTTATAGTTAGGGGTATTTTGAAACAAAATAAACTTTTTGTTGAGAATAATTATTACTCTGATAAATAAGGAATGACGATTTTATATATTTCACATTACGTAAAATAAAAATTCTTTTGATAGAATTATTTGCAAATAAATAAAAAAATAGATTTTCGACGGGAATAAAGTTGGAATACTGATTCAACAAACATAGTGTAAGCGTTGTCACAATTTTCAACAAATTATCTAATTGCTGCTCCTGAGAGCACAGCAGCCTATTCACCCTTTGCAGTAATTTTAATTTTCAAAACAGCCACAACCACAATCCCACAAATACATGTTAGTAACACGTTTTAATGGATATGGCCTATGATTCGCAATACGACAATTTCAAACTAAAATTTTCACATACGTCGTAAATAATTGTAGCTTTTTTTGAGTGGCTGCTATGAGTTTTATTTTGACCAAAAAAAATTATCTACTACTCCTATAGAGTATGTGAAGTGAAGTGGACTTAGGTCAAAGCACGATCGACATTTAAAATAAGTCAACTTAAATAATGAAGGATTCTTGTTCATGCAATGAGATTCCCGAAACCTTACAAAGCGGCTTTCAAGAATGTGCGACAGCGTAATTAGATACATGATCTTTCATTGTAGGATTTCAATAGGATGATGGCATGTTTAAGACTCAATTTCAATCATCAGATAAGTTGGAACATCCATGGATGGGATTAACTTTGTTGAATCATTCTGATGATCGAGAACAAAAATATAATTGTTTTTTTTTCAAACTTTATGTAAATGATTAGTTATTAGGTTTCACATAAATGTGACATGATTCCGACCCTATTTATTGGACCTATTGGTTTACCGTTCAAATCCTAAACCTAGGAGCGGGCAAGATTCCTTTTAGGTTTTAAAAAAAAAAAATCAAAACAAATGGATTTTAGTCTCAAATTATATAACTTTAAAATCAAAGAAATAATTTGATCTAATAGTAGTGAAGTCTTTAATTAATTTTACTAAAAAATCATTTAGGATATATATTTATTTATATACAAACTTATCAAACTTTAATTTTAAATTTATAATCTTAGCAATTTAAGACTATAAAATATTCTAGAAACTAAAAAGATTACAAGACAAAAATGTAGTCACAATTCCCACGTTATTAAGCAAAGCAATTTTGCTTTTAGTAAAAATTTATATAAATAAAAAATATATATATACTTTCAAGATACATTTATCCATTGTATTATTCACATTAAATATTTTCAATAGTTAATAAAATTTTAAATTTTTAACCAATCATATGAATTAGTTTGAGCATCCACATTTATATACTTGATATTATCTTTTCATTTTTCTCTAATTTTCTTTCTCTTTTTCCTTGAAAAATAAATTATAAAAAAGTAAAACAAGTTGAAACAATCGGCTGTCACGAGTCTAAGGGTCCGTTTGTTTCATTTTACTCCGTTTGTTTTAACATCTTATTTTTTGTATTTTCAAATAAATGTCTGCAAAGAAATAGAAATAGATAAAAAATAATCTTTTTTTTTCATAAACAAATCAGATATAGAAAAGCCACGGTAAAATCAGAGAATACAAACAGACACTAAAATTACTAGCTGACTAATTAGTCAGTCTAGAGCAACCAAGCTGGGCTGTCTCTCGGTTTTGAGAAGTGCCGATGGTAGTTTGGACGGGTCCCGACTTGGACCCTATTTGTACCTATGTTTACAATGAGCTATCTGACGAAGAAAACAAGAGCAAACAAAATGATTTGATCCAAACCACCAAAAGAACCGGTCTATAAGATGAAGTCAAACTAAGCTCAAAACTAAATACGTATATAATAATATGTTGCATTCGATTGACCCTCTTAAAATATATTTAATGTTTTCCCTTCTGTATTTTTAAGATAACTTTAATATAAGCTATGCATTCCTCCAATTACTACGACTTACATTGGGAATGAGAATAAGATCCGCTTTATCGAAGGTACTTAACTTGGATACTCATTCGAAGGATTATCACCTAACAATGTTAACCAATAAATTGAGGTGTTTGATGAAGCACCGTTGCTTTACAGAGCAACTCCTTTCTACTTAACTTTTTCTAACTCTTATCAGGTTATGAGATTCTCAAAATGCATTTTAAAAAAAATTACCGTTCTGGCTAAGATGAAAAATTTGGACGTTCTACCTAAAGTAATATAAGACCGTTCTAGCCAAAATGAAATATAGCTAGTCATTGCAATGGCATGATTTTTTTAATTTCTTTATTTATAAATATATAAAAAATTTACAAGTTTTTTACTAATAAAATTCACTACAATTTTTTACCATTCCAAAAATTTCTCCATTCACAAATTGTGTTTATACATGGACCCAAATAATTCTCAAAATTTACCACATGTTGAAGAGAATAAATCATGTACCTATTTTCAATGAATTGAAATAAAGAATTTAAAACAATAAAGCAAAAGGAACGTCGTAAACAAGAAAAAGAACATTTGAAGCATATCAAATTGGAAAAATCAATAATGATGGCTGATACATCATCAATGGAAAGAAGAGATGTGTAAAGAGATCATTAAAATAAAAAAGAATCGTTAGTCTACCACAAATAGAACTACGGCTGCGAAATAGCGGTTGTGGCTGTGGTTGGTTGATTATTTTATTTTAGTCCAATAAAAAATAAACACACAGCCCACCTTCAATTATTTATAACATTTAGCATATAATTCAAAATCCTTATCAGTATCAAAGAGCTACTTTTGTGTAGGGAATTACCCCATAATTGCTAATTTAAGGTCCAAAAAACATTGTTTAGAATCTCAAATTAGCCTTTTAATTATTTTCCCATATTCTTTAGAATTTTTTCATTGTAAACATCATTTAGAACCCCCTAGTCATCAAATTATTCTTATGTATATAACAAATAAATCATTACTATATACAAACAAAATTTGTTATTATTAATTTTAATGTTTTTTTAAATTTATTTCTGTATTTATTTAACATACTGAGAAAAATATAAAAAGATTATCTAAAATTATATAAGACCTATAAAAAGTATTAAAAATAATGAAAAAACTTTATTTAAATAACTTATGGATAAAATATAGAGTTGCTTGAAAAAAAAAAAAGTTTTTTGAGAAGCTAATATAGCATATTAAATAACTCCATAAGCAATAAAGATGGCTTAATGCATCAAATGGAAAAGAATTGGAAAGAAACTCTTTCCCCAATAACACGTAGGATGATGACGTCTCGTTTTTGTCTCTTCTTTCATTCAAGTCCCAACAGCCTCGCGCTACTTTGATTTGAATATCCTATGTAAAATAACGAAAAGCAAAGACAAAAAACTAACACTACTAAAAAAACATCGTACTTCGTTCGAGTATAAGACCTAGCAACTGAGATTTTTTATGTTAGGATATATTTAGATTATTGGATTTTTATCTGTATATATCTTGTATCTGATTATTATATATAACTTATCTATATCATATTTATATTATATTTATATTATATCTATTTAATCAGTTTGAGTAAAACTATTATTTATTAGTATTTATTTTTTCATAAATATCCGTTTAAAAACAACAAAAATATAATATCAAAATGACGATAATATAATGAAACAAACGGACCCTAAATTCACAATATACCTAAAATTCAGAGAATCATGGATGCTGTTCAATTTTGTGGTGTGCCGCACCCTCAAAACACAGGAACTCTGAATTGAATCAAAAATACAAAATTGGTGAATAATATAAAATGATATTAATACTTGACAGGAAATCTGTTATGTCATTATAATACCCTAAGCACAACAATCAAGCAAATACTCGTAGAACCAGTGTATTTGAATAAGCATCAATTTCAGAAGCAAGCAATGAGCACTTCATTACAAAACTTGAAAGCGGAAGTTGATAATTGAATTGCAAAAAAGAAGAGACTAAGTTAGTGTTCAATCAATTATATAGTTAAGACTACCTGTTTTTCATAAGTTACTGTAACTCCAACATGGAGCATCGGAATTCAAAATCAGTGGCAAAGACGAACTTTGCACTCTTCTCCCAGAAAAGGGGAAAAAGAAGAAGAACATTATCAATGATAAGCTGCGACTTCGTCCTTGAAGAATTTAAGCAAGTCCTCAATGCTCCTGACGGAATGGTCAGCTTGGTCTCTCACTCGGACGCTAACCTGAAAGAGAAAAGCATGAATACGGTCAGATCGACCATTTCAAGATTGAACCACCGTTATCCATCTCAGTGAAGTCCAAACTTGTCAGTTGGTAGAGTTGAGATGCAGGAAATACATATATATACATAGCATTACCTTCCCAGTGTTCGCCTCCTCCTCTCCAACAACAAGTATATAATTGTATTGAGCTAATTGAGCTTCCCGTACCTGCCGAAAGATAAGAGCAATCAACTTTAGCATGGAGAAACAATGCAGAGAATATGCAGCTTTCCTTGTTTTGTAACACAACGATAAGATGTCCTTCAGTTCAATGTTCAATCAAATGAAGAATAAATATGCTTGAACCAATAATATATCTATGAACATGAAAAGCCAAAGGTTGAATTGAGAAAAGAGAACAAGAATGGAAAAGATATTATTCAAGGCTCGCTTTACAGCTTCACAGTAAGAATAATCTTTAAGAATGAGAAGCCTGATAGGCCTAACTTTGAAACCATGTTTCCTAAAACATTTACTCATCACAAAAAAGATCGTTAATACTACAGAATTAGATAAAGAGAGTTCTGAATGAACCTTCTTCTGGATCTTCCTGTCTGAGGTGTCAACATCGACATAATAACCAGCTTGATGGATTTGATCCTGCACCTGATGATACAAGAGAAAGCAGTGGGCTGAGATCACTGTAGATGACTAAAATATAATTAGACGTATGCATTTATCTAAATTCTGCATCAAAAAACTTTATTCAGCACATCAGTGTTATCGCCACTTTACACATCATATTATTATCCATCAAAGTAAATGCCAAAAAATGTGACATTTACATACTCATGGACATCA
The DNA here is from genome assembly GCA_024138025.1 of Combretum micranthum. Taxonomy (NCBI): domain Eukaryota; kingdom Viridiplantae; phylum Streptophyta; class Magnoliopsida; order Myrtales; family Combretaceae; genus Combretum; species Combretum micranthum. Next base: position 1,076,880 of record JAMXBD010000060.1, on the reverse strand, counting down.
AATTTGCAATGGCTTTATATAACTGCTAGAAGACAAAGGCAAGTAAACTAGGTTATCATGTACCTGATACCTGTACCAGGACGAACACCATCTATATCCAAAGACCACCACTGCATTTGCAATCCTAAAATTTCTTCCAGATCATTGGTTTTTATTTTCAAAATTAACTGTAGATAGGTAAAATTTCCAGAATCCAGGATTTTACTAGCCAAATTTTCAATGCCATCTTACCCTCTCATTTTACTAATATTGTTCACTAACATTGAACCCGATGCATGTACAATTTGTAGTAATTGCTATAAATGAATTTTCAATATATATTATATTCTGCTAGACCGATGTTCTTTCTTTCCATAAGCATGAAACAACAATATCTAACTTCTTTATAGTTTTCGGGCAATTTATTTCCATCTTTTTCACCTTTCTTACTCCTCCCTCCCTTCCCACCAAAACCCCCCCCCCCCTCCCTCTTTTCTCAAAAACAAAAAATACTTTCTGAATTCATTAATTTTGGAATTGTTTAAAATTTGGATATGCAACTGGTGAAGTATCATGAGAGAAAGGAAGAAAAAAACAGTCTAATAGCCGATAGCTTTACTCATATAGATGCAATTAATTACGAAAATTTAAACAGACCACTTTTGCATTTTTGGGTAATGGAGCTCACAGCCGCAATGACCAGCTACCTTCACGCGTACCAAAAAGACCACATTATTTATCTTGATCACGTCTTCATCACTAAACGCAAAACATCACCATTTTGCATAATTTCTTCTACTTTCATCAGCAGTTTGGACAAAAACATAGGTAAACTATTTGTGCATGCTCCCAATCATATATTACTCCAATATTACCATATTCAAAGGAGTTCAAGAGAAACAGGGAAAAAACATAAAAGGATATGTCTAGTAGCTCTCTCACACACATCATTTACAACCCTATGCAACTCTTGCCTTGAGAGTGCATAAATATGTATTATATGATCATTAAGCAATTATAAGAGGCTTTTAATTTTTATATTTTAGAATTTACTGAACACTTGCAATTGTGATTTACTGTACTAATGCCATCCTGCCAGCCAAGAATACCATTGGCAAACCGTCCATACAGGTGTTCTCAAATTACAACAATCCTGTAATCAAGTCTTTCACTTTTGATATTCCAAAAAGATGGATATAACAGTGTGAGATCGACACATGTCAAGGCCAAATTGCTTGTCAGAATTGAATTTTACTATAGTTGTAGATCTATAGATAGATTTATTGAAAAACCTCCTCATTTATATTTGTGTACTTTTCTCTCCATCACAAGAAGTGCTAATCAACAAAAAACCAGTTCACCACCAAAATTTACCTGTAGAGCATATGACTGGGATTTCTCTGACACAGGACAAACAATTGCTTGACGTGGGCTCAACCAGAAGGGCCATTTGCCCTTATAATGCTCCAATAAGATAGCAAGCATACGCTCAACAGAACCAAGAACAGCCCTGTGTATCATAACGGGAGACTCTATCTTGCCTTCATCCTCTGCCGAGTAAGATAATTCAAAACGAGAAGGCAGTTGAAAATCCAACTGCAACAAGAATAATTTGTGGAGCATGATTATGTAATATAACAAAAGGGGTGCCAAAAAATTACATAACTGCACAAAGATATGAAATTCTGGGGGTTGGGGGGAGGAGTCATGCATGCAAGTTCTGAAGGCAACACAATAAACCTAGAAGGAAAACACATAGCATAGATGCAGGAAAAACCTGTAATGTTGCACACTGAAATTTCCTGTTCAATGCATCAGAGACGCTGATGTCTATCTTGGGCCCATAAAATGCACCATCTCCCTCATTTATCTGTTAATAATGACGAACAAGCAGGCAAATGGAATACTAGATATGAGTCCAATGCCACATATGCTACATTGTAGTTACAAGAAGCAAGTTTAGTTAAGAGTTATAGTTGTTTAGTCATTCAAAATGATCACAACATGTTAGGGCTCCAGCAGCTATAATCTCATGCTAAGCTGTCCAATTGAACAGCTATTACATCAAGGCAACTGTTAACTGTATGGTCCATCCTACGAAAAAAAAATAGTAATTGTGTTCTCTCGTTGATTCAAATGCAAAAATGGAAAAACTAATAATAAATGGATGTCATCAAAAGAGATCAGCAGCATATTACCTGCCATGGTTTGCCAAACTCATCCAGAGCCTCTGCAAGAGCCGCCTCAGCTTTTTCCCAGGTTGCCAAATCTCCTAGGTATTTTTCTGGCCTCTTTATATCCAGAAGGAAATGATAAATTAAGAACAGATGACCCATCACATAGTGCAAGTCAATTCATTAAATTTCTATGATACATCAAATGGCTATTCCATGGCTAACAAGTTTGATGCTTGACTAAATAGGATCAAAGTTCACCATATAGTGGAAAAGAGGTTTATGCTTCATTAAACAATCAAAGAAAATAACATCCTGTAGCATGAGAATCCATTCAATAAGAAAAACAAAAGGCACAAGTAGTGGAATGGAAGCTGTTAGAAACAAATTATCTCAACACGAATATTAATTTCCAAACAAACAACTAAAAGGACACTCACAACACAGGAGAAAATACAAAGTTGAGTTCAACCAGTGATCCAGGTATTTACTAGATACTTACTGTTGACAACTTCAAATCAAATGTGAAGCCAAATATTGTATATGCATAACTGATAAAATCCAAGGCACCCTTTACTTCCTCTTTTATCTGCATTCAGGAAAACAAATTAGAAGGGGATTTACTATTGAATGAAGTTTTAACCAGGTTTGCAGCCGGCCAGCAACTAAAGCTACCTGAGACTCCCTGCAGAAGATATGAGCATCATCCTGGGACAGAAGAAACACAACTATTAGGCACAGCAGAGTACAAAACTAGGAGAAACAAAGCAGCGTGAAGGCTGTAAGCCTAAAACATATAGCAATGTCAATATCGGTTTAGTATCGTTATTAGTTCAATATCGATTCAGTTTGGTTAGTTTATGAATGAAACTGTCTGTTTTTCATCGATATCATATTAGTATCGGTTCAATATCGATTTGGTTTAAAAACGACACTAAAACGATAGCAAAACGACAATCCAAACAGGATTCTTCAACATATAGAACAAACCAGATAAACATATTAACCTCAGTAAGACCCAGTTCCAACTCCTTTTTTTTTTTTTTTTTGGATAACGAAGGGGCATAGGGGCAACAGCCGCAAGCTACTTCCGGACACACAAACCACCCTATAAGACTCGTGCATCAAGTTCAGTATAGTATATCCTATGTAGGTACCATGTGGCTGTCCTAGCAAGTTTCAAACCTTGGACCTCATGCAATATGTCATGATATGTCCTAGGCTTTTACCACTGGGCCGACCCCTTGGGGGCAATTCCAACTAGAATACATGAGAGATACATGCAAGAATACCTGCTGAAATCTCCTAACACGTGTCAATCCAGTAAGAGCACCACTGGCCTCATTACGGTGCAGGACACCGAAATCAGCAATGCGAAGAGGAAGTTCTGCAAACAACAGTTTCAAAAAGTCATCTATAATGCAGAGGATTCAAATAACGAGCAATTATTTTGTGCCAAAGATAGCAGGATCTATTTTTTCAGTAAGCATTGTTCCTAAAAGTTCTCAAGTCAACACAGTATGGCAGAAAAGCTGAAGGACCACTAGAATGCATCATACACCACCTGAGAAATTCCAACAAACAACCCAGACCCATTCTTTAATTTGTAATATTGGTGCAATTATCATGAAATAGTTAGCATTCACCAACTTTTAAAAGAAACATTCTAGACTTTTCACCATGCAAAAGCTCTAAAATGCAAGGGCACATCTTTTTCGCAAAAACATGGATAGACTGCTCCATGAGTCCAGATGTATGGATGCAGAAAGAAGAGCATCATCTAAGTTAATTCCAACAATAGCTGAAAAGAAGACAACAACGATTCTATCCCATTGAATGAGGCCATATGAATCCTCATTCACTAATACAAATATCCAAAGCAATGTTCAAATGGTGAGATCCATATGAGTTGTCCTTCAAAAACATCTATGTTCGCATAATCTTCAGCAGCACCTTCTTCTTTCAAATGAGACATAAAACACAGCTTTAACTAGACCCATCATCTCTACTCAAAACCATCTTATTCGGTTTCTCCAATTTTTTCAGTGTGATAAACCCGCACTTTTCATTTAAATTGAGATAGTGTTTGGTTGCACAATTTTACATGGTACCAAATTGAACAAAGGTCATTATACTATATTCGGTTCACAAAATGTATTTGAAATTGGGCAAAACCCTCTTCATGGTACTTAGACAAAACTTAAAAAATTTTCACTTATATTTGATGGTACAAAATATTAAACAAGAACCCTATCCAATGCCGTGCAAACCATATATAGCACAAAAGAATTGTACTATCTAGTACATCTTGTACTATGTTATATAGTTTTCTGTGTCTTGTCCAATTCTTACAACCAAGTGCTACCTCAATCCTATTCCTTTACCAATACTATAGCCATTATATAAGATTCCATAACACAATCTTGAAGCACTTTTCTATAATGTCCACCTTAAAACTGATATGATCCCTTCACATTAGTGTGTTTTCTTTTTCTCCCCTTCCTCAACAACACCCCACCCCCCAAAAATATAACTAAATGAAATAAGTAAATAAAATAAATTAAAAAAAAAAACCTGATATGATCCCCCCACATGTATACTCTAATATCAACATCTTTGTCCCATCACTTTTTCCAATTGCAAATAGCCTCTTCCTTCATCTCCTTATCATGTAACTGCTTTCTAGGCACTCTAAAAGCAGTTGGAAAAGAACTGCTCTTCTAACCAGCACTTAAGGGAAAAGAGTAAGAGATGAAAAGAAAGTCCAATTTTACTCAAAATGGGTATCATTAGATCGTCAGATTCTCTGTTAAAGAGCCCAAGCTGTTGGTTCAACATAGGTAAACATGGTACAAATTCAATAAAGAATAAGACTACTGCAGATTTTGTTATTAATAGACCTATCACTAGAAATTATATTCAACCTAGTAACACATTTCCATTTCATCAACAAAACAGCAGATCACAACTTCCATTGAAATTTAAAATCCAGCCCATAAGCAATATATAATAGGATTTAAAGTCTTCAAAATAACTAACCTCTATACGAACGAACCCTATGTTTGAACATCAAGCAATGTCCAGGGCAGTTCATTGGTTTCAATCCAAATTCTTGCTTCTCTATCTGCATTATCACACAACCTGTTAAGAAATTACTTCTCACAAGAGTTAATTGAGTAATCTATCCTTAAAACTGCACCACAAACAAAATTGAAGAGCCTTGAAATTTTAAACGTCAGCTTAAAGCATATGAGCTTATGATTAGAGCAAATGGAATACATCTTATTCCATATGCTGTCTAAAGAGAAGCCTAAAAAAATCATGTAATATGTAAAAAGGTTAATCTTACCCCTCATATTTATACTAAGATTTTCAACTTCAGATTTGGATAAAAAAATTAACCATTTCCCTGACCCTAAATAATATCAACTGTTTCTACCTGAAATAGACTTCATCTAAATTATGTTTTCCAGGAAAATACAAAGACATTGATTCAGACCTCACTCAGATGGTATAAGTGGTCAAGGTTACAGTTGTGAATAACAAATAACACTTCCCCACATACTATGGCATCTTTGTTATGCTTGCCTAATCTCATATGATGTGCAGTTATGATGTTGAATTGCTGAACATAGAAGCTCAAGAAAAGAAAGCCACTTGCCCAAACTTATGGTTCTTCGCCTAGGCGTTGCAGGCTTTCTTTTATAATTGAAGCTCCCAAGAAAGTGGACACATGGAGATGAAGGTCTCCATATGCCGAGCTAGGTTTTTAGGTTTTAGGAATGAAATTCTATTCAGAACATCAAATATACTAGTTCTTTTGCATGTAAGGGGAGAAAAATGTAATTGCCCAAAGCCTACCAATATTGTACAGTTATTGTCCTCCATTTGGGAGCCAACCATATTTTTGCACTCTTAAAAATACAATCTGACATGTACATAAAGCTGATTTATACAACCATAACCTCAGAGTAAGCTAGAAACTACCATGGATTATTATTTATTCATAAAGACTTACCAAAGTTGAGCCACAAGTTAGTGCTTAGAATATCAGACTAGACTGTAAATTGCTATAAGTGGCTCAGAAAGAATCCATGTTTCTATCAGTGTTATGTTGTTATGAATGGTCACGTCTTCATTATGTTGATCTTTTTTCTGCTAGTGCTAAGAACATCTCCAGTATAATCTGTGTTTATAATTGATCACAACTTCCAAAATACAACTCTTTGAATTTCATTTGCTCTCCTTCCACTAATTGTCCCAGAATTTGTCGCCCTTTTTCTATAAAAGCCCTCTACAGAGCGTTTGTTTTTAGTTTTGCGAAAGTAAGTATACATAAATACATACATACACACACACACATATATATATATTTAGTAAATAAGTTAACTATCTAGTGTGATGTACAGGATACATGACAAAGGTAAAGCTGCCGACTTTTGAAAGCAGAAATGATTTGCACTGAAAGTTCAATGCTTAGAAATAGAAAGATTGATCAATCAAGCAAACAATAGAAAAAAAAATTAAAAAATAAAAATTAAAAGATCAACAACTTGCAGAGAGAATCTTACCTCCAGAACAAACATATTCTCCTTATAGTTTGCAGCATGACCAGAAGTTTCCCAAAGTTGCATATTGTACATATTTGGTGATATAACCTGATAAATTTTAGCTTTAGCAATCCTCCTAAAATGTTTTCATAAAAACACAGCAACTCTTATACAGCCTCTACAACCTCAAGGTAGCCTCGCTCTCTGTACTGTGCTTTTATAAATTCCACAAGCTTGTTGTAAATTCGAGTGCCATGCGGAAGGAAGAACCAACTTCCTGGACTGATTCAAAGAAATGCACAAATATGAACATTGTCCATTGGGTATGCACCAGATCTTGACAATTTTATTACATCCTACATACCTGAGTGGATGACAAAAGAATAACTCCTGTTTCGTGCCCAATAATCTGTGATCATATTTCTTCGCCTCTTCCAGCTGTTGGATATATTCCTGTATCAAAAGTAAATAGATACGTGAGCTATGGAAGTATAATTAGATAAGACGAAGAAAGTTACTGTGCTTCAACTTCATGTGTCTATGGTATTCAAGATACATATCATCAACTCTATTTGACCAACAATAATGCAACTATTATGCATACCCCATAACTTCCAAATCTTCATTTTTTTTTTTAACCAAAATGAAAAAAGAACAATATTCTGTCTACAAATGAAAGCAGTAATCTTTACAGATAGATGGAGGAATGGCCTCAAGCAACAGGGAACTGAGTTTATAAACAAAAATAAATAAATGAGATCAAAGATAAAACATCAAGAAGAAAAAGAAATTAAGATGCAAGAACAAGAAAGAAAAGTTAAGCAGGCCCTAAAAAATTTACCACAGGAAACGAAAAAAAGAAATAAAATTCAAGATTCTATGCCTCAAAGTAAACAATTAAGCTAAGTATTCACTAGGGTTAGTTTACACTGCATTAAGTAAATAAGATGAAATACATCATAAAAATTCAATAATAATAATATATCCTCAGAAATTGAAATATGGACTCATTTATATTAAATACTAATAATTTTCTCAAGAGGAAACTGCAACAGAAGTAGAGCTATAAATAGGACAATTTCACCCATGTCATAATCAGACAGGAGACAACCCCCTAATCATAAGTGAAAGAATTTAAAAGGGATCTAGAAGAAAGTTTGGAAGGAGCATTGCAACCTCCATCATGAAGGAAAACATATTTGCAGGGGAACAAGAAAGTAGATTTTCCTTTTTTCTCCCCTTCTTTTGGGAGGTAATTCTTATTTGAAAATAATTCAAATATTAAAATCACCTTTAGACGTTTTTGATCTGGATAAGATATCCCATATACTCTTTGCAGACTTTCCCGATCCTTGTTTCCTCTCCAGTATGCTGAAGAAGCCTGAAATTGTATGTTGACGCTTGAAAACAACAATGCATGGGCAACTAAACTGGAGAATTAGAGAGCTTATTGCCAAAGCATATGCCATTTCACCTTCAAACAGGCAAATGCCTTTACAAAAGAAGTACTTGGGATATGAGGTCCACGACACAAGTCAACCAATGGCCCACATCTATATACTGTGATGGTCTTGTCAGCAGGCAAGTCACTGATGATCTCAATCTGCAAAAGTACAAAAGGGAGATAGATATAGGCCATAACATTTAATTTCAGAGGGCAATTGAAAACATGTCGGATGGCAGAATAGCAAAGCTAAACAAGATCTATTTATAGCTCACATACCTTGAAAGGATTGTCTGAAAACATCTCTAGGGCCTGGTCTCTTGATACTTCGATTCGCTCAAAGGGTTGTTTTTCCTTGACCATTAAAAGAAAATTGAGCATTTAATTTTGCGGAGGAGATTATTTAATGGAGATAGATAACATGAAAATATAGAGTCAAAAGATGCACTTAAATCAAGACTTGGTGTTATTCATATCATGAGTGCCAAAAAGAGCTGTATGATCATGTTAAGCAATCAAAGCCAATTGAGAAAATATTTTTATGTTTTAATGTAAGTTCTATCTTAGCTTAGGCCAATACCAGTTCTTGTCATATGGACACACAAATCATCAGTTCAATAAGCGACAATTAAAATAGTAGTTATGCAAATTTTGCTTTGACTGTTCTCCTATACAAATAGGCAGACAACCAGAAAAATCAAAGGTTCCATGGAAATATATGCATCATCGTACTTAAGCGCTTAGAATAAGTAAGACATTCAAATTACAAAAAAATCAATGAAATATGATCAAGTTTAATGAATATAAGATATGGATTTGATGATAAACATCCCAAATCCTCATTTATACTATGATGTGCAATCTCTATGGTTGGGCTATCAAGAAAGAATTCAAGTGCCCCAGAGCTCCTGCCCTTCATTAAAGACGATTCGATATGGCTACCATGCACAGTAAGTTTGATAAATACCACAGCAGCTTTGCTTGCACCCTGTTCAATTTTTTTGAAGTGATCTTCATTCAAGCCCAAATCACCGTAAAATGCATCATAGTAAAAGCCCTGTAAAAGAAATTAAAAACTCTTCAAGAGAAGTCTGTGAGTTTGATTAATGAAAAATGAACATTGACAAGTTGATGATGGGAGAAAATTTATTTCTAGATAGTAAAAACTGAGATCGAGAGGCAAAGAACTGCTAATACATGACAGTATGTGGGCATAAGAGCCACCCACAATATATATTTATACACAAATTTGTATACCAAGGATATGCATTGCCTTTAAAGGCTAAATTCATCGATAAACAAATTCATCTTTCTAGCCATCTAAATTTCAAAGTAGCCAAGAGCAGATGCACTATTGTATAATGAATTTTCTGCCTAATAAACCAGAAACATAAAAAGAAGCACAGCTCTTGATGCCTTCAGTCACCTAATTATAGAACTAATATCCAAAATTTAAGTGAAATGCTATATCCAGATAAATGGGAGAAACCAATACAAGGAAAACCAACTGCAACCTATTTCAAAACCAGCACGTGTGGCCCATGCAACAGGTAGTACACAGCCAGTCAAAACAAACAACCCAACTTGGGCAGCAAATCAATTAGAAGCATATATGCTGTAGTACCTCTCCTCTAGTTGTGCAGGGTCCAATGCAAAGTTTGCAGCCATACTCCAGTTCCAGTGACTGTACATTAACTAGGAGTCACATATCAAATGACACAAAACCAGAAAAAAAAAATAATAATTATAACAATAAAAGTAAAATTAAATAAATAAATAAAATGAACTATGGTGACAAGACATCCTAGTGACAGGGCACTATGCTTCTAATGGGATTAGAATGAGCTCAAAAGCAAAAATCAGTGCATGTAGTGAATTTTCTAGAGTCAGCATAGGCATATAGCCTCCTAGAGAGAGAGAGAGAGAGAGAGAGAGAGAGAGAGAGGCTTCTGGATTTTGCATGTGCTTTAATAAGGAAGATTTGGCAATTGAAATACACAAGGATACAAAGAACAGAGTTGCATCCAAACCTGGCCCAGTATGTGAGCACTTGAATGCCAAAAGGTATCTCGTCCTTCATCACTATCAAATGTGAAGAGCTTGAGCTCACAATCACCCTCTAATGGCCGACTCATGTCCCACAAAACTCCGTTCACTTGAGAAATCAAAGCATTTGAAGCCAGACTCTTTGATATCTCTTTAGCAATGTCAAATGGCGATGTTTGCCATTTTTTCCCCTCCTTCACAGTCCCATCTGGTAGAGTTATCCTTTAACAATAATGCAATTAAACAATGATTAGGAAAAAAACGCAGATAGACCACATGCAGCACCATGAGGAGGAAATTCCAAAAACCATTTAGGCCTAAAATCAAGACAAAAATGCAGATAGAACACATACAGCAGCATGGGGAGGAAATTTCAAAAACCATTTAGGCTTAAAATAAAGGCACCAATTCTACAGTTGAGGGTATACTTGAATTCCCTAAAACATTTATCTTCACTTGCAACTTAAACCAATTTTGGAAACTTCCAAGTTCACTAAAAGGTCAATCAGGAAAAGATACAATTCAAACATGGTAATAAACTAATATTCTATTTTGAACTCCTATGAAAAACAAAGCTATAAGAATACTGTTCTTAATTCTTATCTTATATTGTCCTTCAAACAGTCTTCCATGTGGCATTCCTCCAATAAGCACCGCGCTTGTTGATTCAACAAGCTTCGTCCTTGTCCAGCTCAATTAGATATTATTGTATGAAAAATTAATATAAGTTAAAGCCAATGACAATATTCATGCAATCATCAATCACCAAGCACATGGATTAACATGTAAAATTATTTTTCCCCTCAAAACATATAAAAACCACATTACTTCAGCATAAATACATCGTAAGAATCTGTACTTTTCATTTTTAACAAATTTGCGTTTAAACTTTTTCCTTTTATTTTTTTCATTTATTTTTTTGCAGTTTAGCGTCTGTGTCCTCAATTTGGTTACGATTCAATGACTGGACTTTCATTTTGCTTATCGATTTAGCGTCCAAATTTTCATCGCTAAATTGCTAAAAATAAATTGAAAGTACAGACGTTGAATCGCATAAATAGAAGTTCAAATACTAATTTATTAAAAATTATAATCACAGATACTCGTAATGTCTTTATCATTAGTTCTAAATCAAGCGACAGCGCAGCAGCACAATAGCATCACAAGAAATAAAAGATATACGAAAAACAAATACGAAAATTCAATGTAGAAAGCAAATGCGAGGGAGATTATCTCAAGACGAACTTGATAGGGTCAGCGGGGAGGGATTGGCGGTGAGAGAGTTGCTGAGCTTTGATGAACTCGAAGAGAGCGATGCGCTTAGGGATTACGATCTCGAGGTACTTATCGTCTTTCGGATGAGCTGCCATGCCGGTAGTTTGAGGCTGCGGAATGGCGGAGAAGAGGCGCAGGAGAAGGTGGTGGTGGTGGTTGTTACGCGGCGGAGATGGAGATAGAGAGAGGCGGCGGGAGAAATGAGGATGTGAAACGGCTAGGATTCTACGGCATAGCATACAGAGTCAGCAGGATGGTCTGGTAAATGGAGATGGGTTTTGCAGCTTATGAGGTTTAGGGCTTGAAGGAAAAAAAAAAAAAAAAAAAGGCTTTAATTCATTTTATTACATTGTTATTTAATTAAAATTTAACGTCAATGAGTACTGTTATTTACGGTTACTAGTTATATCTAACGTCAATGAGTAATTATCTGGCGGACGGCAAACACGTTACGGGTGTAAATATAATTAATTATATATATAAAATGTTTAATAAAATTGATAAGGATATAATATAATTATTATATAAGTATTTTAATATATAAAATAATATATATATATATTATAAAAATGATAACATTTATTATCATTGTCTATAAAGTTTTAAGTGATAGATTTAAAAATAAATATAAAAAATATCTTAAGAGTGGTGAGAGACAAATAGTATAGACGTATAACATGTAGTGGTAGTAATATGGTGTAATTTTACAGTTTTTTCAAATTATAAAAATTTAACTTTGTTTATATTAAAAAATTCTCTTAATTAAATTAATAGATAAATAATATAAAAGAAACAAAATGATAACGCCTATAAGGATTAATATTGTAATTATAATAAAGGCATAAGTAGAGTCTAAAAAACATGCAGATAATTCAAAATATATCTAAAATTTTATAGAATTAACATCTATTAATATTAAGCCTATTGTTCTTTTTTATGTAAAAAAACTAAAGTTATAGCAGTTATTGTTTATTTATATTGTTTCATTGTAAGAGGGTTATCTTTGTCTCAATCCAAAGCAATTAACAAGTTTTTTTTTTTTTGGCCAATAATACCATAAAAGTTACTTGGATCAATTTTTATATGTCCTTCCACTTCAAAGTAGTCACATCTACGTCTATCAAACCACTTAAATAGTCTCTAAACTTCGACCTCCCTCTTCATCTCAATAAAACCTATAGCCATGGAGGATGTGGGAGAGAAGTTTCTAGACCCACCTTCTCCTTCACTCTCTCCTCAATTAAGTCCTCACATAGCTTTATTGGAGATGATGTACCATATGTTTCCATCTCACTCGCTTAATTCGTCATCTTTGGTCTAGATAATTCAACTATCTCACTATAAAGTGTTACCAAATTTATATTTCAAAAATCTTTCTCGTTTTATTAAATGATTGAATAGAAAAATTAACATTAACATAATCATATAAGTTAGTCGAAATCTCAGTGGAATTAGATCACATGATAACAAATTTCATTAATAAATGTCCATGCCCATCTAATCGTGTTATTTAAAATATACTTTCCTATCCATGATGGCTTACTTAAAATTTGGGGATCACACAAAAGCTACTATTAATTGGTGGTCATTGATTATCATGCATAACCATCTTATGTTAGTCATGCATAACCATCTTGGTAGTCAATCAATGGAATAGAAATGCTTAGTTTAAAATGAACATAGAAAGAGAGAAAAGGATATAATAGAGCGATGGGAGGAAACTGTATATTTAAAATCATGTTAGCTATTGGATAGTGGAAAAAGGGACATAGAAAGAGAGATAGGGATAGAATAGAGTGATGGGAGGAAACTATATTTAAAACTATGGCAATTATTGGATAGTGGAAATGATGATGGAAAAAAAATGAACACAGTATATATTATTGGAGTCGAATGACTCTTATTGGCTAAATAGTATTACAAATTACCTTTAGGTAAAATTTGGGGATAAAAAGCTACTATTAATTGGTAGTCATTGATTATCGTGCATAACCATCTTATGTTAGTCAATTAATGTAATAGAATAATGGAATAGAAAAGGTCAGTTTAAAATGGAGATAGAAAGAGAGAGAGAGAGAGGGGGGGATAGAATAGAGTGATGGGAGGAAAATGTATATTTAAAGTTATGATAGTTATTAGATAGTACAGATAGATAACCATCTTATGTTAGTCAATTAATGGTATAGAAAAAGGTCAATTTAACTTCTCTCGCGAAGCAAAAAGCCACTATTAATTGGTGGTCATTGATTGTCATACACAACCATCTTATGCTAGTCAATTAATGGAATATAAAATGTCAGTTTAAAATGGAGATAGAAAGAGAGAGAGGGATAAAATAGAGTGATGGGAGGAAACTGTACATTTAAAATTATGACAGTTATAAATTGTGAAAAGGCTAACCAAAAAAATGAACATAATATATATTATTACATTGTTATCTAATTATATTTTAACGCCAATGAGTTATTATTATTGACTATTATAAATAACAGTAATATTGCCATTGGTATTTAGGGCTGTAAATGAGTCGAACTATTCATAAGCTATCTAAACTTGGGTCGCTTCGAACTCGGCTTGGCTCGAGCTAGATTAGCACATGAGTTAGGTTTGAGCCAAAAATAAAGCTCGTTTATCTAAACCAGTCAAGCTCGAGTTTTGATTTAAGCTGGCGAGCGGCTCGTAAATAAGCTTGTTTAAGCTCGTGAAGAGGCTCGCAACTAAGCTAATTAGTAGGCTCATTAATAATCTTGTTAGCAAATTTGTGAAATTTTTTATACATAATACATTATCTATAACTATATAATAAAAACAATAAAAACTAATTTCTATTAACAATTATGTATATATATTATAACAACACTTGTATATTATATTTTAGGTTTAAAAAGATGAAAAACGAACTATCTAAATAAGTCGAGCTCGAACTTCAATTTCAAGCTCAATAGAAGCTCGTTAGATTCAATAGAAAGTTCAGCTTGGCTCAAGCTTGTTTTATGAATGAGTTGAGCTCCAACTTAAGCTCGAGCTCAAACTTAAGCTAGTTTAACTAAATGAGCCAAGCTCAAACCTCAATTTTAAGTTCGATAAAAAACTTGGTTTGAGCTCATTAAGTTTTAAAGGAGCCGAGCCTAATCTTGAGCTTTTAAAAACTCGACTTAACTTGTTTGAAATCTTATTGGTGTTTAGGCATAATTGACAATTCTTGATAATGGGCTTTTTTTTTTTTTAATCAACTGGTAAAAGTACGTTAAATTGACTATAAACCACAAAGTTATAACATATGACACACTAATACTACTTGTTCTAAAATAAAAAGGGGTGAGAATGGTTTTTTTTTTTTTTGAATAATTGAAGTAAGAGAAAGATAGAGGAGTAGCATTAAAAGGAATAATTGTCGAATAAAATAAATACAAAAATATGTCATACTTTAGTTTTTATTTTTTGACAAGAATAATTCTAATTTTTTTTAGACTTTTGCCACATGATTTGAAATGTTTACAATCAGAGAATCCTATCGACTAATTAATTCATTACTATATTATAGCTAGATTAATTATACATGATCCTTCAAAGTCATAAATATATATATATATATATATATCTTGTTGTGGTTATATGTATACATTATTTTTATACATCTACCCTGAGCAATAATTAATATTTAAGTTTAGGAAAAAGAAATCCATTACTTTCTTCCAATCTTGCTATCAATTTTAATAATTATTACAAATTACACTTACATAAAATTTGGGATCATAAAAAAACTACTATTAATTGGTAGTCATTCATTATCATGCATAACCATTAGTCAATTAATGGAATAGAAAAAATGAGAGTTTAACTTGTCTTGGTTTGAATTGAAAAGCCACTATTAATTGATGGTCATTGATTGTCATGCATAACCATGGAATATAAAAGATCATGGAGATAGAGAGAGGGATGGAATAGAGTGAGTAAAATTCAGGGATCACAGCAAAAGTTATGGTTAATTGGTGGTTATTGATTATCATGCATAACCATCTTTTGTTAGTAAATTAACAGAATAGAAAAGGTCAGTTTAATGATCATGCATAACCATCTTATTTTAGTCAATTAATGGAATAGAAAAGGTAGTTTAAAATGGATATAGAAAGAGAGAGAGAGGTAAAATAAAGTGATGGGAGGAAACTATATATTTAAAGTTATGACAGTTATTGGATAGTGTAAATGTTGGCGAAAAAAATGAACATAGTATATATTATTAGAGTCCAATGACTCTTATTAGGTTAATAAATAGTATAGATAGATAGATAACCATCTTATGCTAGTCAATTAATCGAATAGAAAAGGTTAGTTTAACTTGCTTGCGTCTGAAGTGAAAAGCCACTAGTAATTGGTGGTCATTGATTGTCATGCATAACCATCTTATGTTAGTCAATTAATGGAATAGAAAACGTCAGTTTAAAATGGAGATAGAAAGAGAGAGAAGGATAAAATAAAGTGATGGGAAAAAAATGAATATAATATATATTATTACATTGTTATTTGATTGTATTCTAAGGTCAATGAGTTATTATTATTTACCATTATAAATAAGAGTAATATTGCCATTGGTATTTAGGACTGTAAAGGAGTCGACCTATTCACAAGCTATTCGAAGCTTTGGACTTAGCTCAGCTCGAGCTAGATTAGTACACGAGTTAAGTCTACAGTCAAAATAAAGCTTGTTTATCTAAGCCAACCATGCTTGAGATTTGATTTAAGCTAGCGAGCACTCGTAAACAAGATTATTTAGTCTCATGACTCAGCTCATTAGTAGGCTCATTAATAATCTTGTTAGCAAATTTGTGAAATTTTTTATGCATAAAATATCATCTAAACTAGAAAATAAAAAACAATAAAAACTAATTTCTATTAACGATTATGTGTGTGTATATATATTATATATATATTATAGCAACACTTGTATATCATATTTTATGTTAAAAAAATGAAAAAGGGACTATCTAAATAAGTCGAGCTTGAACTTAATTGTCAGCTTCAATAAAAGCTCGTTAGCTTTGATAGAAAGCTCGCCTTGACTTAAGCTTATTTCATAAACGAGCCAAGCTCGAGCTCAAGCTCAAACCTCAATTTTCAGATCGATAAAAAGCTTGGCTTGAGCTCACAAAATTTTAAACGAGTCGAGCCTAAGTCCGAGCCTAAGCTTTTAAAAACTCAGCTAAACTCGTTTGTAGCCATATTGGGGTTTTGGCATAATTGACAGTTCTTGATAATGGGTTTTCTTTTCTTTTTTTTTTTTTAATCAACTGGTAAAATTACATTAAATTGACTATAAATCACAAAGTTATTAATGTATGACACATCAACACAGCTTGTTCTAAAATAAAAAGGAGTAGGAATGGATTTTTTTATAAAAAAAAATTGAGAGAAATAAGAGGAAGAGAGAGGAGTAGCATTAAGAGGAATAACTGTCAAATAAAATAAATAAAAAAAGGAGATGTCATACTTTATTTTTTATTTTTTGACAAGAATAATTTTGATTTTTTTAGACTTTTATCACATGATTTGAAATGTGTACTAAGGAATCCTATTGACTAATTAATTCATTACTATATCATAGCTATATTAATTATACATGATTGTTCAAAGTCAAGAGAAGAAAAAATTTTGGGGTGGTTTTTGAAATGTGCTTGGTTACTTTCTTAGAATCTTGTTATCAATTTTAATAATTATTACAAATTATATTACTTAAAATTCAGGGATATTAATTGGCAGTCATTGCTTATCATGCATAACCACCTTATGTTAGTCAATGGAATAAAAAATGTCAATTTAACTTGTCTTGCGTCTTAAGCGAAAAGCCACCATTAATTAGTGTTTATTGATTGTCATGGATAACCATCTTATGTTAGTCAATTAATGGAATAGAAATGGTCATTTTAAAATGGTGATAGAAAGAGAGAGAGATGGATAGAATAGAGTGATGGGAGGAAACTGTATATTTAAAATTATGACAGTTATTGGATAGTGGAAATGCTGACAAAAAAAATGAACATAGTCGAATGACTCTCGTTGACTAAATAATTAGTATTATAAAAGCTACTATTAATTGGCGGTCATTGATTATCATGCATAACCATTGAATCTTAGATTACTATTAAGGTAATCTATTTTATTTGGTGTCTAGAAATCACATTACTTTGTCTTAACTCCTTCTCTCTTTCCCCCTTCCCCTCTCTCTCCCCCTTTCTCTCTCTCTCTCCCATTATTCCCATGTAATTTTTTTTATAAATTTTTCTTTTCTCATATTTCTCTTTCTGTTTTTTTTTTGTGGCTCTTTCTCATAATTCTCTTCCATGCAACTGTTTAATAGATTTTTTTTGTTCCTATACATACTTATTATGGTTTGCTTTATGCTTAATGACTATTTTATATTTCATTTAGCTGCCTTATTATTATAATTATTTTTATTGTTTTGCATAGATGCGCATGTCTACTAGTATTAATAGATTATATAAGATAACCGTGTCATAATCATGTTTTTGTAATGTCTCATAGCATCTCTTGGTTTTCTTTTTATATTTGTATTTTTAGTTAATTATGTATATATCATATCAGCAATTAGCAAAACCATCTCTAGAGTTATTAAGTATTAACTAATAAATAATTATATTGTTTGTTAATAGTTTATAGGATTAATTACAAAAAAACTTACATGTGTTTTGATCTATTTACAAATATATAATTTGTTTTAATTTTTTTAATCAATAGGTAACCTAAGGTTTTTGCAAAAGTGAGAGTACATGTTTATGTCTTATTTGCATATTAATATTAATCTTAAATAATATTACTAAATAAACTTTTTAAATTTATTTTTAAAAGCCAAAAAAGTTGAAAAAAAATCTAAATTTGAATTCTTAAGACTTGTACGAAACAAGCACATGCAACTACAAAATTATTAAATAATATCGATAAATTTGAATGAAACCTAGGTTATTTAACTATTAAAAAAGTTTAACACAAGCCATCGTTTGCAAATAGGTCAAAACATAGGTAAGGTTTTTTAATTAACTATAGTCTATATAAAGAGAAAAATTATTCATGGCACTATATAACATATACCTATATATACTATATAGAAGGTCATTTCAATGGAGTAATCTCTTTAAACTAATGACAAGTTCAGAAGACTAGATCAAACAAATGATGTCTTAAGGTAGTTTGCCTTGGTAAGCTTGGGACAAAAGTTATTGAATTGGACTCATTCCACTCCGTGCCTTACTTAGTTTTTCCTGTGCATAGTTGTCATATTTGGAAATCAACTCGTATGTTTATACAAATTGATGATGGGATTTCGATTCAACTCATATATAAAATCATTTTTTAAGTGAACTCGTGTAGATTTGTAATTTTACATAGTGAAATCGGTAGAATAAGTGGTACAATCGGTAGTAGAATCGTAAAGTTTTAATTTTACACTTTTTTTCTATTTGAACTTAAAAAATTCAATCAATTTAGTATATTTAAATTTAGGGTTTTGAGGGTTGGTTCTTGATGTTTATCTTAATTTAACTTAATTTTATCTTTTCTTAATATATTTTTCTCCATTTATTTCTCTCTTTTTTGTATTTTTTATAGAGTTATTTTCTTTTAAGTTATATACTTTGATATATTT
The DNA here is from genome assembly GCA_024138025.1 of Combretum micranthum. Lineage (NCBI taxonomy): Eukaryota > Viridiplantae > Streptophyta > Magnoliopsida > Myrtales > Combretaceae > Combretum > Combretum micranthum. The sequence continues at coordinate 1,057,755 of JAMXBD010000060.1, read as the reverse complement.
TGAACAATTTAAATGAAAAATAAACAAATATATATAGTGCTATAATTTTTTCGCTTTTTAAAATAATTTTCTATATGTAATTCATTTGTTATAAATGCAATGATTTTTTGCGCCAGCTATAAAATCAGCTACTCACACATGATGATTTAAATTATTTGCAATACATCTTAATAATTATAGATTATGAATTACCATTAAATAAAAATAAGTATTTCAATTATCGGAATTGTACTAAATATAATAATGAGAGTATATGAATTATGATTGGTAAAACTTAAATTTTTATTATATGTAAGTAATTTAATACTGATTCTTTATTTTCATCATTTGTTTAAAGTTTTATTAGTATAGTAAGTAAATCTATGGTTTTTACAAGCAAATTTATATTAATTGTAGAATCTTAGGATTCTATGTTCAGATTCTATTATTTCAGTTACATTTGGTCTCAATTGGCCTTAAGAAGGTCTATATGAGTATTGAGCTTATTTTAATAGAAAATGGGCTATTTTATTTCTCAAAATTCTTTAGATTTCTTCAAGTCCATTTCCAAGCCCATTATTATAAAGGTAAAGAAGACTTTAATATCAATCCTTGGACATCAAGAATGATCCAACAATAGTTTGTAATGCTTGATCTCATTCGTTCATTTAGCTATCATCCAATGGTAGTGCAACATTAATAGATAAAAGGTTGCACTCATCATTTTGGGGGACTCTGCATATAACTAAATTGAGACCAATGCAAAAACTTCATTCAAATATCCATAAGAAAGATTAAAACATCTTCCCATCAAGAACAAATAAAAAATCAAGTCTATGTGATTTGATCTCCTGTCATACTCTTGCGCTTGCGAAATCGGATTTGCTTGTTCCTCCTCCCACACCTCTCTCTATAACATCTGTATATGTGTTATCATCTCAAGACTTCTCTTGGATCAATCGGCACGCCTATTGCTTGCGATTGGCTAACCATAGCAATCATAACATGCATATACTATATATTATTTTACATATTCATCTCTATAATCATAGAAAGCACATATGATCATTTTTATACATACCTAATATTATCACATCATTGTAAATGAAAAAAATTATAAACTTAACCGATAATAATAAAAAATAATATTTGTTGCAAGTGATGTGTAATTAGTAAATAAAGCGCTAGAGCACGATGGACTTACATACACAAAACACAAGTAGCGGTGCGCCTAGGTTGTTTAGTATGACCACTTTAATGCTTAAGCTAGTAATGGGTTCGAGAGGATAAAAAGTGTGTGCGTAAGTAAAATGTGATGAGATGAGATAAAGTTAGATACCCATATTGCAAGGTGAGGGCATATTTATAGATTTTGGTCGTACCACACTTGGGGGCTCACATAACCTTATTTCTCTTATGCTTAAGTCCATTTGGAGGTAGATTTCCTCAAACTCGAGGTTATGGTCCCGATAACGAGGTGGAGGTGGTGTAAAGACCCGATGTGCTAAATTCTCAACTTAAGCACATCAAGTCCCCAACTACGTATAACTCTTACGAATTATACGTAAGGTTATCTTAAAAGAAGGTGTTTATGTTGAACATTACTATTCAATTTTAGGTTATGAAATCATTTAATCAGATTCTGGCAACAACTGGATTTAGCAGCGGAAAAATAAATTTTAATAAAAACATTGCTACATAAAAGCATTTCAAACTTCCACTATTACAAGTGGAAAAACTTTCACTTAAACAAATCTTTACAAAAGCTTATTACAAAACATGGGCACTAACAAGCCCTTAAATAAAAATACAAATTTATAAATAAATCCAGTCTATATAAAACAAACAAAAGAAGAAACAAAACAACTAAACTACTCAATGCTCCTAACTCACATCACTCATCCACAAATTCTCTCCGAATCATCACAAGTGCCCAAAACCCGAATCAAGCATCATCATCAACAGGAGCACCATCACCATCCTCAATATATCACTTGGAGAAAAGAACAATAACAACACCAATGAGCTGAAGCTCAGTACACAGTAACACAATCACACACGGAGTGGCACGCGAGCTTAACTAAATGCAATGCATCAATCCACAAGTTATTATCTTTCCATTAAAATAAACAAATCAACAATGAGCACTCACACTTCGGAGCAAGCCAATGGGAATCTGGGAATCCTGAGTAACAGCTGCTCAGGAGTTGATATAAGCACTGAATACCTATATCCTTTATATCTATTCCATAAAAGTAATCTCATATAGAGTTTGTAGCCGTTACTCAACTTTACTTAACTTAGTCCACAACACGAATCTAATTCACCCGTTCTCATAAATGTTGAACTAAACCATGGCATTTCCCTCTAAGTTTAAGCAAACATTAGACAGACACTACACTCTCCGTCGATCACCCGTTTAACCATAAAAGAATTGTTATTGCATCATAGCATACCATTGCATCATGGTAAAATCATTGCATCATGACTAAGGTTAAAGCGCCAAACTACTGTTTCATTGCATCATGACAAGGTTGCCGCTCCTCGAACCAGATTCAACGGCGTAATAGACAACCAACACTCATCAATTAGTAAGCCGAGTTTAAGTTCCTAATCCATTTTAGATGTCTATCCTAACATCCAATACGCAAGTTACTGCGTATCTTGAATATGAAATCCAAACATTACCTCGAAAGGAATTTCAGAAGATAATCCAGAAGATAAATCAGATATCCACTTCTGTTAAGGAAATAACTCGTATAAGAAACTAAACTAATCATCTACTTTCTTAAACTTTTATTAACCCTATTTGATCAGACACTAACTTGGAACCCCGCTATAGCTGCGAAGATTGCCCCACCAAAATATGGACAGTTCTCAGTTCTCATATGCCAAAAACATTCATTTTCCAAGTAAACACACATTTGAAACAACATATTCCCCATAATATTCAAAGATCATCCTAATTCATTCATCTAAGCTAATTATTAGCTATTAACCTACTTTAGCTTGACCTTAGCCAAATTGTTTAGAATCAGTCATTTAATTCACTTACTAAATCAATTGATTAAACTTAAACAATCTAACTCATTTTAGCTTAGTAAAGTTCATTAAGTCATGTTGCACTTAGATTTATTATTAATTCATTATACATCTAGGATCCATGCCAAATTAATTAACCTTAATCATTTAATTAAAAAACTAAGTCAAAGATGGTTAAACTAACTCAATATAATTCATTTTAACTCATTCAAGTCTATTTAATCAAGTTAAACTTAAGTTTGTTAGCTAAGTTCATTTAAGTTCAATAGCTAATCATAATAAAAATGATAAACAAGGAAAACAATTGAAGAAAAACACAACTTAAAACATACTAAATCTTAAACTTAGCATCAAAGAAATTCAAATAAAATTCATATAAATACATAACTCATCATTTATATACTAACCAAGATCATTTAATTTCACTAAGTCATCACAATATCATAAATCAAGCAATGGAAATCATTTGTCCAACATAACTACTTTTAGTTTAATACTCATGGAAATTCAATTATTTGTTGAATCAACAAATATACTTAAATCATGCTTCATTATATCCTTCAATCATCATCACACAACAAATATCATTAATCTATCCCATTTTAGTCCAAAAAGATCAATTTCCTAAGCAAAACACATTCAACATGCAAAACACAAATTTTTAACTTAGTTTGAAAAACATAATAGCCGGAAAGAACTAAAATTTAAGCATCAATACTTTTCAAATTTGTAAAAACTCAAAACATAAAAATTGTAGATCTCTTTTTAAGATTTCTATAGCAACTTGAATCACCTTAATCAAAGGTCGTATGAAAAAGCTATGATCAAAATACGATCAAGCTGCGAAACAGGGCAATGTTGTAAAATGAATGCCGGCACTTCTATACCGGCGGCGTAAATCTCAATGCCGGCAGCGAAGAGGTTCAACACTAGCAGCGTTGGAGGCAGCATTAAGGAAATGGTATTCTAATCACTTCAACACCAGGCTCAACGCCAGCGGCGTTGGAGCTCCAAAAGGCGGCGTTGGAGATAGAACAGTTTTGCGAAAACATGGTTTTTACACTTTATTCTTATCAAAACTTCTTCAAATCATCTACTAAGCTTCCTATATCAATTCTAACATCAATTAAACACCTATAACAACTTCTAACACTTCAAACTTCATGCAACAACATCAAACAAATCCAAACTCCGTCAAATCCCAACTTCCACTATTCATCATCTTCCTCCTTCACAAACCAACCTCTAACATACAATTAACCAACAATTGCTTATGTAAACAACACTTTGAACCCATTTCTAACATCTATATATCAATTATAAGCTTGTAAACAACAATTAAAAGAAAAACAATTTAAGATATAAAATTTATCTTTTGGAGAAACATGTAATTTCTTCTCTATCTTTATTCCTAACTTTGATTTCTCTTTAACTTTGTTGAATTTAAGTTGCGGTGAGATGAATTGAAGAAAGAGAGAAGAAAAAACGAAGAAGAAGAAGAAGAAAGGGCAAAGAAAACATAAGAAGAAGAAATGGGATGGCAGGGGAATGAGAAGAAATAAAAGGGAAGGACAATGATAGATTTTAGGATATTTTAGAATTTACGTATAGATTTAGAACTATCAGATCAATATATATAGTTCTAGAAGTATTTAAAAAATAATTTTAGAACCGATAGGTCATAAATTAAGAACTTAAAATAAGAACTTAATTTAAAAATTCATTTTGGATACAAGATATTTAATTTGAGTTCGGGTTTAAGAACTGATATTTTTAGACAAGCAAATGAACTCAAATTTTACTGAGATTTATGAATCAGTGTTTAGGCTAAGAATCAAGAGTTTAGGAATCCTCTAAACAATTTAGAAACATGTTTAGGAGATTTAGAATCAAAATCTCAAATTTCATTTAATTAATTACTAATATAACTTTATCAACTTGCCTATTTATATCCTATGATTAATTTAATTCATTCAAATATAACTAAACCTAATTTCTAATATATATGAAGGTTTGGGTATTTCAGGTGGTCAAGTTTGTAAAGGTCCACTTTAGACCAAGGCCCTCATGGAACTCCATTTTAAGGCCATAGTCCTCATAGGATCGGGGTTCCCATAGAGATTCTTGGCCAAAATACTCTATAAGGCTTTTTTATGGGTTTGGTAACCCATTACATTAATGTGAGGCTATAGCCAAGTATTCCCTATCAACAATATCAATATAGAATATAGAAGCAAATACATTGATTATGGATGATACAACTATGCACATAAATTCCATTTATTGCAATTGAGTAGATCAAAATGCTACAATGCTAACTCGAAATTTCAACATTTGAACACAGAATAAGCTTGACTAGACTTGTAATTTTAAGCTCAAGTCCAACTTAGAAAAGTAGTATATAAATTCAAACTCAACTTAATTAAGTTCATTTAGATTTGATTTATTAAAAATAATGTTTTAAATTTTAATTTAAATAATATTATATTAAATTAAATTTGAATTTAATTAATATTGATATTCAAGCTTGCAAACATATGGAGCTAAATATTGTAAAATTCCAACTTGATTCGATAAACTGCTTAAGTAACCCAAGTTCAAACTTGACACGATTATTCTTAAATCTAATTGGAATGAAAATCAAGTTTATTTCGAATAATATGGTGCTGATTTACTTTGATTACATTCCTAATCTTATACACAACTTTTTATTTCGCCTTTTCTGACTTCTGTTTATCAATAAAATCGAAAAGCTTTTGGGTCGGGTGCCTCAAGCATCACTTTTATTTGCGTAGCAATCAGGTTCAGCTGCCTGGCATGATTCTCCTAATTCCTAGGGCCTGCCAGAACGAATAAGCTTGTATATGATGCAACTGAATATCATCGAGTTTGACTTATTATTCTATTATTTATAAAGTTGGTGAGATTATTTTAAAAAGTAGGGAAAAAATTCTAAAATATAATTTTTTGGATTTTGATTTGCATCTTCCACTAATCTTATGAAATTTAATCAATGGAAAATTTTGTGATTCTTTTTTTGGCATCCTACAATAGTACTTTTGATTATTCATAGGAAGATGTCTTAATAGTTGACACCTTAGTTTGTTGGACTAAAGGATTAACATTCAAACCACATGGAAGACATGATAATTGAAGGCTACCCCAAGTTATAAATCAGTCGAATCAAAATGGTATATGGCTAAATTTCATTTTAAGCCTAATTCAATTTTTTAAAACTTAGAACTTGACCCAAACTCCATTAATGAAAAATTTTAAGGTTGAACTTAACTAAACACGTTTTGCCTTAATTCAATAAACTCATTTAGTTTTAATTTATTTAAAATATATTTTTTATTTGAACTAAAATAATATTAATATCCAAACTTGACTCAAATTTAATTAATATTTAAATTTGATTCGAGTTTAATTAGGTTCTTAAAATGGTTAAGACAAATATTACAAAGTTCGAATTCAACTCATATGCTCAAATTCAAATTTGACTCAACTATTCATAAATTAAATTTGAATAAATATAAAACTAAACATAAAAAAACTTATAAATAATCCAATTATTTTTAATAAAAAATTCAAGCATATATCGAACCGAACTCGAAATGCTAACCAATAATTTAACTCGCCTACCTTCCCATTCACCAAGGAAAAATTACCTATCCAATCGTTGTCTACCAAAACAAAACAAACAAGTAGCATTTAGAACATCCAAAAGCCTGCCTGCGCACTCTTGCAACTTTTCCTTGGGCTGCAATATATAAGACCACAGTGGGTTATCGGATTTTTATTGGTATTTGTATTTATATCAGATTAGTATTTATAATTTATTTATATCATATTGATATTAGTCCAGTAGTGGCTCGTTTAGTGTAAAACTATCAGTTTTTTTATCAATATCAGTTTATTGACAAATATCAATTTGAAAACAATATTAGAATGATTTGAAAATAATCCAAAAATGATGAAACAAATAGATGTTTACATGGTTTTTGGCTATTAGATACAAGAAACCATCAGCCTGATCGAACCCGTATACTATTTTTTTTCTATTTGTATCCACCAGTTTAAATACTTCCTTTCTTTGCCTAATCGTTAGCTGTTATTGTTGGAAATATATCTATCTTATATTTAAATAGAGAGCCAAGAGTGGTGTCTGGCCTACTTAAAAAGGCAACACTCTCAAGAGTATGCTAACGAAAGCTTTTAGAAATACAATAAATAATTAATTAAGTCAACGATATAGAGGACACCCCGAGAAGTGCCGATATTTTTTTTCGATAATTTAATGTTTAAATTTTTAATTTTAGTAATTTAATATCAATGTAGTGTCTTTGTTAACAAAAAAGTTAATGTGGTTATATTTTTTTTGCATTTTAGTGCATTTACTTTAGTTTTATTTTATATTTTGATGTCTATACTTTAATTTTGATGTACTTTAGTGTCTATTCACTAATTAATTTATCTAAAATTAATATTGTACTTTTCTTAAGTGATGTATTAATTGAAAATTTAAACACAAAGTTATGTATTAATTCAATGAAAATAAATCTTAGATTTTTAACCAATATGCTATCTTTAGAAATAAAAAAGAAAATTATTTATATATGATAAGTTTGATTGTAAATATTTTTATAAATCATGTGCCCTTTACCTTGTAACATGAATTTTCGAATTTTTTGAATAATACATATTTATATATTATAACATTTGTCTAGATTTTCTTTTGTAGTGTTCTCAAAAAATCCTTCGTAAAATTGTTGAAAAATCCCCTCTCAGTCTAGGCACATGAATCAGTCAATATAAATCTTTCAATCCCAAGATCGATGGAAGACTTTTTGAATAATTTCACGAGGGTTTTTTAATGACACTACAAAAAAAAAAAATCTAAAGAAATGTTACAATATAGAGGCATATCATTCAACAAGTTAAAAAATTTATGTTATAAGGAAAATGACACATGATTTATAAATAATAACCATTTCCAATATTACTTGGTCTATGTTATCTTAAAACACACAGCAAACTCTTATTTCTAAATATGGAAAATTTCAAATTTAGCACATTAACTTTACACAAAAGTTTAATTGAGTACCTAAACTTTGAAGTGGTTAATTTACTCCCCAATCAAAATTTCATGACTTTCTTACTGTTTCACTCATAACGTTAGGTATGTTTTCTATCGTAAAAGACACCTATCAGTATTAAATGGTATTAGACGAATTAGTAAAAATTAAATGATATATTATATATTCTATGTATACAAATAGAGCGAATGATATTAAGGAAGTAGTAAAAATAGTCACAAATTTTTTTTTTAAGTATTAAATTGACCACTTCAAAGTTTAAATACTAAATTGAATTTTTATGTAAAGTTTAAGTATCAAATTTAACATTTACCCTTCTAACTAAAATTGATGTTGAAAGTCTTCTAGTAATATAAGATTTATTTAAATTGAACATTACATGCGGAAAATTATTTATGATCAAACTAATCATATATAATAATTTTCTTTTATATTTCTTAAAATAATATATCAATTAAAAATCCAAATATATTTTTTAATGAATTAATACATAACTTTCTTTTAAATTTTAAAATAATACATCACTTAAGAAAAGTAAAATATTAATTTTTAATAAATTAATTAGTAAATAGACATTAAAGTGCATCAAAATAAAGTATAGACACCAAAATGCAAAAAAAAAAAAAACTAAATTACAAACACTAAAATACAAAAAAAGTGTAACGACGTTAGCTTTTTTTAATTAGAAGCACTAAATTGAAAATATAGACACTGAATAACTAAAATTAAAAATTTAGACACTAAATTATCAAAAATCACAAGTATAAATAATTTCGGTGTCTTTATCCCTTCTTTGTTTATGGACCCATTAGCTATTACGGGAGAGTTGGCGCTTTAGTGAACAAATTAATAGAGGATATAATATAGATGTGGTATTTGCATGTACAAATTTCATTAATAAACATGTATATAGGATGGATGGTGGTGGCCTTTGTCGAGTTATTTGGCTGTACGGTAATCTAGAATTTGAGAAGCGAAACAAGATCTGGGATTCAACTAGACAGATTGCAATACAAACAAGAATTCCTAGGATGTGAAGAGGTTATTTTAATGACGGTATGAGTGATTGTGAGAAATTAGGGTACAAAAAAAGGAGAGGCCAAAAACTATAGCTTTTTGGCCTATGATACTGGTGTCAAAAAACAGAAATATACATGGTGTAATAGATGTTTTGATTGTACACTTGCGAAAGAGCATATTGATAGAGCGGTTCTTTTAGGTACATGGCTTGAATCATTTTCTAAGATCATCTTTATCAATGAGTTACTTAAAAGGTTACTTAATATGCCACATCAGCATTTTAAGCAACTCGCTCTATTAAAAAACTCACCACTTTATCCGTCAGTTGTTTAAAAAGTTACTTAACATAATTTTTTAAGATTTTTATGAATTATACATAACTAACGCTCCTGACGTCAGGCTAAGGCGCCTTTACTAATAGCATATCAAGTAAAAGCTCTTCTCAACACTACTTGCTAAAAAACCCTAATTTATTAGTGAAGAAGTGACACTTAGCCTTGAAGTTGCTGCCAAAAACCGCTGGTAAAGTTACTCTAATATTCTGGTTTTTCACAAGCTAGAGTTTGGCATAGATCACGCAACATTACTCATTTATCATAATATTTTTTGTATTAATGGAATGATACCTTTCAGCTGAGTCTTTGTGGACTTCACACCCCAATTGTGGTAGCCTTATTAGTAACATATAGAATTTGAATGGTACTTCAGATGCGGTTTCTTTTGAAAATAACCTAAATAGTTGTAGGGATGCATTCTATAAATGGAATAAGAATGAAATCCCCAACTTTAGCTCTCGAATTAATAATCTTCTAGGGAAGTTCGGTGAAGTTCGAAGTAAAGATGGTGCATATTATAAAGAAGCGAAAGCTATCATTATAGAATTGGATGACATGTACCGTAAAGAAGAGCAATATTGGGGTCATCGATCCTGACTAAAGTGGCTACAAGGGAATAACTACAACAGTTCTTTCTTTCGTAAGTTTACCATATGGAGAATGGTAAAAAATAAAATTTTGTGCGTAAAAAGTGTGGAAGGCAGGTGGATCGCCAAAGAACAGTAAATAATGTTTGAATTTAAAGCTTGGAGCCAGTGTGGAGATGCAGGAGATAAGGGTTGTAGTGTTTCAATTGGATCCTTTAAAAGCTCCAATTTTTTATAACTTTTCGAGCACCTTCTCCTAAACTTATTGGGGAACTATTGGCTTAAGCCTAGTTGCTACTATCTAGAGCATATTTATCTTAGGTTTCATTGCATCTTCCTTTAATAATATTGATATAATTTTAGTACTTAAAGTCCTAAATCTAGAGCATGTGTCATTCCTTATGGCCAAAACCAAAAAAAAAAAAAACAAAAGTTCATTTCCAAAATTATTGTGAATAGATTGAAACCCTATTTAAATTCTATTATTATAGAAAATCAAAATGCTTTTATTTTTTGGTAGAATGATCAAGGATTATGTACAAATAGTGCATAAAACTTTTCATTATTTGAAGAATTGCAAAAAAAAAAAAAAGGAAAGAGAGTTGAGTGTGCATTAAAGAAATAAATAAATAGAACTTATGATAGAATAGAGTGAGTTTTTTTTTTTTTTTAGGTGTGCTTTAAAGATTGGGAACTTCAATAGGATCATCTAGTCAATCACTTAATCGTTAAAAATAACTATAGTAATTAGAATATTAACTATTTTAGTGGTTTGATTTCAGTTGAGTATGATGTGAGCCGTTGGATAGTGACGGGACCGGTCTCGTCGAAATTAATGATGTGACCATAAAATTCCTCTTAAAGGTTAAGCTTCTGTAAGATTTAGGTAAAATGGGTGATGCATTGTGTGACAACAGTGAAATATTGAGTCTTGATTAATGGCAAAGCAACTAACAACATTGTTATACTAGAAGGCCTTGGTGATGAGATTATCTTCCACCATACTTGTTCATCTCAGTGTTTGATGTGTTGTCTAGGAATACCATTCATGTTGTGAATGGAAGGCGTCTTACATGGTTTTAAGCTAAGATGATTTTGCCTATCTCTCCATCATTTTTTAAAAGCAAATAGCATAAATTAGTGGACAATGAGAGATTGCTAAGGAGTAATGTATGGCTTCAAGACAAGAAGTAAACTCTAATAAATCCTCTCTATTTTTTAATAGGAACATTTATCCCTATATGAGAAGTAAACTATGCAATGTGCTAACAATTAGATTGACACATGGTCTTGGAAGAAATTTGGGTTCATCCTCACTCTAGAGGTGGTCAAAAGTTGATGCATTGGCTTATGTCAAAGATTGAATTACCTCCCTCCTCCAAAGATGGAAGTAAGGTTGCAAACAATTCAAACTGCTTGTGGACTACTTGAGTTCAATCGCTTTAAGCTCGATTAGTAAACAGAAAGAGCTTGAGCTTAAAATATAATTTGTTTATCTAAACGTGTCGAACTTGAATTTGCATTTAAGCTCGCGAATTAGCTCACAACATGCTCATTTGGCTCATAAGTAGCTCATGAATAAGCTCGCTAGTAGATTTGTGAGTTTTATATTTATAATATATTATATATAAATATAGAGTTAGAACAACAAAAACTAAATTGTATTTAATATATATGTATATATATTTAGTAACTCTTGAATATTATTTTTAGGTTAAAAATGGAAAACGAAACTATCTGAATGAATTGAGTATGAGTTTGAAATTCAAGCTTGTTAAAAGCTCAGTTTAATTGAGCTCATTTAGCTAAACAAGCCAAGTTCGAACTTAAATTTCATGCTCAATAAAAAGCTTAGCTGGAGCTTGAGCTCGATAATTTTTAAATGAGTCAAGCTAAGGCCTTAAAAAGCTTGGCTTGACTTATTTGCAGCCTTAAATGAAAACAACGATTTTTATTTGTAGCCGGTGAAGAGATTCTAATTAAATATGCAGTTGACTTCTTATCTTTTATCCCATCAATTGCTTTAAGTTCCTAAAAAAATGATGCGATCATGAAATTGCTCTAATAGCAAGGTAATATTGGGGGCTAAAAAAAAGCAAAATGACAGGAGAATTGTCGAAAGAATTGGAACTCATTGTCAATGACTAATTTCATGGAGGGATAAGCTTCAAAGATCTCTACAAGTTCAACTTGGCACTTTTATCTAACACAAGCTTAAAGCCTTATTCAAAATTCCAAAAAATTTTGGGTCAAAATTCTCAAGGGTAATTAGTTTCTAAATTGTATAACTTTTGAAGCAAGAAGAGGCTACAATATCTCTTGGGGTTAAAGAAGTTTTTTAGAGAGGTTAGATGTATAGCTTTTCAAATTGGCACTTTTATCTAACACAAGCTTGAAGGCTTATTCGGAGTTCCAATGAATTTTGGGTCAAAATTCTTAAGGGTAAGTAATTTATGAATTGTAAAGCTTTTGAAGCGAGAAGAGGCTATAATATCTCTTAGGGCTAAAGAAGTATTTTAAGAGGTTGGATGTTATAAAAAACAAATGCAAGATAGAGAGTGTGCAATGAAAAATCAATTAAGTTATGACGTAATAAATGGATCCTAAATTTAAAGGACCATAAATTAGATCTGACTACTAAAATATTTGATAATGATTTGGTAGTGGTTGATTTGATTGAAGGTAATATAGGTACTTGGGATTTTAAATATTATCTTACATATTATGAATCCTAAGAAGCAAATCACTATTAAACATATTAAGCCATTACTTGGTGAATAAGAGGATCATTTAATTTGGTCAATTTCAAGAGATGGTTTTTGCATTGTGTGCTTTGCTCACATTTGCATCACTTAACTACAACAACATATGGAATGGAAAATAATGATAGGTCTTCCTCATCACATGAGATTGACAGTTCTTTTTTGAACTTTATTTAGAATAGCACATGCCTCTCGAGAGTCAAAGCTCTTTATTTAGAAGGCTTATTGCAATTTATTTCCAATTAGAGAGGACTTAGCTAGGAGGTGAGTTTTGAATGATGGTGTTTTCCAAATTCCATGATGGATCTAAAAATATTGAGCATTTATTATTATGTTGTAGTTGTACCATAGCAGTATGGTATGGTTGTATTAGCTTACATGCGGATGGGTTTTATGTGAGTTCTTTAGGTAGATGGCTAATAGAGTATTTTCTTGTTGAAGGGGTTTTGTGAAGGATATGTCTATGGAGATTTTTCTGGTGCTTTGATATATCAAATGAGAGGTGTGGAGCATTGTACAATCATTCTTTGCTCCAACCTAATGACAATGATAAAGAATTTTGAGATAGCACTCATAAATCAAGTAGAAGTTGGTAAAAGCAATATACAAAAGAGGATAAATCAAGGTGAGAATTGTGGTAACTTTGAGTTTGACATATCTATTGTGTCTTTGAACTAGACATACCCTAGCTATGTAGCATCTTTATCCTCACATAGCATGAATAGATGCAAACGTGCTCTAAAAGGTGATGTTCTAAAAATCAATGTAGATCCTTCTTTCAATTTACGAGCTGCCAAAGCTTTATTGGTGGCAATTGCTAGGGACAACAAGGGCGAGTTGGTGGATGACAAAGTGAATTTTGACTATGTAATGGATACAGAAATAACGGAAGCATATGCAATCCTTTATGCCATAAAATGGGCACTAGAGAAGTGCTAAAAGACACTTATTATTGAAACAAATGCAGCAAATGTGTTTTCAAATTTAGTTCAAAACTCTTGCAGTATCCCATGATGGTCTTTTGCTATTTGTGAGATTAAGAGTCTTTAGTCACATTTTCCTTTTCTTTCGTAGGTAGGTCTTTATAGGGCTGTAAATGAGTCAGGTCAAGTTGATATAGTACCAAGCTTGAACCTGACTTGAATAAGAAACTCGAAGCTTGAACTCAATTGAGCTTTGATTTTTAAGCTTAAACTTGACTCGATTTAACACTCAATAAACTCGACCTCAACTCGATTAAGCTCGATTATTCTTTTAAATATTGATTTAATTATAAAAAGTATTTAATACTTGATAAACTCAAACTTGACTCGAGTTGATTTAGTACTCAATTAAGCTTGCGAGCTCTCCAAGCTAAGTATTTTAAAGCTCAAACTCGAACTCAGTAGCTACTCGAGTAGCTTGAGTCAAATTTGAGCTTTTACCAAGTCGAGCTCTAGTAGTTCATGAGTTATCTCGACTTACTTATGGCCCTAGGTCTTTCAATAAAATGGTAGACTGAGTTACTTGTCATGTTTGAAGAGATTTGAGTCATATGAATTATGTTGATAACCCTTTGTTATGTCTTCTTGCTGATCTTCTTTTGTGGGATGTTGTTGAGTCTTGGTTTATTATGTACTCTTTGTCCAATTTTGTGGGATAGTTTAATAAAACTTTTCATGTTGATTGATGGAAAAAAATCTCATATGTGTTATACTTAAAATGGGTAAATTACATAGAAGCTCTCAATATATGGGGATAAGTTTATTTAAGATCCCAATATTTTAAGTAGTTCAAAAGAGGTCCCAGTGTTTGGAAAACGAGTCAACTAAGGTCTCAATTGATATGTGTAAATAGAAGAAAAAATTTTAATTAAAACCTGTGGAGAGTCATTTTAGTAATTGGACTTTTAACCCAATTTAATATCACGGGCCAGTCTTCAGAGCTAGTAACATGGCCTAGTAAACTAAGTCCAATAAGGGATATCGTAGGAAGATTTAGCTTGGTAGGCTCGAGACAAAAATTGTCGAATTGATTCATTTCACTTTCGGCCTAATTTAGTTTTCTTGTGCGTGAAAAGCAGACTCAAAAATATATTCCCAGGTTAATTTGGGCTTTGTTTGAATGAAATAAGGCTTATGTGGAGTAAAAAAGCCTCTGCGCTTTTATATTAAAAATGAGCTTCTTTTATATAGTAAAAGCTATCAAACTTATTTTCAGCCTAGCCCACTACTATAAGAAAAGGAGGCTTCAATATTAGCCATCGAATCATTATAAAATGATCTAATAATCACCAACAACACTTAATTTCGTCCGTTCATGAAGAACAAGTCAAGAATAATTGAATATATCTTATTCGATCTTTTGTCACATTAGTGCATTTAAGAATCTAACTTTACCTGTTCTTTCTCCCAAGCCTCTCTCTGCGACATTTGTACACATGCTATCAGTCCATAACTTCTCTCAGGTCGGTACCATGCTTATCATACATGATCGGCCAGCTGCAGCAATCCTACCACACAAAACTCAAAAGATCCTTCTCCTATTGACACATGTTAATGGAGACCTTAATTGACTTACTTTACTAAATGTTGAGATCTTAAATAAACTTACTCCAAAATGTTGGGACATTCTGGTATAATTTATCTTATTTAAAATACAATTTTTTTTTCGTTAGAAAATGTGGGTGCATACCTTTATATAACCATTAGATCACCTTTTTTTGTGCTACTCTTTTCTTTATATAATTATAAACCCCTATATTTTATGATGATTTTAAAGTGAGTTTTCGGGCCAAATTAGAAATTAGAACCCTAAAAGTCTACTAAGTCAACATTTAGATCATAAAAACCCTAGATAAGAACAAATAGCCTCTAAAACCTTAAAATATGAAATAAAATTAAAAATGAGACAAACTTAAATTATGAATTGTAAAAAAATGTGTAAACTCTAAAAAGATAAGATATTCTAAAAATTCGATTGTTTCAGACCTTTTCGGGATCAATTTCATATCCAACCATCGATACGCAAAACAAAGTAAAAGTTTTCGATAATCAATTCATACAAGAAAAATAATAAGATATCCATAAAATATCAGATAAAAATTTTTTGGGCTATAAAAATAATAGCTCATATACTCGTATTTTATCTCTACCGGTAACTTATATGATATTTTTCCATTATTATTCATTACTGCTTACTACTATTTGTAGCTATTTAATGATGTCATTTTGTCCCTATAATATTATGTCTACTTCTCACATACAATTACATGTTTTCTACATTTACAAGTTATTACATAAAATTCAAATTGTCGCTTTTCTCTTACTTTTTTTCTCTCCCATCTTCCCTTCCACCACAAGCCTTGAATCACACTTGCCCGCTCCTTGTAGCCTTCATTTTTTTCCTTTTTCAGATTATTTTTCCAACCTTAATTCACCAAATATTCTCTACAAATACCTACTACTATTCCTCCATTTAACACTTTCCAAACTACACCAAATTCTCTCAAATTTCTCTCATTTCCCTTCCCTTCTCTCTCTCTCTTTTCTAGTAGGTGCAACACCCCCTCTTCCTCTTGTAGTTCTCGACCCCTTTCCCATTACACATACATACACTCATCTTCTTGTTATTTGTTTTAGGTAAACATTTACCCTATATTTCCTTAGTTATTATTACGTGTTTCCTATCAAGTTTCATGCATTATCCATGGATAACATCTCTCTGTGATGCATTAAGCTAGGAATGATAATGCTAAAATGAAACTAATAACATGTTATGATGATGATCATCTTAACATTGTATTTATGTTGTTATATTTTTTATATCTAATCTAACTATCTATATGTATAAATATGATTTATGTATATATTTATATCTATGAAAGCATGTGGCTCACTAACTGAACATTTATTTCATACTTCTATTTATTTCATGCTCTTATTATATGCTTTGAGACTTGTCCTTAATCTAAGTCTTAGACTTGTCTTTAATCAAGTCAAAATTAAAAAGGGAATTTGCCCATAATCTAAGTCCCAAGAATGCTTTGTCCAAAAATTCCAAGGCTTCCATTATATTATTTCGCTTTTATTTACATGGTGACTGAAATAATTCAAGTCTCAAGAAGTCTTGTCCTAATTCTAAGACTTTCATTTTATTTTATTTTGCTTTTAATTAATTTGCTATTTAAAGGGACTTGTCCATTTTTAAGTTATAAGGAGCCCATATCATAAGCTAAGGCTCTTATGTATTAAATTTCTTATCTTTATGTTCTTTATTATTTTGTTCTTATCTTCACAATTTATGAGTGTAAAATATTGTTTTTATGTTCATAGTGATGTTATGCCAAAATAAATTTTTGAATCATTTTAAATTGATAATTCCTTATTATGTAAAATATAGGTTTAAAAAGTATTTTCAAAATGTGAAGGAAATTTTATTTCAAAGAGGAAAAATTTAAAATAAGATCATCCTCTTAAATTTTCATAAGTGACTAGTTATAGACATAATGCTGGAAGGTTCGTGACTTAAAAATCCTTTTTCTTAAAATCATATACTTATAAATATTTATGAAAGATAAACTTCTATTAACATTCAAGCCAATGTTTCCATAAACTTGGAATTTTCGATTTTTTCATAAAGATATTTTAATTGAAATTTTACTTAGATAATATCACTAGAATCGTACATATATTTTGAACTACTTATATTATTTATAGGTTATCTTTTGAGTATAAGAATGAGATATATTAATTTACAGAGTTTGTAAGAGGTAAAAAATGGCAAAATGTAACAAAAGTCAAAACTAGAGCAAACTGGAACAAATCTGCATAGTAGTGGTCCGAAACCTAAACAAACCCAAATATAAAAAATAACTTTAAAAATGGATGGATCATCTGAAATAGGTAAAGACTCACTACTCATACGCAAAATTCCGATTTAAAATGAGTAAGTTATGGCCCTTTTAAGTTCAGAATTCTGCAACAAAGAAAATGAAACAAATTTAAATTTGATAGGTTGGAAACTTAAGTGGTATTTCTTTTACCTAGGTAACGAAGTTTATGACGCCTCATTTCTATAAGATTATTTCGACTAGAACTTTGTAAAATGGCCGAGTGAGTTTCCTTATGCTTTCCGTATTCTTGTTTATGCTTGTAAGTTAGTGCACTATAAATTAGGGAAAATATATAAATGGATTTGCATGTGGGTCATATTGGGATTATGATGTGCTTTGTCATGCTTGATTAAGAAATATTAAGTATCGTCTAATTAAAGTGCTTGATTACGATGTCATGTTGGCCTGTGTGTGAGAAATGTGTTGATCACCTTTAATAGGAGATTAACTTGTTGGCAATAAT
Source organism: Combretum micranthum (assembly GCA_024138025.1). Lineage (NCBI taxonomy): Eukaryota > Viridiplantae > Streptophyta > Magnoliopsida > Myrtales > Combretaceae > Combretum > Combretum micranthum. The sequence continues at coordinate 1,039,598 of JAMXBD010000060.1, read as the reverse complement.
TATAAATGGATCATGCAAGGCATAAAGACGAGTCACATTTCATTTTCACTACTTCTTCTATGTGTAGGATCGAAAAGTTAAGGTACCTAGCTCTAGCATGAGGAACTACAACGTTCTGAGAATTTGGTCTCATGGAGAGTTGTGTCGGATCGATTGCTTGGATAAGAAACCCAATCACTAAGTAGTGGTGGTTGATTGGGACTTAATAAAGTGTGATGGTCGGAAAGATCCAATATATTCAAAGTATTTCCTAACCTCCAATATGAAGGGTGTAATATCCATTCTACGTATGATTTTCCAGTAGATCGTATGTATGTGTGAATTATGTGTTTGATAAATGCTTGAGTAATTAACTTGCTTGTTTGGTTATGGGTGCGATAATGCAAGGATTTCTCACTAATTATGTTATAACTTACCTCCAAATATATTTTGATGCAAGGTTACATTTAGGCAAATCTTAGGGACCCGTTAAAGGAGGTAGGGATGATGGGCTTTGAGATCTTTTGAATTTCCTTGAAAATCTCTTACTATCTTAAATTTATTTGGAAGCCGTTTTAGTAGTAAGACAATTTATAAAGTTATCGGGGGAATGCCCCTTAGAATTGTAAGACCTTATATTTTGATATATTTATGGTAATATTATTCTTGCATTTTTATTATTATCCTCTTAAATTACATAACTTCAACAATGTCTCCTCATTGTGAAAGTACGCCTTGTATTAGTATAGAAGCTTCTAAGTGACTAAGATAGTCATTCTTAAGTTTCAATATTATATACAATGGACTGTCACGTTTGGGATACCTTTTGGAACGAGATAATAACCATTTTAAACAATTACACTTTGAACTCACAGAGAGAAATATCTTTAACCACTTTCACATTATAGATATTTAATTATATTTTGAGTTTAATTAGACATTAATCACTTTCCACTACCTTTTCTATCACCTCAGTTTAGTTATAGTTATAACACTCACTTCTTCTACTACCCACATTTACCCTCCTTCGATATAAAATTCGTAGAACAACTTCATGTTCTTATTCTATAATTGTGTGGATTGATATTTTATTTTAAAGAGATATGAACGCATGGTTGTTAAAATTGTAATTTTACTATTCACTAAAATGTATAGAATTACCAAAATTGTATAAAATCATGCACAATCGATAAAATCGTACTCCTAAATTCATAAATCTACATAAAGTTTAGTCCAAATAATGTTGCATATGTTTTAATTAAGAACAATCATATAAAATCACAAACTCATAGAGTTATATATCTGACTTGCGATTTTGACAACTATGCATGAATGTGCTAAAATACTTTTGTCACTCATTTTTTATACATATATTATAAGTATTTGTTTTACGGGTAACTTTCATCTACATTACCTAACTTTTTCAATTATAACATAATTGTACCTAAAGAAATTTTCTTGTAGAGGAGATACCTTAACTTTTCCAAATTTCGCTTAAAGTACATTTGGATGAAAAAAGTCTATTTTTCTGACCATTAGTTGATGTGGCAATAAAAATTGATTAAAAGATTAATTTTTAGTCTATGTTGGCAATTTTTTTTTTTTTTTCATTTTCCCTTCTCGCTCCTCTTCCTCCTCCTCCTTGTTCTCCTCCTTCTTCCCTAGAAGAACAAACTCCATCAATGGAGCTTGAAAGCTACAATTAACATATAAAAAATATTACCAAGAAAACAAAATTTAAAACTTTCTCTCTCTTTCTTCTCTCTCTCTCTCTACCCCCTTCCTCTTTTCTCCTCCTCCTCTTCTTCTTCTTCTTCTTCTTCTTCTTCTTCATGGTCCTCTTTTTCATCTTCTTATTCAAATAAAGGAAAAAAAAATTTGAATCGCAGAACCATAGACCATTTAAAAATCATTTTAACTTTCCTCTCTCTCTTCTTCCTAGGACGCATCTTCAACCTCAATCTCGGTTAACTTCTATTCAACAAAACAATAATTAGTAAGAACAAAACAAAAATTTCCTACTACGAGCAGAGCCATATCATGGGTCTAGACTAGACTCAAAGACAAATGGAGTCAGATCTTGGGTTGTTGACGTAATGTGTGGATCTCCACAAATTGGAGTATGTCACATGCATGGGATCGAGTTGCACTATATGGGTTCAGACATGTGAATTGGGTAGAGATAGAGGCATGACTTCTATTGAAGATCTTTAACGGTGGATTGCTGTTTTGTTTGGGGCTTGATTGGTGTTGGACTATGGTGTTGTGGTTGTTCAATGAAGATGATGACTAGCGACAATGGTGGTCTTGATAGAGGCATGACGGAGTCGATTCGTGTTTATCTATAATTTCTGTTTGGCTATGATTTGCAGTGAAGGGTGTGTCAATGGTGGGTCACGACTTTAGTGAGAGCCGCTAGGTTTGTAAAAATCCGATCGTCCTTAGACAGCCATGGAGGACATAGAAGAGAGAGAGAGAGATTGATGAATTTGAATCAATCATTGTCATTCTAGGAAAAAGTTAGATTTTTTATGAATTCAATCAGCTTTTAAGAAAATCTTAAATTTGGGTTTTTCGACTTTTAATGAGTTTGAATCAATTTTTAAGAAAAATATAAGATTTGGGTTCTTAGATATTTTATGAATTTGATTAAATATTTTTGATGTCAAAAAGAAGACGAGAGGAGAGAGAAAGAAAAAAGAAAGAAAAATTTGCCAACATGGACAAAAAAATAATATTTTAATTAATTATATCTACCATAGCAGTAAGCAAATCGAAAAATGGATATTTTCTTTTCAAATGTACTTTATATGAAATTTCGAAAAAGTTAAGGTACTTTCTCTACAAGAAATTTTTTTTTAATACAATTTTGTTATGATTGAAAGATTTCAGGTACTGTGGATAAAACTTATTCTTTATTTTACATGTGTATACATATTTATGTATAATAGACAAACAAATACATTTATCGTTTGCAATATTGATTGATGGAAGTTTGTTTTATGATATTGTTTAATATACGTGTGTACGTGTGTGCGTGTGTGTGTAGTTTACGCTAATGACGAAAAAATGTTTCATTCTTGTGTATCCTAGAAGTCATGAAATAATTATTTAAATTGTCAGACAAACTTTTGTTACGTAAGACTCACAAAAAGACAAAAGCATGGAAGCTCATACAATGTATCAGTCAGAATATTATTTTTCATTGAATACATTCGATAATTATTAATCATACCTAGAGGTGGGCGTCGGGTTGAACTGGCCCTAAATCGGCTCATAACTATCAGGCCATGGTTCAGGGTGATGTTGAATCAGAACCGGCCTGTGGACATGAAGGGTTGGGCCAGGCAGGTTCAAACCAGCGATTCAAGGCCGCTTCCAGGTCCTTGTCCAGCGATTTTTTTTAATTGTAAATTTTTTTAATTAAATTAATGAGGAAAACACATAATTAGATATCACACAATAGACATATAAAGAATTTTAGATTACAAACTTATACAAAACAAACAAAATTTATTAAAGAAAGCACACTTGAATAGGAAAGTTATTTCTACAGTGTACACACTTAGGCTAAAAAAGCATACCTGAACAAATAAAGGAAAGAAAAAAAGAAGACAATTTCATAATAAATACTATATATTCACATTGAAATGAGTTTAAATATTTATTTTTTATTTTTTTGCTTATATATTTTTTTAATTTTTTTGTTTTTTTACTTGCTCTACTCTCCTGGTCAAGGCCTTAAACCGGCATTGAGCCACCGAGCTGACGGTTGGCTAGCGGGTCATGACCCATACTACCGGGCCGTGCCATGGGCCATGACCCATCGGTGAAGATTCGGGCTAGGTTGATGGTTTGATCCGGCCTATGCCTATGTCTAGTCATACCTTCATGTATATTAAAGAGAATAATTAAAAAAACTTATAACATATAGGCCTTTGACTTGCAAATATAGTGTAGGATCAAATAAATTGATTACTATCAATGATGTCACTATACATAAAAAATTTTATAATTGAGATAATAGGCATAATTTTAATATACTCATATTGATTTTGATTTATTTTTAATTTTTAAATAAAGAACCGTGTCTTGACAATAAGAGCTAAATAATAGGTCAGCGGGGTGTTCCATAATAATAACTAATTGATTTGTTATACTACTTGATTATTTTTCATTGAATACATTCAACAACTATTAATCATACCATCACCATATATTATTGGGAATACTTAAAATAAGTATAACATATAAGCTATCGACTTGCAAATATAATGTGTAGGAGCAAATAAATTGATTATTATCGATGATATCACTATGCATAAAAATTCTATTATTGAGACAGAAGACATAATTTTAATATACTTATATTGATTTTAATTTATCTTTCATTGTTAAACAAAGCGATCGGCCAATTATTATGTTGGTAAGTTAAAACTATCCAGGCTGTAAGACTTTTTTAAAAGCGATAAAATCATTGGTCAGTAGGGTGTTCTCACAATAATAACCAATTGATTTGTTTTACTAATTGATTTTTTTTTTTAATTGAATACATTTGAAAACTACTAATCATACCTTCATATATTATTGGAAATAATTTAAAAAATTATAACATATAAGCTGTTAACTTGTAAATATTTAGCGTAGCAGCAAATAAATTGATTATTATTGATGATGTTGCTAATGCCTGAAAATTCTATTATTGAGATTATGAGCATGTCAGTGACTTTTATAATTTAATAAAATAATTATTTAATTTTAATGTATCCACAACTTTCTACTATGCTTTTCAGATTTTTACTCATCAATAAATTAAAAAAAAAAAAAATTGGGTTGCGTGGCTTGGGCATCAGCTCTATTTGCGTAGCAGTCAAGTCCATCACCTGTGACGTATGATTCTCGCAAGGCCTACCGCATCGAATAAGCTTTTATATGACGCAATTGGATTTGATGGATGAGTGTTTACCACTTTTAACACTTTATTTCACCCTATTTAGAGCATATTCCACACGTGCATGCAGTTGTTTTTTTATTTTTTTTTCTCATTACAACAAGTAAGGAAGGGATTCATTTTGGTCTCTTTTACTCAAAAGATGAGAAAATATATTACTAGATTATAAAATAGGCTTGTGCTTGATTTCGTTGAATAAATTTATATAATATAAATGTGTATGTATGATCCTTAACATAAGAAGATTGAAATGTAAATATCTATTCAAATTTCATTAAGTTTAATATGTTGGTATTTACAAACTTGGTAAGAATATAAGTGTTACCGTCTTTAAAAAAAATAAGAGAAAAACAATTTCTAAAATAAATTTTTTTGGCCAATAGCCTTGTAGCCCACTTTCCTTATAGTGTTAAATAAATAAATATACTTGAAATTTGATTCTTCTTCTTCTTCCTTTTTTCTTTTTTTTTGCCGATTGAAATTTGATTCTTCATTAATTTTTTTTCCTCTTCTGACAGCATCCCTACAATAATCCTTTCGGTCTAGCCAAACAAAGATACAGTTAAACTCTTTGACGGGCTCGACATTCAAAACCCATAAAATACCAGACAATAAGATGTCGCTGTTAACTCACCACCAACACGAAATATAATCTAACAAATGGCTATCCTTCAATGGCCCAAAAAAAAAAAACGGCTATCCTCCATAACAAAACTAATAAATTCTAGATTGGGTGAGCTCCGGTTCCAACTTGATAGTTACTAGTTAAGTTCAAATTTAAAATAAAACTCATTTATCTAAAATCTAAATAAATCAAACTCAAACTTTAAGTTAAATTTACGGACTAACTCACGAATAAGCTTCTCTAAATTTGTAAATAAGCTCATAAGAAACCTCATTAAAAGTTTTGTGAATAGGCCTATTAACAAGTTTGTGAATAAGCTTGTTATCATACTTGTGGATTCAATATTTATAATATATTATATAAATATATAATTAAAATAAAAAATTAATTTTTATTTAATATATGTGTATGTGTATATATTTAGTACTTGACTCTTATATAATCTTTAAGTTCAAAAAAAAAATCAAAATATGAAAAACAATCTATCTAAATGAGTTAAACTCAACTTGAATTTCAAACTTATTAAAATTCAATTAGGCTCAATAAAAAACTTGATTTAAAATCAATATGTAAATGAGTCAAGTTTAGCTTAAATTTTAGGCTAACAATAAGCTTGGCTCAAGAATAGGTTTAATAATTTTTAAACAAAGCAGGTCAAGCTTTTAAACAAGCCCGAGTCTTTAAAATCTTGATTCGTTTATATCCTATTCTTAGTGAATGGAAAAAAATAAAAAAGAAAGGGCTTTATAGTCCATCGAACAAACCAGCCTTTGCACGCATTCAACTTTTCCTTGGGCTGCAATGGGCAAAAGCCGAAAAGTATACAGCATCTCGCGGTTTGCGGCCATTGAATATAAGAAACCATGAGCCCAGTGCACGGGCTCTTAATTGATCGTATATTCTTTTTATTTACAACCAGTGCTAACTAACCGCAAACGAGTTGAGTGGTGCATAAGAAAGTTTTAAAAGCTAGAGTTAGCTAGTTTTAAAAAATATGAAAAAGCCTCATTTAGTATTTTAATAAAAAAGTCAATTAAGTCCTTGAAATTTCAAAAAGATTTATTTCATATCTAATTAAACTTTTTGTGCAACAAACAATATCCATCTTGATGGCATTTAACTCCGTTGTTAACTGGACATTTGGCCTAATCCCTAAGTGTCACGTGGATGGGTTAAAAAAAAGTTTGACAAGCATAGAGATTGAAAAAGAGAGAGAGAAAACAAACATGTATCATCATCTTCAAACCTCTAACCTTGCTCTCTCTAAAGGACTCTCTTTCTAACTTTCTCTTCCAAAACCTAAAGCCAAATCACCTTCACAAATCAATAGGCTTGGTGAGTTAACTCGCTGCATACTAAAACCCATCTTAAAACCCAAAACCATCAAATTGATGAACCCAAAACCAAAAACCCATCCAACAAACACCTACAATCGAACATTTTACCTCAATCTAATTCAACTCCCTCCAAATCAAAAGAAAATTCTTGAAACCTTAACTTTCTATTACAAATAAACGATCTGGATGGCACATGCTAAAATATTGGCTTGGGTAAGGCTTGACTCGAAAGTTTTTATTAATGGATTAGTTGAGGGTAAGTAGCTATGGTATGACTTAGCAACTGCAGATGGGGAGATCTTGGCTCCACGCTTCATGAGTTGTTGCGAGTTGACTCAAGATTAGATTTGATTCGAGTTGCTTTGATGAGTCGATTTGCTAAGTTTGAGTTGTTGATGGAGATGGTTTGGTGTGAAGCAACAGGTTGGTTCTTTGGTGGTAGTTATAGATAAGAAGTTGGTCTCAGCTTTAGGAGTGAGTACGCAGCATTCATGTGTTTGGTTCACTGGAAGTTGGTGCGGTGAAGTTCTTAGTGAAGGTGAAGGAGTGTGATTTTGAGAGAGAAGGTCCTCAGTGGAAGAAGATAATGTTCGACTTCTAAAAATGGTTTCTTGAATAAATTCTTGTAGATGATATTCTATATTGTTAGTGGTTCATCTTTAGACTTGGCTTTATCTTTTTTTATCTAAATTAGTTAGTGGTTTATATACATTTAAAATTTATGGATCAATTTAGATAAAGAATATCAAAGTCAGTGAAAGTGTTGATGATTTTTTTCCTCTTTAAGTACATGCATCAGACAACGATTATGTAAAGATCCAACCCACTAAATCTCGAGATTTAGTGTACCGAGTCCCCAACCACATATAACATTTTCACATTATATGTAAGATTATCCTAAAACTAACAATTCATGAGCATTGTTTGATTATAACTATAAAATTTTATAAACAACTTTTAACAAAACAAGATTGCTTACAAGAGCAATCTATATATATATATATATATATATACACACACATTACCATTACAAGGGTTTATGTCAATACATGACACTGCAAAATTTACAACATATTCTTGTTACAAAAATATAACTAGCAAACTTCAAAGTCTTTTACGAGATAGGCTCATCTAACAAGCCATTAATATAAAGTTATATATTTTTCAAGCAAAAGATTTCTTCTAAGCTTTCTTCTCAAAATCAAGGCCACTCGAGTCTACTTGTTCCATTCATCCATAAACTTCTCAAAATCTGACCCATATCCCAAATCATCGTATAATTCATCATCAGTACCTGCAAAGCAACAACAGTGAGCTAAAGACCCAGTACACAGTAATAGAATCCAAAAGTGAAGTGCCAAGCGAACCTATTCTAATGCCATGCATCAACCAACATGACTTTATCTTTCTTTAGTATTCATTTAACAAAACAACATTGGGGTATTCAAACCTCATAATCAAATTCTGGGAATTCAGGTCCTGAGTAACAGCAGTTGCTCAAGGGTTGATATAAGTAGTCAAAATACTTATATCTCCTATATCTATTCCAAATAAATAATCTCATCTAGAGTTTGTAGCCGTTACTCAATTTTACTTAACTTAATCCATAACATCATTTAATTCACACGTCCCCATAAATATTGAACTAAATTATATTACTTCCTCTTAAGTGTAAGCAAACGTTACACAATTACTACACTCTCTATCGATTACCACTTAACCATAAAAAATTGCTATTGCATCATAGCGTACCATTAATCATAGCTAAATCATTGCATCATGCCAAAAAGGTTAAAGTGCCTATATCTAATATGTCATTGCATCATGACGGGTTGCCACTTCTTGAACCAGATTAAACGGCATAATAAACAATCTATTCAATCAATTATTAAGTTAACTTAAATTAAGTCAAGTTCAATTGTGCCTATTCTTAGTATACAACAACCAAGCTACTACGTACCTGAACTCAGTAGAGAATCACTAGTTTACTCTGAGGAAAATCAACCGAAGAACCCTTTACTGTAACAAGAAATTCAAAATAAAATCAATAATTGTACTTAAACTATACATACAACATAACTAATTCTAGTTCAATTATGGAAATTCAATTATGTGTTAAATCTACAAATCTACTTAATTCATGCTTAATTATATCACTCAATCATCATTGCATATCAAATATCATTAATCTATCTCATTTTAGTCCAAAAAGACCATTTCCTAAGTAAACACACATTCAACAAACAAAACAAGTTTTAAACTTTGTTTGAAAATTATATCAGCTGAAAGGAAACAAAATTTAAGCATTGATACTTTTGAAATTGGTAAAAAAATTAAAACATAACATTTGTAGATCTCTTTTTAAGCTTTCCAACGCAACTTGAATCACCTCAATTTGAGGTCGGATGAAAAAGTTACGGTTAAAATACAATTAGGCTGCGAAATAGGGGAAGGCTATATGACCCGTGTACACTGGTAGTGCATCAAATTTTGCTTCTGTGAAGTCACAAGGAAATATACATGACCCGTGTAGAGGGTATATGTATAAATTTGATTTTGTGGAGTCACGCGTAATTCTACACGACCCATGTATGGGGTAGTGTAAACTGGGAAAATTTTTGAAACGTGATTCCCTTGTTTTCCTTTGCAAAAAATACATATTCAAAAATTTCCAAACTCATTCTAAGCTTTCCAAAGCTTGTTATATGTTCTTAACACCATTCAATAAACACAAACTCCTCTTCAATCCATCAATCACTTAACCACAACATTAAATACAAATTACATCTCAACTCCACATGCTTACTACATTACTCAACACTTTGTCATCCTAACACAACCATCCCATACTTCCCAATTTCATGTACAACATATATTGCAAGCTCCTCTAGCAACATGACACTACTCAAACTACCATCAAAGCATAGAAATCATCCTATCACAATTTAACATATAAACCCTATTCTAATAAAAGCACAACTTCAGTATACATAAAACAAGAGAAACACACTTACCATAAGAACTTTGTGCCTTAGTTTAGGAGTCTTGTTGCAAGCTTTTGATGGTTTAATTTGTAGAAGTTGAAGGGGTTAGTGATATATAATATATGGCTTTTGAAGAAGAGAAAATGGGGTTTTGAGCTTTCTAAAGGAGTGTTTTGAATGTTAAAAATTTCACACGAATTTGGTACTATTTGATATTATATTTATCCTCTTGGTTCACTTTTGGGCAGCCTTAATTAAAGCTTTAAGTGGGCTTGGTTTTAGTTAATAAATGGGCTTCTTTTTTGGGCATTAAAGGTGGGTCTTGGGCCTTATTTTGTGACTAAAATTTTGCTAAGTTTATGGGCATTCAAAAGCTTATTTTGGAAATTTCCATGCCAAATTCATACATATTAATACACAATGAAACACAAATATTAATGATACTTTACACACATTAATACATAAAACAAAAGCATTAATTATTATCTTACATATACATAATTATTATATTCAACCTACACTAATAATCACATATAATTCACACTTTCATAAGCATACAGATTTTATTACAATTCTATTCCTACACATTCATTTTCATATATCAACTTCATTTCAAACTTAATATATAGACTAACATTATATTTACATAATAAATTATCAAATAAATTAGGTTATTTCATATTGGTTTAAAAGTTCACGTAGGATAATGCCATTTACAGTATTAGTAGGGATAGGGAGAAGGGTATTTAGGTGTGAAATTGTTTTCTTTTTTTTTTTTTTTTTTTTAAGTTTAGGTTCCTAATTGACCATTTCATCAAAGCTTAGGTACTAAATGTGGCTTTTTCCATAAAAATTATCCAAAGCTTTGTCATCTTACCTAAATTATACTTAAACTCAACTCGTTTAAATAAATGAGTTTTATTTTAAGCCATAACTTGAATTATTTAAAAATAAAGCTCAATCCTTTTTATTGAACTTAAAATTCAAGCTTAAACCTAGTTCATTTAAATAAATAAATTGTATTTCGACTTATAACTTCACTCATTTTCCATGTAAAATATGTAAATTTTGATTTTTCTCAAACCTAAAAAAAATAAGTTAAAGTTGTGTTGTAACGCCCCAAAATTTAATCTAATTAATTAAATCATTTAAGGCGTTACCGTCACGTATAATACTCTAAAGTATTACACGCTAAGGCTTTCTTTAAAAGATTTTGTTTATGTTAGACATTACTACTCATTTTTAGGTTATGAAATTCTTCAATTAGATTCTGACAACAACTGATTTAGTATCGGAAAACAATTTATTAAAATCATTTATAAAATTCTACTCCCTACAAAGCATACCAATTTTCTAAGAAACAAAACTTTATAAAAACATTTATTAATCTACTCTTAGGGGTAGACCTTCATTTACAAAACATATGGGCATTAACAAGCCCGTTAAAAGAATTACAATTTGTAAATAAATCTAGTTCTCGCTAAATAAATAAAAAGAAATAAAGTAACTAAACTACATCCATGTTGCTACTTATTTCACTCATCCATAAATTCTCTCTGAATCATCATGTTCGCCCAAAACCCGAGTCAAGCATCATCAAGATTTTCCATCATCATCAATTCCATCAACAATAACTCATCATCAACAAGGAACACCATCATCATCTTCAGTATATCACTTGGAGAAAAGAACAATAACAACAATAATGAGCTAAAGCCCAGTACATAGTAAGGCACTCACAAGCGATGTGACACACAAACTTAGCTAAATGCAATGCATCAAACAACAAGTTATTATTTTTCTTTAAAGTAAACAAACAGCACGAGAGTATTCAAACTCCGGACAATAGGGGTAATTGGGGTCTGAGTAACGACCTCAATGCTCAAGGGGTTGATATAAGTAGCTCGATACTTATATCACCTAGATGATATATCCGATAAAGAGAAAATAACTTCATCTAGGTTGACAGCTGTTACATGACTTCGCTTATCTTAGTCCATAACATCACCCAGTCCAACTGTTCCTATAAACATTTGAACTAAATCATGCCACTTCATTCTAAGTAAGCAAACGTTACCAATACCGTCTTCCCTATCAGTTACCCGCCATACCACTTAGGAAAGTCTTATCAAAGATAGGGATGGCTTAAGCGCCTAATCTACGTGCCCCCAATCTGAGCAAGGTGCTGCTCTCCGAGTCGGATACCGATCTGCCATACCGGGGCTAGATACAGATTTAAACAGCGAAATAGACAACCAATTCAAACAATTATTAGGCCGAGTTTAAGTTCTAGTCAATTTAAGATGTCTATCCTAACAATCACCACTCAAGTTACTACATACCTTTAAATAATGCCCACAACTCAAAAGAATCAGAAGATAACCCAGGAGAATCCACAAATCATATTCAAACATCTGTTTCAAGAAATCAAATTCTTATAAAAACTTAAGCTATAACTCATTTATTTACTTCTATCAAATTTTATTAAAATCCTGTTTGAGCAGACACTAAATTGAAACCCCACTATGGTTGTGAAGATCGCCCTGCCGAAATACGAACAGTTCTCCTTTGCCTGTCAAAGTGTTTCTTTTCACTTTATTTATGGTCTTTTATCAGCAAAAGCTTAATCAAGGCATTCATTCACAAAATATCTATTTCTTAAGCAAACGCACCTTTGGAATCAACATATTCACCATGTTAATTAAGATTATCCTATCTCATTAACTTAAACCAATTATTAACCATCAACTCCTTTTAACTAAATCCTAGCCAAATTGATTAGAGTTAGTCATTTAATTCATTTATTAAGTCAAGTTGATTAAACTTAAACAATCTAACTCATTTTAGCTTAGTGAAGTTCATTAAGTCAAGTTGGACCTAGATTAATTACTAATTCATTATATATCTAAGATCTATGTCAATTCGAGCTTACATCAACTTAAACTTAGCCAAATTCATCAAAGCTAAAAATCTAATCCATTTTAGTTCATTCAAGTCTATTTAATCAAGTTGAACCTAAGTTTGTTAACTAAGTTCATTTTATAACTAACTTCTAGATTTAATCTAATTATTTGTTAAATTTATAAATCTACTTAACTCATGTTTAATTACATCAATTAAGTCACATAACACACAAATATCACTTATTATCTATCTCATTTTAACTTAAAAAGATTCATTTACACTTAACAACAAACATTTAGAAAGCAAATACAAGTTTTGACTTTGTTTGGAAAATATATTAGCTGAAATAAGTAAAATTTAAGCATTGATAATTTTTGATTTTGCAAAAAGTTAAAACATGAAAGTTTTAGATCTCTTTTTAATCTTTCCAACACAATTTGAATCACCTCAATTGGAGGTTGGATGAAAAAGTTATGGTTAAATTACAACATCATCGTAGTAGGAAATTTCGTACCCGAAGCTAACCGGACCTAGGTCACGACCATGATTCTTTGAAAGCTGTTATAAAATGACTTCTAGGCTATGAATCACGCTGGTGATTGTTGAGTTTCAAAGTTTTGTGACCAACCCAAGGCTAACAAGGCATAGATCATGGCCATGATTGATGGAAAGTTTGCAAAAAATCACACATGTGATTGCCTAAAATTGTCTAACCCGAGCCTACCAAGGTCTTAATTACGCCCACGATTTATGGTTTTCCTGAGTTACGAATTTTCTTATTTTTCAAACTTCATTTTATCAAACTTTTACACATTTTACTTCAATCAAAACTTCATAAAAGCTATACTACTCATATCAAGTCTAAACAACACTTCACACTCATTCAACAGCATCAAACAAGTCCAACTACTTCAACAAAACTCAACTTCACTATTCATCATCTTCTTCATCAACCCCAACTTCATCAACCATTAAACCAACAAATACATATATATATATATATATATAGCTCTACTCATTTTAAGATCTATACAATATATAAACATGTAAACCATAATTAAAGCAAAAGATAGATTGAAATAGAAAACTTATCTATCTAAGAACACATGTACACTTGAGCTCTCTTTATACTTCAAGCTTGTTTTCTTCTCTATTCTTCTTTCTTAGCTTGATTCCTTGTCAATTCTTGTTTTAATGGAGATTTTTTGGCTTGATTTTGGAGATAAAGTGAAAGAAAACGAAGAAGAAGAAGAGAAGAAGAAACCGATGGTATGAAGGAGAAAAAGGGACAGCCATAATGGTAAGGGGAGAGAGTGTGAGATATAAGGATAAAAGGATAAGATTAAAGGATGTTTATAAAATAGGGTACTGAGTTTAAATCTTTTGATAATTATCTTTAGTACCATAAATAATTAGAAAATAATTTGAGAACACATATATTAGCAATTTATGACTTGTTATAAAAACACATTTCAAAAGCTTAAAAATGAAATGTTGATATTTAATTTGGATTTGAGTTTAAAATTGATATTTTTAAACAAGTATTTGATTTCAAAAATTATAAAGATTTAGTAATATGAAAGTTGACTAAAATTTGAAGGTTTAGAACTTACTAAACATTTTAAAATATTTGTTTGGGAATTTAAGAATTTGATTAGATAAGAGAGGAGTTTACTTAGAAAAAGGATTTTATAAAGACAAATTAAATAGATTGATTTATCAAATCGATTTAAAGAAGGAATAAATATAAAGAAAAAATATTTAAAATCACCAATCTCCATTTAGCTTAATTACTAATTTAATTATCTCAAATTGTCTATTTCTTTTCTATAATTTGATTAAACCATTTCTAATTAACCAGGTGAAAGTTTGGGGTATTTCATGTGTAATATATATACATATGTAAATGGATGTTAGTTTTTTAATTTTAGGTATATTTCATAAATATAAATTCATAATCATGCTAATAAGCTTATTTATATACTTGTTCGAGAGCCTATTTGCATACCTAAATGAGCTTTCACAAAATGGCTCACAAGTCTAATTTAAAACTCGATCTCGACTCATTTAAATAAATGAGTTTTATTTTGAGTTCAACTTTTGGTCATTTATTGATAAAATTCGAGTTTAGTCAAAATTAACTTAAAACAAACAGAGTTTAAATACCTCATTTTCAACCCTAATTTCCTCTTCTTCTTTTTTTTTTTTTGCTTAATGTTAGCTACATCCCTCAACAACCATCATAAATACATCTATTCTTCAATTGTGAAAATGGTCATGAAAGGTGTTTCACCCACGTATACAAAAATAACATGCATAACTACTACTAAAAAAGGTAAATATTTGATCGAGTCCATCTTATATGGAACTTTCTAAGAAAAATACAGTTTTTAAACAAGAAGTGCGGGTACAATATATGTTCATATAGCCATGAAATCGCTTTTTTCTACTACAATTTTCTCTATCTAACATTAAATTAATAGATTACTACACCTTTAAATCATGCAAATGTATGATACCAAAAGTGCAAAACTCATGCTCGCTTTAATATTGTAGATAATTTAGTTATATTTTGAGTTTAATTAGATCTTCAACCCACTTCTTTTTTACTATAATTACAACTTAAGCATCTTCTACTACCTGCTTTTATTTCACTTCAATTTTAGTTTTATTAAAACAATTCCATGCTTTGAGTGGATCGATCGATGTTTTTGTAAGGACCTACTATCACCCCTATAATTGAAATAGGAGATAACAGTTCTCAACCACATATAACCTGTAGGATTATATGTAAGGTTGTCTAAAAAGAAGTGTTTGAGGAATTATTTATTTAACTCTACATAATTAACAAAATTAAAACCATAGTTTTTCAAAACTTTTAGCAAAAATAACCACATCATTAAACATATTTCATAAAGAAAGAAACTAAAGTTCATACATAGCTAAGTATATATATACATTACAAAACCAAAGGCACTATTACAAGCCTTAACAAAATTACACATACAATAAACTAGACTTTAAATACAACAAAAGCTATCATAACTAGTCTATTACAAAATATGGATTCCATCAAGTCTAACGGTCATCTCTAGTCATCCAAATCATCAGGAAAATCCTTGGAATGAAATCGGTTCATACCCCAACTCGTGTAAAACTCGTCAGATTCATCATATAAAATGGTTAAAAATATGATCCAAAGGCCCATTTTTTGCAAGTAACGAATACAAATGCAAAGTGATTCACAATGCTTAACTAGATGCAAAATCTAACAATCAATAAGTTATTATTCAATCTTTAGTTAGTCATACATCATGGGAGTATTCAAACTCCGGGCAACAGGGATTTTTTAGGGGACTTAAGTAACGATTACAATGCTCAGGGGGTTGATATAAGTAGTTCGGATACTCATACCATCATAGATAAATTTATCCATATCGATTAAGTAATCTCATCTAGGGTTTCTAGCCGTTTCTCGACTTTACTTAACTCGACCCATAATATTACTTAATTCAAGTGTTCACATAAACATTGAATTAAATTATATTACATCCTTTCAAGAATAAGCAAATGTTATATCGATATCCAATTCCCCATGATTACCCACTGAACCACTTATGAAAGTCATATCAAAATGACAAGGGTGGTCTAAGTGCCTAAAACTACCATGCCCCTAATCTGAGCAGGATCACCGCTCAACAAACAATTATTAAATTTCTTATTTAGAGTAATTTTAAATAATGCTTATCCTAGCAAAGAAACAGGCAAGTTACCGCTACCTAAGATAGCTCAGGAACTAATAGGGTTAGTCGAGCGAGGATCTATCACTGTACAAGATAATATCGAATTTCTCACTTGGTTCAAGCACTAATTAACTAGTTTCAAACATAATTAATCAAAGAAATTTAAATAAATTATTACAAAGTCATAACATAGCATTTAAACATCATATTATATCATACAATATACAACAAATATTCAATTAATCATATATCAAGCTTTGGGAACTATTGGAAAAAGTTTTTGAAAATGAAAACTGCAGGAGACACGCCGGCTTTCAATGTTGGTGGCGTTGAACCGGTGCATAATGCATTAAAACTCAACGCTTGCCATCACTGGCAGGGTTCAAAAATATGCGGCAGCCTTTAGTCTACTCCGGCAACTTTGAGCTGGTGTAGACTACAACTCCAAATTTTTAAAAATTTTCGAGAGTTCCACGGGGTTGGTTCACGCTCGTAGATACCCAAACACTGGCAGCGTTTCCATATACGCCGACAGCATGGGATACTACGTCGATGGCTTTAAGCCCGACGTTAAAGATTTTGATTCTGTTCGCATTCTACACCGCCTATAAGCCGCAGTGTTGGAACCCTAATTGCAGGCATACAATTTGAAAAATCAACACTAGCCAATTTTCCTTACCAAAGCCGGCAGTGTTTTAAGCGGCTTTAAGAAAATAAGTTCTGATCACCTTCAACACCGCCTCTACGCCGGTAGTGTTGAAGTATTGAATACCAGTGTATACTAAAAAATAGGCCTATTCAAAAATGTTTTACTTCCCTTGTTTCTTGTACGACATTTTGTAAACTTTTATACTTTCAATCCTTCTTTAAACTCATCCTAAGTTTCCCAAAACTTGCTATATGTTCTAAACACCATTCAAACAATATCAACTCCACTTCTAATCATCAAAACCCAACTACAACATCAAACACAAATTACACTTCAATTCCACACTTCAACTACTCAACTTAACTTCATTACTCACCAACACTCCTTACAACTTCCCTAACACTCATCTAAGTTGACACAATACAAAACTAAACCTAACATATATCAATGCATAAATCAATCAACTTAATAACATTAACTCTTACCATAGGTTTTACATTTAAATACAAGAAAGGAAATAAAATAAAGAGATTATGTTTGCATTAACTTACATGAATAGGCTTTGGCTTGGTGAGATTGTTGATTCCAAGAGCTTGATTTTGGTTTTTGGTTTTTGGTTTAGGGCTTATGGTTTGAAGAAAAAGAAAGGAGAAAGAAAAGAGAAGAAGGAAATTCGTATGAAAATATAGGCCACCAAAAAGAGACAATGTTTGATCAAATTTGAGGTTTATAATTATCCAAAATTTGACTTTAGGGGTATATTTGACTTAGGCTTAATTTGGCTTAATTTGGAGTGCATTTGAGTTTAATTTAGGCTTGAAAAATAGGTTTAAACTTCGTAAAATTCTGTCAACAATTTCTTAAGCAATTCAAAATTTATTTTAATATATTAATTCATGAAAGACACAAACATTAATTGCACTATACACACATTAATATACATAAAGCAATAACATTAATTTCATTGCACATACACACATACAAAATGACACATATTCAACACATGTACTAATTATATTGTTCATACACATATATCTCATTTCAAAATCATATATAATTTCAATAACACATTAATAAAATATAAATTAGGAAATTCATGACTATTTCAGTTTTACTTTAAGAGATTCGAACGTGCTAAAATACTTTTAGCAACAATTTATATATCAAGTTTAATTAGATCATAAAATCAAGAACACGTACTCGATAAAAAAATAAAACATATAATATATATGACTTTTCAGGGTTAATTACAAAAATATCACGTATGTTTTAGTAATTTTACAAACAAGTGATATAATTTTTTATTTTTAACAAATACATAATCTTTGTGTTTTAATACTTTGGCAATTAAGTGATCGAATTTTAATTTTAATAGATATGTGACCTATGTTTTGTTACTTTTGCAAATAAGTGACATGAGTTTTTATTTTTGATGAATATATAACATCTATTTGGTTACTTTGTGTTAATAATAGATTATGGATATATGACTTTTTCTCATTAGTACATAATATTATTAATTGGATTCCTGTGTCCCTAATATATTATTAATACAATGTGACAAAATACAGTCTATGTTTTAGTTTAAAATAAAAACTCAGGCCATTCATTTGCAAAAACACCAAAACACAGACTATGTATTTGTCAAAAATAAATCTCAGGTAACTTAATTGCTAAAATATCAAAATACAAGTTATGTATTTATTAGAAAATTAAAATTAGATAACTTGTTTTTAAAACTACTAAAACACAATTCATGTTTTTATAATTAACCCTTAATATAATCATAGATCATGGATCAATATCCAACTAATGATTTTAATTCATTATTGAAATAAGAATACAAATCATAAGAGTAAAATTTGAACTTAAGAACAAAAAATAGCAAGAGAAAGGAAAAAAATTATGTCACGTTTGGTATGTAGTAATTGTTCATAATTGAATGAGTAATGAAATAATTAATCAAATGTTTTATTTGGCACATCATGGAATGAAATTGATATGATATCTGTCGAAAACATATTTAGTAATACATGAAAATAATAAATATTTAAGAGATAAAAAATGTAATTATAACAGTAATAATTAATGAGGACAAAATGGAATTGGGATTTTGCCTTCAAATACGGAATCAAATTCTCTCTCAATGTTGGAACTATTGATTTGAAAGAATCATGATTACGACTTTTAAAAATCCATATAAACATGTGAATGGGAAGAGAATTCAAAGTTGCGATTCCATTTTGAATTTATTTCCACATACAAAACATGACATTAATCTTTAGTATAGAATTTAGAAATCCTAGTTACATAATTAATGCAAATTTTCCTTTCTTCTATGTAGTATAATCTTTGGCACATGGCTGCCCAATGGCATGGATATTTAGTGTTACAAATAAGTTGAGCTAGACTTTTAAAAATCTAGATTTGGCTCGTTTGGATATTATTGAAATTGATCGAGCTAATTTCTTATCGAATTTGAATATTGTAGGCTTGATCTTTACTTGTAAGCTCATTGGATTAAAAAGCTTAAACGAGTTTGAACTTGTTTGGATTGGTGGCATCTAACTTAAATATGTGAACTTATTAAATTTAATTTATTTTTCTAAGTATACGGTTGAATAATGACTAGTTTTTAAGTTTTAATAAGATATAATATTATAATATGTATATATATATAAATAAAGATATATAATAATTCTATATACAGTATATTCATATATATGAAGCATGAACATGCTGGTGAACGAGCTTGTTCACAATCTGGGTCATAAACTAGACTACTAGAGTTTAGATAAGAGTTTGCTAATAGTCTTGTAGCTTAAGTGGAATCTCTCTTCATATTTCAAATAGGGGATACACGTATGAATCATTTATCCTCTATTGTAATGGCCATACAGAGTTTAAATTTAAGTTTAAATGTTTAAACAAATGAATTTTATCTTAAATTTGAGGTTAGTTTTGTTTTAATAAACGATGAATCTAGCCAAAATTAAATTAAACTCAAATAATTCTCAATTTGGAAGTAGTGGTGCATGGCTTGAATTGCATGTCATGTGGCGTTCATTATAAATTTGGATCATGGGCTTCCTTGTATCACAAGCCACTGCATTCTTTCCCTGCGGCTGGACTCTGATGAAGACACGAAGGCTGGACTGGATCTCCAAGGCGGGGCCGTGTGTACTGCCTGTATTGTCGTGTGGGCTCAGAAGGAGTACTTGCTCTTTTTAAATATCTAAATTAGATCAAAATATCACTAAAGTTTATGGTTAAATTCATTTAAATTATCAATATTTTAAATATTAAAAAGAAAAATTCATATTTCACAAAGTGAGATATTAATTGATTATTTTGAAAAATTAAATAAAATTAATTAAAAATTAATCTAAATATTGATACATTAAATGAATTTTGTAAAATATTAATATTTTATTTTATTTACTTTGTGAAACGTTTATACTTTATCTCAAATGATCATATCTGTAAATGTTAATTAAGACGGACCATACAAACCCTTGAAGAAGAAAGAAAAATTGCCTTCCAATAATTCAAACTTTAGACTATTGAATATGGCAATCCCGGGCATAGAAGATTTTTTCACACTTGAGATGGAGCAGTGCAGGATTCATTCACACCTTTTGTAAAAGTGAAATCACAAGAGGCTGTGAAAAACTAAACAAAAGAATGCTCATTTACCAATCACTACAAGCATGCCCAATTTAATTACAATCTTTTTAAGGATCCCCTCCATATCTGTAAATGTTAATACCTTTTGATGTAATTTATCCTAGTTTAAAGATGGACGACCTATGAACTTTCAAGAAATATGTCATACGTTTGACCACGGCTGAAGTTCAGACGTAAATATATATACACACACATCAATTAAGGGTTTTGATGTCTTTTTCTATTTCCCAAAACCATCATTTAATAATATTAGCTTTTCATGTCATTTATCTATTATAATATAACAATTCATTATTAGGGTTATAAATATTGATTACTTAGTTCATCCTTTGTACAGTAAATGAATAATTTTATGGATATGGACCCACTACCATTATTATTTTATTTACGATCTCATTAGTACTTCTAATTACAAAATAAAAAAAAGGGGTGAATTCTCAATTGTGTGAAATTCTGATAGTCGCCCATGTTTAACTTTTATTATAGATGGTATCTCATACTCAAAATTACAATTACAAGTTCCTCAAAAATACATACATACATACATACATATATATAAATGATTAATAATATTTGTGTTGATTTATAACATATTTTAGTTTTTTCCTCTGAAGTGATATATGTGATATATCACGTATATCAATTATAAAAAAATCATTTCGATATCTGTATATATAATTATGAAGAATTTTACAGCTTAATTGCCGAAATTAATTAGTTTCATATGGTTAAAAATTTTTAGAAAGTAATTATTAAAACCAAAAGTTCATAATTTTATTATAAAAAAAATAAATACACATATCGTAGGTGCATTATTTACTAGCTAGTATATACATTTATATCCTACTTGTCGATCCGATTTTTATCCAATTCTTGCATCTAAAATATAATGTATGTGTGTATGTATATATATATATATTTTTTTAAATTCATACATTTTCCTTTAATAATTTTGAAAACACACGCATTAGTATAAAGGAAAAATAAAATAAAAATTTATAAGAAACGGGCTGTGAACATCATGGTGTCGCGATGTTGTATGTATCTTTTATATCTAGGCTCTACTGGAGAGGAACTTCCCTATGAAAGCCGTAAGCAAAACTGCTTACTTTAGAAATCAAGATATATTAAGATAGATCCAGAAGGCTGTTTGGTTTAATTAAGCAACACAACATACATACATTATTAATAAGATGCAAGATTTCATAATTTTAAGAAAATACATGACATACACCTTTCTAAGGAACCCTAATTCTTTATTGTGATTACAATGTGGTTGTGACACCAAACAAGGAACCCAAATCTTGCCATAGAGACTAGACATAGGCATATATGCTTTGTAAGCTATACAGAATTTACCCATTCTGTATAGCTCGATCAATCTGGTTCCGTGATATACAAATCACTTAAAACAACAACCTCGACATGGCCAGCGTTTAGTTTATGTTGATTTTGTTCTTTTGGAATATGACAAAGAGATTGAGTACTAAATTTGAATTGGAATCCCTCTCAAATAAATTCTCCAAATTTATCATTTTAGAGCCTTTTACGACATCATCTACACCTAAAAGAAATAAATAAATAAGCATTATGAGCATCTAGTTGTATTATAAGTGAGAAACATTCAATGATTCCGTCATTAATTTTTTAAGGGATTAGTTCTGTCAATTATTTAATGATCAGATCCATATTAATTCATGATCGTACCACAAAAAAATTAATATTTTAATTACTATATTTATTTTAATAATTTAATGATTGATTAAACGGTTCCGTTGAAGAGTATACAAAACTTCCAATGAATAAATGGTCAAGATCAACGAGTTGTCAAACCACATGCAAGAGCATGGGTGAAAGGGTGCATAATGCCATGCAAAAACCCAACTCCAACTCCCACCAACAATACAATTAAACCACACGATGTCGATCATTTTCCACAGTGCCATGCGACTTCCAACAATGGCTAGCTCTTTCCTTTTCCAATATTATTATGGCATGTATCTGATCCTAAATAGTTTCATTCTTGCACCTCCTAAACGAGTACCACTATCATGCACAATCTTCAATCCAACATATCAGTCCCACTCCCTCATGCAAACCTCCCGCTAAACATATGATGACCTACTTTATGACTATCCCCCTTTAGGGTTATTGCATGATACTTTGTCGCATGATTAATATTGACATATGACATTAGAGATGGACTGTACGAAGATGTTTGAAATATAGCTAGTTAGTCACATCGGCAAGCAAAAATGATGTAAGGCCTTGCCTTCACTCAAAGTGCATTTAGATTGATCTGGCCAACTTTTTAACAATTAGCTTCTCTTCTTCATGTGAAAGAGGTAACCTACTGGCTCTATTATCCATCATTAATCCAAAATTTTAGAATAATCATAATCCTTCAAAATTCATATAAATCAATATCACATTGAATAATTGAACTGGCAAACAATTGGAGAGGTAAAACTAACCTTTTATTACAAAGAAAAAGGATATGGATATTCCAACTAATTCATGCACTATGCAAAACATAGGATTATTCATTGAAGACATTGGAAAAGGCTTAAAAAAGGATAAGAGATGAGAGAGGAAAGTGAAAAAAGAAAATGGAGAAAGAGGGTTGAGAGGAAAAACAAAGTTGGGTGCATAATGGATTATTTTTATGCACACCAACGGAAAGAATAAAATGTGTTGAACATGGATTATAATTCATGTCGATGTGGATCTGGTAATTGCTTTATTTGTGCCACAAATATCTAGAATTTTCACTAATATATTCCACTCTCTAATCTTGCTTAATATTAGAGATTGACGGTTTGCTAATAATTTCATTAATGTATTAATTAGTTAAGTGATGCAACTAGGGCTATAAACGAGCTAAGTTTTTATAAAGCTCAAGTTTGGTTAATTTAAAATTTATCTAGTTGAAGTTTAAGCTTGAATTGAATTTTTTTATTGAACTTGAAATTTAGGCTCAAACTCGACTTGTTTAGTTAAATGAGCTATAGGACAAGCTCGAGTTCAGCTTGTGTATGAATCGAGCTTGAATTGAGTTGAAATTTTTATCAAGCGTGAAATTTTAGCTCAACTTCAACTCATTTAGATAGCCCATATTCTATTCTTTTTACCCAAAAATAATATATAGTGTGTTGCTATATATACATAAATATTAAATAGAATTATTTTTGTTGTTTTAATTATATAGTTATATTTATAATATATTACATATAAAACTTATAGATATGCTAATGAATTTGTTAATGAGCTTAATCATTTAAACAAGTTGGCTAGCGAGTCTGTATTAAAGGTCGAGTTTTGCTTGTTTAGATAAATAAGCTTTATTTTATGCTCAAGTTCAAATAATTTACTAATTGAGTTTAAGCGAAGCCAAGTTCGAGTAGCTTGTGAGCAATTCAACTCGTTTATAGCCCTGGATACAACACACCAAAAAGGTACAAAAACTTTAATATTATACACATTTAGATTATTTGGCCAAAAAAATCAACATTTAAATTAATCTATATATTTTTAATTTGCAAAATAGGACACAATGGTCATTTTACATTTGAATTATTGCATTAGCATGTATATTATAGTTTGATTGTATGGGCACCTTAACATATAATAAATGTGTATCGTTATAGTTTTACTATAGAGAGAAGGGCATATTCTAAAGTGAGAGTAGAAAATCAACTGAAAACCCTAAAGTAATCATTAAAAATAAAAAATATAGGCGGTGATTATTATAGGATAAATTAATAAATATCATGGATAAATAATATATATATATATATATAGGGTTTTGAACATTCTAATTTCTTAGCTGAAAAATAGCCGTTCAAAGGTTCTGTGCTCTCTTAGTTGTAATAAATGGTCGTTCTTTTCTAAATGTGAGGACAATGGTTTAGGCACTTGTCCAACTTGCGGTGGGAAGGAAGGAAGGAATAGACGACATGCCCTAGTAACCTTATCCTATGATTAATGAGGATATGCCCCAGTAACCTTTTCCTATGGTTAATGAGGATATGCCCCAGTAATCTTATCCTATGATTAATGAGGTGTATCAAGGGTACAAGAGAATATGTTTTTAAGGTGTTATGATATTGTTGTGTTTAGGTACGGTGTTGCTAGCTGATTAAGTAATCTTTACTCAAATGTCGACTTAGCTTCTTGAGGATCTAAGTCATACGTGTTGTTTGGCTATGCCTCATTTATGTACGAGGCATTCTTTCCTTTTCTCGGATCAAAATCGACTGTTGACATTAGCCTTCATTTAATTGGGAATTTGGAATTGTTGCTTTTCGAAACCTCCAATTGGGATTTTGGAGTTACTAATAAGCGGTGATTAATTACTTGATGAAAGGATTAATTCTCATATGTCGGACAAAGGAAAAGAACCAACTGGAGTTAATGCAGGGAGATGAAAACATATTATCACGTCATTATCATCATCGATGCCTTTTTCCGTAGACGTGTAGACAATTCTTGGGTGTGTTTGTTTAGTTTTTCTGGAATACTTTTTAAAATTTTTTTGTTGTAAATTATTTATTAAAAATAGGTTTAGATTAAAAAAATTGACAGTTCTCATAAAAATTCAATAAATTAAATATAGATAAAATATAAATATAAATTATATATATTTACACATATTATTTTGATACAGATAAAAACTGATGAAAATTTCTATTCTCCATTTTGGCATTTTCCATCCACTTGCAATTCAGTAAGGAGATAAACCCATTTATAAGGAGTAGTAGTTTGAAATACAATATATTTTTTTTCCGTTATTTCAGTGTAGAGCGCCACCAAAATATCAATGAAACATAGATGAGCTTTAATTGGTTTTTCAATATTGATATTTGACTATTAAATTGATAATAGTTGAATTTGATAGTTTTGCAATATGTTCAACTTTGTGATGGCTGAAATTTATTTAAAAATTAATTTTTTGCTTTTTATGTATTTTTTAATTATTAATAAATTTATTTATTTTATATTTTTAACAAACGAAATTATGCCAAGTGGCAATGATGGACAGAAAAAATAAAAGTATATATTTGAAATTTTACAAACATTGAGAATTGAAATAATAATAATAAAAAAGGTTTAGGATTTAAACAAAAAAAAAACGTTTAAACTTTGATTACTAAATATGTTTTTTTTTCCTTTAATATAATTTATGCAATATATATTTTCAGCAAGTTTAATGCACATGCTGCAGTTGAGTGGTACCGTAAATTATGCATACTGCAAGAAGCTTATTTATTCCGCAATACTGAGGTAGGACATATCTTGCCAATAGATAAGATTCTTATCTATGTAAGTGCACTCCATAGCATTGAAGCTTTTCTATAGTGCGTATGCACCATGCCTTAGCTATTCAAATAAACAAACAAATTAGAATATATTTCATTTTCGAACTGTTCGACTGTGCTCAACCTTTATAACGCAGCTCTAAGCTTTTAATAGATTTAAATTCGAGAGGAGCCCAGGTGCATTATAGAAGGACTCATCATGGCTATTGAATTTCAATTTGTGCATAATTTGATAACTAGGAACACTCTATAAATACTTGAAGTCATTCCTTATTTGACATAATTATAGTAAATAAAAATCACCAGTGACAGTATTAGATTTTCATCATGGAAGATCATATGGTATTTAGTTAATGTGATGATGCTATCAAACTCCTCTACTTGCCACGCGTTGATTTGAGCCACGCCTAAGATTTAGTCGTTCTTTTTTTTAGTCTTTTTTCCATCTTAATCATCTCTTATATGCTATTATACTTTACTTTAATAGCATTATGCATCACATGCAAACATATGCTGCATGTATGTAGTTACTATCAAACCTAAGTATTCACAAAAATTATTGAGGATAAACATACTTCAGAGCTTCCTTAGGATGTCATTTTAATTAACGAATTTTCGTTTTCAAGATGTTACCTTATGATGAATAGAACGAATCTTTACAATTCATCACAGATTTAATGGTTTTCACCATATGCATAACCTCTTTTTTCTTTTGTGTGAGTATATGAGGTATTTTTCATATTTGGATATTCACATTACGAAAGATTTCCAATGCAAATTGCATGATGGGGTATAAACCCAAGAAGCACGTGGAAAATCTAACCCAAGTGCCATGTTATCCTTTGGGACAAGCCACTTGCATTATTATAATTGACAATTCCACCATCTTCCATCGTTCGAACCCGCCATTGTGTACATTAAATCACCAAGAAATACGAACTATTCTTGAATCCTTTTCATTTTTGTTCGCTCGATTTCCATCAAATTCCATATAAATTATCGAATCGTTTAAACCTTAGGACTACTTACCTTATATTATTATTGCAACATCATCTTATTTTTTAATAGTCTCACCGTTAATTATACTTGATAATAAATAAAAGGATAAATAAAGATTGAAGAGACCTAAATTGATTAAATTCACAATGTTGATGGTTAAATATAGATCATGGACCTCCCATAATCAATCTAGCCCATTGCCTACAGGTCAACTCTCTTGGTTTGGAAAGCAGATTGCTAAATACCATAAACTAATAGTTTCGACTCAAGATCACCTAGCATGCTTCTTTTAATTTATCAAGGTCAGCATGACCAAACATGGATTAGTGGGCCTAACACACTACTGAAGGTGTGCTATTATGTAGGCCCAACACACATCCAACATGGATGAGTATATCCAACGACTTTCTTTACCTCTATCAGGTTTGAGCTAGCAAATCACATGATTCTTAGATGGGTACAATATGTAAGCACATATACATAAAGCCAATGTAATTATAACACACCATGATGTATATGTGTAATGCCATATGAATGCTATTTGAGATGTCTATCATTCAATTCATTGGATTCACATGATAACTTTATTGGTACAATATGTACGTACACATACGTAGAGCCAGATGTATTTAAAAAGGACCATGCTGTATATGTGTAATGTACATTATTTTAATACTAGATCATGTATATTGTACGTGTATATGTCGCTTTAGGTGTATAGCTAGCAAGCTAAGAGATTTGCTAGTCTGTCCTAGAAAAAGTGTTATGATCATAACTCACATGGAATGGGTTGGTATGGTCCTCTCACAAACCCTGGATGTTTCTGAAGCAAATAATAGTAGGGGACCAAAATGGTCACAAGTCATAATATATGCATCCTATGAGATATATATGTATTACTGGGCCACACACCATATATGGTTAATAGTACAGTCCCTCGGATCTTAAATATACATGGGTAGTAACAAAAGAGAAGAAAAGATTCAGTGAGTCTCATACGCATTAGTGATGTATAAATATAGATATTTTTTTTTTGTTGAAATTTTATAAAACTTATGCACTGTTCTCACCACTTGTTTAAAATACATTGACACTTATATTGCGAGAAATTTTAGCTTTAGAGACACAAATTTTATTTCAAAAATCTCCATCGCTTAATTCTTTTAGAGACAAATAAATTTGCGATAGAATTTTTAGCAAATTTGTTTCTATTTTAGAACTAGCTATTATTAAATATCCAATTAGCAAATAATAAATAAAATTATTCCGTCTCATATCTGTCTTTGGTTCAAGATAAACTATTAAAAAAAACAACCATCATTTGCCCCTTATTTATCCTTCTTAGGAGGTTACATACTTAGCATTGAAGTTTTCATATTAACTAAACCGATAAACTAATTGATATCTTCATGAATAAAGTCTCACTACTGTTTATTTAAAAGATATCACAATTTACAATATTATAACTATAAAACATTTTAAATATCGTTTATAATTAATTTTTATTTTATAATTTCACTTTGTCTATTTATTAAAGATTTTTCAATAATATTTTATTAGAAAAATAAATAATATTTATATATACTAAGTTTACATTTTATGATAATTACTTTAAATTATGTATTTATCATAGATATATAAATTTTTTAGTAGTATATTATAATTTTTTTGCTAAATATGATATTATTATTAAAAAATATTATATAGTATGTATATATAAATAATATTATACATTTAAATTTATATATATATATTTTTATAATATGTAATAATTATACTTTTCACATTACTTGCTTTATCTTTTATATTAACTTAACAAATTATATATTTTTAAGTAATATGTTATTTTCATATAATTTTTTATTACACTTAATAAATTATGTAAAACTTATAAATATATAAATTTTATTAGATATATATAATATATACTATAAAAATATAAAAAAGATATTTTTCATTATATATTAATAAAATAATATATACTATAAATTTAAATATATTTATATTGAACTAATTATTTTATGTTATACATATTATTATTTAAATGCATTATATTTTTACATAGTGTTTTTTTTTGGAAAATATGTTATTATATTTTAAATAGTATATAGTATGTAAATAAAATTATGCAAGATATATATAACAATTTTTTTTTTGTATATTCAATAACATATGAATAATTATAATAAATATATATAATAAAACATTATAAATAATATGAATATATATATATTTATTAATATATTATTAAAATAAATTTTTATATTTATATATTTATATGTGTTTTATTACTAAGTTTACATTTTATTATAGTTATTTTATTTTACATATTTTATTATTGAAATATACTTTATTTTTAAGTAGCATTTTATGATATTAGTTATATATAACATATTATATTATTGTTATGCATTATTTTATCAAGTTGTATATTTTAATTTTTTTATATAAGAAGTTCTTATTGCAAAAGAATATATAATAGAAGTAAATAATAACTTATGAAATGTATAAATGTTTATAACAAACACATTTTAAGTACTATTTATTATTTATTTTATAATATATAAATACGTGAGATATTAATAACTATATTATGAATAAAATATATAGTATTAGTTGTAAATGACATATGATTATACATATTATATTTATTATATAATTAAATTAATTTATAAATTAATATAAGTCCATATTATATATTATTCAATTATATATATTATATATAGTTAAAATTTTATTTTAAACATATTATTTATATATACATATATATAATAATACAATTTAGAGACAAATTTACAACATAATTTGAAAAAATAATTTATTTTCTTATGTAATTAGAGACAAATTTGCAACAGAAAAAGTTCAGTCGTAAATCAATTTTTACTCTATTCATGTAAAAATATCTTCTTCTTTTTTTCTAAAATAATATTGATGCGAAATTTCCTAAGGTTGTCAAATTCACTATTTTATCCTAAATGGCCAATGACTCTGTTAAACCTAAACATAGAAATATATGTTTTTACAATCTATGTAAATAAGTTTTAAAAAAACTCTAGATATACTTATAATAGTTATAAAAACATAAAATACATCATGGAAATAATAATAAGAAAACCAAGTTCTTTAGAGACAGATTTTTCATGTTCAAAGACATTTTTTTTTTTCTAAAGTTAAAATTTCTTGAAGTGATATAGGTCATGTATATATTAAAAGCACCAAAACATGAGTCGAAATTAAGATATTTTCTAAATATTTTGTTTGAAAAATTTTATGGTTAGAAAAGAAATGAAAATTTCAAATCTTACTAATCTTTGATGGCATAAATTGAAGTAAATAGATTCCCTAAACCTTAGAGCTATACTCAGAACTTGAATGAAGGCTTAACATTTAATAGGGACTAGGTAAGAGAGAACAAAAGAGTAAATGAAATCAACATGTGACAGGAAAAATAATGTAAACCTAAATGGTTAGTCAATTTTTAGAAGCCTATTTTATATATTATATATATATATGTATAAATTTAAGTTTTCAGCCTTCTTGATTTAGATAGTTAGTTTTGTAAATTTGGTGAAGTTGCAAAATTCTTCCAAGTTTAACATGTGAACGTGTAATTTTTAATAGATTCTATGCAAAAGTGATTTTAAACTCCATACAATTTGAAAAAATTAATTTAAAATCGTAAACTCGTAAATTATATAAATAAAGAACCATGATATTGACAATATACAAATTTGACTCGATTAATTTGTATGACATTTACAGTTGCTGAGTCAACTATCAATTAGTCAAAACAATATTAAAAATTTAAGCTCTATTTAAGTAACGCCCCAAAAATTTAATTTGATTAATTAAATAACTTAAGGCGCTACCGCCAGGTATAATACTCTAAAGTATTACACGCTAAGACTTTCTTTAAAAGATTTTGTGAAATGACTTAACTTTAATTTCTATTTAACTTCCATATATATGTTTTATTTGTCTTAATTATTGAACTTTATGAGCATGTTGATTTATGAGAGTCATGTTTGGTAATATTAATATTGGAGTAGATGAGTTGGCAATAGGCTAAATGTGTTTAAGTTATTATATCTTGAACATTACATATGTGTTATTTTGCATGTGTAATGAAATTCATGTTATTGTTTTATATATATTAATGTGTGTATAGTATAATTAATATTTGTATCTTTTATGCATTAATATGTTTGTGTTATGTTTAAATTTATAAAATCAACTTTTGAATTGTCTAAGAAATTGTTGACAGAAATTTTACTCAATTAAGCCCATTTCTCATGCCTAAATTGCACCCAAATGAGCTCCAAATTAACCCAAATTCAACTCAAAGTCTTATATGCCTCAAAAGTCAAATTTACGATATTAATGAGTCAAAAATTTGCTTAATTAAGGCCTCTTTTGGCAGCCCTCCATTTCCATACGAATTTCCCTCTTCTTTCTTTCCTTTTTTCTTTTTCTTTCCTTCAAACTATAAGCCTTAAACCAAAGACTAATACTGTAAAGACCCGATCCTCTAAATCCCGAGACTTAGAGTACCGAATCCCCAACCACATATAACAATTTCACATTATATGTAAGGTTGTCCTAAAACTAACAGTTTATGCAAATTGTTTGATTAAATCACTAAACTTTGTAAAGAACTTTTTAAATAAAACAAGATTGCTAACAAAAGCAATCTATACATATATTACATCAAATAACCATTGCTTTGTGTCAATACATGACACAACAAAACAATTACATGATTTCTCAAAACATGAGAATCTTAATGGATCTTAAGGTCATTACAAAAGAACTTGGCTTAACTACAAGCCTTCTATACAAAGCTGGTCCTTAGCAAAAAGTCTTCTAAAAGTCCGGGTCATCGGATCCTATTCATCCCACTCGTCCAGAAATCTTTCAAAATCGGACCCATAGCCCAAGTCATCGTAATACTCGTCTCCATGACCTGCAAAGCAGCAAAAGTGAGCCAGAGGCCCAGTACACAATAACCAATGCATAACAAGTCATCCGATTCATGTAATGCATCATAGAACAAGTGGTTATCTTTATTACATTTTGATTCACAAATCAACAAGAGGGTATTCAAACCCTGGCCACACTTCGGGAATCCAGGGATCCTGAGTAACAGCAGCTGCTCAGGGGGTTGATATAAGCAGTCCGAATACTTATATCTCCTATATCTATTTCATGAAGTTAATAGCTTCATCTAGGGTTTAAAAGCCGTTGCCCGACTCTACTTAAACTCAGTCCATAACATGAGCCTAGTTCACAAGTTCCCATAAACCTTGAACTAAATCATGGTATTTCCCCCTAAGTTTAAGCAAACGTTACACAGATACAATTCCCCCCTATCGGCTACCCACTTAACCAAAAGAATCGCTATTGCATCATAGCGTATCATTGCATCATGGTAAAGTCATTGCATCATGACTTGGTTAAGTGCCTAGCTAACATGTCATTGCATCATGACAGGTTTGCTGCTCCTCGGACCAGATTAAACAGCGTAATAGACATCCAAATCATTCAATTGTTAAGCCGAATCAATTTAGGTCAAATTAGAAATGTCTGGTCCTAGCAAACATCAAACAAATTATTGCGTACCTGAACCCGTTAGTATTGAACTAGGATCTCTCGGTGATGAATTAACCGAAGAATCCTTAACTGTAATAGAAAGGTCACAATAATTAATAAATCAACATTTATAAATTTCATTCTCACAAATATGTACATATTATATCCACATATCACAAATTATCAAAGAAATTCAAATAATTGAATATACAGCCACGAATAGGCATTTAAACGTCCTAATATATCCCAAATTGCTTACCAAAAACTCAAATGCTCAAATAACAACTTTGGAAACTTTTTAGAAAAAGCTCTCAAATTTCATAAACTCAGGAGATACGCCGGCACTCAACGCCGGCGGCGTTGAGCCGGTGTTCAATATTCTGAAAATATACACTGCCAACGCTGGCAGCGTTCAAAGGTGTACGCCGTCAGCCTTTGCATCCTACGCCGGCGGCGTTGTTTCTAGAAGCCAGCGTACAAGTTAGAAGAAAGAACGCCGGCTGACTTCCTAGCGAAAGCCGGCGGCGTTCAGTCGGCTTTAAGAAATTTGGTTCTGTGAACTTTCAACACCGCCTCTACGCCGGCGGCGTAGAGGCTCAAATTGCCGGCGTACGTTCTGAAGAACAGACGCTGGCAAATCTTCGGCATATAAGCCGGCGGCGTTGCAAACGGCGTTAGGGAAATCAATTCTGTGGGCTTTCTACACCACCTCTACGCCGGCGGCGTAGAATCCCCAGATGCCGGCGTACGTTTTTAGAAACAAGGTTAAACGAAAATTTCAAATCCCCTATTTTCCACTTTGCAACCTCACATCTTAATACACTTTAAAACTTTCCTCAACTACACTTCCACTTCATATATTCACTCCAACATGCACTACTCAATTCTAGCAACTCAAAGCATGAATTCAATACAATTAAACACTTCAAATTCTACTTCCATCAATTCTAAATTCTCCTATACCAATCCTCTTCACTTACTCCCCACATTTCATAACCATACAACAATGCATGCACAACCTCACACACACATATAAACTTCCTCAACTCATCCCAAGCATGAACAACCATTTGATCAACATTGAAATTTAATTCATCCAATACCCTACAATTACTACAAGAAAGGAAAACAAAGCAATGATCACAACTAAATCAATTCAAATACATATATATATATACCTTGTCTTGAGAATAACTTGATTTTCAACTTGATATAACCCTAACTTGAGCTTGGAAATGGAGATGGAAATGGAGGAAGAAGAAGAAGAGAGAAAAGAAGAAGAAAAGAAAATTCGGATAAAATTTTGAGCTGCCCCAAAAAGTTATCAAATTAGCTTAATTTTGACTTTTACACTTCCAAATTTACCCCTTAATGCATATATTAACCTTAGGTTGCATTTCACTTTAATTTGGACTTCATTTGGCTTGTATTTAGGGCATAAATGCTAATTTAATTACAAGGAACTTAATCAACTAGCTTAAAGTGAAATTAGGGTTGATTTACAAATCTAGCTTAGCTTAACTTTTTAATGAACAAAAGACAACATTAATAATTTCATTACTCACACATTAATGCACATAAAACAAAATATTAATATCAACATATACACATACAAAATCATATATCTTAGGCTACTCACACATAACCATACTCATTCAATTCAACTTCTTAGAATAAATTAATAAACACATGAGATTTGATTAAAATATAAATCTAGGTCATTTCAAATACCAAGCTCATTGAATAAAAAATATCTCCAAGCTAAGGCTTACTCATGTAAGTTAATACAAGTACAGACTTTTGTTTTATTTCCTTTCTTGTAGTATATATGTTAAATCTATGGTAGAATAAGTTTAATGTCTTTTGAGTTATATGGTTCATGCATTGATACAGGTTGGATTGTGTTTTGTTATTATGTGAACTTGTTTATGTGTTATAGTAGTCATAAGAAGTGCTGGTGAGGAGTAATGTTAGTTTGAGTAGTTAAAGTTAAAGTGAAGAGGAGGGGAGGATTTGATGTGATTGAAGCGGTTTAATATGTTGTTTTAATGTTCAAAGTTGTTAGGATTGATTAAGGTGGATAGAAGATAGTATATGAAACTGAATATGAACTTGAAGAAGGATTAAAAGTGTTGTAGGTTAGGAATTTGTAAAGTACAAAACAGGGGAAGTAAACTCTTTTCGAATAGGTCTATTTTTGAATGTACGCCGGCATCTGGTACTTCAACATCGTCGGTGTGGAGGCGGTGTTGAATGTGAACAGAATCGATTTCTTTAAAGCCTCTTTGAACGCCGCCGGCTTTTGTAAGAAAACTTTGCCAGTATTTATTTTTCAAAATATACGCTGGCCATTAGGGCTTCAACACCGCTGGCGTATGAGCGGTCTTGGATACGAACATAATCAAAATATTTAACGCCGGGTTCAACGCCACCGGCATATATTTCCTATGCTGCCGCCTTCATTCAAATTTTGCCTGCGTAGAAAGGCCGTATATCCCCTGAGTTTTACAAATTCAAACTTCTTCAATTTTCAATCTGTACTTCATATATGACCTTTAAATAAACATATTTTATGTATGAATTAGATGTTAAAACTATATGCTAAGCTTATTGAATCTCCTTATATAGTTAACCTAGAATTGTGATATATATATATATATATATATGTATGTGAATTCTACATTCATTTATTGATTGTTTTAATATTCTTATTTCAGTTGAAGGTTCTTCGGTTATTTCCCCTTCGAGTGAATATAGTAATTTACTATCGGGTTCAGGTACGCAATAGCTGTGTTGTGTGCTAGGACTAGGCATTCTTAAATTGATTTAATTCAATTCGACTTAATGCTTTGATGAACTGGATGTCTATTACGCCGTTTAATTTGGTTCGAGGAGCAACAAACTTGTCATGATGTAATAACATGTTAGTTAGACACTTAACCTAAGTCATGATGCAATGGTACGCTGTGATGCAATAGTGATTCATTTTGGCTAAGTGGGTAGCCGATGGGGGGAATACTATCCGAGTAACGTTTGCTTAAACTTAGGGGGAAATATCATGGTTTAGTTCAAAGTTTATGGGAACTTGTGAACTAGGCTCATGTTGTGGACTGAGTTTAAGTAGAGTCGGGCAACGATTTTTGAACCCTAAATGAAGCTATTTCTTTATGGAATAGATATAGGAGATATAAGTATTCGGACTGCTTATATCAACCCCTTGAGCAGCTGCTGTTACTCAGGACCCCTAAATTCCCAGAGCATGATCCCGGGGTTTGAATACCCTCCTGTTGTTTTGTAAAAGAAAACTTAATAAGGTAATAATGTGAATCATTGATGCATTCCATTTGATTTAAGTATGTTTGATGAATTGTTCTTGTATTTTGTTATTGTGTACTGGGCCTTTAGCTCACTTTTGCTGCTTTGCAGGTAGTGGAGATGAGTTATATGATGATTTGGGTTACGAGTCAGATTTTGAGAAATTCATGGATGAGTGGGACGAGTAGGACTCAAATGCCCTGGATTTTTGGAGAAGCTTTTGTTAAAGCAAAAGTCCTTGTATAGAAGGCTTGATAGATAAGCCTAAGATGTAAAGACCTTAAGATCTCTTAGGGTTACTTTTTGTATTAAGAAAACTTGTAATTTTTGTAGTGTCTTGTGTTGACACTAAACTTTGTACATATGATGTATAATATGTATATATTGCTTTTATTAGCAATCTTGTTTTGTTAAAGGTTGTTTATAAAGTTTTAGAAGATTTGATCAATCAATTATCATAAATTGTTAGTTTAGGACAACCTTACATGTAATGTGAAAATGTTATATGTGGTTGGGGACTCGGTACTCTAAATCTCGGGATTTAGTGGGTCGAGTCCTTACATTTTGTTTATGTTGAACATTGCTACTCAATTTTAGATTCTGAAATCGTTTAGTTGAATTTCTAAATCAGCTGGATTTGACAGCGGAAAATCTATTTTATAAAATAATTTCTAAATAAAAACACTTCAGAACTTCTACTCACTCAAATGGAAGAACTTTCACTTAAACAACGCTTTACAAAAGCTTAATTGCAAAACATGGGCACCAACAAGTCCTTTTTAAGAAATATTACAACTTAGAATATAAATTCAACTCTTAATACATAAATAAAACAAGTCCTATTTTTTAATTTTT
Organism: Combretum micranthum; assembly: GCA_024138025.1. Taxonomy (NCBI): domain Eukaryota; kingdom Viridiplantae; phylum Streptophyta; class Magnoliopsida; order Myrtales; family Combretaceae; genus Combretum; species Combretum micranthum. Next base: position 1,002,663 of record JAMXBD010000060.1, on the reverse strand, counting down.
AATTTTAATTTTTATTTAGACTGAACTTTTAATAACACAAGTAAAGAGCGAAATAAACCCTATTTTAACTTATTTTTTAAAATTTAGGTCCTAAAGGAACAAAATGAAAATAAAGGTCCTAAAAAAACGAAAAAAAAAAAACAATTGAGACTCTTCTACTATATTTTCCCTTTGAAATATACCGTACTATATAGTTTTTGAAGTCTTAACTCTTTCACATTTTACTTCTATAACGCCTTAAATTTAATTAAGGCATATATCGTCACATGTAATACCTCATGTATTACACAAGCAGGCTTTTTTAACCGAATATTGTTTATGTTGAATATTGCTAATCAAATTTAAACTTTGAAATCATTTAATTAGATTCTAGAGACAACTGGATTTATAATAAGAAAATAAACTAAATAAAAACATTTCAAATTTCTACTCACACGAGTATATCAACTTTCTCAATAATAAAACTTTATAAAAACTTATTACAAATATATGGGTTCCACAAGGCCCCTTTAAAGAAAATACGATTTCAAAGATAAATCTAGATCTTATTAAAAAAAAACAAAATAAGCTAAAATACAACCACAACCCTAACTCAGTTTACACCTCTTCCCAAAATCTAATTAAACGGTTTCAGAATTTAAAATCGGTTAGCAATGTTCAACATAAACAATATTCTTTTATAGGAAGCCTAAGCGTGTAATACAAAAAGTATTATACGTAGCGGCAATCGCATTTATGAAAATTTAAGGCATTATAGAATGCTATCAGAGCAAATGTTTATATTGAACATTGCTCTCTCACATAATGAATTAGGTTACATTTTAGAATGAGCGAGTTGAGTGTAGGAAAAGCTTGGTTTTTCGTTTGTGTTATATTGATTGTCCAATCTCTAGTATAAGATTTAATGAAATTTATTAATCGTACTAAATTAATCTACTTGGCTTAAATTTATTTCCTATTAATAAATGAAATGGAATTAGCAGGAGTATTGTATAAATTGTTTTGCATGCTTTGTTGAATGTTGTATGATTCTACCGCTTTATGTAATATTATATTATTTGATGCATATATATGCTCTTTTTGATTATTTTGTTTTGAGATGTATTTATGAGTGTTATATATAGTTGTGTGTTTGAAATTTGATTTAGCTAGAATAATTTTGTGATTTTGAGTATTGTATTTATGTGTGATTCATTTTGTGATAGGTGTGTTTTGTGTGATATATGTGTATGTTTGGTATCATATTTTATTTATGATACGATTGAATGTATGCTTGATGTTTGTTTGTAAAATGAACTTAATTCAATTTGGTTAAATGTAGGAAGAGCACAGATAATCTAGAAATATATGTGTATGTTTGGTATCATATTTTATTTATGATACGATTGAATGTATGCTTGATGTTTGTTTGTAAAATGAACTTAATTCAATTTGGTTAAATGTAGGAAGAGCACAGATAATCTAGAAAAACATACGGAATCACCTACTCCCCCCTCTTCCCCAAACAAACTCATAATTTATAAGTTAACTTGGATATCCTTAAGATTGATAATAAATCTAATGTACTAATAATTATTTAAATCGAATCCAAAATTTTGCTATAATTGAAAGATAGTTTATTAATAATAATATAGTGATAAGATAGAAATTCTAAATCAATCGTCAAAATGAAATCTTAGTTATAAGCTATATAATTTGAAAATTTTGTTTGAAACAAAACTACAAAATCAAGATATATATATATATATATATAAATGACGAAAATGAAAATCTTAATTATAATTTTGTTAAGATCAAAGTAATAAAAAATTTAATATTCTTAATAATCAAAAGAAATATGACTACTATATATTTCTTATGCATGTCGTCATACATATCCAGGCAGCAAATTTACAACCTTCAATTATTATTGTCGTGTTGCGTTGGTTGGTGTAATGTCGTTGTATGTCCTTGTGAGTCATGAGTCGGATCAAGTCAAGTCAAGTCAAAGTCATAAGTTTCGTCAAGTTGGAGTTTGTGTTTGTTCTGTCAAGTAAATGAAGGTTGAAAAGCCGCTAAACTAGTTCCTATTGTTATATGCTTTATTGCATGATATATCAGTCATATAAAGTTGGACAAACTTTTCAAAAGTGCAAATTAAGAACATTAAACCAAATGATAATTATGTGAATGATTAAAAGGAATCATACTAAAGTTAGATAAATAATTTAAATTTTTGAATTAAGAAATTGAAGAAATACTGAATGAATAATAAATGTTTATAAAATGATACTGTTAAACCTAAATGACATTAAAATTTTCAAATTGTTTACAATAAATATCAAATATTTTTTATAAAAGAAACAAAATAATGTAATCACATAAGTTAACAAGTAAAATTGATAAAAATAAGTATTTGAAAAATAATTTAAAATTTCCTTAGAAATCAAGTGTAATCACAAAATTTGAATAAAAAATTATTAGAGTGTGCAACGAAAGTGTAATGGAAGAATAAAATTCTTAAAATGATTAAAAACTTAAGAACAATAAAGTTGAAATTAATATGAAATGTCCTATACCAACAAATAGTCAAGTGAATTTCGAGGATGAAATTCTTCTAAGGGGAAAAGAATGAAACGCCCTAAACCCGCACCTAATTAAATTAAAAATGATTTAATTGAATAACATAATAGATAATCATTTATGATATTAAATTTGAGCTTAGTTAGAATTTATCTTAGATAATTAAATAGATCAGGTAAAACAAACAAGGAATTATATTTAGATAATTTGACATAAATTTTCTTAGTAAATAAATGAAATTGAGATTTGAGATTTTAAATGTCTTTCAAACTCCTAAACTCTTAAACTTTAGTCAACTTTCATTTTCTTAAATCCTTATAAATTTTGAAAATAATTGCTTAATTAAAAATATCAGTTTTAATCCCTAATCTGAATTAAATATCAGTTTTTCATAAACTAAAATTTTAAATTACGTTTTTATATCAAGTCATAAATTTCTAATATATATGGTCTCAAATTATTTTCTATCTAATGACGATTCTTAAAATAATTATCAGCCAGGTTTCACCCCTAATACCCCTACTTTAAAAATATCTACAAAAACCTACGTTTTCTTTTTCTTTTCCTTTTCCTTTTGCCACCTCCCTTCCTTTTCCTTCTTTTTCTTTCTTCTTTCTTCCTCTTCTTTCCCATTTGTTTCTCTTCTTCTTCTCTTTTTCTTTTGTTTCTTAAAATCCAAACCTAAATCTCAATTCCAACAAGATCATAGGATAAATCAAAGTTAGAAAACAAGATAGAAGATAAAAAACATGCATGAAAGATCATGTTAATTAGGCTTATCAACATGTAAGATTGTTATTTTCTTATTTTGATTGTTGTTTATGTATGTATATATTGTATCAGGACCAGATATATGTAGAACTTATGATAATATTGATAGATTAAGGATATATGAACATGTTTGCTAAAAACCTAAATATGTGCATGTTGTGTAGGTTAAGTGTTTAATTAAATGAAATGAAAGAATATGATGTAGATATGCATATATAAGTGTTTATAAGATGAGATTATGGATGTTTATGTTAATCACAAGTTGTTGTTGATGTATGTTGAATCAAGTGGTTAGAATTAGTGTAAAAGACAAAGGAAAAATGTAACAAGCTCCCTCTATTCATCACAGCTGTATCATGACCGGTGATAGGGTGGAAAATAAAGTTAGGGGTGACTACGGGCGTTACAACGATCGTGATCCCCTCTGATCAAAAGTTAAAGCATGATAACGGGTGTTATAATGCAAGTGATGAACATCACAACCTAGATCATGATTGTTACAAAGCGTGTGATCTCCTTTGATAAGAATTTTCAAAGGAAACAGTTGCATCATAGGTGACAAGGCACGTTATTGTTGAATCAAATCAATGCATAATTTTGATGAGAGAAGTATAATAAAGTTTAATATTTTGAAAATTTGACAAATCTTTGAAATATACCAAGTATATATATTATCTTCACAATTGAATAAATGTTTACATGCCATTCTAATAAGTGTCATAGCAGACAATTACTGTCCAAACACTGCAGACTTAGCGTCCAAACGTTATTTAATTTAATTCTTACCGAGAGCAAGGTTATGCATTTCCTGTCACTACTGGTTAGACGGTAATGCTTGGCATTCGACGGGTATATGTTTTTTCTACAAGGTTTCGAGCATTGTTCGAATGCCATGTGAAGATGCCTCATACTGTTTGGATGCTGCTGACATGCTGTTCGGATAGTAATCCCCAAAAAACTAGCCATTGTAGCATTAATTGCAAACGGAATTTATTAGTCCAAGGCACAAAAAGCAAGTCAAATGAGAAGCGTATTATACATGTTTTCTATGAGATGAAGACTAATTGTTGAGCTAATAAATTGCTAGCAAAGTCTTGTACTCTCTCAAATCATTATATTTGTCTTTAGTTCTTTAATTTACTTTAAATTGAGAGTGACAAAAGTGAGTAACACTCTTGAGTATTATTTACAATATTGTAAAAGAGTATTACTTGAGTGATTTTATCAAGTATTGTTGGTTGGGTATAGTTCATTGGAGCATTGATTATTTTGTGATTAATAAAGAGTGTGAAGACCTCATTGGAGGCATTGGTGTGATCGTGGAGATTAGGAAGCGGGTTGAATTCTATGTTAAAATCACAAGCTTGTTTCTCTCAACCTTACTCTCTTTACTTATTGCATTATATACTGTTGCTTTGGTTGATTATGTTTGGTAGGATAGTTTTTGATCCTTATTTTTAAAAGAATTGCATAAATTTACCTACTGTATTGGGAAATTTTCATTTATCTCCTTATTATGGCGTGACAAGGCCCATATTGGTGATCACAGCCTCCATTCAAGCGTGATGAGGTAGGTGATGACGATCACAGCTCTCATCACGGGCATGATTTATCCCTGGTGTTGTTTGAAAATAAAACTAAAATAAAATGAGATAAAATGAAGTAGATGAATGATAGTTGATATGTTATATTAGTTAAATGATATAATTAAATATTAGTTTAGTAAATTTACAGATTTAATAAATAATTGGATTAAATATAGAAGTTAGATATAAAATGAACTTAGTTAATAAACTTAAGTTCAACTTGACTTAATAAGTTATAGTGAGTTAAAAGGAGTTTGATTAAGTTTAATCACCTTAGCTTAGTAATTGAATTAAATGATTGACTCTAATCAATATGGCTAAGTTAAGTTAAAATAAGCTTAATAGTTAATAATTGACTTTGGTTAATGAGTTAGGATAAATCATGAATAACATAATTAGTATGTTGTTTCAAATATATACTCGTTTGGCAAAAGAATGTTTTTGAAAATGAATGTTTTGCTGATGTTGTTGTAATAAAATAGTATAAACAAAGTGAAAAAAAAATACTTCGATAGAAAATGGAGAACTATTCGTATTTTAGCAGGGCGATCTTCGCAGCCATAGTGGGGTACCTAATTAGTGTCTGATCAAATAAGATTTTAATGACAATTTGATATAATGGATAATTAATTTAATTTCTTATATGGTTTTAATTATTAAATAGATATTGATATATGATATATCTTCTCAAAGGGCTTCAGAGACTTTATTTGGATTTCATATAAAAGGTATGTAGTGACGTGCTTGTTGTTTGTTAAGATAGACATCCTTGATGAACTAAAACTTAAAGACGACCTTTATATTTAGTGTTGCTTGTGCCTGTGCTTGTGCCATTGAATCCGGTCCGAGGAGTGCTAACCTTGTCCCAGGGGGGACATGGTAGTTTATGTGCCTAGGTCATCTCTGTCATGATGCAATGAGATTTATAGGTGGCTCAGACGGTATCAGCGTAATGTTTTCTTATGCTTGAAGTGAATTAACATAGTTTTAGTTCACGTTTAGGGATACGACTGAACTAACTGATGTTATGGACCGAGATTAAGTAAAGATAAGTGATGGTTGCAAACCCTAGACGATGCTATTTTCTTGTAATGTTATGTAGGAGATAAAGTTATTCGGGTTGCCTATATCAACCCCATGAACAACTACAATTACTCAGGACCTTGGTTCCCAAGATTGTTTTGGAGTATGAGTACTTTAGTGTTGATTTGTTTACTTTTGTTTAAAGATAATAAATTTTTGTTGTTGCATTACATTTAACTAAGCTCATGTACCACCCCTGTGTGTGATTGTTATTATATACTAGGCTTCAACTCATTATTGTTATTGTTTTCTTTTTCTTTTAGATATTATTGATGTTGATGAGGATGGTTGTTGATGATAATTAATAATGATGGATGATGATGTTGACTCAAGTTATGGGTGTTTGTGAAGATTTTGGAAAGATGTTGAAATGAGTTAGGACCGTGACTATATTTTAGTTTATTTTGTTTTGTTTTATAAAGAGCTGGATTTATCTTTGAAATTGTATATTTTTTAAAGGACCTTGTGGAGCCCATTTGTTTGTAACATGTTTCTATAAAGCTTTATTTTCAAGAAAGTCGATCTACTCATGTGAGTCGAAGTTTGAAATGTTTTTATTTAGTTTATTTTCTTGTTATAATCTAGTTTTCTCAAAAATCTAATTAAATGGTTTTAGAATTTAAAATTAGCTAGCAATGTTCAACATAAACAATATTCTTTTAAAGAAGATTGAGCGTATAACACATAAAGCTTATACATGGCGGCAATCTCCTTAATAAATTTTTGGGCATTACAACTTTTTTCGTACATTTGATTGATTCATGATGATATTATTATCACATCTATTTTTATAATAATATAATCAACCTATAATTAGTTCAACATAATTCTTCTCTTTAGGTATTGTATAAGTTACATTCTAGTTTCTAGAGGTTGAGGCCAACAAGTCCAGAACAAAAAAATGTTCCTTTGATACATATCTTTTCTTTTTCTAATGCCCTTTGCATAAAACGTGGATACAAAGGCATCAAAAGGAAGTTAAATATCATTTATATATTTTTTCACTTACTTTTTGTATGTTCTTGATTTATATGCTTTATTTTATGATTTGCAAAATTAATCCCAAAATGAAATATGAATTATAGTGGATAGGCACTCAATACTTGAGAGCATGACATTTTCATCCGACCACTAATCAACCACTGTTTGTCCTTTACCTATTAGACATAGGGATGACAATGACGATGCACACCTTTTTAGCTTGTCATTTTGTGGCTCTTTTTCCTATTGGAGTTTTGCCCTTGTTCAAGCTCAAAGATGATGTTTGTTTATTGAAATTTCATTTTTTTTATCATGTGATAGAATTCTTGGTCTTTTGCACATTTTTAACTAATGCAACAAAAAATATTAAGAAGATTTTCTCAAGTGCACAACATATTCCATGAACATCCCCTAAATGCATATCTTCACCAATCCCTTTTCATCACACATGTCTTGGTGCTTAGGGAGCACTCTTTAAAGCACTAAATACATTTTATTAAGTCTTCTTTGAGTTAGTTGAAGTATCCCTGCATTAACTAGAGTGGACCTCCCTTACTTGGAAAAAGTTTCTCAAAGGACATTTTGCACATGCTCTCACATGAACCTACTAACCTAGGGAAGAACTAAAATATCATGCGTGAACCTTCTTTGTTAGAGACATTGAAAATTCACTTAGCTTCAAATCATCATCTAGCTTGTAAACTTTCAATGTCTCGATAAATCTTAGTAAGTGTGCTTTAACATTTCATTTCTTGTCATTAGCAACAACAATTTTGGACAGACATAATTTTTTAGGTAAAATTTTTATAGTAAGGTAACGGTATTAAAGTTTGAGATCCCATGATGGACTTTATGATATTTCTTCTAGATGCAAATGTAAATCTCCCTACGTAACAAAGAGCAACTTGGGGCTAATATTATAGTTTCCATAGGCAAAGTAAGGGTAAGATTAAGGTGGCTAGTAGATCAACCAGGGTATAATAGAAGGAATATTAGCACATGAGGATTAAGAACCTTTAGGATGAATCCCTACATTTCTCACATGAGGTTTTGAAGCTTGTACAACCATAGACTCTTGACATTCTACTCATCTCCTCCATAGGGGATGTCTTCATTAGCAATAGGAGGATTAGTTGGTTAAACTACTTATGCGGTGCCTTGCTATGCAACATAGGGTTTAGTAAAACCTAACCTTATTACACAGTAATAATGGCATAACAATGCCACAGATTGATTCGTGGGTTTAGTTTTTGTAAGATGCACATTATGTTCGCAGACATAGCTTCTTGTGCCGTTAATTGGCATCTTTTAGTTGTGACATTCTTTATTTAATACCTTCTTGTTTGACATCTTATTTTTATGTAGTGTTATTGGTGGGGTCAAGTTATCAATTTGCTTTGTCCTAAGCAAAGTTACCAAAATATAGATGACAACATGCGTACATGTAAGTCTCACACTTCACATGGCCTCATAAATGTAATATGACACTTATATAAGCAAGGGAGGGAGAATAAATAATCCTAGAGAGTTCAAATTCACATATAATGAGTGGAATAGTTGTAAAGTGTCGACCCCACTATTTTAAATAAGTAAGTCTTCTCATTCAAAGTCTCATTCAATCTTTTAATAGAAGTTTGACAATGCAATTACTTTTATCTAAATCTTTACTTTCTCTAACAAGGATGAGTTCTTGAGTATTTATAAAATTCCACAGTCAATGATGTCCATTAGATTGCACCAATAGTCAATAATTGAGATCAATCTTTCTTTTAATGAATCTTGAGTGGGCTTATCTTCAATGTTTAGACTCATGAAAAGCTTATTTAAGCCTTGAGTCTCTCTATGAGAGTTGGGGAGCAAATAAGGCATTTGTCAAGTGGTCCATATTCTTACTAAATCTCCTTAAGTCTTTCCAAGTCTATTGAATCTTAATACATTTTTAGCCCTCCATAGTAGATTTATGTTATAATTTATTTTTCTTTATTAAATGATTATTTGTTTTGTGTATATTAATTATAATGATGTTTTTAAATTTTGATTTTATCAGTTGTATTTGGTGAATTATGATTTGCAAATTGTTAATGTAATAATATACATAAATATAATATAATTTAATCTTTCATAAAAATTTATTCCATCATATCAAGCGGGTACATTTGAGTGGTGGGAATATTTTCGAAATAGAAATTCCAAAACAAAAGAAAAAAGATTTTATCGGTGCTAATACGCCAAATATTTACATCAATACTAAATATGTACTAATATAAATTTTACCAATAATGGATAGCCTTTAAAAACCCTAACTCAGGTATCAAAATTTTACTAATATTTACATTTATATGCCTTTGTGAGTAACCATTAAAACGTTTTGCATCCTTAAGGATTAACTTGTTCGAGTTTGGTTGGTTAACTTTCTCTAATGTTGGGCTTGAAAAAGAAGAGCAATGCAATACGTGCGCATCGTCAAGTTAGTGGGTTCATCTTCACGACCGCAAGTCAAGGTTTGAAGACAAGAGCATGATACTCTTTACCAATCAAAGCAGCAGCTGTTTTAGGTCTGGACAAGGAATTTATGATGAAATCTACAGTAAAAACAGTTGCTACTTGCGAAAGTTGCATGGTGTTGGGGTCCCTACTAATTTAAGATCATTTGAATTACCTCTTTCCCCCTCTCTCTATTCTGAAACATCATGGGTGGACAAGGTCTGATGCCACACATGCGTGTACCCAACTTGAATTCTGCAACCCCTTTTTTTCTTCTTTTCCTCATGTGTTGGTGGGGCTCCCTTTCAGACTTAGAATCGCCATTCGAATCCTAGAATCGGTGCCAGTACGTTTCATATATTTTGTCTAGATTTCCAAAATCAATCGTGTGTTTTCCTTCTCATTCCCCGTTAGTAGATACTGCATTCCCATTATAAACACTTAAAATGGAATACTTTTAGTTATGTTAATACACAATATACGAGATTGAGTAATTTTTTTTTTAAAAAAATAAGTTTCTATATATTTGTTTATTGCACAAGGGTGGATGGAATTTTCTAAGCTTTGTTTTTCCTTTCTTTTTTTTTTTTTAACAATATACTTAAATTTTATGTTTTTTTCTGAAATGTAAGTGTTAATGGATGTTTCATGTGCATATGTTGAAAGTTCAAAAAAATAAAAAATAAAAAATAAAACCTTTTTATGACCCTTTTACATTTTATGCATAAAAAACCCTCTTAGCATCCTCCTAGAATGATACCAAACATGATGAGGTTTCGTTTGTTACAAGGTAAACTGTTTATTAGTGAAAAATGCTTTGTATTAAGAATATATTTTTGGAAATATGCTTTTATGCGTTTTTAAAATTATATGCTAAAAAGCATTTATATTGTTTGACATGAATTTTATGTAAATATTATTCTTACCTAAATAAAGTATCGAAAGGTATTATTTTTGCTTCTTCTTTTTTTAATTATTTGTTTGAATTTTTTTCCTTAATTAGACTTTTTTCCTGTTAGTCGTGCAAAAATACTAAAATTTTCAATTTGAAATATTATATTCAACTTGATACGCTAAGCAAAAACAAGGTTTGACCTTGAATCCTCTCACAATCATTGTTTTTTTTTTTTTTAGACTTTTAGGATTATCACTTCATATATAAATAAGTCAAATTGAGGTGATAAAAACACTATATTTCAGCTCAAATTCAACTTAAAATTTCAACACTTAAACTTTATTTAAACTAAATTAAATTTAGGATTTGGAGATTAAGCCCAACTTCGCGTGCCATTAAACGAATTCAAACATGACCTAATTAAATTGATTTACTTATGAAATCTATTTTATATTATAATTATCATATTATTAATATCTAAATTTGATTCCAACTTGATTATATATCTACTTACGTTGAACTAGATTACACTTATAAATTAGTTAAATTGAATATTACAAATTCAAGTTTAAGCTTCAATTCAAATCTATTATTATCTAGTAAAGTTAAAATAGCTCATGAATTGTTGAACTCTCTTGTATCCTTAACTATTACTTCAGGGAGAAAGGCTTTAGTGGTGATGCACATCACATTATCACAAGCGTTAAGTATAGGCACTAGTTATTTAGGGTCTATTTGAATTTTCTAATATTTATCTATATCTTATATTTTTCTAATCTGTTTAATATATTTATGAGTATAAATGTTTATTTTTATTTATATCCATTCTTGATAAATATATGTTTAAAAATGAAAAAAAAAGAGATGTGAAAATGTTCAAAATAAAATGAAAACAATTGATCCTTAAAAACTATTAATTAATTATAGGGTTAATTACAAAAACACAACATGTGTTTTGATCAATTTGTAAACACATGACCTGTGTCAATTTTTTTGATAAATATGTGATCTAAATTTTATATGAAATTGCCAATATTATTAATAATTTTAGAATAATACGTGTTAATATTTTATTGATCTTAAAAATTAATTTTAAATTTTCTCTTTTTAATTTTTTTAAATATATTTTATTTTTGTTTAGTAATATTTTTTATTACATTAAAATTTTTTAATCTAATAAGACTCCAACATATATCATTCAAATAATAATTAATTATATTAACATCTTTATATGAAACTCGTATAATCTATTTATAAAAAAAAATTAACATAAATTATATATTTATAAATTAATTAAAATATAAATTATGTTTTTATAATTAATCCTTAACTATATCATACCTTAGAATATAATTAATAATAATCCACTGGGGACCTAGGGCCCGCCCGGGCAAGCCTACCTTATTAATGGTGATGGGATGGTAAATGGTAGTGTAAACGGTAGAGTGAGAGAGTGGGATTGGTGGAGCGTTTGATGGAAGTGGAAACAAGTAAAGATCGCGGTGAAAAAGGTCATAAGATATGGACACGTGTTGTGGGAGTGTAACTGTCGGGGTTCGGGGATTACGAGGACAGGTACTGCGGTCGAATTCAAGTTGTGGCTCTCGTCAACGTGCGAAAGCTGTCAGACACGTGCATGGGTCGTTCAAAGCTAAGCATCCTGGGCCAGCTTAATTAACTCACCCCATTACGCGACACCACATTGCAGCCGTGCAAGAGTGAGGCTGCAACACCCTTTTTAGTTTTTATTAAACACGAGGCGTTGAGATCCATTTATTAAGTGCTAACAAAAAAAAAAAAAAATTATATAAGAAATTATTGGTCAATTATTCGTTGGGTTTTATATTCGTTCTAATTCAAATTAAAAATTGTTGAATCTCCCGCTAAATTAATTGAATTGAGCTTAAATTTTATATGTGTTTTGGCTTGTATAAATCCAATTGAAGTTGATTCAAGTGTAAATATTAGTTTAGTTTAAGAGTATTAATATTATTATAATTAAATTTTTTTTTATTAAATTGAACTTAAACAATTTCATTTGAGTCTAGTTCAAATGCACTAAACGTTACTTCTAGTTAGGCTTAAATTTACAATTTTAAACTCAATCAAACACAAATCACTACATAAAAATTAAGATTTAGACATAAAAATTCTGCAATATAAGATTACTAAGTAGTTTTATACATACAAATAGAATTAATGAAGCTAGTTTATATAATAAAAATTTAATTACAAAAATAAAACTTTTATCTTTAAAAACTCAGTTTTTCTTATAATGAATTAAGCGATGTTTTCATAAATTTGAGTCAAACTCACCGGTTTAAGATTCATATTGCGACCAGAATCATTATCAAAACCCTATTTTCATATCATATATTTTACTTTTTCATGAAATATACTTATTAAGAAGATAAAAGAAATTTCAATTCATGACATTTAACTAGTGTTTGAAACACTAGTTATGAAATTGAGCCATATATTTCTTCAATTATCACTTAAAAAGAAAATTATATGCCGACTACCGTACTACGATCTGATCATTCGGATAATATTTGTTGGGTAGAAATTTAAACATTATCTTTTGGATCGTACGTAGTGACGTTTCAATTCCATGCATGTTACACAAAAATACGTGATCTACTTTTATATACACATATATATACGGACAAAAGTTGCACAATGCAGGTTCTCGGTCACATTTTGTCAGAAAAAGAACTGTTCTTCTTTTTTTAATCAGAATGAAATTAGGATATTTTAGATATTTACTGCTTTATTTAGATATAAAAAATCCTCCCTTACTAATTCTTTTAAATATAGTTATTTTCCTGGCACAATGACGACGTACGCGCGGATAAAGGGACAAAGAAAAAGGGAACATGCCAACTATTTAGCAACCTTAGATTATGAAAAGAGGCGATAGATTCCATGTAAATTTGTGTGAGAGTTTATAAATCGGAATATAAAATCGAAGAACAAAAACGTAAATTCCTACATTTTATACAAAATAACTTTAAAAATTTATAAATATGCTTATAGAAATAAAACTTGAGTACATTATAGATATAAAGAAAAAAAATTAAGTTTTTGTTTTTATAATAACTTTTAAACCATAACATGACATATATTAAGAAAGAGTGAATAGAGTTAAAATTAATTTTTTTTTATTATTTTATTTGAAAGAAGTTATGGATTGAAGAAGAATAAAAATTTTCAACCTATATTAAGTTCTTCATTATATAAATGAAATAAATAGTTTTTCTTATGAATTTTACAACTATAACTCGACTTAAATGAATTCTACTAATAAGGAATGTGGGAGTCATGAGGAGGAAGAGAAAGAGATAGAAAGAGTGAGTAAAAATAAAATTGAAATAAGATAAAAAAGATGTATCATCCTAACTAATAGTTGATGAACTTGTAAAAACACTGCTGTATTTTTTATATTTTAGTTTATTTGACTCAAAAACGTAAAAACAGTAAACTCAATTAAAATTATAAGATTCTATCGAGTTTATGTATAGACACAATTTAAATCATAAGATTCTATAAACAAAATGATTTCACTTACATGTCAACTTAGAAGGGTTTCCTAAAATCGTAAACTCACAGAATAATATGGTTAATATCGCAACTTTGACAATATGGTGGAGGCAACTACCGATCACTATTACAAATGAAGAATTTAATATAAAATGATTTTGCATGATTCTTGTTACGGATATAAGAAGGATGTATATTGCGTCTTGATCTTAAAGTTGCTAAGTGTTGTTTGATGTTTGTTATTGGTTGAAATTAAATGTGGGGGTGTTTGGTTGTATATATTTATGGGATTGTACTTGATAAAAATTCAAGTTCTTTATTGATTGTTGTCATGAGTTTTAGTTTTGAACAACAAGTTTTAAGAGTGCTTGACAAATTTGAAGAAAAATAATAAAATTTGAAATTTGAGACAAATCCTCTTTGACTAGATAATTTAAATGCACTGGAGAACTCAAACATTTTTTTATATTTGTGTTGTACTTATATTTATCAAATAATGGGATAGTATAAAATTTCTTATCCATTACCCTGCATAACATGGTACAAGTATAATATTTCTTCTAATGTGTTCTCTAGTTTCTCTTATTATGTCTTATTCCTAACCAAACATTACTTATGTATTAGTATGCTATTTTTTTTTCTCATCAATATATTCTATCATGCAAATACATATTGTTTGACATATATATGTATTTTTTTAAGTAGAATTTGTGACACAATGATTGACATAATTAACAAAGACTAATCAATGATTAGTCTCAAAAGTAACATGAAGTTGAATAAATTCCCAATATAATGAATAGTTATATTATTAAAACTTAAAGTCCAAAGAACTTATAAAACCAATATATATGGTATCGCTCCAAAACCCTAAACACAAAATAATTCTAAAAAAAAGGGGAGAATAATTAAAAGGCTAATTTTAAGCCTTAAATGATGTTTTTTCAGGCCTCAAATTGACAATCGTAGGGTATAACCCCTGTAACTAATGTAGCTATTTGAAAAAGTTTTGTCTAGACATATAATAAGAAGGATTCCGAATCATATGTTGAAAATTATGAATAATTGAAGGTGGGCTGTGTGTCTACTTCTTCTTGTACCTTTTGGACTTGTCTAAATTGTTTAAAAACTGGCCTGCTATCCTCTTTGCATTATTCTTTCCCACTTGAGAAACCTCGAGTTCCCTTCTAGATACAATGGTTTGTCATTTGGATTGAAAGGAAAGATATCTACTACATTAAATGTCTAGGATTTTCCCATACTATTAAGCAGTCCAACAACATGAGCATTATCATTGATCTTCACAATCTGATATGGTCCATACTTTTTCGGTTGTAATTTGCTATATCTCTCAACTGGAAACCTCTCCCTTTGCAGGAACACCATCATCTAATTGCCTACTACAAAAATCTGCTTCCTGTGATGTTTCTCCGCTACTTCCTTTGTACTTAGCATTAGACTACTCAATCTTCTCTCGAAGTTCTGCTATCATGGATTGCCAATTTTCTACTATACTCTTCGTTGCAACATAAAAGTCAGATACTTAGGAAGCTTTATCAAGTCTAAGGCATGCCAAAGCATTTTGGGATAGGCCATAGATAATGGAGACTTCCCCATTGTCCTATGAATAGCACTGTTGTAAGCAAACTCTACCTATGCAAATGCAACATCCCATTGCTTCAGCTTCGTCCCACAGATGCTTCTAATCAGATTGCCTAAGGTTCTATTCGTGACTTTAGTTTGCCCTTCGGTTTGAGGATGGGCTGTTTTACTATAATTCAAGAAATAGATGCACAAGCTATAACTAAACTGTTTTTCAAAGAGGTGGTGTGATTGCATAGGGTGCTAAAGTCCATAACATTTGATAGAGACAACAAGTTTCTTAGTCATTTCTGAAGGACTTTGTGGCAGATGTTCGACAAGAACTTATGCCCAATGGTAATCTTGTTAATTGCCTTACTGTTCACACACATCCTCAAATTACTATCTTTCTTGGGCGTTAACAAGGTTAGTATAGTGCAAAGACTCATTCTCTCCTTTATGAACCTATAAGGACCCGCTATCATCCTTATAATAAAAACAAGTGATAACAACTCCCCAACCATATATAACCTGCAGAATTATATGTAAGGTTGTCTTAGAAGAAGTGTTTGAAGTATTATTTGCCTAAACCCTCCATACTCATACAAATAAATTTGAAAACTATTGATTTTTGTAAAACTTATAATAAAAACCCAACATCATATTTATCATATATTACAAGGGAAATAAGTTCAAGATATAAATATAGCTAGGTTTAGATATTACAAACAAAGGCTTCTTACAAGCCTTATATAAAAGCCACAAAAGGTAATTCAAATATATCATCTAATTTAAAACATCAAAAGATTTCATAACTAATCTATTACAAAATAGGAATTCCATCATGGTCCATAGTTATATCTAATCCTCCAGGTTATCTAGGAAATCCTCAAAGTCAGTACCACAACCCATATTCACGTAAAAATCATCTTGATCGTCATCTAAAATAGTTAAAATATGAGCCAAAGGCTTAGTACACAAATAATAAATACAAATGCGAAGTGATACACACATACTTAAATTAAATGCAAATGCAATAGTCATTAGATTATCATCTAATCTTTAGTTAGCCAAACAACACTGGAGTATTCAAACTCCGGATAAAAGAGAGATTTCTAGGGGAACCTGAGTAACGATGATAACGCTCAAGGGGTTGATATAAGTAGCTCAGATACTCATATCTCCTAGATAATTTTATCCAAAACGAAAAAGTAATCTTATCTAGGGTTCTCAGCCATTTCTCGACTTTACTTAACTCAATCCATAATATCGCCTAATTCAAGTGTTCCCACAAACATTGAATTAAATCATATTACATTTTCAAGAATAAGTAAGTGTTATACCGATACCGAATACCCTATCAATTACCCACTGAACCACTTATAAAAGTCATTTCAAAATGAAAAGGATGGTCTAAAAGCCTAAAACTGCCATGCCCCCAATCTGAGCAGCGTACCGCTCTTCGAACCAGATTCAACGATGTAAAAGACACTCATACAAGCAATTATTAAATTTCCTTAATTTAAAGTAACTCAAAGGAATACTTATCCTAACAAAGAATCAAGCAAGTTACTGCGTACCTGAAATTGCTTGAGAACTAATAGGGTTAACCGAGCGAGGATTTATCACTATATAAGAAAATATTGAATTCTCACTTAGTTTAAGCATTAATCAACTAATTTCAAACATAACCAATCAAAGAAATTCAAATAAATTATTACAAAGTCATAACATAGTATTAAACATCATATAATACCATACAATGCTCAACAAATATTCAATTGATCATATATCAAGCTTTGGAAATATTGGAGGAAGTTTTTGAAAATGAAAACTGCAGGGGACACGCGGCCTTCAATGCCGGTGGCGTACTCGGCACTAAAACTCAACGCTTGCCATCGCTGGCGACGTTCAACAATATGCCGGCAACGTTATATTCTACACCGGCGGCTTTGATCCGGTATAGATTGCAGTTCCAATTTTCCAAAATTTCCAAGAGTTCCACATGATTGGTCCACGCTCGTGGATACTCCCAACACCGGTAGCATTGCCATGTACGCCATCAGTGTGGGATCTTATGCCGGTAGCTTATTGCCAACATAGATCTCTGGAACAAAATTACATGATTTTCACGAATTCTCTTATTTTATTTGTAAAATTTACACATTTAAAATCCTCCAAACTCATTCTAAGCTTCCCAAAACTTGTTATATGTTCTTAACACCATTCAACAAACACTAACTCCTCTTCAATCCATCAATCACTCAACTACAACATCACACAAAATTTGCATTTCAACTCCACATGCCCATTACACTACTCCTTTGCCATCCTAACACAATTATCCCAACACTTCCAAATTCATATAAAACATATACTACAAATTTCTCTAGCAACATAACATTACTCAAACCACCATCAATATATAAAAATCATCCTATCACCATTTAGCATATAAACCCTATTCTAACAAAAGCATAACTTAAATACACATAAAGTAAGAGGAACACACTTACCATATGGGCTTTGTGCCTTGGTTTTGGAGTCTTGTTGCAAGCCTTTGAGAGTTTAAGTTGTAGAAGATGAAGGGTTCAATTGTATATGGACATGGGAGAGCTTTTGAGAGAGTTGAAATGTTGTTTTGAAGCTTTCTGGTGTGTGTTATGTTGGTCTGAAATTTTTAGACCAATTTTGCACTTTCAAAAGTTGATATTTATCCATTTGTTGACTTTAGTGGCTGCCATAATTAAGTCATTTAATTGGCTTGGCTTTGGCTAATTAATAAGCTTGTATTTTGGCTAATTAAAGGTGGTATTAGGCTTATCTTATAGCTAAAATTTTCCACTAAGAGTTGGTTTAAATACATGCATAACTTAACTTGTTCTAATCATATTTCATACATTCTAATGCACTAAAAATTTATGAACTCAATATTTAACCATTCTAAGGTATTTAATTATTTTTAATACAACAACACAACTCATTTTTCATGCATCAACATAATGCATATTTATCACATTTCAAAATCATATATAATTTCAATAACACATTTATAAAATATAAATTGGGAAATTCATGGCTATTTCAGAACCCCTTCTAGAACAACTCCTATACTTTCTCCTACAAAACTTTACTCTCCTTTGGGCCCATTTTATAACAAGGGATATATGACAAGCGAGCACTAAGGATTAAATCAATGTGCTGTTGTATATCCCTTATGGGAGGCAAGTCGTTTGGCAACTTGTCCGATAGTAACTTACTACACTCCTTCAGTAACTCATTGATATTATCCGACAATTCTTTAGTTTGCTCATCGTTATCAATTGTTAAAATTTGGTTCACAATCAGTACATGCACAGTCTAAGACTTCTTCATAGCATCTTCATCTCCTTTTTTGATTGTGAAATTTTAAGGAAGGATCATCCCTCTACTTTAGAAGTTTTGGAACAGTAAGTTGACTTCAAAGGAAGAAGGGTAAACTTCAATCCATCCTTCTCCAATCAGTATGCATTTTCTTACCTGCATGTTGGGCACTAATGTCGTACTACCTTGGCCTCCCAAACAAGAGGTGACAAACATCCATGTCCACCACATCACAATACAACTTATCTTTATATTTGCTGATGGACAAAGGCACCTTGTAGCACTCTTTAACCTCAATTTTTTCTTCTGTCTTTATTCACCCAATAGAATATAAGTTTGGATGCTTCTCTACTAGTAGCCGCAATTTTTGTACTGCCTCTTTCCTATGATGTTTTCACAGCAGCCAATGTCTTATCAATTGTACTCTTACTGCGAAACAACTGATCTCAATGGTTTCTCTCCTCCTTCTTGGGTGCTAACATCAACTTCCTGATCACATAAGCCCCCTCATCATCTTTATCATGTTCTTCATAATCTTCATCTATGTCAGGCTCACAACAAGTCTTGTTCTCCTCATATCTCTCCACTATATTCACTTCTCTCCTATTCGGGCACTCATTGGATTAGTGGCTCTGTTGATTATATCTATAACACTTCCTTAATATTGGTTTTGCATAGGGATAATTTTGCTTATGCCCTTCTTTTGAATCTACCACTTTGTTCTTTGTTGATTTATCTCCTTTTTGCTTAACAACACCCCTTTGTATCTCTTGGGCAGTTTTAGTCTTCTCAATAGGAATTTTACTAGAACTTTCACCCACATAATGCCTATTACCATCAAAACGACTGCTACTTTCCTACAACATCAACTCCACTTTAATGGACATGTTCTTATCTTCATTCAAATTGGGCAGATCATAGACTCCGATTTTATCACGGATATGTGGCTTTGACCCCTCCAAGTACCTTGCCACTTCTAACCCTTGCTTTCTCTTAGATCATTTCTCTCTACCAATCGCATGAATTTAACAGTATATTCATGTACTGTCCTCTGCCCTTAACGGCACCTTTAGTATTACTGAAACAGATTTGTTCATCATCAGGGAGTAGAAATCCCACAACAATTGCTGCTTCATTCGATACTACATTCTCGCAAGTTGCTTCCCTTTTTTATATCTCCTATTTTGCTTCCCTTTTAATCTACAAGCAATTGATCTCACTTTCTTGTCCTACGGAATTTTCATGTATTAAAAAAAATTGATTGATTTCCCTATCAATTGATGAAGTCTTCAATTTTTAAATTTATGCTAAAATATAAATATCCACTTTCAACTTAAAATCGCCATTTTCTCCATAGTTGAACCCATAATTATTCCTTCCATATTTGCTACCTTCACCCTATCTTCATGGCTACACTTCCTCCAACAACAAATCCTCCTTTGGTCGCTTACATTTCACGATTTATAGCTACAGATTTGACAACAGTTCGCTTCATGCATTTTGCCTTTGGTCGCAACCCACCATCGTTCTTATTTCTGTTGGCATCAACCCCCAAAGCATTAAAATAATAAATCAGGTCATCAAGGTACTAATCTAAATGTCAGAATCATTGTTTGAGGTTCTACTCTAGGTCTCTCAACATCGCCCTTTGAGCCTGCATTTTGGTTCTCAAGGCTTCCACACCCTAAGCATTGCTTCGAATGTAACCGCCTCCTGGATTGCCGTTTTCTGACATTGGAACGTAATTCAGTCGCTCTAATACCAAACTGACACAACAATTGGCATAATTAACAAAGACTAATGATTGGTCTTCAAAAGCAACAAGAATTTGGAAAAATTCCCAATATAATGAATAGTAATTTATTATGACATAATAATTGAAAGAACAAATAAAACCAATATATATGGTATTGCTCCAAAATCCTAGACACAAAATAATTCTAAAAAGTACGATAAAATAATTTAAAGACTGATTTTAGCCCATAAATGATATTTTTTGGGCCTTAAATTGGCAATTTTCAAGCATAACCCTTTTAAGTGAAGTAGCTCTCTGAGCAAGCTTTGTCTGGACATATAATAATAAGGATTCTAAATTGTATGTTGAAAGTTATGACTAATTGAAAGGTAGGCTGCATGTCTACTTCTTGAACCTTTTGGACTTGTCTAATTTGTCTAAAAGTCGGCCTGCAATCTACTCTGCATCAATTTTCTTATTAGATTATGATGCGTGCAAGGCAAGGAAACACAAAGTTAGATTATTGGCATAAGAATGACAAATTAGTATAGTGTCATTTTAGCCATTGTGGCTTTGTGGGATTTTTGTTAAAACAAGAGTATTTTTTCATTGAAAACAGGCTAACGATTAAAAGTCAATAGCTTTGCTCGTGAGGCAGGTTGTTTTTGGCCAGATTTCATTGTTTAGGCTCTAAAAAGAGTGATTTTTATTTTTTTTCCTTTGATACCTTGGTGAGTTTCCTTTGTGATTTTGGCTTTTTTTTTCAATTTATGCCTTATTTAAAGTATGACATATAGCCCAATTCTTTTTTTTTTGGTCATATATATTACTAGCTCTAGGCTTGTGAGAGATTATTATTGTTTTTAAACGAATAAAAATATTATTTTTCTCTCTATTTTCTCATCTTTCTTGGTATTCATTAAAACCAATAGGTTGATAGTAGATTGCTTTATGAATATATATATATATATATATATACATATGCATGCAAATCAACATATCACAGTTTTAGTCTCTTCAAATTAAAAAAAAAAAGAACTATAAATGCCATTTAGACCAACTTTATCAAGTATTTGACTCGGAGATCAAGGAAAAAAAAACATTGACATGGAGTTGCTTTATGGATAAATTGCGTTCCTTTGTGTAGCATAGTTGCACAGTGAATCAACTTGGACTTTGTTTGCTTTTTCTGACATTGTAAAAAATAATGCTATCATGTTCAGTAAAAAAAATATTTTTTTATTTAAAAAAATTAATGTTAATTAGTATAATTTTTAAAATAGCTAAGTAACTTTGTAGAAGTATTTAGGGATAAAGTAAAGAGTTTCTTTATAGAAAGAGTTACTCAAGATGCTGATGTGGCATATTAAAAAACTTGTTAAGTAACTCATGGTTAAAAATGATCTTCAAAAAGATGTGCTACCCAGAAATGGCAGATAGTACTTGTGAGTTTCTATTCTGAATGTATGGCAGGTTACACCTATGACTTAGATAGTACTTGTGAGTTTCCATATTCTAAATGAATCGCAGGTTGTACTTGTAACTTTTCTTATTTATTTCAAGTAAATTACATATCAATGACTTACAGACATGTGATTTTCAATTGTAAATTAGTAATTAATTTAATTTTGAGTTTTTTGTGTAATTAATATTTACAAAAATTCTAAATAGAAAAAAAAAACCTCCTTTTTGTTCTCACCTTTTTTTTTACATACATTTATTTAAGATGAGATAAAATTGGTAAATGATACACAAAGCATCTTGAAACACAATGGCCATAATACAACAAACAAACGGATTTGAATTATCTTTATTTATAATATTTTAAGGATCTATTAAAAATATCATATTTTTTATTTGTATGTTATTTGTACCTGATCTATATGTTTTATATAAATTCTAGACACCAAACAAACACCAAAATAGATGCTAAATGAATGAAAAATGGAACATTAAAAAAAAAATTGCTATTGGTTTATCTTTAACATATTTTCATTTATGATTAATGAATAAGTTTATGGAAAAGAAAATGTAAATTACACCTACTCATGGTTCTGTTCGGTTCAGGGATTGAACCGAACCAAACCATATTCGACATAGTTTGGTTCAAACCTTTAATGAACTGAACCGCTTTTAACGGTTTAGGGTTTTGAATTGAATCGCTACATGTTTGGTGTAGTTCAATTCGATTCGGTTCAAACTGCTTTTATAAGATTAAGTTGTAATAAAAAATAGTATTAGTCATTTAAGTTTAAAAGGAAAAAAAGGATGTTTATAATGAGAAACATTGCACAAGAATCAAATTCGTTTATCATTATATCACGTTATATATTTAAAATTTTCAAATACATATATTATCTCATTTTTAAAAATATTTTTCAATGCAAATTTAAAATTGATAAAGTCATTTTATACTCACTTTTTATTGAACAAATCATGCTTAATTATTATGGATTTTATAGAAATCACAAGGAATTCATACTTATACGCACTTAATGTGATATTTCAAGTCTTAAAGGACTTATATTACAAATACAAGCAATTGGGAGAAGTTTTATGCAAACTTGGAGATGAAACAAAAGTAGGCTGGCGAATATGAAATGTAAGTCGCCAGTCGTCACAAGTATAGAGTCAACACTGGCCAAATTTTTAACAAACATCATTGGCCTTTTTCAGATCAGCAGCAGTTTTCAACAAGAAATACAAAGGCCACCAGCTCTTGAACAGAAATGCTACTAGCTTATAACAGCAGAAGAACAAGACTTCAAAAATGACATGTACGTCGGTCACTAGTATATTTATGCCGGTGATTTGCTTTCGGAAAATAATTCAAACAAAGAAGGCCAGGAAATTTATATTTAAGGCCGTTAGCTTATCTCTCCCGTGACTTTTCATATAATAACTACTCTTGTTGAATCTTTTGAAGAGGGAAGAACCCTAGTCACGAAAAAGACTTATTTTCCATTGCTCCTAAATCTAAATTAGGGCTTAGAAAGTAGAGAACTTTTCTTTTTGATTTGATTAAGGATTCCACACCAAGATCAAGTGGAAAAACAGCAATTGAATTTGGATTCAAGAATAATATTTTTTGACAAGGTGATTTTGTTCTTTTCTTTTATCCATATTATGGATGGTGTTGAATACTTGATCTTTTGTGCTTATTTAGGGTTTTGAGTTGTTAATTTGAATTATTTGATTGATTTTTAACTGCTATTGATCTATCATTTATCTGTATTCGAATCGTTGATGCTACTTCACTAATCATATGTTTTGGATTGAATATGGAGTGCACGATATATTAGGATTGTAATTGGAAAATTCCTTTCTAATCGTTTCTGTGAATAGCTAATTAGGATTATAGATCTCATAGACATATGGATTGCAATTCAATTAGAGTTTATACAGATTAGTCAATTGATCACTTTCCTAGGAATAGAGAATATTAATTGGTTAATTTAGGATAATTCCTTTCTTTGGAAAAAGGAGTTTTATCTGGTGCTTGATTGATTAAAATACTAAACCATCATCGATTTGGATTTGCAAAGATATTTGTCGTTAATAGTATACATTCAACTAATTTTCTGATCTAATAGCTCTTAACCTAAATCAATTACAGGTGTTGGAAATCCCTATTTCTTTGTAGATTAGTTATATCTAAAAATCTAAAAATATTTTATTTTTTATTTGCCTAGCTATAATTAGGACTAATACAGTTGAGAGCAAGTCCTCACTCTCTATGGACACAACTCGATATTCATCAAAATTTTATTACTACACACGCATCTAATACACTGGCCGGTTAATATCTGTGCATTTAAATGAATTTTAAAAGAGACTAAAAAAAGTTTTAAAAAGGACATATAGAAAAAGCGTAATAAAAAATAACATTTAGTTTTAATAAATCTATAACACTAACTAAAATAAAATTATTCTTTTACATTAATTCCATAATTAATTATAATATTCTTCCTTTATATCGTGTTTAAATTTCTGTTGCACTAATTAGTTTAAAGTTCTAAATTATCTCAGTGTTGCTAGTTGTAAATGTTGCAACATAGTATAAAATCTAATCCTGTAAATGTATTCAATGATAAAAAATTTTATTTTGTTGAATTAATTTTAGAGCAATTCAAGTCCTAATATGTAATGCTTAAGAGTTATAAATAAATAAAATTACTTTTATTTATTTATTTTAACATGAAGCGGTTTGGTTTAGATTCAGATAGTTTGGATCGGTTCAACCCCTCAAACCGAATCGTAACTGTTTAAGCTCTTCTTGTACCGAACCACAAATCAATGAACAACCCTAGTTTTAAGTGTTAAAACTTTTTAAATTGTATGGGAACTTTTATGGTCCCAAGATCACCTAGTTAATAATTTCATCGTTAAAATAAAATATAGTGAAATATCCTAAATTTCACTAGGTTAAATAGAAAAAAAGTATGAATTAGATCGTATGAATAATGGAAAAATTTGAATCAAATTAAAACCTAAATTAAAAATTTGAGCTAGAAAATTTAACTAAGTAAATTATATAGTATAGTTAGTTGGATTAGCAAATTCAAGCTAGTAATTGATTTCAAATGAGAATAGAGATTAAATCACATCAACTTCCTATTTCATCATACCAAATAAATTAAACCAAGCCAACTATCAATTTGGTCATCCACCTAAAATACAATTTCCCATATTTTCCATTTTTGAAAAAAATTCTCTAAATTTGATACCTAAATTTCTTAATACCTTAACTATGACTAAATATCTATTTCAATTACCTAATTAGAACTCAACACATCACTATTTTATCTATCTAATTTTTCAGCATAATTTTTCATTATATTTATCCAATTTAACCTCCTAAAATATTCTAGAATATTTTCTGAAGGAGCCACAATTTGTACTATCTCCTACCCCAACTTTCTTTTTGCAAAAACCTCGAAAGGAACCCTAAGCTGGCACCTACTTAGCCTCTATTTCCAGAAGAATTATTTTTTTTATTTGAAATTATCCTTTTGCTAATTCATAAGCTCTATAACCTTCTTAATATTGCCAACTAATGTCATTGTTTTTGTTCTACTCTCTTTTTGTAAAATGAAACCCTAATGTATGCTAAAGTAACCACCACTTTACCTCCCCATCTAGCAGAAAATTTTGCTTCATTTTTTTCTCCCAAAACAAACCCTAAAACACTACAAGCTCATTTCTTTTATCAAAATCATAATAAGTATCAAGTTTTCTATGTTTTATATTTTCTTTAAGTCATCTAGAATTCCTATTAATCTCTATTTTTCTTTTTGAAATTAGGTGTTATCAATATAAATTTTGGGTTAGAGGCAAAAAGAGCTTTATCAAATTCCTAAGAGTCGGGTAGTGAGGGATTTAATCTTACATTGTTTCTACAAGTAAGTATCTTTTATTAATTTGTTAAATAATGAAATGTTTTAGTGAATAATAGGATACAGTAGTTAAAAATACAGAAAATAAAATATATGATTTAGGTGAAATATAATGTTTGTTTAGCTTAAGTGAAATATGTTGATTTTGCCATTGTTCTTATATGATTTGGATGTATGATATAAATATGATGAATATAGAATGGTATGATATATATATATATATATATTCTATTTTAATATGTTTTATATGACTTTTAAAATAATTTTTCATGATAAAATCTAATAAACATGTTTTCATTTAAGCTAAACTAAATTAATCATCTAGGAACATAAGTTTTGTGCAAGATCGTTGACTATTTTAGAAAAAAATCGATGACATGACAGTTTATAGAAATTTAAGTTGTTAAATATAAATAAAATACCAAATGAATTTATTTTTTTATCTAATTTATAGGAATGATATTATGATGTATTTCTATTCAAAATGGAAATTTTCTTGATTTTTAAAAATCATTAATATTTTTTAAAAATATTTTAGATTCAGATGATAATATATAGTGACTTGAGTTTTTAAATATAAATAAAATATCATATTAATTTATTTTTAAGAAAAATTTTGGGAAATGATGATGTAATATGTCTACCTTCAACCTGAATTTTTTAGTAATTTTTGACATTCATTTACTATTTAAAAAATAATTTAATTTCATTTGACAATTTTCTAGATAAATTTTACAATGAAAAATCGCATTTTTAGCTTAAATGATTAACTTAATCGATACACTAACTTGATTAATGTATAATTAGTTGTGGTTATTTAAATTAGGTATTTTATAAATTAGTAAGTCTTTTGTCAAAATAAAAATTGAATTGAAATAAGTTAATGGACCAAATAGGGTAGTGTAGGCATAATAGAACTTTTAGTTATAAAATTGAATAAATAGATATATTATGGACCTAAATCAAATATGATGATTTATTATGGGCCTTGATATATTAAATGGACTTAGTTGATAATTTAGGGCTTGGTTAAATAAAATGAACTCAAATGGGCTTAATGTGTAAAACCTGATTATATAAGACTTTTAGCCATATAAATGGACTTAAATTAGATATTTAGTAATAGATGAGTTCTATAACTTAGGGCTTTAGAGGACTATAAAATAGACTTAGTAATTATTTTATGTTTAAATGGGCTAAAATAATTCAAATAGGCCTAAATAGTAGAATATGATCAATTTGACATAAATGATATAAAATGAGCCAAGATAGTAAGAATAGGCTCAACTTGACTTAAATAACCTAAAATGGACTTAGAAATTAATTCAAGTCAAACTTGGCTAATAGTAATAATGTTGGGCTTTAATAATCAACTCGAGCCTAAACATTAAAAAATGATCCAATTTGACTAAATAACTACAAATAGGCTTAATTAGATAAAATTTGTTTTGACAAACACAACTCTAGGCCCAATAACATAAAATCTTACCAACTAGATCTATTTATACTTAACAGGCCTAAACTAAATCATAACAAGTCTTCCTTAGCTGGTTTAAATTTTTAAAATCTAGACAATACCTAATTTTATGTTCTATGGGCTTAAATTCCATAAGACAAGCCTGATATCCTTTACTCATTCCAATTGAATCTATTTCTAAAATATTTAAGTCAATTATTCATTCTAAGTTTTGAAATACCTATTTGGGTTTAAATCCTTTCCTCAGGCCCAAAAGTCCTAAAGTATCCCTAGTGGGCTTAAGTAGGAAATTAGAAGGCTTATTAGTGTAATTAGGGTCTAAATTAAATTCTCATAACGCTTAAACGCAATTCTTAGGTCCAATAACCAATATTACTCTAATTGGACCTAAATTCAAAATAAAGCCCGATTCCACCTAATTCAAAATCTATAGTCCTTAATGGGGCTAAATTCTTAAACCCTAACGCTTATTACCCTAAAAAGTGAAAATACTTAAATAATTTTTTTTTGTCTTAACCTACGATCTTTAAAGGCTTAATACATCTAAATAACAAATTCAATTTCTAAATTCATTGAGCTTAGTCTAAATCACCTAAGCCTAGCTACCTTAAATGGATTCAATTTAATTATAACTCAAAGACATTGTATTACATAAGACCTTACGTTAATTGAATAATGAATATAATATGAAACATTAGTTTGTATACTCGGTTCTCATAAAAATTAATCTTCCTTGGATAGATATATCATCGACTTATTATCTTTGGTGTGATTCTTTATTGTCTTCCGATTTTGAAATAGCCATAATTCCCAAATTCATATATGATTTGTGTTAGTATATGGTATATGTGTTGTTTAATGTATTTGAATATTGAAATATCTTAGTGTGAATAAATATTGTGTCTATGAATTTGTAAGTGTAATAAAGTGTATGAAAATTTGTTTAAAACAAGTTAAATATGCTCAATATATATTTCTAAACATAACAGAAAAATTAGACACAAAACAAGCACCAAACTCATTTAATTTAGCTAAAAACTAAGCCTAAGCCCATGCAAATTAAAGCCCCTAACCTAGCAGCCTCTAAAGTCAACATTTGGATAAATATCAAGTCTAACTTTTTGCAAATTCATGTGAAAATCAGACCACCCAAAATAACCCTCTTGATAAGCCAAAAATCACCATTTTCATCTTATAAACCTCACCTTCAGTAAGTCCAAACATCACCTATATTTTCCTTAAGTAAAATCATCATTTTCTTGTAGCAAGACCATAAAACCAAGCTCAAGTTTCTTAAGGTATGAATTTGTTATGTTAAGTGTATATTTGTTAGTTTGAAATTTTGCTAGAATATGAGTTTTTACATTAAAATGAGTTTTGATGATTTACATGTGTTAGTTATATATTGAATGAATATCTTGATGATTTATAAGTTGTTGTTTTTGCCAAGTAAGTGACAAGTAGTGTTGGAGTGAATGAAGTTGGGAATCGATAGGGTTGAGATGGTTTTGAGTAGCTAAATTTACAAAGTGGAGGGTTGAATGAGGAATTATGTGTGAAATGATAGATATGAGTGTTTGATGAGTCTGAAGTGAAGGCTGTGTATGTTAAAAGAAGTAAGAATACATATAGGTTGAAATTTGATGATAGAATTGTGCTTAAAGGAAGTTTGGAAGTGAAAAATTTGGTAAAAAGTTATGTTTTCGAAAAGGGGAGGTCTGCAATTTTTCTAAATCTGTGCTACAATGTACACCGTCGGCGTAGAGGTCAACACTGCCTACTACACAGCAACACTGCCGGTATTAGGGGTATTCACGGGCGTGGATCGACCCCATAGAACTCTTGGATTTTTTGGACAATTTTGTTTTATAGTCTACATCGGCTCAACGCCGCCGACATATACCACAATATTGTCGGTGTTTGGCTTGGCACTGCCAGCATTGGCAGGTGTAGAAAATTTCGTGCGGACTACACTGCAGTAACGGCGCTAACGTTGGAGGCCGACATACCCTCTGCTGTTTTTTCATTTTCAAAACTTATTCAAACATCTTTCCAAGCTTGACATTTGACCTTTTGATGATTTTATAAGTTTGTATAATATTGTTTGATGTATAAATATTGAGTTAATACCTTGTATGAATATTTATTTGAATTTTATGATCCTTTAATCTAGAGCTATATATATGGTGAAAAAAGAGAGAAAAAAATATATTTTTGATATATTTCTTGTTAATTTGCTTTTACATACATAGAGATATATACAAAGATCTTGTGATTGTTAGTATACCTTACCTAACACTATATTAATTATATTATATAGAAAATATAATACTAATAAATACAACATATAACTTAACACTCCTCCTCAAGCTAGAGCATATAAATCATATGCACCAAGCTTGTTACAAATATATTCGATACGATAACCCCTTAAGTATTTGGTTAGTATATCAGCACACTGATCATTTGAATTGACATGATTGGTGAAGATGCAACTAGATAAGATCTTTTCTCGAATGAATTGACAATCAATTTCTATATGCTTAGTTCTCTCATGGAATACAGGATTGGAAGCTATATGTAATGCAACCTGGTTATCACAAATTAATTCCATCTGTGAAGTTTCACAAAATTTTAGTTCCTCAAAAAACCGCTTCAACCAAATCAATTCTCAAGTTACCAAATCTATGGCATGATATTTTGCTTCTGCACTTGACCTGGCGACAACATCTTACTTCTTACTTTTCCAAGATACCAAGTTTCCTCCAACAAGATTGCAATACCCAGAAGTAGATCGTCTATCAGATGGAGAACCTGCGCAATTAGCATCAGAATATCCAATTATTTTGGAGTGACCATGATCTTTATATAGTAGACCTCCACTTGGAACACCTTTCACATATCTAAGAATTCTGATCACTGTATTCTAATGACTCATATAAGGAGATTGGAGAAACTGACTGACAATACTAACTGTAAATGATATATCAGGTCGAGTGATAGTAAATAATTGAGTCTTCCTACTAAACAATGATATCTCCCTAGATCTGTAAAAGGCTCTCGTGTCCTGGTAACAATTTCACATTTGGATCCATAGAAGATTCCACCGGCTTGCAATTAAGCATTAGTTTCTTTCAGTATATCTAAAACATATTTTCTTTGAGAGAGTAATATACCAGAATTGGATTGAGCAACTTCTATGCCAAGGAAGTATCTAAACAAGCCAAGGTCCTTGGTTTAAAAATGTTTGAAAAGATGTACCTACAATTGAGTAATATCCCGATCATTACTAATTACGACAATGTCATCTACATATACTATTAAGTAAATGCATTGCCCACCATGTGTGCCTATAGGAAACTAAGTGATCAGATGTACTATGAATCATTTTTAACTCCATTACAATAGTACTGAATCTGCTAAACTAGGCATGTGGAGATTGTTTCAAACCACAAAGTGAACGTTGAAGTTTACATACCAGGTTAAACTCCTCTTGAGGAACAAAGCCAGGCGGTTGCTCCATATAAATTTCCTCTTGGAGTTCACCATGAATAAATGCATTTTTAATGTCTAATTGATATAAGGGCCAATGTCGCATAGATGCAATGGAGATAAACAAGCGAACAGAGGGCATTTTAGCAATAAGAGAGAATGTATCGACATAATAAAAACCATACACCTGAGTATAACCTTTGGCAACCAACCGAGCCTTAAGCCGATCAACTTTACCATCAGGACCAACCTTAACAGCATAAACCCATTGACATCCAACAAGAGATTTGCCAGGAGGTAAGGGAACTGAATCCCAAGTACCATTGGCATGTAAAGCAAGTCATCTCGTCTACCATTGCTTGTATCTACCCTTAATCTGAAAGAGCCTCACTCGTACTTTTGGGAACAAAAATGCAAGATAAGGAGGAGACGACGGTACAATAGGATGGAGATAAATGGTGAGAGCTAAGGCAATTGTAAAGCTGATGAGGATTAAAGTAGAACGATTACCTTTTCTGAGAGCTATAGGAAGGTCCTCTTCAGGAAGGTCCTTAGCAGGTGGAGATGTTGGAATAGAAGATGAGTCAACAGAAGCCTTTGAATATGCGGGATATCTAAGGAAGGTAGGTATTGAGAGCATCGATGGTAAACTCGTAATGGTGGAGGAAAGGAATAGACTCAGTAATGACAGGAATAGATTCAGGAAGAGCTAATTGAGAGGGAATAGGTAAAATCTCCAATAAAGGAGTCTCAGATGAAGAGAAAGAACAAAAAGAGGAAGATTCAAAGAGTGTAACATCAGGAGATAAATCGTAGCGACTAGTAGTGGGTGAATAACACTTATCACCTTTTTGATGTTTTGAGTAACCAAGGAAAACACACTTGATAGAACGCGCTGATAGTTTATCCTAACCAGAAGATATATTGTGAACAAAACATGTGCAACCAAAGACACGTAGTGGAAGCACATACGAGGGGTTGATCAGGAAATAAGATTCGTGTGAGGAATTTTGTGCTGAAGAATATATGAAGGCATTCTATTAATGAGATAACAAGCAGTGAAACAACATCAACCCAAAAATGAGTAGGCACATGATGAGTAAAAGAAGTGTGCGAGCAGTTTCAATTAGATGTCTATTTTTACGCTTAGCAACTCCATTTTGTTGAGGTGTATAGTACAAGAGGACTGATGTAAAATGCCATGAGAGGATAGAAACTCAGTAAATTGATACACCTGTTTGTCTCAAATTAAGCAGATTAGATATCACTGAGTACAAACACTGAATATCACTTGTATATAGTCTCTTTGCCTGAGTCCAAACATCTTAGCAAGTTGAGTAATGACTGTAAATTGGATAAAGAGATGGATCGATGGACTGCCACAAAAGACTCAGTAAAAGAGCATCAACTCTCATCCATTGATCCTTATCCTTATTGGATCTTTTGTTATATCATCTAGTTTGGTGGTTAAATGGTCTTGTAGACGTTGACCCATGCACCATAATTCCACAACCTTAGACCAAGACATGTAATTTGAACTTCCCATCAATTTCTCAGTTGCAATGCAGGAGATGGAGATAATACACTTGAAAAATGATTAGTTTTCAAGGAAGAAGAATACTAGCCATGTTGATTAAGAATAACTTGGAGAAAGGAAAAAAGATGAAAAAATAGCAACAGTCAGCGGTAGATGACGGTGGACGATGGTCAGCGGCGGTCGGCGGTGGTCGAAAATAGGTCGGAGCCGATTGCTGGAATGGTTGGACCGAAGGAATCTCAAAAAATTGGTGTATGACACCAAAAGTGGGCTGAAAAAGACACATCGGCCAAAAGTAGGATCACAACAGCGGACAACGGTGACAGCGTGTATCGGCTCTTCCGTAGGTCAGCTTCCTAGGTTTTGTTGTCAGAAGAAGAGACACGACGATGTAATCAAATTTGAAATCCAACTCCAAGAATAGCAAATTCAGACGAAACTATGGAAAATTAGGGTTTGTGTTTAGGGTTTGTGAAAATTAAGGTTTGTATTCTATGGCTCTGATACCATGTGAATAAAGAGGAAAAAATATATTTTCTGATATATTTCTTGTTAATTTGTTTTTACATACATAGAGATATATATACAAAGATCTTTTGACTGTTAGTATACCTTACCTAACACTATATTAATTATATTGTATATAAAATATAATATTAATAAATACAACATATAACTGAACACACACACACACCAATATATACATATACATGGAATAGAGTTAAGTTTGTTAATATAAGTTAAAATTTCTTGTAACAGTGATAGATCCTCGGTTGAATACTACTTTTGATCCTCGATTTATATTTCAGGTACGCAGTAATGTGTTTGATTTTTGCTAGGATAGGCATGGCTAAATTTACTTTAAATTGAGATAAAACTTAAGTTGT
This sequence comes from Combretum micranthum, assembly GCA_024138025.1. Classification (NCBI taxonomy): domain Eukaryota; kingdom Viridiplantae; phylum Streptophyta; class Magnoliopsida; order Myrtales; family Combretaceae; genus Combretum; species Combretum micranthum. The sequence continues at coordinate 969,293 of JAMXBD010000060.1, read as the reverse complement.
TTGAATTGATTGTCTATTACCATTAAATTGTTCGGGGAGTGATACTTTGCTCAGATTGGGATATGGTAGTTTAGGCGCTTAGGTCATCCTGTCTTTATGATAAGACTTTTATAAGTAACACGGCGGGTAATTGATAGGGTTATTGGTATCGGTATAACATTTGCTTATTCTTAAGAAGAAGTAATATGATTTAATTCAATGTTTATGAGAACACTTAAATTAGTGATATTATGGATTAAGTTAAGTTAAGTTGTGAAAGCTGAAAACCCTAGAGGAAGCTACTTTCTTGTTTAGCGGTATATCATCTAGGAGATATAAATCCCCGAACAACTTATATTAACCCCCTAAGCATCGAGATCGTTACTCAGGATCCCCAGATATCATTATTTTGGAGTTTGAATACTTCGGTATTGTTTGACTAATTAAAGATTTTCTAATAACTTGACGGTTGTTGCATTTGCATATAGTTTAAGCTTGTGTGTCATTCGTATTTGCTTTCGTTACTTACGTACTGGGCCTTTGGCTCATATTTTATCTATTTCAGGTATTAATGACCATGATGAGTTCTACACTAGTATGTGATATGACACCGACTTTGAGGATTTCTTAGATGATTGGGAGGATTAGAGATGACCATGACCTTGATGGAACTTATGTAATAGCATAGTTTTGGAAGACATATGTAATAGTTATGATAGTTTTTGCTAAACTTATGTATTTTTTTTATGGCTTATTGATAAGCCTTTGTCTGTAATATCTATATGTATATATGTCTATAGTAGATCTATGTCTTATATATAAATGTCATGTTTTTCTAAAAAGTTTTAAGAGTTGATAGTTTTTAAAATTTGTTCTTATAAAAGATTTAGGCAAACAAATATCCAAACTGATCCTGCCAATTAACCTTACATATAATGCAGGTTATATGTTGTTGGAGATCTAGATTCACCTTTTTTAAATATAGGTTGAGTCCTGGTCTTTACAGATTTATTATTAGGTACGTTGTGACTTGCATGTTGTTTGCTAGGGTAGATATCCTAAAATGAAATAACACTTAAAGATGGCTTAATAATTATTTGAGTGTGCTTCTGTCATTTAACCTGGTTCGAGAGAGCGACAATCTTGCTAAGCAATGCCAGTACGGTAGTTAGGTGCTTAGGCCATTATTGGTAGCTTAGCAAGTAGTTGATAGGGCAAACGGTGTATGGATAATGTCTAATTAGAATTAAAGAGAAGTAATGCAATGTGGCTCACGTTTATAAGATCGGTTGAGCTTGATTATAGTATGAACTGAGATACGTAGAGACGCATAACGATTGTGAACCCTAGATGGGGACATTACTAGATGCTTTTATAGGAGACATAGATATTCAAGCTACCTGTATCAAACCCCTAATCAGTTGGTGCTACTTAAGACTCTTAAGTTCTCAAGCTTGTTGTCCAGAGTATGAGTGCTATCGTATTGTTTGAATCACTTTAAATAATAATCTTAAACTGTTGGTTGTTGCATTGCATTATAGTTTAGGTGTGTGTGCCATATTGTATATGATTGTATTGTTGTGTACTGCACTTCGACTTATTCTTTTTTTTTTTTTTTTCAGGTGTTAGTGATTTTGACTTGATGCTTATGCGTATCTTGGGTTTGGGATGAATCAATATGAGCTTGACTAGCAGAGTGGCCATGAATGAGAGATTATGTGTTTTATTAAATAAAAGTTATAATTTATCTTTTCAAACTTGTATTTTCTTTTTGTTGTAAATGTCTTTATCAGATACCTTGTATTACTATTTATCTACCTTTGATACTTTGTTATTTTTCCACTACCTCATTAAAACATTTTCAAAATCTGATTAAATGATTTCAGAATCTACAATTAGATAGCAAACGATCCCGATAAACAAATAGTTTAAAGTAATCTTATTGTGTAATGCCTAGAACTCCATCTGCCGAAGTATTGTCTCTTTGGCTATATGCTACATGGTTTTATCCTTCTAGTGCCAACATTTCCTAGGAGGTCACCTATCTGGAATTTCTCTGCTCAAAGCATGCTTAACTTTGGAGTTCCGACGAACTCCAAGCCACTACACCAAAGAGCCTTTGTGATTAGAGTTCTACCATCTAATATTAAAGGGGTATCACATACTCTCCCACCTATACAACTAACGTCTCGTCAGTTTCGTTACATGAGTTCAAAATCACATTAGGCAGGAGGACACTCCTCCACTTCTGACTGGATACCACATATAACGCCCTGAAACTCTACCTATTGAGGTATTATCTGCTTTGATCACATGCCGCACGGTCTTATCCTTTTGGTGCTAACACTTTTAGAGATCACCCATCCTGGCATTGTTATGCTTAGAGCATGCTTAACTTTGGAGTTCCAACGAACTCCAAACCACTACACCAAAAGACGCTTCTGTGATTAGAGTTCTACCATTATATTTGAGGAGCATCACATAGTGTATAACGCTTAAGTGTTATACATGACGAAACTGAATATACCTTGACTCTATTTGGGACATGACATGTAGTATTTGGTATATTATATATTTTATGGTGCAATCACGATATAAAATCTTCTAAAAAAGGTAGAGGCCTATGTAAGTTTAAAAGATTTAAAAGGGGTATCCACAATCCTTACAATTTACCCTAAATTATCAGTCTAAATTGCAAATAATTTCAAAATGATAAATTGAAATGAAACTCTAAAATCTTTTAAAATTGCACGAATCTCCTCCATTTTAGAATATTAGTACCTTGAACCCCCAAATGTGGACTCATAACAATTTTGGAGGTCCAAATGCTAAATTTTTAAAAAGTAGAGAGTTAGTGCAATTTTAAAAGATTGAAAGAGTATTTGGGCAATTTTCCAAAAATATACTTTTATATTGATATTATATGACGATAGAAAGTTTATATAATTTCAAAGAAAAGATCAGAGAATTTATTTTGAACGGAAAAAAACAAAAGGATAGCTCATTGAGTACTACCTAGGGGCCCAATCATACAATTTGATTTTGTTTTGAAACGGATCATTTCCATCTATTTCTTGTCCTTTTTTTTTTGGAGTTTACTCATTAAGATATTCTATATAATCAATAATTGATTCAGAAATAATGTCTATATAATTGACAACATATTTTAAGAATTTGGATAATCTTAATCATTCATTCGTAGATTAAAAAAATTAAGAGCAGGAAAACTTACAAATCCAATCTCATTGTTTGTTTTCAATGGATTTCTATTTTCAGAGATAGAAACTTCCGTCTCTAAAATCAATTTTTTCTTTTCTTTTAGAGTTACCACAAATTTATAAATACTAACACTTATATTCACTTTTACAACTGCAAAGTAATAACTAATTTTTTTTAACAGGTGCCACTGTTTATACTTGATATAAAGAGGATATAAGAGGTGACAGATTTTTTTTTTTTCCTTCTTTTAGATTTGAATCCTATTTTAATTTCTTGTCTTTGTTTTTCCTTTTGAAAAATGCAGTTTGAAACGCTTGAATTAATGAATAGCGGTGACAGAGTGATAAAAATCTTTATGCTGTGTCCCTTCTTGTTATTCTTGTTGGTATAATATTTAAAAATCTAAAATTGAAACCTATAACATTATCCTTAAAATCATTGTGACGTTTACACCCTATAAATTTATATAAGTAACGGGATTTCCTATGGAATCTATGATCCTTTTCTTTTGATCTTACCATTACAAATTTAATATATTATTAGACTGTGATATTAATTTGTATTGTGAGTTCATATTTTATTAAATACAAGTAGTAGCAATATAAATAATCAAAATAGAAAATAATAGAAAAATATGCTAATGATCTTGTAGTTTAATCCTATGATCTCTCAAATAAAATCTATCAGGTTCAAATCCCATCTCTATAAGCTGTTGTATTAGCAAATAAATGAATAAATAACACAACAAATATAAATCAAGACAATGATTTAAATCGAAGATTTAAGAAAAATTTTGAGAATCTGATCTGATATTGACCAAAAGTAATAAATTTTAATTAACAACTCGTTAAAGTTCAACTACATTATTCATCAAATCAAATTATGACTTTTAGCTATATTATATGATCTAGGTTCATAAGACACTGTGAATATTAGGAAATCAGGTACTTTGAACTTGGAACCCATGTAGCATATTGGGCGCCGGTTTTGAGCCGGCACAAACTGGAGAACTGCTGTGGTTAATTTTTTTTTTAAGGTAAGAGTAAGAAAAATAAATACCCTTACACAACAATAACTCCTATTTACATCAAATATTAAAAATGCTTTGATATTAAATAAAAATAATAAAAAAAGCAAAATAAATATTTCATTAATACAAACATTTTATTACAAATGAAAATGAAGAACAAATAGTTTTATTACAAATATTATGCCATGAATATTTAAGTTTAATTTGAATCATTTTCTAGTTCTATATGTCTTGTTATGAGAATCAATTGCCAGATCTACTTTTGACTCTTGAATAACATGAACATGTTTGGCTCCGGTTTTAGAACCACCGGTAGATTTCGGTCAAGTTCAAATCGAATCATGCCCATATTTATTCCAACACCGGCTAAAGAGGATAGGGGGTCATCCGGTGTACGTTTACAAGTTCAAAAATTTGACGCCTAAGCTTATCGGATAAAAATTTGTTCCTCTAGGAATGCTTTTACGTTAGTGTCTCAATGAATAAATATGTGCCATATATGATAAAATGATAATTACTATTTTTTTATTTTCAGATTTTTTAAAAATTTCTTTTAATTTTATCCGGCGTGTGGATGTGACTTGTATTTATTCATGGGAACAATATGGAGATAGTGTTTTCAATATATCAAATTCCCATCTAAGACCCATATCATATGAAAACATACGAGAACTTTTAAGGTTCAGTCATGAAACTGTCCCACCCATAATGTCACCATTAAATTGATTATAGTAGATTAATGCCACAAAAGAAAAAAAGGAAAAAAAAAAACATAAAAAGGAATTAAGTTTTACAATTTTGTTCATTTCGTACCTATGTTTTACATTTTTCCATTTTAGGATCTCTATTTTTTAAAATAGGTCATTATAAGATCTCTTAACTTTTCATCCATCCTGCTGTTAGAATAAGATGATTGTGAACTTTGACTGCATTGCTGGAGATCACATGGCTGCCAATAGCCCTAACACAACCCTTTCAAAAAAGTTAACCTACTGATGTTAATCGCAGCAGACGATTCCCTATCCAACCCAATTTTTTTTTTTTTTTTGGCCCAACTATTCAACCCAAATTTGAAAAGATAAAAACTCATATCCATAAAACAAAATCAGGAAAACAAGCATTTGATGAAAAATGTAGAAAGAAAAAACAATTCTAAAATCTTCCTAAAACAACAATAAAATTCTAGCCTTTTTAAAACCGTCATTCTCAGAATTGCCCCCAAAGTCCATCACTTTTGAATTTAAAGAAAACATAATCGACCAAAGCAATGAGAAAGGAAGAAAGCCAACGAGCAAAGGAAAGGATTCGTTTAATAATGTCTTGTTGGAACTTTATTTTTTAATATTTTTCTTTAATATTGATGGTGCTTCATACCAAGGTCATCCTATTTATGATACATTGTGTTTGATAGAAATGTATAGAATGAACCTTTCATTTTTTTCCTTTTTTGCTTTTCATAATATTGGTTTTTATTAACTAATACATAGGATTTCAGAACATATATGTACATATAGCTATTCTATTACATAAGAGTTCCATCAAAGTCAAGACCATCTCTACTCCTCTCAATCATCTAAGAACTTCTAAAAATCCGATCCATATCCCATGCTTGTATAGAACTCGTCATTCACACCTGAAAACAATAAAATAGGAGCCAAAGGCCCAGTACACAAGTAACAAAAATAAATGCGTAATGGCACATATGATCTTAAACTATATTGCAATACAACAATCATTCGGTTATTAGATAATCTTCAATTAATCAAACATCATTGATGTATTCAAACTCCGAACAACAAGGATATCTGGGGTCCTAGGTAACGATCATGACGCTCAATGAGTTGATATAAGCAGCTCGGATACTTATATCTCCTATAATATATCCATAAAAAAGAAAATAACCTCATCTAGGGTTAACAGCCGTTACACAACTTCACTTATCTTAGTCCATAACACACCTAGTCAATTGTTCCCATAAACATTTGAACTAAATCATATTACTTCATTCTAAGCTTAAGCAAACGTTACATCGGTACCGTCTGCTTTATCGGCTACCCGCCGTACCACCTAGGAAAGTCATATCAAAAGACAGGGGTGGCTAAGCACCTAAACTATCGTGCCCCCAATCTGAGCAAGGTGCTGCTCCCGAACCGGATACCGATCTGCCATCCAAGTCATATACTAATTTAAACAGCGTAAGAGACATCCAATTTAAACAATGTTTAAGTTTATCTATATTAAAGTTGATTAAGTATATGTCTATCCTAAGTAGGAAACAAACACGTTACTGCATACCTGAATCAAATTGGGAATTAATAGGGCAGTCAAGCAAGGATGTATCACTGTTCCAAGAAAACCCTCTCAAATCAACATTCTAATTTTAATTTATACATAAACATAATTAATTCTAAATAAAACATTCAAAGAAATTTAAATAAGTTCATCACAAGGTCTTAACATAGCATTTATACATCATACATGCTCAATAAATACTCAAAAGACAATTTAACAAGCTAAAGGAATGGTTTTGAAGAAGTTTTGAAAATGGAGAAGTGCAGAGGAAACACCGGCCTTCAACGTGGTGTAGTTACACCAAAAAAATCTACACTTGCCATCGGTAGTAGCATTCAGCCAAACGCTGGCAGTGTTGTGGTCTATGCTGGCATTGAGCTTTGTAGACCACAACTCAAAATTTCCAAAATTTTCGAGCGTTCCACAGGGTTGGTCTACCCGTGGATACCCCCAACACCGGCAGTGCTGACTCCTATGCCGGTGGTGTTAGGACGGCGTACATTGCAGCACAGATTTTTCGAAAAATTGCATACCTCCCCTATTCAAAAATAGAACTTTTTACCCAAGTCTTCATTTCCAAACTTCCTCTCAACACATTCCCAAACCAAACTTTCATTTATATGCATTCTAACTTCTTTTAACACTCAAAATCTTCATTTCAACCTCATCAAACCTTCATTTCTATCATTCAATCACAAATCATCATCTACCCTCATTTAGCCCATACATTTTACTCTAAACTACCCTAACCCTACTTATTTCTAACTTTATTCACTTCCACTCTACTTGTCACTTACTTAGCACAATTAATCACTCATATACCATCAAGTTATTCATTCATTACATAATTAACATAAGCAAATCATCAAAACTCATTTTAACATAAAAACTCATTCTAACAAAACCTTAAACTAGCAAATATGTTATTAGCATAACAAACACATACCTTTAGAGTCTTAGGCTTGGCTTTATGGTCTTGCCACAAGAAAATGATGGTCTTGCTTAGAAAAAAATGTAGGTGATGTTTGGACTTGGGTTGGGTGAGCTTTGGAAGACAAAAAATTGGCTTCTCTTTTGGTTCACATTGGCTTGTCTGATTTTTCACATGAATTTTGCATAATTGAACTTTATATTTATCCAAAACTTGACCTTAGGGGCTACTAGATTAGGGGCCTTAATTTGCATGGGTTTGAGCTTGGTTTTTGGTCAAAATTAAATTGAGTTGGGCTTGTTTTTGTTCTAAATCTTCTGCTATGCTTAGTTATCATTTCAAACATTATTTATCAAATTTTTAATCACTTCAAAACACATATATATCACTACAAGTACAATATTAACATTAATAATACACATATTGACATCCAATTAAACAATTACAAACACATCTACCATTCACTAATACAACTTGTATGTTAAACTTTGAATGTTTTTCTAACATGCTAAAATAGGCATTAATACACATGTAAAAAAAATATAAATTGAGAATTATGGCTATTTCATTCTCCCCTCCTTCAAGAGGTTTCTTCGTCGAAACTTAATTTACCTCGTTTATTACTCAAACAACTCTGGATACTTCTGTTTCATTTCATTCTCAGGTTCCCATGTTGCTTCTCTATCCATTTATCCGGTCCATAGAACTTTTACAAAAGGAATGGTCTTCCTTCTCAACACTTTGTCAATTCTATCTAAGATCTTGATTGGCTTCTCAATTGTTGTTAAGTTAGGCAAAACATCCGGTTGATTAGCATTGATGATAGCATTCGAATTCGATACATATTTCTGCAACTGAGAAACATGGAATACATCGTGCACTTCATAGAAATGAGGTGGTAGTGCCAATCTGTAAGCTAGAGGACCAATTCTTTCTAGTACTTCAAATGGACTGATATATCTGGGGTTTAGTGTCCCTTTAACTCCAAACCGAAATACTCCTTTCATTGGTGATATACAGAAAAATACATGCTTGCCCACTTCAAATTCAAGAGTTCTCCGTCTCATATTCGAGTAACTTTTGAATCTATCCTGTGCAACTCTCATTCGTTATTTACCACTTGAATCTTGTCAATAGCTTGTTCAACCAATTCTGGACTAATTAGTGCTCTCTCTCCTACATCATCCTGATGAAGAGGTGATAAGCATTTTCTTCCATATAGAGCTTCATACGGTGCCATCTGAATAGAAGCTTGATAACTGTTGTTGCAGGCAAATTCAATAAATGGCAAGTGATCATCCCATCGCCCTACAAAATTTAACACACAAGCTCTTAACATGTCTTCCAGTATCTGGATTGTCCTTTCGGATTGCCCATCGGTTTGGGGATGAAAAGCAGTACTAAATTGGAGTTGTGTACCAAGTGCTGTGTATAAGTTTTTCTAAAATCTACTAACGAATCTCGTATCTTGATCGGAAGTGATCGTTCTTGGTATACCATGAAGCCTTACAATTTCTTTAATATACACATGGGCCATTTTCTCTAAGGAATCCTTGACTCTTAAGGGTATGAAATGAACTGACTTTGTCAATTGTCCACAATTACCCAGATAACTTCATGCTTTGCAATGGTTCTTGGCAGAACTAACACGAAATCCATAATGATATCCTCCCATTTCCATTCGGAATAGGCAAGGTTGCAGTTCTCCCTAGTCTTTGATGTTCTATCTTAACTTGTTGGTAGGTTAGACATTTGGACACATAATCCACAACGTCTCTCTTTATTTCTTCCCACCAATAATACTTTTTCAAGTCCTTACTCATTTTTGTACTCCTGGGACGAATAGAATATGATGAGGAATGTGCTTCTTTCATAATATCTTATCTCAAACCATGTATCCTTGGCACAAAAATCCTATTTCCATGCCTAACCACATTTTCCTCATCTAACCGTAATTCCTTTCTTTTTCTTCTTCTTATGGCTAATATCAACTTCTCACTTTCTGAATCCTCCTTCTGACCCTGTTTAATCCTTTCCAGAATAGTAGGTTATAAAGACAACTGAGGCAGCATCAAATCAACCCTTCCCATAATCATTTCGATCTCCATCTTTCTAAACTCTTCCTAAATTTACCTCTGACTTGTAACCAAGGTTGCAATATCAACTTGTTTCTTTCTACTAAGAGCATCTACTACCACATTTGCTTTACCAGGATGATATAAGATTTCTACGTCGTAGTCCTTTATTAATTCGAGCCATCTCCTCTTTCTTATTTGAGTTCTTTCTGTGTGAATATGTACTTGAAACTTTTGTGATCGGTGTATATCTTACCTTTCTCCTCAAAGAGATAATGTCGCCATAACTTCAATGCTAGTATCACAACGGCTAATTCCAAATCGTGAATGGGGTAGTTCTCTTCATGTGACTTCAATTACCTAGATGCATATGCTATAACTCTCCCGTCTTGCATGAGCACACAACCTAACCCTTGAATAGATGCATCGCTAAATACTACAAACTCCTTCCCACTAACAAGTAAGGTCAGGATTGGAGTAGATACCAATTTTTCCTTAATTTCTTGAAAACTTTGCTCACAACTATCATCCCAAATAAATCTTCCATGCTTTCAAGTCAGCTTGGTCAAAGGAGACGCTATCTTAGAGAATCCCTCTACGAATCTTCAACAATATCCAGCTAACCTTATAAAACTTCTTATCTCAATTACATTAGTTGGCCTTAGCCATTTCAAAACAGCTTGAATCTTCTAAGGATCCATAGTTACTCCTTCTCTGGATATGATATGCCCTAGGAACGATATCTCCTCAAGCCAGAAACTACATTTGTTGAATTTAGCATAAAGTTTCTTCTCTCTGAGTCTTTGTAAAACAAGCTTCAAATGTTCTTTATGCTCTTTATGATTCTGGGAATAAATCAAAATATCATCAATGAACACAATGAAAAATGAATCCAAATAATCCTTAAATATTCTGTTCATCAAGTCCATTAATGCTGTTGGAGCATTAGTCAAACCGAACGGCATGACAAGAAACTCAAAATGGCCATATCTTGTACGAAATGCCATTTTAGGTATGTCTTCAGAATTGATTCGAAGTTGATAATATCTTGATCTCAGATCAACTTTTGAAAACACTGTAGCTCCCTTCAATTGATCAAATAAATCATCAATCCTAGGCAAAGGGTATTTATTATTGATTGTAACTCGATTTAAGTCTCTATAGTCAATGCACATTCTCAGACTCCCATCTTTCTTCCTTACAAATAATGTAGGTGCGCTCCATAGAGAGATACTGGGTCTAATAAAATTGATATTTTGTAATCCTTGAAATTATTGCTTCAATTCCTTTAACTCAATAGGTATCATTCTATATGGAGCTTTAGAGATAGGAACAGTTCCAGGTGGAACTTCAATCCTGAACTCAATCTCCCTATCAGGAGGGAAACCTGACAACTTCTCAAGAAATACATCAATAAACTCATTCACTACAGGTACTCTCTTGATATCTCCTTCCTCAACACTCACTGTAGCTACCACTGATCCTTCCTACAATTTCATGGAACTTATACTCCTAAGCCTTTGCCTTTCCAAAACATAGGTGAATCTTCCCTCCTTCACATCAAAACTCAACTTTGCCTTACTACAATCAATGGTGACCTTATATCAATTCAGCCAGTTCATTCCCAATATCACATCAAAATCAAATAAAGGCAAGACTATCATATCCATAGGCATGCTCACATTGAAAATTAAAACATCCACATTCTTACAAATACAAGGTTGCTTAGTCTTAACAACCAAAGGAGTATTCACACAATAACACGATCATTCAAGATCTCAATAACAAACTCTCATTCATTCATGAAATTCTCAGATATGTAGGCATTTGTTGCACTAGTATCAATCAATACGTATGCATTTCTATTGGAAATACTCAAAGTACCTGCCAAAGTGTCTACTGATGGAGTATCCTCAATTTGTTGCAGGGCAAAGACTCAAGCATTCGCCTTTCCTTTCTCTAAATTAACTCTACCTTGATTGTTAAGGTGATCCTTACAATTAGAAACATGATGACCCCGTTGTTTGCAATAGACGCAAAACATAGGTAGCAAACTCGAATTCTTGCATTCGGAAGATTTATGTCAAACTTTTCTACAAGTGAAATAGGCTCCAAGTGTCCAATTACATCCAGATAAATTGTGCTGTCCATAACATCGGAAACACTTCTCTAATACAGGGGTTGGAGCTTTAAATGTCTTCCTTCCCAAATAAGGCCTCTTTCCTTTTCTTTGATAACTTGAACTCTTGACATGCCTTGATAACTACTATATGAAGAAGTCGGTGTAGGCCTTTTTCTTAGAAATGCAGCTCTTTTAGCTCTTCTGACTCTGTCATCACTTTGAGTTTGTTAAACTAACAAGGCCTTTGCAACTGTATTAGCTAGCATATGCAATTCAAACTTCTTCACTTCTCCTTGAATTTCTTCAATCAAACCATTTTGGAATTTCTGGACCTTCATTCTTTCATCTTTGTAATCTTCTCTAGCAAAACGTAATAAAATACAAAACTCAGCATAATACTCATCAATAGATGTACCTCTTTGTCTTAGATTTAGGCAGTCTACTATCATCCACTCTCTAACAGAATTTGGGAAATACCTAGTAAAGAATGTGTCCTTGACTGTTGCCCAAGAAATTTGTAGTTGTAAATTCCAGCTTGTTAGTCTTCTCCAATTGTAAGCTTCTTTCTTCATCATACATACAGCCAAATCTAGTTCTTCAATACAACTTTCTGCTGTAGTCGGATCCATGCTTGTTTCATCAAAGTCGGGAACTGACTTACTAAGATCATATAGCTTGATATGATTGGGTTGATCATTCATAGGTGGATTGTTATTTTGTCTTGCTCCTTGTTGATTATGTTGTTGCATGAAGTGTTGTTGTTGCAGAAACACCATCATCTGATACTGTTGCATCATAGCCACCATGTCTCTTAACATACCATATGTAGATGCTGGGTCATTCATAGGGACTTGTGGCATTTGTGGAAAAGGTGGCATGGGAGGTGGCGGTGGAAATTGATTTGGTGGAGGAACTTACGAAGCCGATGCTGTTGCAGGAGATGGAGTAGTTTCGACACTTGGAGTAATAGAGGAAGTAGGAGCCAATGTAGCTGAAGACTGAGGTGGCAGAGGCATGTCCTCTCTATTAGTTTGTTGTCTAGTAGATCTCCGTGACCTATCCATCTTAAACATACGCATACAATATATTCATGACACACACATATGGAATTTTAAATCATACACAAAGCTTACTAAATTCGCATTCACATTTATAAATAATAGCAACCAACTAGATAAACAAACAAGCATAACAAACATTAGTATAAGCAAAATAATTAAATAAGCAAGTAAATAATAAGCAACAATTAAACCAAACAATATAACATATAAGCAAAACTTAACTCTTTTCTAGTCCAACTATATGTGTCTAGGTCAAGTCACAACTAAACAATAACATCTTAAGCAAACAACTATTCAAACTTCGCTCTGATACCAACTGCAAGGACCCGAACTTACCCCTATATTTAAAATAGGTAAATTCAGTTCCCCAACCACATATAAACTGCAGTATTATATGTAATGTTGATTACCAGGATCAGTTTGGATATTTATTTGTCAAAATGTCTTATAAGAACAAAACTTTAAAACTACTACTTTTTAGAACAACTTATAAAACATAACTCCAATTTTATAATTAATAAAAGAAATAAATATATTACACCCATATGTATATACAAATATTACAAACAAGACTTATAAACAAGCCATTTTCAAAATATATCAAAAGATAACAAAAATCCTATTAACTAATACATAGGTTTTCAGAACATATATGTACATATAGCTACTCTAGTACATAAGAGTTCCATCAAAGTCAAGGCCGTCTCTACTCCTCTCAATTATCTAAGAACTCCTAAAAATCCGATCCATATCCCATGCTTGTATAGAACTCGTCATCCACACCTAAAAATGATAAAATATGAGTCAAAGGCCCAATACACAAGTAACAAAAAAAATACGTAATGGTACACGTGATCTTAAAATATAATGCAATGCGACAATCATTCGGTTATTAAATAATCTTTAATTAGTCAACCATTACTGAAGTATTCAAACTTCGAACAACAAGGATATTCGGAGGTTCTGAGTAACGATCACGACGCTCAAAGGGTTGATATAAGCAGCTTGGATACTTATATCTCCTAAATGATATATCAATAAAAAAAATAATAATAATCTCATCTAGGGTTCATAGCCGTTACACAACTTCACTTATCTTAGTCCATAACATCACCTAGTCTAACTGTTCCATAAACATTTGAACTAAATCATATTACTTCATTCTAAGCTTAAGCAAACGTTACACCAGTACCGTCTGCCTTATCGGCTACCCGCCGTACCACTTAGGAAAGTCTTATAAAAAAGATAGGGGTGGCCTAAGCACCTAAACTATCGTGCCCTCAATCTGAGCAAGGTGTTGCTCTCGAACCAAATACCAATTTGCCACCCAGGTCAGATATGGATTTAAATAGCGTAAGAGACATCCAATTCAAACAAATGTTTAAGTTTATCTATATTAAAGTTGATTGAGTATATGCTTATCCTAAGCAGGAAACAAACACGTTACTGCGTACCTGAATCAAATCGGGAATTAATATGGGTAGCTAAGCGATGATCTATCACTGTTCCAAGAAAACCTTCTCGAATCAACATTCTAATTTTAATTCATATATAAACATAATTAAGTTTAAATAAAACACTCAAAGAAATTCAAATAAGTTCATTACAAGGTCTTAACATAGCATTTATACATCATACAACGTCATACATGCTCAACAAATACTCAAAGGACAATTTAACAAGCTAAAGGAATGGTTTTGAAGAAGTTTTGAAAATGGAGAAGTGCAGGGACACGCCAGCCTTCAACGCCGGTGACATTGACGCGGTGTAGTCTGTACCAAAAAACTCTATGCTTGCCATTGCTGGTAGCGTTCAACCAGACGTTGCAGTGTTATGGTCTACGTCGGCGGCGTTCAGCCGATGTTGACTGTAACTCAAAATTTCTAAAATTTCCGAGAGTTCCATATGGTTAGTCTACGCTCGTAGATACCCCTAACACCTGTAGTGTTGCCATGTACGCTAGTAGTACTGACTCCTATGCCAGCGGTGTTGGGACGACGTACAATACAGCACGGATTTTTCAAAAAATTGTGGACCTTCCCTGTTCAAAAACAGAACTTTTTACCCTAATCTTCATTCCAAACTTCCTCTCAACACATTCCCAATACCAAACTTTCATCTATATCATTTTAACTTCTTTTAACACTCAAAATCTTCATTTCAACCTCATCAAACATTCATTTATATCATTCAATCATAAATCATCATCCACCCTTATTTATCCCATACATTTTACTCTAAACTACCCTAACCCTACTCATTTCTAACTTTATTCACTTCCACTCTACTTGTCACTTACTTAGCACAATTAATCACTCATATACCATCAAGTTATTCATTCATTATATAACTAACACATGCAAATCATCAAAACTCATTTTAACATAAAAACTCATATTTTAACAAAACCTTAAACTAGCAAATACGTTATTAACATAACAAACACATACCTTTAGAGTCTTGGGCTTGGCTTTATGGTCTTGCCACAAGAAAATGATGATCTTGCTTAGAAAAAATGTAGGTATGTTTGGACTTGGGTTGGGTGAGCTTTGGAAGACCAAAAATTAGCTTCTCTTTTGGGTCACATTGGCTTGTGTGATTTTTCACACGAATTTTGCATAATTTAGACTTTATATTTATCCAAAACTTAACCTTAGGAGCTACTAGATTAGGGGCCTTAATTTGCATGGGTTTGGGCTTGGTTTTTGGTCAAAATTAAATTGAGTTGGGCTTGTTTTTGTTCTAAATTTTCTGCTATGCTTAATTACCATTTCAAACATTATTTATCAAATTTTTAATCACTTCAAAACATATATATCACTACAAGTACAATATTAACATTAATAATACACACATTAACATCCAATTAAACAATCACAAACACATCTACTATTCACTAATACAACTTATATGCTAAACTTTGAATGTTTTTCTAACATGCTAAAATAGGCATTAATACACATGTAAAAAAAATATAAATCGAGAATTATGGCTATTTCAAATGTCATATACTTAAATTTTTCATAATTAAAATGTGGATAGTATTCTTACTTTTTAACGACCCCGGTTCAACTCCAAGTAACGGGTTGAACTTGGTTCAACCTTTCACACTCTTGCAAATCCTAGTTAAACCCTTATCCGGTTCTAACAACCTAGCAAAATTAAGAAAAGTTTTAAATCACGATATATTTTAGACTAAACATAATAAAACTAATTTATAATACGTTTTAGTAGAGATAAATGTCAGAAAAAAGATTTTTTTTCCTTATTTATAAAAATATTGTCGCAATTTATTTTAATTGCTTTATTGCTTTATTTAATTGATTTGTATAGAATCTAATAATATATAATATTACATAAAAATTAATTTAATTTTTCTGACACGACCTTAAGATATATATAACTATGGCACGGTAAGGGTATAATGATAACATATTAGTATTGTGAGATCTAAGTATTTATATTAACATTTTTAGGGAAGTATTTGTTTTAGTTTTAAAACGTGGATGTGTGTGTTTTTGTAATGTAACTAGGGATGATAATATAATTAGCCAAATTGTTTATCGTTAAATAAATGTGCCAAGTTTTCCGAGCGCACTGGGTCATCAGAACCTAATCATTGCCGTCATTGTTTATCAACACATTCATTATTACTAATCTCGAAAACCATTTTTTCTCTTTTCATTTTTTTTCAAGTATATTATACATATCTATGAAAATGGAGAACGAAAATAAACCTAAGATATGATATTTATATCTGATTAGTATGATTTATATATAGGTAATTAGTATATTATACATATCTATTATTACTAAATACCAGACACTAAATAAATGTCAAGCAGATACAAAATAAATGAACTAAATTGACCCTTACTAATCATTACATTAGGAGACCAGTGCAAAATTTGGATGGTTTTAGTCTAATAAAGCCTTGATATATTCGCCCAAAAAAAAAAAGAAAAAAAACCTTGATATATATATAAAAAAATGTCTTCTGCTTTTGAATATTAAATTATTAACTATATATTTTATAGAAGAATAAATACGGATACCAGAGAACGTGAAGTCTCCTTTCATTTCAGTCTTATCGACGGAACAGCGTAAAGGCAATATAAAAGAGATTTCAACACGACGGGCTCCTAAACATTTCATACTTAATTATTGGCGGTGATTGCCTTTTTTTGGCAAATTTATCTTATTATTCCTTAGCCAAAATAAAATAAAAAGTCAAATGCTATGGTCCCGTACTATTTTGGACATCATTGCTTTAATTCTATCAAAATGCCCATCAAGCAATTAATAATTATGATACATTGTTTTTTTTAATTATATATTATCATTTTTAAAATAAATTAATTTATTTACCATATTATGAGAATGTAAATAAGTTAAAACTACTTGTAATTATTTGTTAACTTGATATTTACTCAAGTTGACTTGAACAGAGTGTAATATAATTCGAGCTCAAACTCACGTTTTGTTGTGTTTAGCTAGAATTTTATCATGTCTAGCTCAAGTAGCTCAAAAGCATGATTAAATTCAAGTAAGAATTATATGTTAATTGAATTTGAATTGATTTGTATATTAATATTATTTTAACTTGAATAGATAAATCAACTATTAACGAGTTTAATTATACAAGTTCAAGCATAAAATTTGAACTCAATTGAAGTTGAGTTAACATCAAACTTTAAAATTCTAAATTAGGTTTGAGCTTATACTTAGCAGTTAGCATTGTGATTTTGTCTCAAATTGCTTGCAACTTGCCAATATACACACACATGCTCAATTACTTCAATCATTATGTCAAATTCTCATATCGTATTTTTTAATGTAACAATCCTATCCTTTCTTTTTATTCGTATTCTATTTAAGATAAGAATAGCAAAATCGATCGTTAATCTAAGACCCTAATGATATTGGGTTGGAGGATTCTTCTGACAAAAAAAAGATATGAAATTGTCATCAATGTTGTATCATTTTTCTTCCAATCCAAAGAATTTACTAGGGGAGAGAGAGAGAAAATTAAGGATTATTTGTTACTAGAGGAGAGAAAGAGGTGCATCCATCTAATAGATAAATATAAAAATAACTATTATATTATTATTCTTTTTTTGACATGAACGAGGGATTTACTTGATAATGATAGATAGATATATACATACATTTTTCGCATTTTTGGACTTCTCTTTTCACTAATAGCCAAAAGACAAGGTGGCTCGGCTCACATGGCCAGTGTTGCGTGTTGTGAACCCTCTTAATGCTCTTTCTCATCATTTATAACCCCCACTCCTCTATCTCCCTCTCATTGCCAAACTTCTTCTCTTATTTTGTTCTTCAATATCATATTCTTCTATTCTCCAAGGGAAGAAAAAAAAAAGCCCCACTTATACACACATTATCATTCACAATTCTTCCCATTAACATGGAGCCTTCAATTTGCATCCGAAAACCATAAAAGAAGGCCATTCCCTATCAAAAAGGTCAAGCTACGCACCGAAACTCGTCGGAGGAGGAGGAGGGGGGGGAGGAGAGTGGCTCGCCTCCCTGACCGGTCGGTCCAAATGAGGGTGAAAAAGCTCCAAAATTGATTCCAGGGGGAGAGGATTGGAACCGGACCGGCTTCTTTTAAGAACTGCAGATTACATCTTGCATTTAAGGTTGCAAGTAAATGTTTTGAAAGCTCTTTCCAATATTTATAACTGAAAACGTGAAATGGATAGTTTGATATTATATGACTTATCGAGTCATGCTCAAGTTTGTGGTCTTCCATTTTATTTTCCACAAAATGTTATGTCATGGGGATTAAGAGTCCATATATATATATATATATATATTGGCCGAATAAGAGTCCATATTTATTAGTAGCATTTTTAAAGATTAGAAACTTGTTTATTTTTTATTTTTCGTTTCATTCGTGAAATGTAACTTGCTAGCTTGTGCTTTTCCTAGTATGTAAGTTGGTATTTATAATTGTCAAAACCATGAGTTAAATACATGATATTGTGATTTTATAATTTTATATTTTTTAATTAAAATAGATGTAAAATTATTTAAGTGTAGAAGTAGAATTATGAATTTTAATATACATTCTACACATTTATAATTTCACTGGTTTTGAATGATTTTTGTATGATTATATTTGTTTCTATGGATTTAGATGAATAGTAAAATTACGATTTTGACAACCATGTTCATATCATATTAGTACTTTTGCCTAACTAAATTTAAATTTCATGATGTAGTTGTATTAATTTTTCCCTTCCTTCTCCAATTAGAAGAATCGATCGGATTTGGTCTATTCGGCTAATAATTATATCAATAGGTTATAAAATTTTTAATGAGGCTTTGCTCCATATATGAATGTAAATCCTTATCTTCTCCAATTTCTATAAAAATATTATGAAAATCCAATAAATGGTCCGTTTTCAGGCAAGCATGAGGATTTAGACCCAATGAAATCTATATATTTTTTTTACTATTTTTCATCTATATTTATATCTATATCGAAATGATATATAAATATGTTCGATTTATATTTATATTTTATCTATATTTGATCTATTTGATTTTTTCGAGAACTGTCATCTTTTTTTTCAATATATCGACTTCTTGATAAACAATTTATTAGAAAAAAATTAACAAAAAAAATTTATATCTTTAAAAAAAAAAAAAAAAAACTAGCCAAACAAACCCTAGGTTTTCCTCTTTTGGACCTTTTGATGGTTATGCGCAGAGCCTTTTTTTTCTCTTTTTTTTTCCCCTCTTCTCCTAGTAATATGCACTTAAATATGTTAGTGTTAGACTATCCGGTTTTGTTTTGTTTCTTTTTTTTTTTCTTTTTGTGTTTTTTTTTTTTTATGTTATTGTTGATAGGATTGGAATTGGTATCTAGCCTTTAATTCATTACCGTAATAAATATTATCTCCTTCAATTTGTAACGAATATCTATTCAATAGATAAGAAATCCATGTTTCTTCCTTTTAGAAGAATTGTTATTCCTTATAGGAAAAAACATTTTTTTTACAAAAACATTCCTAACCATAGACTAAAGGCATAGAAATTTTTCATAAAAACAATTATTTTCTTTTTCTTATTGTTGATTATTATGTAAGAATTAAATATTTAGGCAATAGAGAGTAGTTTTGTAGTTGATTATAAAATATTGAGCAATTTCTGAAATAAAAGAAAAAACTCCTTGTTTGATTAGATTGGTGTGTCGAATCTTAAATTCTTTCATAGACCAAATTAATTGAGTAGCACTATTTAATTGGCCAACTTATGATGGTGTAGGATAATAAAAAGTCGACCTATTATGCATCCATATCTGGTAGGACCTATAAGGCGTTATTAAATTACGATACCATCTTTTTTTAAAGAATTTCACAACTTTATCTCAAAGGTTCTTTAGGTAGGGTCATTCTCATTCACATCTATTTAGGTTTTATGGGTTTGACATATTTATAAAAAATACACTTAACAAAATATATAACTATAAAAGATGTAAAATACCTTACATTTTGGGTCCTTAGCAGAGGACTCCAAAAAGTTTAAGGACCTGCCCTTATCCCTTAGGACTAGGGTGCAAATGAACTAAACCGGTTCACAAACTATTTTAGTTTGCTTGATGTTTATTGGAGTTTGATTCGAAAATAGTTGTAATCAAATCGAATTCGAACTATCGAATAGTTGATCTAATGAATTCGAAATTTATATGTTTGGTTTGATTAGTTCGTGAGCCTAATCGGGCTTTATCGAACATAAATGTTAATCAAATTCAAATCGAGTTCAAATATTAATATTATTTTAATTAGATTTAAAATATATTTTTTAATAAATTGAGTCTCGATAAGCTTAATCAAATCGAACTCAAGATTATATAATTTATTTTGAGTCGAACTCGAGCTTAAAATATTAAGCTTGATTGAACTCGCATGAAACTCAAACTTTGAAATTTTGAATCGAACTCGAATTCGAACTCAGTACTATACCGTCTCAATTTGATTCGATTACAGCCTTACTCAAAACCTAAAAAAAAGATCTTTTACAAAAGGTTCCTTGTCAAGGACCAAGATACAGATTATTAGATGTCAATCAATTTAATGTGAATTGTATTTTTACTATCCTAATAATCTTTTTTTTCAAAATACAACAAACCCAAAAATGTCATCATCAATTCATACTAACATTGTGCAAATGCTAACATGTCATTATTGTGTCATTGCTATGCCATCCTTGCATGTCAGTATAATTAAATAGATTTCATCTAAATATTATAGATTATGATACTCTATACTTATTAATTAATTAGAATAATAAAAAATCAAATAAACCGAGACAAAATTTAAAAAAAATAAAGGAAAAATATTGATTTTCTAATAATAACTATTATAAATTAGTTTTATTGTTTTTAGACCAAAATATATCACAATTGAAAATTTTTATTAATTTGCCCTGGGCAAATACTGATATGGCACAAATATTAATGTGCCATCACCTAATAACATTGATTTTATTTAAATATTGTATTCAACACTTATCATTAAACAGAATAATAAAAGAGTTAAAATAAATACAGACAAATGTTTAGAAAAATAACAAAAAATATCAATTGTTTTTGCTAATATTTATCTTATTGAAATCTATTACAAATTAGTTCTTTTGTTTTTAGATTCAAATACATCGTGTTATCGCAATAAAATGGTGGCAACACGGGAATATTTGCATCAAGTCGGTATTGATGTTGGCATTTTTAAGAGTGAGGAAGGGTGTGTTATTTATTGTATTTTTTGAAATTGGAATATCGTGTTTTTCTCAAAGCTTATAGGAGTAATTAATATAATTATCCATTTTAAATTAACATAACTTTTATTTTGTGAAATGATCGCTAGCCAATGTACTGTATTTCACTTTTTAGTTTTATTTTATTTTTAAATTAAGTACAAAAGTAACAAAAAGCTAGAGCAAATTTTCCATCACAAAGCAAACAATCAAGAAGGTCTGGGCTCTCTATCTTAGTACAAAAGATCTTAAAATTGGAGTAGTAGATTTAGAATTGCAAATGCACATACCCTTAAAACTACCTTACCAATAAACATTTGTGGGTTCTTTTGAAACATGTTTAGAGATATTAAAAGGCAAGCTTGATTTTGGACTATCATGTTTTTAACCACCTGATGGATTTTCTAACATGTTTGAAGAGAGGTGTTTCTTGTATTTTTTTTTTTCTTAATTTTAAAGGAAAGGAAAAAAAAATGAAACACGAGACCATCTAAAAATAAATAAATAACTAAGAGAGATAGTCGGGTACTCTAATGTCATCTTGATTCCTTTTAAGGTAAATCAAATAAGATGACAAATAACATATAGAATCATGTATCAACAACAAATAAGAAAAGGGAACGTAATCAGAGTCTCCATAGAAAGATACTTTTTGACAAATCATTCATATCTGAGTTACCAATTAGCAGTAGATCAACTTCAACTTAAATCAAGATAACAAACACCATCATTATTCTACCCATTTTTCACAAAACCAATTTTTGGGGGAAGTTTGACAAAGAAATCACGCTTTGACTTGGCTGTAAGCTTTCATTATGTCAAGCTTAAGAGCACAATTCTCCCTTTTTCCTTTCATTTTCAATTTCAAGTGATGGAAAATTTTATGAGCAACCACTATAATATCTTTGATTAGCCTTCCTTTCGTGAAAGCACTTCAGTATCCATAATTGATGTTTCTTAAAAGGTTTATGCAAACTCATTGAAAGATTATGAGAAATGATTTTGCTAAAGAGATAATAAAAATGATTGTTGGGTGCAATTGGTTAATGTGTGGGGCTCCTTGGGGATTAAAACTAAATATATAGGTTAAGGTTTAAGTGAAACTAACTATGGTGCTAAGTTCGAACTCGACTTGAATTCAAACATGACTAAACATTATTTTTTAAGCTTGAATTTGACTTGAATTAAGACTCGATAAGTCTAAAATTGACTCAATTAGACTTGATTGCTCCTATAAAAATCAATTAAACTGAAAAATAAGTTGGATTTCGAGAATAGAATAGGATTTTTAGATGATTTGGTCTTAAAAATTATAAAAGTGAACCATCAAATATGAAGAGGAAAAAACACGAAAATAGACTTTAAAAATGGAAAAATACAAAGTTAAAATTTTTCCATGAAAAATATATACATGAAAAAAAAACTCTAATAGAGATTTCAAAACTTGGTCAAACTCAATAGTTACTCATATAGCTCAAGTTCAAACTCAACTCAATTGCAGTCAAGTTGAATTCACCGAGTCGAACTCAAATAATTCAGGAGTTGTTAACCCTAACTTGTACCAGAAATTGGATATGACCAAAATGACCGGTGGGCCCTCCACATCCCAGAGTAAATCTTAAATCTAGCAAAAAATTGTTTCCAACAATCTAAGCGCAAAACGGAAGTTGGTGTGCTTTAAGACATGAAAATTCTCAACTTCCGAGCGTATCATATAGCAGCTTTGAACCAAAAACAGGCTAACCCATACACATGAAGTTCCATTGTAAGATTCTACTTTTAGTACCTAGTATAGTTCCCAAGCAAGAGCAAATGCTACTTTCCCATTTAGCTTCCTCTTTAGAAGGATGGCATTCTCAGTGTGCTTTAAATATATCCCACTTGCTTATGCAAAATGCTTGAAATGAATCCAAGTAATCCATGATCTCTACTATATATAGATCAATGGCGAGGAGGCAACATATCGTACATGTATTCATATTACCTATCATAAGATACACAACATGAATAACCATCTACAGAAGATCAGCTAGCAGGAATCGTCATCAGTAAGCCTAAGAAAACCAGCATGACGAATTTTTTTCCCTCAAACTCTCAATGACGAGGAGACACATGGCAATCCATATGCAAAGCACTGGAGATTAGATATTGTAACTACGCCCTGAATCACGAGTGATGCAAAGTACTTCATTAAATTAACATATATTCCCCGGTATATCTAAGTTTCACGTTGAGTGTAATGATAAATTCATAGTTTGAGTCTGGGTTAAAAAAAAATAATAATAAAAAATGATGTGCATTGCTAAAGTCTGTAAAATTATTAAAGTACAGAACTTGTTTAAGCTTAAGAAGTTAACTTTGCATTTAATTTTATAATATACAATTATTTATTACCATATAATAACTATTTCCTTATTTAGTTTGTAAAAATTTCACTGTAAGAAATGTCTAGTTTATATAATATAGTATAAAAAAGAAATTCTTATTCTTTCTCCCCACCAAAGGAATTGCTAATCCTCGTTTTTATTTTTTTTCCTCAAAAATATCTCTAATCATAAAATAAAAGAATTCCTATTTCTTTCCACTCTTATTTTTTTAGCTACACTCGGTGCAAAACAAACAAGTTAATTCTTAACTTTTTGTATGAAGCTTCACTCCTTTTCTAGCATTTTGTAATTTATCTATAAAACAATTTATACAAACATTTACAAGTGTTGTGAATCTGTAAAGTCAAAATCATATATGGTAAACCATTCCCACCTCTAAAGTAGATGCATGCGGTACGCTCAATTCATAGGAAGGTGCCCTAGAATTTCTCCTCAAAAAATCATAGCCCACGTTTATTACAAGCTTTCTTAGCAGGCTTGATCCATGCTTTGCTCTTATGTACGAGTGCCCTAATATGTAAGCTACTCCAGCCTCCCTAGCTTCCATGAGTTCCTGCAACTCCTCCCTTGCAGCTGCATCAATTTTCGGGCTGTCTGGTACGATGAACCTTACTTTCTTCTTTCTGCGTTTGACCTGGGGTGGCGATTGTATTTCTCTAAGTTCAGATGTACCAGCCAGATCTTCATCATCCGGATCATCCTCTCTCATTTGAACCCCATCAGAATGCGTAGCACTTGTTCCTACTACTGTCATTCTCTCTTCTTCTTTTGCTAATTCTTTAATATCACAACCATATCCTACTTTACCCGAGCGTATGAACTCTGCTATGCTACACACAAGATCCATCTCAAATTCCATATCATCCTTATGGATGTCTCTGTATCCATAGCGCACAATGCACCTATAAAGCCTGAAATCCCTGGACTCAATTCGACCCACAAGGAATCGCTCCTCAGGTTTAACATGAGGCACTGGAACAGACTTAATGCACAGGAAAACTAGGACTTGATGGAATGCCGGAATGTTGGTAACAAAATGGGAGAAGATTGCAGGAATTCCAGATACAAGCTCTGTATGAATAAGCCCAATTCCACGGACACGAACAATTCCAAGGCTGGGCCCTAAGCTCAGGAGCCAGTCCATGGAAACCTGGTTCTGAACATCATACTCATACTTCTTATGTGTCCCATAGTGCCAGACACACATTATCATAAGAAAGATGAAGGCCAGAGCAATAGGCACCCATGCTCCCTCAAGAAACTTGACAAGAGAAGCAGAAAAGTAGAGAGCCTCAATTGTGCCAAAGAAGCATACAAAGCATATTGCTAGCAAGACATTCTGGTGCCAGCATAGCACAATAACCAAAGACATTAGACAGGTGGTAACCAGCATAACAGTGATAACTGCCAAACCTGCTCCGAGGAAAAGAGTACATAAGCAAATTACGTAGATGCATTAGCATAAATTTTTTTTTTTTTTACAATTAATTTAACCTGTAAAGAACAGCAAACTTTTGTTTTTTACACAAGGTCTAATTTTAACTAGTTCTTGTTGTAATTACCAATGTAAGTAAAGGAAACAGGATTAGTTCATGATTGATCACTCCAAACAAAAAAAATGACAAAACCATCTTTTGATATGCAATGTAATTACCAATGTAAGTAAAGGAAAACAGAATTAACGATATATCTTTTGATATGCAAAATGTTATTGGGAGGAACAATTCTTAAAACAGGCTTGACAATTTATATGTAACCTTGAAAACAGTTTTTTTTTTTTCCCCTTTCTATATTTTTGGTGGGGTTATGGGAATCATAATGTAAATTTCCAAAAACAACAGCTCTCAAGCAATAACATTGAGAATTTCACAACAGGTCAAAACGCCACCAAAATAGATATCAACAAATATGAGCAGCAAAGATATCAAGATTTTATGAAAAGACTGAATTGCTGGCATACCTGATGCATTACTCATACGCCGAGTATCACGGAAACCAATCGTCACTGCTAAGCATAAAGTCATTAAGATCCAATTGATTTCAGGAATGTAAATCTGACCATGGATTTTGGATGATGTGTGTATGATTTTAACCTTGGGAAAGCAACCGAGAGAAGAACATTGCTTGATAATTGAAAAGGTCCCAGTAATAATAGCTTGACTTCCCACAACAGCAGCCAGTACGGCAATTACAAGGACTGGCCATCTAAGTTGCTCTGAGAAAAAAAAAGTAAATGAGTTCCCATAAGGATATAATACTTTGGCCATTATCATTAAATTGTCACATAAAAAAAAATCCACTAACCTGGTACTGATACATAAAAACCAACTTGATAGTAACTTTCAATAACATGATGGCGAGAGAGATATGCAGCCTGGCCCATATATGCAAGGATTAAAGATGGATAGACCACTGAGGTGAATGCAATCTGGAAAAAGGTGAATGCAACTTAAATAGGGCAGCCAACTTCCAGGTGGGAATTTGCTTTTATATCATTATACTAAATGATTTTTTTTTAATGTCTTACCCCCCAAAAACATCGAAGAATGGCCAACTACGTGAGCAATTTTAAGATGTCAGCTCAAAAGATTATAATGGTCTATGTTTGAAGTTTAATAACACAACCATCTAATCTAAAAGTTTAAACTTTTAAATATAGTGTAAATTTTATTATTTATTACTTGAGACTTTCATTTGTGAGATGAGATTATAATGAAACTTCTCGAGCAATTGAATAATTTGAATGAGTTGAAATGACTATGCGGAGATTTAAACTCACAACATCCTTACCTAACACATTAGTATTACAACTATCTAATTTAAAAGTTTAAGATTATAGATGTAGCATGCGACTTATACATTTATTACTTAACAAGAAGCATTGACAAACAGCAATTCAATGAACAAATTAGTATCTTCTGAATGATTTTGTAAGCAGCAGTTGTGCTATACATTAACATCTAATCCATAGCCTTAAAGATACAACTTTATGGTTCAACAGCCCACCTTTTACAGAAAATTTTGACACAAAATGGACTGCCAAAACAGAAAACTTGGAAAGATGAGTTTCTCATTAAAATTATTTTACTTCATGAAAAAAAAAAATAGTTTCAGTCAGAGATAAATCCTTCGAAACAAATCATTAGTCCAAACATCAGAAGTACCTGTATGGAAAGTTGAGAGAAATGCCCAAGATCAGCAAACATGGCTTCAGAACCTGAAAGTTTGAGGGCCGTATGATATGAGAAAGTTCTATCAAAATAAACAAAAAAAATACAAAAGAACACTCCAAATGAGATTCAAATATACCTGTTATGCACAACAAAATCCCACCCAAGGACATCCAACCTCCTCTTTGAGTCTTCCTCAAAAATTTATACATGTAATATGGAGAGAGTGCTTGGTATATATGAGGATTCCAGTGAAATATATTATATAATCCAATTAAACTGATGCAGAGGAGCCACAATACAACAACAGGGGCAAATAGAAAACCAACCCTGTGGGTGCCATAATGTTGAAGAGCAAATAAGCCAATCAAGATGACGCATGCAAGAGGGACTTCTATATCTGCAAAATTACACGAGTTTCATAAGTTAATGTAACAACAGGCCAATTAAATGAAGGCTGAAGGAGCAACAAGACCATTAAAGATGAGGCATAAGCTGCTTGAAACAAAAACAGAAGAACATAGCACAAGCACACAGTCAAATAATAATAGTCTCTCCTAAGTATGTACTATAGATTGTCACCCTCTTCAAATACAATCTAACGAGGAAAGACAGTGAGACACGACAGACAATACCCGAATCATAGACCTCATTGACAACAAACAAAAAAAAAAAGGATAGGAGAGAGACAGAGACAGAGACAGAGATGAGGAGACAGGCACACACACAGCCAAATGCACACACATGCATTTATTGTTATATGGGGCGAACTCGCTGATGATACCAAGGAGAATGACACTATAGAACTTTGTGCATAGCTCATCAGCATTCAAAATAACAAAGACAGTTCAGGGTGATGCAGGAAAATTGGAGCTATGACCCTGAGATCGTCATATGCTTCAGTTATGCACACGGCAACATGCATGCTAGTGTAGTATTCACTAATTCATTAAGATAAAAAAAGGTTTACCGATTACATCCGCCCCCAATTAGTATATGGTAAAACAAAGGCTTCGAAAAGGATTAGATAATAGGAATTATATATGTTTTCCTCTTAAGTCTATAACTCTAGAGAGCGACAATTAACAGATAGCATATTTCATATGTTTTATAGATAGCCTGAATTTATCAACAAAAGTTTGAGAAAAATTGCCCTCTGGGGAGATATCTCATGGATACATCTGATATCATATGACAAATCCAGGAAATGTGGTTTGGTGTTCTTAATGATCTACCTCAACCTCCAGAAAACACTATTCTTTTTTAATTTAAAAATCACTCCATTGGAACTGACAAGCTAAGGAAACTGAGGATACTTACTACTGATAATAAAGTCCAACTCAACCCTGGAAAACAATCCATAACATGCATTACTTTCTGTAAATTATCCTCCTAACAGTTGGATGACAAATTAGATTTGATAGGATGAACATAAACCCACAAAGTCTTACCTATACACCTCCCAGAAGCATCATAATTAGTCAACCACAAAACTTAGGCTCAAATAGCTTGAGAAGAAACTTCAACAATCTTATTATAATTCTCAGTAAATTACATAACCAAGTTAGAAAGGTTGCCTTATTCATGGACTGAGATAATTCTCTTTTAGCATCCACCATTGTAAGACAATGGAAAAAATAATAATAATAATTAGAAGTCAGAGAAAAATATAATTTCCAGGAACAACTTTGGTTTCATGGCTTATAATATGAGGTGAGGTCCTTACATTGGTGGTGCTCTTTAGACACTGAAAGTTCCAGCCCTGAGACTGCAGAAAATACTGCACCAGATAAAAACAAATATGTCAGCGCAAACTACCAAAACTCCATCTCCAACACATGTCAACAATCACATTTGCCAATTTTTGCCGAAAATCCAAAAATATACCAACAAAACATCCATGTTGCACATTTCAAGTGACACAGGCAGACTCAGTGCCTGAAGTTTCATCTTCAAATGTTGCTTCAATACACTTTCACGAAAATAAGGTTGTTTCTAAATCTAACTTAAATTCAATGAAACAACTAAGAAAAGCAATGTCAAACACCTGAACTCATTTCAACTTTCACAAGACTGGTCAGAATAGTACCTGAAAGAGAGGGTGTGAGGATACCATCGCCAATAACCATGCAAGTTCCGATCAAAGCCAAGACAAGCAGAATCCTCTGCAGTACCCTATACGTCTCCAAGGTCGACTTCAATCTTGCCCCAAAAGTGGTCCTTGGACTCAACCCCCGTCCTTCCTTCTTATACTCTGATAAATCTTCATCAGCCACCTGGCAACTTGGTAAAGAGTTGACCCGTGCATGGCGGCATAGCAAAGAGTAGAGAGCAAAAGTCCCTCCTTCTCCATTATCATCAGCTCTCAACACAATTAAAACATATTTTATCAAGGGAACCAAAGTGAGTGTCCAGAAAACAAAAGATAGAACTCCATAGATCTCTTCATTGGTCGCAGAATGTGTAATATCTTCATCAAAAGTGTTCTTATAGACATACAGTGGCGAAGTACTTAAATCTCCATAAACAACCCCAAGGCTTTGGTAAGCAAGAATCAGTACACTTCTCCATGATTGTTTCTACAAAAATCAAACAACAATCAATCTGCCATTCAAACACACCACCAATGATAAATTAACAATCCGCACGAATCATTTTCAGCTAATTACGCTTGATCAAACACTCTAGCATGATCCACAAATAACTTCAGCAAATTGATCAAACATTCCAATATGCAAATTCAATGCACTTGATGACTATTCAAAACAATACATTTCACTTGATCACTCCAATTCAAAAATTATCCTTACAGTTGACAAATAAATTCAGCTATTTGATCAAGCATTTAAAATACGCGAATTCAGTTCACATGATCAAACACTTATTCAAAAAAAATCATCATTCCGGTACGGCGAAATCAACATAGGTAAATTAACAACTTTACCTAATCAAACATTACATGAACGAAAGCCACCAACCTTAAGCAATCATGAATAACTTGAAAGACCAAAAAGCTCAATGAAATGACTACAAACAATTAATCAAATACATTACCGAATAATCAAACAATAAAAAAAATAATGATAAAAAAAGTTCAATGTTCATTTAGAAAAAAATAAAAAGAAAGATAGAAAAACTGTGATTATATTACAAGTAACATACCTTTCGTTGATACTTATCAGGTTGAGATTCAAGATCCATCGTCACTACAAACACATTTTGGAGTAAAGAGATTTCAATTCAATAACTACAATTAAAATCACAATAATAATATAAATAATAATAAAAGGACGCAGTCTTGCTACGAGTATCAAGATACGCCGTCCCTAGAAAGTTCTAAATAAAAAAAAAATAATAATAATAAAAATATCTCACGTTCAGCGCGATATTAACTTAATAATTTAATTGAAGAGTGCTCTTCTACGTTAGAGAGAGAGAGAGAGAGAGTATTGAAAAGAAGTAGTTGAACGACTACAATCAAAAGGAACGGAAAGGAAGAGAAGAAGACGACGAGAAGGTGATTGAAGGCAAGGGAGAAAGGAACACGAAATGCCACATGCATTTAACAAATTGGAGGTAATTTGGATTTCGCATTGGCGTGAACGAGTGACTCAATGAGTCAGTGAGGTGAGTCTGCCTTAAGACTCAGTAGTTATTTTTAATATAGGAGAGGCACAGGGGAAGTGTTAAAAATACCACGTCTTTTTCTATAAGTTTTGAATGATTGAGTTGACTCGGGCGAAACACGGAAGTGGTGTTGTGACTGGTGTGATCTTTCGCTTTTATTTTATTATATATCGATCTTTTTCTTTTGGTATGTAGAATTTAAGGAAAGAAACCGTCCAATTGATATCCGTTTTTATGACTTTGAAAATATGTTTTATTACTCGATATTCAATGGTATCCTCCTCGATCACAAAATTCCAAATATATACAATTTGGATGAAAAATATTAGATAAATACTAACACCATATCGTATTTGCAATTACATAATTTAATATGTTGTGTATTGCAAAGTGCGGTAATGTAATTATTATATACAATTAAAAGCGTGATGTAATAATTAATACAATCTAACATGTAATTGAACGTTTATCATCTTATTCAAATACAATACACGTTATATCACTATTAAAATATGATACAGCTTTGTATGGCCTTTTTGAAATGCGATACTAATGAATAATAAATATGTTTATATTGCATTCTTAAATGTGATACAAGAGCATTTATTGCTGATTAAAACTGCGATATAATAATAAATACAAACTGACATGTAACAGGATGTCTATCACATTGCTAAAATGCGATATGTTGTATCGACAGTGTGAAATGTGATATAATTTTTCTTATAACTTTGCTAAACTATATTGTTATATCGTATGTTTATCATGTGATACCTATGCAAATCTAGTATCACATATCTTATATATGGTATAATCATGACTTTTTCTTTATTTTTTTTTAATTTATATTATTGTAAATATATATATATATATATATAGAGAGAGAGAGAGAGAGATGGTAGAGATATGTTTTTGCTCTTAGCAAGACACGGTCAAAATAGGGAATTTGAGGTAGCAAATATCTATTATAAAATTTTCATCCCATCATATATAGTTTATAAAATAAGTATCGGTTGGGGAAAGAATCTATTTATGTAATTGGAAAATTCTTGAAAATTTTTATTCATTTGATTTGCAACTATAAAAATCCGACAATAGGTCAAGATCTTAATTAATAACCAAAATTAATACTAATAACTTACTATCGAAATAATTTTGTGTTATAGCACTAATTAAAATTAATTACTTATTTAAGGTCATTTTTTGAAAATAATTACCTATTTGCAGTCCCAAAATTGCAACTAAAAGACGAGATAAA
This sequence comes from Combretum micranthum, assembly GCA_024138025.1. NCBI lineage: Eukaryota > Viridiplantae > Streptophyta > Magnoliopsida > Myrtales > Combretaceae > Combretum > Combretum micranthum. Next base: position 937,358 of record JAMXBD010000060.1, on the reverse strand, counting down.
GATATCACATTTATTGTGTTTATTAAATGCGATTTATGCCTTATGGCACATCTTCTTCAATCCATCACCTCTCTCCTCTCTATTGTCTCTCTCTCTAAAACTTAGGCCACCTCTCTCTCTCTAATAGTCATCTCGAACAATGAAACATGAACCAACACCACACTTTAATCACCACCATCAAACACCTGATAAAACACCCCTCTCCGCCACCAAAACCGAAATCCCAAACGCAAAACTCAAAAAATAGAAATACCAAAACAAAATCCATAACCTACAATCAAAATCAAATATAAAAATAAAGAAACATCATGACCATCGACAAACGACAAATAACTCACTCACCACCATCATCGAAACAAACCATATCGCAAATATCTTCAATAATTTCGAATATAACAAACGTATATCCTGAAAGAAAAACACAATATACAAGATATATAACGTATATCGTGAAAGAAAAATGCAATTTAGCTGTGATTCGAAACTTTCAGTAGTACGGCGGTATATTGCAATTAATTAACGCAATTTACATATAGAATTATATATCATGTTTAATTATCGTGATTTAGGTACGATACTAAAACATTATATTGTTTTTTAAACGAGAGTTACATGTGAAATTTTAGTATCCTGACTTATAAATGCGATTTTGCAAAGGATTTTGGTAACTAATTTCAAATTGACCATATCTTAGTAATAATTTTTTGTAAGAGCCTTAAACATGTTTTTCACTCTCTTACTATCACCACCCAATTTATTAAATTGTTTTCACACCAACACCATCACCATCATTACCCCTACTAATACCACCATTATGATTGCTACTATCATCAGTACAATATTAGTATTAACATGCCATCATAATCGTCACATTAGTATCACCATGCTAATGTTACTAAATTGTCATTAGCTTCCACATTGCTAGTGGTATTATGGTAATGAGAAAATTTAATAAAAATTATATTAGAATAAGTTTCAAATTTACTATTATAATGTACATAAAATAAAATAAAAATAAAAATAAAAAGGTACAAAGTATGGTAAACAAACTTATGCTATATTATTCTCCTTGTACTATATTGTTCTCCTTGTGTTATAATGATGTTATATCTCCATTAGATGCTCACAATATAACATGCATACAACACAATAGTATCTATTTTAATATTTAACATGCTACATCACTATTGCATAATGGATAACTTTACTCGATTTTCTTTATAGATTGAATATTCTTAGAGAAAATTTATAGTGTAAAAAATCTAATATTGGTGTTTTCACTATTTGTAATTCTATATTTCTCAATGTTGTCAAACATAGCATGAGATTTGACTTGGCATGCTAGAGGATCAAGATTAATGAGTGAAATAGGATTGAACTGCGTGGAACCAGACCATTTTCAAGAAGAGGTAAGGTTCAATCAAGTTATACCGAGCGGGTCAATCCAGATCTCACAATGCTTGTATTTTTAAGTTCTAATTATGCCCATTATATATAATTATTATATAACTACTTATATGATTGTAATTTTCTATATCAGAATTCTAAACACTAAAAAATCATTATCTATAATACATATTTTCTAAATAATTCATATGTAATATATTTATTTAATTATGCATTCTTTTTAGGCACTTATAATATAGGTACGCGGTTCGGTACGTGCAAATATAATTTTATAGTAAATATATTGTCATGACTGCTATCCCAGGCTCCATCGCAACAGAGGGGTGTCCCTAGGCTCTCAAGCCATCCTGGGTAGAGATCGTGATGTCAGGTACACTGGTCCTCCCAGCGCACCCTCAGGCACAACCAGGATACCAGAAGCACTATGTAACGACTTGAAAATCTACCCATTGAGGTATTGTTCGCTTTGGCCATGCCACACGGTTTTGTTCTTTTGGTGCCAGCACTTCCCGAGAGGTCACCCATCTTGGGATTGCTCTACCTAGAACACGCTTAACTTTGGAGTTCTGATAAACTTCAAGCCATTGCACCGAAAAAGGCGCCTCTATGATTAGAGTTCCACCATCTATATTTTGAGGGGTGTTACACACTCTCCCACTTATAAGACGTCCTCATCAGTTTCGTTATACAAGTCCAAAACCACTGCTCTGATACTATTTGTCACGACATGCCACCCTAGACTCCACCGCAGCAGAGGGGGCGCCCCTAGACCCTCAGGCCACCCTGGGCAGGGATTGTGATGCCAGATACACTAGTTCTCTTAGCGCCCTCAAGCATAACCAGGACACCAGAGACACTATGTAACGACTTAAAAATCTACCCACTGAGGTATTATCCGCTTTGGCCACACGCTGTACGGTTTTGTCCTTTCGGCGTCAGCGCTTCCCAGGGGGTCTCCCATCTTGGGATTGCTCTACCCAGAGCACGCTTAACTTTGGAGTTGTGATAAACTCCAAGCCATTGCACTAAAAAAACACCTCTATGATTAAAGTTCCACCATCTATACTTTGAGGGGTGTTACATATATATTCATTTTTTTTTTTTGAAGATAATCAGATGTTGTTTGAATGAGATATTTATTATTATTGAATGAAAATTATTTGATCAAATGAAAAACAATATGTGAAAATAAACATTCTTCTCTTTTGTTAGTCACTGTGATTGACTAAGAATGGGATTTTTTAAGTGAATGCCCCAAGGAATTTGCTACGTTCGCATAATTTAAAAAATTATAAAAATAATTTTTGAGCCCTTAGTTATATATTTTAAAACGAATCATCTTATAGCCTAGTGATATCTAGTTCTAATTCTTATCATTAAGATATTGCGCTTGATACCCTAAGTTGTAACGGTCTTGTAACCACCAAATATATATATTATATTATATATATATTAGGAGTAAGGAAAATGTATTAAATAATTCCCTTTTTGTTTTCTTGTATTTTAATTTTATCAAGTGTCAAAATAGTATTTATTAACATAATCCTTTTGGGCATTAATATAGAGATAAATCAAAGCAAGGACCTACATTAATGCATTTTATGGAAATAAAGGCTAGATTTACAGAAGATGCATTTAATGGATTATATTTTTTAGTTTCATGTGTTTTGTGTTTGAGGCCTCCATCTTCAACCGTCAAAAGGAAATTTTTCCCCCCACTTTTTTTCGATTGAAAATTTGCAATGAAAAAGAAAATCAATTATCTTATTGAAAATCCGGTTTTTATATCTATCTCTTCACTGTACAAATCAAACCATGGCAAACATATTCAACAAATAATAACAAACCTTTAAAGAAAACACAAACATCGAAACCCTAATTAAAATCACAATGGTGAATAGTGGAACCTTAAATCAAAATCGCAACAATGAATTTTGAAACTCTAATAATCCTCAAAATTCAAAACCCCAACTTGTCTTTCAAACTTAGAGAAGTTTGTGAACTTCGTGGAAGCTCCTAGAAAGAAAGTTTAGGTTTTGTTTTTCTCCTTAAAGGAGTTCCAAAAACGACATTGTAGAGCTATTCAAAACAAGTCTGTTTCTTCTTTTTATCTTTTTCTGGTTTTTCCTAAAAAAGGTTTTCAAAAGAAGACTCCATGCTAGCTCCTTTTAAAAAAGAGAAAAAAGTCCTTTTCTTCTCTTTGTAAAGTCGTTTTAAAGCAATAATGATAGATGCTGCTTCCAATAACAACATTTAGATTTCAACATTTGATTTCATAATTAATATTTACAAGACACTGTAATTTGAGGATTTACTCTAAATATTGATATCTCTTCAAATTTTAGGGTCAAGGTTTTGATTTTTATTTAAGGAAAAGGGTTAGGTTTTGTACTACAACGTCTAGATTACTAAAAATTTAAACTCATTTTTGCAAAAAGTGCACAAATATAGGCTCTTCCTACACAATTTTTTCCTATCAATATATACTACGAAAGGGGAAAAAAATTAAATACACAATTATAAGTGGGAATGCAAGTAATTGCTTGCATCAACTAAATTGACATTTGGCGACAATCAATTACTAACCACCATTTGGCTAAAAAAACCTTCTAACAAGGATGGATATAGAACCATATGACTTGGGATGCAAATTTATTTTATTACAAATATAAACATAACATTTTTTTATTTAAATATATTATAATAATCAAGTTTTTTTTTCAAGCGAGAAGAGCCGAGCCCCTTTCAAACTCCGCCTGGGTCCGTCTTTGCTCCTAATTACATAATTATTTAAAACTATATGCTAATATTTGATGATGACCAAAACTTGATAAAACAAAAAGGTTAAACAATATAGAACTATTTTTTCATCTAAGCAGATGTAAAATCTAGTGCCCTTGACGATCCTATCTTATGTGCTATATTTCGCAAATGCTCCATTGCAGGATAAGACGATTTTATTACTTCGGTGTCTTGACAATTTTAGATCAACTGCTAAGTAGTTAAATATTTTAATGATTCAATCATGATTATCAATTGGATTCACTAAATAAGTTATGGGAGTTTAAAAAAACATTAGAAGATTGATTCTTCTAAAAAATACAGTGGGTTTATAGAATATTCCTATTTTTATTATTATGTTAAAAAAAGGACTATTTCATTGAACCACAGAAATTTTCTATGTGAAAACACTTTTTTTTTTTTTGAATTTTGGAAAATATTGACAGGTTTTTATATTACAAAATTTCCAGTGACATCAAATGCCATAAAATGGAAAGCACCTATTCTTGGAAATAGAATTACTAGTAAAATGACTAAGACTGAAACAACCATTCAATTCAAATTTTTTTCCCCATTAAAATAATTCAAATCTAATCCAAGAGAGTGGTATTCATACTACCAAACTAATTTTACAATAATTTATGTTGACCGTATTGATTATTGAACTATAATATTCAAACCTGACCTAACGTTTCAGAGATAACATGACTAAGCCTACGCCACATACCACGCTTTTCATCTTTAATTAATTACAACGTTGAATAATGTCAGATTCATATAGGCATTTCGCTACTTACCGTCTAAACTTTGCCATTTGAGTTGTCTTGCTCATCCATCCCCAACCTACTCACGAAGCTCCTCGGATCCATGTTTAAAATTGCCTCGTTTAAACTAATAGGATAGCGTAAATGGCTTATAACCTAGTGTATTTCTTTTGATCTTTTAATTTTTAAGTTAGAGATATCAAGCATTTATTGTATAGTTAAAAAAAAAAAAGATGCCAATGATCTTATAATTTAGTGACATCTTTTCTAAACTCTTAAGTAAAAGTATCAAGTTCGAATTCTTCTTATTTCGTTGTAATGGAAAAAATAAATAAAAAAACAAATATAGATTGAAAAATTGGTCGTAAAAATTTATATTTAGAAGTTTGTTCTTTTTTTTTTAAATTGCAAATTCACAATTAATAAGATATATGTAATTATGTAAATCTTCTCAATTTCAATATGTAATTTTACAATTTTTTTTAACTTTAGAAAACTTGTATCGCAATCTATGATCTATTTTTAGCAATGGTTTTAGAATACAGTTAGTAATATTTGTATATTTTTGAAGTTATGAGAGATAAATTTAGGACGGCTATTATTTTCTAATCAATAGTTTAGGAATGTATTTACAATTACTCTATTTTTCTTTTTTCTTTTTTTCTTTTTTTTGTGTTTTCCTTTGGTAATTTAAGATGTTACATGGACTTTTGACGTTAGCGGTTTATTGATAGACGCTTGTGTGATGTGTACTATAATATAGATATATATTATAGATGGTAAATAATAATTGAATAATTATATTGAATATGAAATTTTCTAAAAAATAAATAGCAGACATGCTTTTTTGGTGTATGCATCCGCGAGAAAGTCATGGTTGATAAAAAATCTTAACTTGGTGAACAAATGAGAATATAATATAGATATATTTAAAAACATAAAATAAAAAATTTTAAAATTACCATTATGTTTATCTACTTTGATATTATAGACCATGTAATATTACGTTATGTGGGAAAATTGACATTGATCTAATGCTGTCCAAAACAAAAATCATTCCTTAGCAGATATTGTAGTCAAGTGAGATGTATTATGTTCAATTTTTCATTTCGGGTGTAATTAGAGGGGGGGAAAAAAGTTAGGACACGTTAGGAGGTCACTAAACAGCAGCAAAAAGAATAAAGATAGTGACAAGAGTTAGTGTCCAATAAATAAGATTGCTATTTAATTTATACTCCCACTTTAACGTAAGCAAAAACAAGAGGAGAATCAAAGTAAAATAGCAACCTCAAATTTAGGGTCTGTTTGTTTGGCTTTTTCTAATAGATATAAATACTTTTTTCAAACATTTTTTTCAAGAAATTATTTATCAAAAAATAAATATAGATGAAAAAATTGACAGTTCTTATCAAAGGATCAAATATATTAAACATAAATAAAATATATATGTAAATTAAATATATTTATAAATATCATTTTAAAAAATATACAAATAAGCTTGTTCGCTTGGAAAAAGATAAAGCATAAGTTAAAACAACTTTATGAAATGAAAAGGACGGATGAAAGAAGAAAAAGACAAGCACAAGGACATTAAGCTTTAGGTTTTCTTATTATTATTATTATTATTATTATTTTATTATTACTACTACTACTATTATAGTAAAATATGTAATTTGATATCTGAACTTTGGATTATTCTATCGTCCGTTGAACTTTTTCACGGGACAATCCAGTTAATATGTAACTGGCTACGGCCGGTTAAATCATTAATGTTGCACCGGTTATTTTTTATTCTTCCCTGTTGTCATGCCTGACTTTTTGCCATTCTCTAGAGGCCGATTATTTTCCATCCTCCAGTGGCAAATGTCACGATAAAATCTAATATATTATATTTAACTCTCTTTTTTTCATATAGATATTAAACTAAATAAAATAAATAACATAATAAATTTGAAGAAAAATTATTATAGATATTATGTATTTATGAAGAATTTAAAGAAGAAACTATTAATATATGTAATTGAAGTGTTTAATATGTAATTAATTTATTTAGCTATTTTCCACTTATGGAAAAATAAAATTAAATGGCATATGTCTTCCTACTGCAAAACTATCATGAAATATCATTAAATAAAGATAAACAAAATACTTTAACATGCATCATTTATAAACAATTTTTCTGTTTTTTTAATGAATAACCTAAATTAAACCTACTAAATTAATTTATTTAAATATATATTTGATGATGATTTGTGATTTAAATTGTTATAGTTAAGTTATTATAATTTGATTTTATGATATGGTAAATTATTAGTATAGGAATATCTTAAAATTGAATTAGTGTTGGTGAAGTTAAGAGATTGTAGTAATATATATGGAATTATATTGAAAATAATATGATATGTTTTATTTTGTGATGATTGAGAGACTTCTTAGCTGCAAAAATTTTTAGAAAAAGCCCCAAAGCTCATCTTCATTTCAAATCAAACTCAAGCCTACACACACACAAAACCAAAGCTCAAGCCCATGCATCTTCTATAAGCTTCTAAACATGCCCAAAAGCCAAAAGGACAACAAAAATATCAATCCAAGACAGAACCCAACGCTATCATTTCTCTCTCTCTCCATCTTCTTCATCCTTGTAAATACAAGCAAGCCCTAAATTACACTTCAAAATCTCTTTTAAATCTTACCCCACCAGTTTTTAAACAAAGAACTAATCAAAGGAACAAGTAGGAGCAAGAATTTAAGTTAAGAAAGAAGCAAGAGAGGCTTAATTGATCCCAGTAGCCATAAAAGTAAGTAAAGTGATTTCTTGCAAATTATGTTCAATTATAGTTTCTAGTTGATGTTAATTGTTGAATAGGAGTGGGACTCTGGTGTTTTAGATAAGTAGATGCTTTGATAACATGTAAATTAGGATAGATATGCAAATAGGCACACATACCTTAGCTGTCTGAAGAAATGAATTTTGAGTTTATAATGAGTTGATGCATGTATTAATGTTGATGTTGTTAGTGATAAATGAGTAAAACTTGAATGATTAGAGTGATGGAGAATTCTACAAGCATGAATGATAGATTTATGTTTTAGGTTAAGATTATTGTGCATATATATATGAAATGAGCAAATGAGTGCAAGAGAACTTGATAGTATTTGCTATTGTGATTATAGGTTAGTTTTGATATGTTTTTATAAACAAGTAAGGTCTTAGTAAAGAGTTAGAGGATATAGAACTTTGAAATTTTTTGAAACAAGTATCAAATGACCAATACCCTGTTCATAATGGGCTTATTTGAGGCCGTTATCTCCTCGAAAGTATGTTTTCCTAATGGTCATGGGCGTTATGAGGCCTGTGATCTTCTCTGTTCATTTGTAAAACATGAAACAACCTTGATCAAGGCCGTTATGACGGTCGTTATCTCTACTACATAAAATTTAAAGTTTGATCATAGCTGTTACCAAGCCCATAATATCCTCTGACATCTTTTTCTTAAAGGGCATGACCTAGATTATGGTTGTTGCAAAGGCCGTTATCCCCTTGGATGATTTTTGGACAAATTTAAACAAAACTATTATGGGCGTATTCATCATCACGGTCTACATCACGAGCGTTATAGGGGGAATGATCTCTTAATATGGGCATGACAAGGTAGTGGGATACACCACGGCCCAATATCATGGCCATGATGGTGCTCGTGATAGATATCACGGTCTTTGTCATGAGCGTGACAGATTCTTTGATACTGTTCATAAAAAATAAAATAATGATAAGTGCTTGAATAATGAAATGAGATACGTAAGTATAGATACATGTGTGAATGTGAAGTTATGATGGTTTGATATTTTATTTGAGTTTGATGAAGTCGAAATGATTTGATTTTAATTATGAATTAATGATGTTTTATATGAAATGGTTCTTTGACAAATTTTCGTATTCAGTCGATTTTGAACATCGGTCATTTACTCGATAGTTCTTATTATTTAGGTACGCGGTAACTTGTTTATTAAGTAATATTAAGCACCTAAGTTTTCTAGCGTGTATATTTCAAGTTTGGTTTTGTAACTTTAAAGTACTGTGTTTGTTAGTACTACCATATGTGTTTATATAATGTTATCTAGTCATAATTGAGTAGTATTTGTAAAGTTTGTATTTTAGGAGGTTGACCAAGCAATTTCTATAAACTCCTTCCTTTTCAGGTAACCCTATATATAATATTTCTGTATATTATACATAGATGGGGACTTGACATATGAAGTTTTAATTACATACATGTCGGGTCTTTATGAATATGATAATTGTATGGTGAAATGAGAATTATAGGAACAATTTAGCCATATTATGCTGAAAACAGTACCCGTGTGCTAAAATGAGCCTCATAACGAGGAATAAAGTCCTATTTTTGTGAAAATAGAAGTTTTTATGTTGAAACGTACCATAGTACAGGAAATTGAGTAATGATATGGAAAAAAGAGCATCGTAGGGAGGAATTTAGCCTACTAGGGTAAGAGTTTATTTAGTGAAATAAGTATTAAGCAAAAGAATTAAGCTTCATTTTGATGAAAATGGTATACATTGAGAAATAGGCTTAATGTTTTTAAATTAAGCTATAAGTTGAGGTGAAAATTGGTCTTTTATGGTGAAAAATAAGGATATGTTGAAAAATTGAGCCTTAATGTATGGTAAAATAGCCGTTGGAACGAGGAATTTCACATAAGTATGGTAAAATGGCCCTTGAAAGGAGGAATTCTCCTCGACTGTGTTAAAATGACCATTGGATCGAGCAATTCCCCTACTATTAAAAAATGCCCTTAAAATGAGCAAATTTCCCTTACGATGGTAAAATGATCCTTGTAACGAGGAATTTCGTCCTGCTATGGTAATTAACCATTCAAATGAGGAATTTCCTTCTACTATGATAAAATGACCCATGGAATGAGGAATTCCCTCATAATATGGTAAAGTGGCACATGGAACGGGAGTTCCCTCATGTTGTGGGAAAATGATCTTTAAAATAAGGAATTCCCTCATAGTGTGTTGAAATGACCCTTGCAATGCAGTATTTGCCTTAATATGGTAAAATGACATTTGACATGAGGAATTCCTCCCTAGTATGGCAAAAAAGCCCATATAATGAGGAATTATCCTCTATTGTGGTAAAATGGCCATTGGGAGGAGGAATTCCCCCATAGTATGGTAAATAGCCCCTATAACGAGGAATTATCCTCTTATTGTGGTAAAATGGTCATCGGAATGAGGAATCCCCCGGGTATGATAAAACAACCTCTAAACAAGGAATCTCCCCCTTAGTGTGTAAAATAGCCCATAAAATGAGAAATTTTCCTAGTATGGTAAAATGGACCTTGAAACGAGGAATTCCCTTTTATACGGTAAAATGACCCATACAATAAGGATCCCCTAGTGTGATAAAATGACCCATGGAACGAGGAATACCCCTTAGTATGGTAAAATGGTCCTTACAATGAGGAATTATATCCTAGTGTGATAAAATGGCTTATGGAACAAAGAATTCTCTCCCGGTGTGGTAAATTGACCCTCGAAATGATGAATTAATTCTTTATGTAGTAAAATGTCCCCCAAAACGAGGAATTTCCCCTATTATGGTAAAGCTGGACCTTAAAACAATGAATTCCCAACCTAGTATGGTTAAATAGACTTTGGAATGAGGAATTCTCCTCTAATGATAAAAAGGGCCCCACAACGAGGAATTATCTCATAGTGTGGTACAATAGACCATCAGGGGGAAATTCCTCGTTCCAAAGGCCATTTTACCACATCAGGGGGAAATTTCTCGTTCTAGGGGTGATTCTACCACAATAGGGGGAAATTCCTCATTTTGAGGGTTATTTTACCACATTAGAGGGAATTCCTCATTTTGAGGGTTATTTTACCATACTAGGATGAAAATCTTTATTCTATAGATCATTTTACCATACTAGGGAGGAATTCTTAATTCTAAGGGCCATTCTACCACACTCGAGGGGAATTCCTCATTTTGAAGGTCATTTTACCACACTAGAGGGAAATTCATCGTTTCAGGGGCATTTTATCACACTATAGGGGAATTTCACATTTCGAAGGCCATTTTTCCACACTAAGGGGAAACTCCTCATTCTAGGGATCATTTTACCACACTAGGAGAGAATTCCTTATTCTATGGGTCATTATACCATACTAAAGGAAATTCCTCATTTCGAGGACCATTTTACCACACTAGAGGGGAATTCCTCGTTCTAAGGATCATTCTACCACACTAGGAGGGGATTCCTCTTTTTAAGGGTCATTTTACTACACTAGGGGAAAATTCCTCATTTTAGAAGCTATTTACCACACTAGGGGGGAATTCTTCGTTCTATGGGTCATTTTACCACGCTAGGGGAGAATTCCTTATTTTAGAAGCTATTTTACCACACTAGGGGGACGAAAATTTCTCGTTTTAAGGGTCATTTTACCACATTAAAGGGAAATTCCTTGTTCCGGAGGCTATTTTACCACACTAGGGGGAAAATCTTCATTTTAGGGGAGAATTTACTACACTAGGAGGGAATTTCTTGCTTTAAGGGCTATTTTCCCACACTAAAGGGAAATTCTTTATTCCATGGGCCATCTTATCAAACTATGAGGAATTCGTTCTCAGAGCCATTTTACCATACCTTGGGAGGATTCCTTGTTCTAAAGGTTATTTTACCACACTAAGGGAGAATTCCTCATTTTGAGGGCCATGTTATCACACTATGAGGAAATTCTTCATTCTAAGGGTTATTCTACCATACTAAAGGGGAACTCCTTATTCTAAGAGCCATTCTACCATACTAGGGCGGAATTCTTCATTTTAAGGGCTATTTTACCATACTAGAAGAAAATTCTTCATTTCAAGAGCCATTTTACCACTCTAAGGGAGAATTTTTCATTATATGGGCCATTTTATTACACCAAGGGAAAATTCCTTGTTCTGGGGGTGATTTACCATACAAAGGGAAATTCCTTATTCGGGGACTATTTTATCACATTAGGAGGAAATTCTTCATTTTATGAGCCATTTTACCACATTAAGGGAGAAATCTTCGGTTTAAGGCTATTTTTCCATACAAGAGGGAATTGCTCATTTTGAGGGCCATTTTACCAAACTGGAGGGGAATTCCTTGTTCTAACGATCATCTTACCACACTAGGGAGGAATTCCCTATTCTAAAAGCCATTCTACCACACTATAGGAGAATTCCCCATTCTAAGAGCTATTTTACCACACTATAGTGGAATTCCTCATTTTGAGGCTTATTTTACTACACTAGGAGGGAATTCTTTATTCCAAGGGCCATTTTATCACACAAGGGGGAAATTCCTCGTTTTATGGGTCATTTTACCACACAAGGAGGAAATTTCTCATTCTAGGGGCCATTTTACCACATAAGGGGAAAATTCCTCATTTTTTTGGTGATTTACCACACTAGGGGAAAATTCCTCGTTCCGGGGGCTATTTTACCACATTAGGGTAAAAATCCTCGTTTTAGGGGTCATTTTACTATAATAGGGGGAAAATCCTTGTTCAAAGGGCAATTTTACCACAATAGGGGGAAATTCCTCATTCTAAGGGCTTCTAAGAGCCATCATACCACACAGGGGATGAAATTCCTCATTTCGAGACTCATTTTACTCCATTAAGAGGGAATTCCTCATTTTGAGAGCCATTTTACCACACTAATAGGGAATTCCTCATTTCATGGACTATTTTATAATACAAGGGGGAAATTCCTCGTTCTAAGCGCCATTTTCCCTCCAATTATGGTAAAATGGCCCCTGAAACGAAGATTTTATTCCTAGTGTGGTAAAATGTTTCTCTTAGTGTAGTAAAATGGATCTTTGAACAAGTAATTTTCCCTTAGTATGGTAAAATTGTAAAGACCCGATATGCTCAATTCTCAAATTAAGCATACCAAGTCCCCAACCACGTATAACTCTTATGAATTATACGTAAGGTTGTCTTAAAAGAAGGTGTTTATGTTGAACATTACTATCCGATTTTAGATTGTGAAATCGTTTAGTTAGATTTTCAGATAACTGGATTGAGCAGCGGAAAATAAATTTTATAAAACAATTTAGAAATAAAGACATTTCAAAACTTCCACTCTTCTCAAGTGGAGAATTATTAGATTAAACAAAGCTTTGCAAAAGTTAAATTACAAAACATGGGCTCTACTATGCCCTTTAAAGAAAATAACAAGTTTAAATCGTAAATCCAGCTCTCACTAATACAAAACAAAAATAAATAAAATAACTAACTACATCCACGCTCCTACTCACTTCACTCATCCATAAATTCTCTCCGAATCATCACAAATGCCCGAAACCCGAGTCAAGCATCATCAATAGCAACAACATCATCATATCATCATCTCATCATCCATCATTACCAACGTCATCATCATCAACAACAATAATACCTGTAAAAAGAATAACAACAACAATAATGAGCCGAAGCCCAGTACACAGCAACACAATCACACACGAAGTGCCACACGAGCTTAACTAAATGTAATGCATCAATCCACAAGTTATTATCTTTTCATTAAAATAAACAAATCAACAATGGAGCACTCACACTCCGGAACAAGCCAATGGGAATCTGGGGATCCTGAGTAACGCTCACGACGCTCAGAGGGTTGATATAAGCAGCCCGAATACTTATATCTCCTAGATAACGTTACACTGAAAAAGGAACAGTAATCTCATCTAGGACTCATAGTCGCTACTTAACTTCACTTAACTTAATCCATAATATAATTTAATTCACATACTCTCATAAACATTGAATTAAATCATATTACTTCCTCTCAAGATTAAGTAAACGTTACACAGTTACCACATTCCTTATCGATTACCGCCGAGCCTAGTCATTGCATCATGACCATTGGCCTAAGCACCTATTATACTATTGTCATTGCATCATGACAATCCGCCGAGCCAAATCATTGCATCATGATAAGTGGCTAAGCGTTTATTCTAACATTGTCATTGCATCATGACAAGTTGTCGCTCCTCGGACCGGATTCAACGACTAAAGCCAATCAACACTCATCAATTATTAAGCTGAGTTTAAGTCTTAATCAGTTTAGGATGCTATCCTAGCATTCAACACGCAAGTTATTGCATACCTTGAATATGGAATCCAAACATAGCCTCAGAAGGAAATTTCAGAAGATAATCCAGAAGATAAATCAGATATCCACTTCTGTTAAGGAAAGAACTCATATAAGAAACTAAACTAGCATCCACTTATATCAAACTTTTATTAATCCTATTTGATCAGACATAATGTGGAACCCCACTATGGCTGCGAATATCGCCCGCCAAAATATGGACAGTTCTCCTTTGTCTGTCAAAGAATTTCTTTTCTCTTTATTTATAGTGTTTTATTACAAAAGCATTAACAAAGAATTCATATATCAAAAACATTCATTTTCCAAGTAAACACACATTTGAAACAACATATTCACCATATTAATCAAAGATCATCCTAATTCTTTCATCTAAGCTAATTAATAGCTATTAACCCATTTTAGCTTAACATTATCCAAATTGATTAAAATTAGTCATTTGATTCATTTACTAAGTCAAGGTGATTAAACTATATCAATCTAATTCATTTTTAGCTTAGTAAAGTTCATCAAGCCAAGTTGGACTTAGATTAATTACTAATTCATTATACATGTAGGATCTATGTCAACTTGAACTCACCTTAACTTAAACTTAGCTTAATTAATTAACCTTAATCATTTAGTTCAAAAACTAAGTCAAAGATGGTTAAACTAACTCAATCTAATTCATTTTAACTCATTCAAGTTATTTAATCAAGTTGAACTTAAGTTTGTTAACTAAGTTCATTTTATGTTAAACTCGCATTTAGCTCAATTATTCATTAAATCTATAAATCTATCTAAATCATGTTTAATTATATCACTAAATCATCATTACACATCAAATATTATTTATCCATCTCATTTTCTGTCAAAAAGATCCATTTGTTCAAGTAAATACACATAAAACAATCTATAACAAGTTTTTAGCTTAGCTTGAAAAAATGTATCAGTTGGAAAGAATTAAAATTTAAGCACTGATATGTTTCGAATTTGCAAAAACTCAAAACTTAAAAGTTGTAGATCTCTTTCTTATCTTTCCAATGCAACTTGAATCACCTCAATCGGATATTGGATGAAAAAGTTATGGCTAAAATACGAAGAGGCTACAAAACTGAGAAAAGTTGTAAAACGAACGCCGGCTTTCAACACCGGCGACGTAAATTGAAAATTTGCCAGCGTTAAGAGTCGAGCGATCTGGTCACCGTTGGACTTTTCAACACCTCCAAATTTTGCATGTACACCGGCAGCGTAGGATTCAACACCGGCAGCGTTGAATGCCGGCGTACATGCATTACGCTGCTGTCAAATTTTCCCCTGTTTTCATTTTGCAAAAACCATTTGTTCCAACTGTTTCAAACTCCTCCAAATTCATTTCAAACTTCTTAAAACTTGTTATTTGATATTACTACAATCTAATAAACACAAACTCCCACTTCAATCCATCAAACATCACTATAATCATCATAAACAACTTCAAACCCCAATTTCACTATTCATCTTCTTTCTCAACAACTCAACTTCAACAACCATAAGCTTTACAAATACAATCTTAAACAACACTTCTCAACTCAATTTAACATTAATTCATCAATTACAAATGTAAATAACAAGTAAAAACAAAGAGAAATAGAAAACGAAAACTTAGCTTTTTGAGCCTACTCATGCCATTCCTTCTTCTTCTTCTTGGGGAAGTTAATTCTACTTGATCTCCTCTTTCTATCTTGTTGAAATTGAGATTCATGTCTTGGATTTTGGAGAGGGAAAGAAGAAAAAGAAGAAGAAGAAGAAGAAGAAGAAGAAGAAAAGGGAAACGTAAAATAGAGAAAAGGAAAAAGAATGACAGCAAAATGGGAAACAAATAGAAAAGAAAAGGATACAACTATATATATATATATATATATATATTTTAGAAATAGGATATAGGTTTAGAACTATCAGATCAATATCTATAGTTCAGAAGTATTTAAAAGATGATTTTAGAACGATAGGTTATAAATTAAGAACTTGCAATAAGAACTTAATTTGATAATTTATTTTAGATAAAAGATATTTAATTTGAGTTCGGGTTTAAGAACTGATATTTTAAGATAAGTAAATGAACTCAAATTTTACTGAGATTTAGGAATTAGTGTTTAGGCTAAGAATCAATGATTTAGGAATTCTCTAAACACTTTGATGACATGTTTAGGGAATTTGAAACTCAAATCTCAATTAATAGCTAATTAAATTATATCAACTTCTCTAATTAAATCCTATAATTCATTTGATTCATTTAATCTATCTAAACTCAATTTCTAATCTAGGTGAAGATTTGGGGTATTTCAAAAATAGCCTCTGAAACAAGGAATTCACTCTCTCCTTCCTTAGTGTGGTAAAATAGCCTATAGAATGAGGATTTCCATTCAACTATGATAAAATGGCCTTTGAAATGAGGTTCTTCGTCCTAATATGGTAAAATGACCATATTGTGGTAAAAAAATATATATGTATTAAATTCGATGTATTACTATAACATATTCATTATATATATTATATATAACTTATAAGAACTTATCGAAATTTTATATTTAGCTGTAGCATATAAAAACATACAAATTTAATATGTTACTATAACCTAAATAAAAATTATTCGTGATATTACATATCATGTGCATATGCATATAAATCCTACACAAATTTTGTATAAAAGCTTTATGTATTAGTATAACACATGAGCAAATATATCATATATAACATTTAAAATATATTTATACTTTATAGGTTTCATTTATAGAGATTTTACCTATTACTATAATATATGAATATATATTCTATATAACATATATGAATTTTATATATTATTGTAACTTCAAAAATATTTACACATTATATATAACATAATAGAAGATTTACAAACTTTTTATATTAATATAACAAATAAACTATATATACTATAACATAATTAAGATATATATACACACACATTTCTATATGATGTGTGTATTTTATATTATAAAAAATGATAGTGATATATAAATAAATATATATCCTACCTAACATCCCATATAACTTATAAGAACATTTAAAATTTTTATATATTGTTGTGTCATCTAAAAACATATACAAATTTAATATATTACTATAACATATAATCATATCCTATATAACATATATGAAAATTTAATAATTTTATATATAGCTATAACTTAAACATATTCAAATTTAATATATCACAATAACATTTTAAATATATATATATCCAATATAACATATAAGATATATATACTTATGACATGTTTTTTTATTATATGATGAATATATGATATACAAATACAATTATATCCTGTATAGCATATAAAATATATATATCATATAGAAATTTTATGTATAAAAATTCACATATTAATATAACATAAAATATATACATCCTATATAACATAAAATGAACATATACAAAATTTATCTAATACTCTAGCTTGTAAAATATGTATATATATTACATATCATATTTCATGTGTAAAAATTTTACATATTAATATAACATAATATATATACATCCTATGTAATATATAGGAACTTATACAAAATTTATATCATACTCTAACATTTAAAATGTATATATACATATTATAAATCTTATATAACATATAAGAGCATTTACAAATTTTATATGTAGCTATAACATACATATTAAATACATATATGGATATATGCAAATATATTATGTGTTACTATAACATCTAAATTGTATATCATATATAAAATATAAGTTATATAAACAAATGATATTTTTTATGTTTTAAAATAACATAAGCAATATACATACACAAATATATTATGTATAACATGTAAAGTATATATTAAATATTTATACTTTACAAGTTTCATGTATAAAGATATTATATATTACTATACATATAAATTATATATCCTCAATAACACACAAGATCATATACAAATTTTTTATATTAATATAGCATATGATGTATACCCTAATTTAATATATTATTGTATATGTCGTAGTTTAATATATTACCGTGACATATATATATATATCCCTTAATTTAATATACTATTATAACATATAAAGTATTTATATTCAATATAACATATGATATGTTTATTTATCTTATATGTTAAAACATATGTCAAACATATAAATATATGCTATATTACTATAACATCTAAATTATATTCACATTCGATATGTAAGACATATGAACATATGATATTTTTTTAATGTTTTAAAATAAAATATGCAAGACACCTAAACAATTATATCATATGTAACACATAATATATACACATATTGTACAAATTTCATGTATAAAGATTTTACATATTACTATAACATATAAATTATATATATAAATATATATTCTAAAAATATATATAAGAACATACAAGTTTTTATCAATATACATATGATATATCCCTAATCTAATGTATTACTATAAGATATAACATGTTATGTTATTTTATGTTTGAAAAAAAATATAAAATACACATAAACAAATATGTCACATATAAGACTTAAAATAAATATATATACTATGCAAATTTCTTACATAAAAATTTTAATATATTACTATAGCATATAAAATATATATATTCTATATAACATATAAGAACACATATAAATTTTATATATTGCTATACTATATAAAATATATATGACATATTATTTTTTATCTTGTATAATAAAATATATAATATACAAATATAACTATATCCTATATGACATATAAAATATATAACCAATTCAAACTTTACGTATAAAAGTTTTACATATTAATATGACGGAATATAAATATTTTATATTGCTTTAACATATATATTAAATACATATAAAAACATATGTAATATATCCTATATAATTATAACATATAAAATATATATCATGTATAACATATAAAACACACACACGAATATATATGATATGCTATTTTATGCTTTAAAACAAAATATATAATATACATAAACAAATACATCATGTATAAAAAGCGGTTGTAAGATTGAGATTAATAGGAAGAAAGTGAGGTTATAAGAAAAAAATTGATGCAACGAAAAAATTAAAAAAGTGAAAGATATATAAGAAAATAAGAAGGTGAAAGAAGAGAAAAAAAAAAGTTCAAAAAAAAAAAAGAAAAGGATAATCTTGATTGAAAGAAAGAGAAAAAAATAGGCATGTGTTTAAACTGTACAATAAGTTACAAGTTAATATGATCAAAGACTATAATTAAATTTAAATAAATTAACGGTCTACAACTTGACGGGATCAGTCCCATCAAATTAACTGACGGGGACCATAGAAACCCTCCTGAACTTTAAATATAATCAATTTAGTATGTGAATTTTAAAATTAATCAATTTAAACTTAAAAAAACCTTAAAATTAACTAATTTAATATCTAAAAAAATATGCTCAAGGTATTATTAGCATACATAAAAAAATTCATCTAGGTAATAAATTAATTAATTTTAAAGTTTAAGTATCTAATTCTATATTTTGTCAAAATTCATATACCATTCATGATATAAACTCCTATTATTAATATTTAGGTGTCATTTCTTTATTAATTATTTCCATGGCAATATAATATACTCATGTTCATGCATGGATAAAGAGCTAGGGGGATGAATTCATTGTTCAAAAGGAGCAAAAAATAGAATATGAAGCATATTTAGTTGGTTTACTTGGAAAGTAGATTAGGGATCGGCTATTTTAAAAGGTTTTCTTGACTATTTTTATAAATGATAACCATTTCCTTTTTATAAGGATGTATTGTTAGTCCATTCCCTTCTATGGGATATAATAGATTTCCTAACTATGATGCAGTTTTATTTGCCGTTGCCAAAATTATTTTACTTGTGTAACCCTTTAATGTTCTGTCCGCTCTATTCACTGGATGTTGTTATGGTCTAGTTGAGTTTAGAAACCAAATCAAAACCACCAATTCTCGATTCTAAAATGAAAAAACAGGAATCAAAACAGTGGGAGCTGGTTTGATTCCCTATTTTTTAGGAACCATTGATTTTTATGATTCGATTATGATTCCTTAGAATTAGGAACCATGATATTTGAAGGAAAAAAAACCATAGTTAATTTAAGTGAAAAAAGTACAAAACAAACTTTTAATTTATAATGAAATTGAGCCTAACAATATAGGCCATTAGTAAAAAAAAAAAAAAAAAGGTTTTGTAGTTGTGCAATTACTTATATAAACACTTCCAATTTTAATTGTAATATTAGAAATATGAGTCTACAAAATATTTAAGATACAAATAAATACCACAAACACTCACTATTAAGAAAGAAGTATATACTTTGTTTAGAAGTCTATACAAACTTAATAACACATGATTTCAAGTATATTTAATAACAACACAAATAAAATTTTCACTATTCTTGTGATAATAGTTTAAATATTTGTTTCATATTTATAATTTTTTCTTCTTTTCTTCCTTTTTTTTATTTATCATTTTTATCGCATCAAATTACTGGTTCAACCAATTCTGTAGCCGGTTGTTGGATCAACAATTCCCAAACTACTAGGACAGGTGGTTTTGGAGGGTTAAATTGGTTAGACTTGCCATAATCAATCGGTCTTTGGCTGGTTCAGACCTACTTTGCCCAGTTTGATTCCTAATTCCAAAACCATTAGTGGTACGTCGTGACAATCCTTAGTTTTAGAACTACCAGTGGCGGGTCATGATGATTCCTAGTTTAGAACTAACCTATAATGATGTCTACTATCCACCCCCTATAAAAGGAAAATCCATCACCAACCGTAACTATTATGTTTGCACTATTATGGCTGTTTTACTATGATTGCACTATGACTATTTTACTATAATCACCACAGCCATTATCCCTATATCATTATTATCGTCTTACTATTTTCATCACCTTTATTACCACTACTATAATGGATGGGCGGATGCGTTCCACAATAGCGTTTGTAAGGAGAATGTGGTTTGGTTTCAAAAGGAATTTCTAAAAACTCAAAATTTCTAAATATATGAATTTTGCTCAAGGAAGAATTTTTGCAAGGAAGGATTTCTGCAGGGAGAAATTTATGGGAAAATAAATTTTATTTAATTGCCAAAATTTGATTGCCATAAATGTTACAAGATGCATTTAATGCCTTAGTGTTAAAAAAGGGATCTTGGACAAAAAAAACATAAATCAAAATATATCGCTAAGTTGTCTTTCAAATTGGTGACTGTTAATTCCAATAATCAACGATTATACTTTAACAAACATACCAACACAATAAAAGTTGGAAATAAGAAACAACAAATGGCTAATCATGAACTATTGTACAAGGGACACAACATTCAAATGATTTACAGGTTTGTTCAAACCAAGTGCCAGGTTAGTTATCATAAATAACTACATTCAAGTAAGGTGTTGGCTTGTTCAACTAAAGTGGAGGTCTATTGCTAAAGCATGCTTATACTCACATTATCTGATAGGATAATATAGGAAGCAGTTGAAGTAGGAGTATAAGGTTCTTATAGTGCTTTGTTTTACTTCATTCAAATGACATCTCTGTATGATGTTTTGATGAATAGGGTTTTATTTTTAACCCCCATGCCCATTACATGGTTTTTTTTTTTTTTTTTGAATGAAGAGGAGGCCTCACATGAATGAAATCCCTCTATTAACTCATTGAATTTAGGGTAAATATCGTGTTTAGTACTGCAATTTTATTAAATTTCGTAAGTAACTACCAAATCTTAAAACGTCAATTAAGGACATGAATGTTTTCTAAATAACAATCCGAACTTTAGTTATTTTTGCAATTAATTATCTAAATTTTGCCCCTTTTTTTGCAATTAACTTTCCATTTAGGTATTGTAAATGATTTTAAAAAGCTTGTATATAGTAAATTAACGCATTTAAATTTCAAATAATTAATTGTATAAATAAGTAAAATTTAGATACCAAATATGCGTTCAACCTAATTTTTATTAGACATAAAATAGATTTTTTAGAAAATAAGTGTACTAGAACCATAATATTTCCTTTCCTGTTTATGTTGAAGGTAATTCAACTTCAAAATTTACACTAATGTTGACCCATTTTTGGTTTAGAGTTAGCAATAAAACATATAACCAAGGGGAACTATGTTTACTCATTCCTTTCTTTCCTTGTTCACACTTCTTTAGCACATTCATAACATCTTTTGTGATTGGGGGCCAATAGAAGTTCTTTTGAAGGATTTTATAGATCTTGGTTTATCTAAAATGACACAATAACGCATCTATACATGCTTCTCTAATTATGAATCTTCTAATGGTAGTAGTAAGAATACACAACCTTCCCCAAAGAGAACGGCTTTCATGCGTATTATATGTTACATGTAATATATATATATATATATATATAGTAAGTAGCTATTAACGATATTTTGCCTGTTTGGATAGTTTGTTTTTTATTTATATCTGTATTTGTATCGAAACAATATGTATAAATATATCTAATTTGTATTTATATTTTA
The DNA here is from genome assembly GCA_024138025.1 of Combretum micranthum. Lineage (NCBI taxonomy): Eukaryota > Viridiplantae > Streptophyta > Magnoliopsida > Myrtales > Combretaceae > Combretum > Combretum micranthum. The sequence continues at coordinate 914,763 of JAMXBD010000060.1, read as the reverse complement.
TATATATTTGATGTATTTGATCATTTTATAAAAACTACCAACTTTTTTTATCTTTATTTATTTCTTGATAAACAATTTATTAAAAAAAGTTTGAAAAAAAATTGTTTATATCTACGGGAAAAAGGTTAGCCAAACAGACTCACGTATGTTTGTATGAGTGGTAATTACTTTTATAAACTATGCATTAACCCATCAATGTGTTAAACTATTACTGATAGTTATTAACCACGTGTGCGATGTATGCATTACTCATTGGGTAAATTACACCAGTGGGTCATAACGTTTGGGGGTAAGTTCATTTTGGGTCATAACATTTGGAAAAGTTCTTTTTTGGTCACAACGTTTGGAAAAGTGGTTCAATTCAGGTCACGAGAACACGTGTCACTCTTCTCCTGTGAACATATGTCTACCATGACCTTGATTAAACCACTTTTTCAAACGTTGTGATATAAAATGAACTTAAAACAAACGTGATAAGCCACTAGTGTAATTTACCCATTACTCATTGAATATTTTTTCCTAAAATAAATAAACATCTTCTAATAGCATTCATCGTTAGCTCTTACATTTACGTGTTTCATACACACCTAGAAAGGCCATTTCCATATTGGTCTTTGATCCCCAGTTATTCCAACATCCTATTTCAAATTGTATCAATTAAAGCACATTTCTTAGAAAGTGCATCGGCAGCCAAATTAACACTTCCACCTTTTATGGTAAATGATGAAGGGAAACTCACTCAAGATTATACTGAGAGAGCATTCATGATTGCTTACATAGCCATGCGATTTTGAAGATAAGAGTAATAATGATAATGGGTTTTAAAGCCGTATGAAGCATTAGGAAATAGAAGGGATTATGCCATCCTAACAAAGAGATGGAGAATTGGAGAAGAAGATAGAAAATAATTATTAAGATACCTCAATTGGTGTAGAAAAAAACCGTGATCTTGATGGGATAAGAATACTTCCTTACATTTATGTCAAAATTCAAATAAATTTGTCTATATTTTAAATCAACCATTCAATTCTACAATTATTTAAAAAATAATAATAAATATATTTCAATTAATAAAATTAAAAAACAAATTAGTCTTAGTTTGTGTATTTTAATTATTAGTTTAATTTAATGAATGATATATCCATTATTAAATTTCTAGTTCAATTTAACAAATGGATATATACATTTTTAAAATTATAAAGCATTCATTTTTAATAATATTTCATTTTAGATAATCATGATGACTCATTGAAATGTTAAGCTAAAGGAAAATAAATTTAGAAGGATTTTTTTATACTTAAATATTAACGGAAATAAATTTTTCCATGAGTAGATAAGAAGAAAATTATGGGTATGTATGCAATCAGAAAAATATTTTTTGGCTAAATTTAAACATAAAATAATTGAATTTAAAATATATATAGGTGTATCGGGTACTGGTTCAAGTACCCTATAAGGTTTATTGGGTGGGTTTTGGGTTTATAAACAAAAACCAATGGGAGTTTCAGACGGGTTTTGGGAACCCTAAAATGTATCGAGCTTGGCTTCGAGTTTTGCAAACTAGTCTAAACCCGTCTTAGTTGCATCCCTAAGTGTGCATGGTGGTGGGATGAGTCGGATAAGGTGTGCCTATAATCCCCAAGTTTTTACATAAGTGAATCTAGAGAGTAGAATTTAAAATTAATAAAGTTTTAATATAATTTGAATGCTAGTATGTTGAGTAAATTCAATTATGATGGTTTTTGATAAATAGCTTTACAAGGCATAGAAACTTAAAATTTTAATTGAGTCATTTCAAAGGAATTATCAAATATTTTGCTTTCTTATTCTTTATAAATTTTGCATTTTAAAAACTTAACTTCTAAGTCATAAAGAATCAATATAGATCCTCATAAGAAAATTTCTAATTAAATAGAATTTATAAACCAAATTTGCCAAACTTGGTTTTAATTTCAAGTAGTTATTGATTTTAATGCATTAGATATGTAGAAGTTAATGTGTGCATTAAACTAAGCTCTTTTTGATACATAAACTAAATTCAATTTATGAAAGATTAAGCTTTTAACCCACCATAACTATCATGCAAACACACACACTCTATAACTTTTAAATGCCTCTAAAGTCAACAATTGTTTTCTTATTTATAGGCTTATTTATCCTTTAGATTGGTAGAAATTTCACTTCCTTTTCTCTCTAAGAAACCAATGTATCTCACACACACATACATTACTTTTCTTCTCCAAATTCTCTTCTAATTTGTCAAGAAACTCAAGTTGAACTTCTTCTATCAAGCCAAGATACTAATAAGTAAGTTAACTCTTGTTTTTACCTTGTTTAGTTTTGCTAAAAGAATAAGTGTATGTTACAGTCTTATTAGTTGTTGGTGTATCCATGGTTGTTATGAGTTTTAGTGTTAGACATGTGAGTAGAGATATGAAGTTGTAGTTTAAGGTTTTAAGGCTTGGATGTTATGAATTATGTTAGTTGGTTGAAGTTGAGGTAGAGAATATTTAAGGATTGGATGTTATGAAAGTAAAAGAGTTGAATACGAGTCTTGTATGATAATATTAGAGTGTATTTGATAGATATGAGACCTTTGAAGTTGGTTAAAATGTATAAAAGTGTGAATTTTAGAAGTGTGTTCACTAGCTTTTTGATATGGAGATGTGGTAAAGGGTGCGGTGTGTTTTATAGGTACTTCTAGGTGGATGCACCCCTCTCTATGGGGTGTGGCAAAGGGTGTGGTAACCATGTATCCACGCCTGGGATGATACGCCCTTCCATACAGGGCATGGTGTGGGGCGTAGTGGCCTTTGTGCCTTACCCTACTCTATGCGCCTCTTGATACAGGGCGTGGCTAGAGGCGTATCGCCTCTAGTTTATGTGTTTATCTCCTAAAGATTTAAAATCTTGTTTAACCGTTCTTTTTCTTATTAAATAGTTAATAATACAAGCTTTTTTATATTATAGGAGCCTTATATCAAGACCCAGACTTTCCATTTGAAGAGAATGCATGGATGAGTAATTGAATCTTTTCACTTATATGTGAATGTAGTATAGTTGCATTTTATCCTAATATAATAAAAAATTGAATTCATCTATGGGGATTGGGAAATAATGCAAATTGTATGTTTGTTGATTGAATAATCTTGTAATGTTCAAAGCGATTACCAATTAGTTGATATTAATTGATATATGAACATCATGGATTGTTTGAGAATTTGATGGTCGCCTAATAAATTGATCTAAACCTTATTTGATCTATAAAAAAATTAATCATGCATCACACTACATAACATACTCATTTATTGGGTATTTATGACATGTATTATCGTTTCAATTCGGTGGTGATGCTTGTATAAATCCAGTGAATCCGGTAAAGATTACCATAGAGTCATTAATTCTACAGGAACTAAGTAGGCTTAAATGACATCGCCCGATGAGGATTGGTACGAAACGATAATATTTAATGGAACTTATAAAAACAGAGCAAAGTGGAGGAAATATTATATATATATATATATATATGTTATGAGTAAAAATTGATATTTGGTTTGAAATGAATACTCCTTCTTTAGTTCTTTGGATTTCTTAGGGGAAATACAATACTGGTCCTTCAACCCCCAAGAGAGGGCGTAGATTTCCATGAGTTTATGTTTCGATCACTCAAACTATGATTGTACATATGCTTAAGTATTGCATTTCATATGAATGTTAATTAAACATTGTATGATTTGTTATGTGGTGTTAAGATTCTTTTATTCACCGGGCTTTTTATGCCCACGCTCCTTTAGACTGTTGTTTTACAGGAATTTAAGCAAGAAGACCGAGACTAAGACCAAGTATGGAGTAGAATAGATTGTGGGCTTATATATCCATGTTGGAAGGAAGATCTTATTTTTGTAATAGAAACTTAGAGCTAATGTTGTAATAGTATAAGTTTTAGAAGTGTTATCTTTTGCTTTCTTTGTTAGTTATGTTTAAGAGAAAGCCCTTGAAGGCAAAGTTGTAATCCTTTTATTTTAAGCTTTTAGACTTGGGTTGTTATTTCTATATATGACTTATATAAATGTAATGTCCTTCTTAATCTAAACAACCTTCGATCATGTTAAATCTATTTATACTGCGAGGCATTTTAGTTCTACAATAATTATGTAATTTCTTAGAAGCCTCAGTTAGTTACATAATGTATTGTTACCACAAGGATATCCTGTAGAGGTATGATAGTGCCTCTGTCACCGCTTTCATATATAAGATAAAAGGGATGATTGTAATTAAGATGAGTGCATTTATTTCCAAGTTCACATAGCGGATATTATTTTTGGATAATCCAAATTAATAGTGAATTTTTATTATAATATGTAGCGTACCGGAATGTTTTAACTTTATGTTACAATTACTTTGACTTTAATGCAAATAAGTATTGTAATTGCAATTAAATTTGTTATAAGTACATCCTCTATTTTTACTCTTAGTGTTAGATAAACATACCTCCTTTTTATGTAATACTTGTTACAAGATTTATTTCTTATTTAAATTGGAAAAAACATATTTCTTCTATATAGACCATTTTTTAGGTGAAATATGACCACCATGCCTCCAAAGGTTAGTCCGACACATTGCTCATCCAAACCAGCTTGTTAAGCCCAAGCTTGGTCCATTCCGACTCTCATCAAAACCTCATACGAATTCCAACTATCGTAACTCAAGAACCTGACCTGCCAAATACTACAGCTGGACAAGTCTCGACCTAAGGCCACTTAGTACATTCCTCTCAATACCTAAGAGAGGACATGGTTAAATATAGATTAATCGATCTATCTCATGTCCTCAGTAACCATTGTCAACCTCTAACTTTCTTGTGATCGTGCTATGCATGTAGCCACTAGGGATCAACGCATTATAATTATTTCTTCTGAATCTTTAGAAAGTTAATGTCACTTGGACACTCTTATTATCTTTTCGACTTACTCATCATGAAAATACAAACTAACTTAGATATTGAAGTGTTCATGCCAAAACAACATTCTATTATACTAGCAGTCATATTTTATTTTGCAAACCTAATATACAAGTCCAAATCCAAAAATAACAATCAAACTCTACCAAATTGGAACTAAAACAACTATATATCTGTTGTGTTATTCCGTGAGTTAACATCATTTAAATCGTATATTTTTTGTTTATGTGCAAGTGCAAATCTACGTTCTCCCCGCCAATCCTTAAACAAAACCAAAAGTATTAGCAATTTCTATTTTTGGGTTAAGCCCCTAAAAGTTGACGTTACGGTTCCTTTTCTTAACGTTTTGGTCCTTTGAAAATAAAAGCATTATACTAGGTTCAACACCATGCCTGCGTGTCTATCTCCTAAAGCTAAAGTAGGTAACAAGTAAAGCGAAAGTTGCGTACGATCTCTCAAATTAAGACTTTTATTTCAGCCTGGAGAACTTCTCGACCCCATCTTCTATATATGGAATAATTCGATGAATAGTTTCTTAACTTCGAGAAAATATATAATTAAGTATTCGACTTTTAAAATTGATTAATTTAGTATATAAAAAATTTAAAAAATTAATTAATTTAGTATCCAAAAGAACTTGACGGAGGTACTATTAGTGGGCATAATTTTTTTTTAGATACTAAACTGATTAATTTCAAAGATAAAATACTAAATTGATTAATTTCAAAGTTAAAATACCTAATTACATATTTTAATAAAGTTCAGATATTTTTCGTAACACAACTCTTTATATATCTACAACTTTCCTTAATTGATTGTATTTTTGACACAGTGAACTTGCAGAATGCCATGCCATAAAAATAAAAATTTAATACTTAAGAATAACTTTTTTCTTAAGATCTGATGAATATGTGGCAAATATGCTATAAAAATTAATGAATAGTTATTCAATTCTACTGAAAAACATGGATTCTTTATTTGCCAGAGCAAGAATAGTAATTCGGCCAAAAAATTATTCCACCAACTATACATATGAATATATCAGTAGGGAAGAAATAATTTTCCTATCATGAAGTCAACTAAATATGGCATGAGAAAAATCATATAAAGCTTTTCTTTTTCTTTTTTTTTTTCCTTTTCTTAAAAGAGATTACTAACCCAATTAAAGAAAATGATCACCTATTTTTTGTGATACGCTCCATTGAGAGTGTGTCATATAAGCAAGTGAAGTTGCATACGATATAGATGCAGTATCATATATGATCTTACATACTTATTTGACATATCCTCATTGGAGGATGTTATCAAAATAGATGATCTAAGAATCACATATCTACCTCTCCAATTAAAGACCATGGATTTATTCAACTTTAAGGGTTCGGCATACAAGAAAATATTTTTTTATTTGGCTGGTGGACACCAATCTTAGGCCTAAGAAATCATACCAACTTTAGGGCAAAGAAATCATCCAAATAGTTAAACAAAGAATGTGGAATTTTAAATGGATATTTAAATGGCATAACTAAAGCCGCCTTTTTGTCAAATATTTTTATTGCGGTGGTCCTTTTATAGTAATTATATGCGCGTAAATCAAAATGTCCGTGTGCCAGTTGCCAACCTTGATGGGAGTTGGGACCTCGACCAAGTGGTACCGAAGCAGCAAACGAATCGAAATAATTTTATGGATAACTACGTATTATATTAATATTATTTTAATACATGATAGTGATAATAAGGTTGTATCGCGACTTATACATGAATTTTGAGTAAAATATGTAATTAGATATTTAATGAATTTTCAAATTGATCAATTTAGTATTTAAAAGAACTTGATGAGGATACTATTAATATGTATAAAAAAATTTTCTCATATACTAAATTGATCATTTTTTAAGTTTATATATTTAATTGTATATTTATCAAAATTCATGTACTATTTGTAACATTAACATTAACATTAACAATAAAAATAATTATTCTTTTATATATTAAAATTTTAATTGATTAATATTAATATATTACATTTCGTCCAATGTACCACCAGGACTTTGGAATGAGTTAATTTTTATACACATTAATTTGGTGTATCCTATGAGGATGGTTTGGTGGCTCTTCCTAACTTTGGCAGTGTCAGGACTCAGGAACAATCAAACACGAAACAAGATCATCATCCGGGACGTTTAACTGACTCGTGCCTGTGACGGTCTAAATTAATATGCCTTAAGGTCTTGCAATTTATTTATTAATACTGGTTGTCCTTTCACAGTTTAGTATATACATCACTTATGGAGTTTCTGATAAGTCATTATTTTTACTTTCTTAATAAGCAAAATAGATAAAATCCACATCAATAGTTATTAATAGATCCTGAATTTTAAATTTAATTTAATATTTAAATTTTATATTCTCAATTTCTTTTCTTTTTTAACTACAACCGCGGCTCTTACTTAAAATTATATAGATGATGCTACTAGGCCTCAAATCTATTGACTTATAGCGTCAATTTAATACTCAATATAACACATTATTTTGTTTGTAGAAGTAAATTAACTTCATATTATTGAATCTATATTAATGCTTATAATACCGTCTAGCACTGATATACTACATTTTTTACATCAGGAAATAGAGTAAAAGATATTAGTAAAGTAGTGAAAGTTTTCTAGCCAAAAAAATGAAAAAAAACGTAAAAGTTCGAGTACTAAATTGAACTTTGTGCAAAGTTTAGGTACTAAATTTAATATTTTTGTAATATTAAACTAGGTTAATGATGCCCGCTATACTTATTGAAATGATTTTAAAAAATAGAAAATAAAACTTTTAATATTCTTATATATATATATATATATACATATAGTATATAGACTTCTTCAGTCACCTATTGGATGAGTAACAGGTGGATATGCCTTTACCTATTTATTTTTGACAACACATTTCATTGAAGGCATGCCACATATGATGTTCATGGATCACCTATCTTTTTTTTTTTTTTTTCCCTAAATGAAGAAAAGATTCATTAAGTATAGTGTGCCTCATGGAATAATTAATGGTGTATGGATATCAATAAATTATTTTGCAAGTCAATAATTTTATAAAAACATGCATCATTCCCACTGCTAGTTTATAATATATTGTTAGTTGTCTGCCATGCACTCGGTAACATCGAATATTATGCTTATTAAATCCTTTTCCCCTCCGATGGACAATTCAAGTAATCATACAATTGGGGTTGGACAAACAAACCAATCAAATTGCAAATTGTACCAAAAATTCGATTCTTTTCAAAAAATGGTTTAGTATGATTATAGGAAATCAGACTAAAACATTAGTGTTAAAATAAAAAAAAAACCACTAAATACTTTATCTTTACATTACTTTATCATCATGAAATATGGTAGATAATCCGTAAAATCTTATCTATGGAAATAATGAGAAAAATATAAAAGCGATTGCCTAGCAAAAACTTTTGAATAGGGCAAATTATATTGAAAGGTTTCAACTTTTGGATATAAGTTTAGTTGAGGTCTCAATGTTTCGAATGGTCCAAAAGAGATCTTAACATTTGAAAAAGTGAGTCAATTGAGATATCTAATTATATGTGTTAATAGGATAAATATTTAATTAAACCTAGGAGATCAGATACGTTGTGACATGTGTCAATAGAAACCTCAACCGCCCACTTTTCTAAACATTAGGATCTTTCAGTATAATTTACCCTTTTTGAATACCTCGTATTCATTATAGTTCTTAAATATCTTTATACACATATGTTGCTAATGCTATTTTTTAGCCTAACTTATACAGATGCAATGTGACTATACACAAGTTTTTCAGTAAATAGAAAAGGAAAAAAGGAATTGGTTTATTAACATCATGTGTGCCTAATACTATATATGTACATGTAAAAAAGTTTGAATAGTGCATATTCTATGTGTGTATCTATTATAATGCAGTGATTGCATTTGATCTCTTTAGATAAATATATTTTTAATTTCAAGTATTTCAAAGTTAAAAGAAAACAACTTCTCTAATTAACTTGATATGATTTTATTTGTTGGTTTATGTTATAACGATTTGAACTATGAAGAGAACCAAATCGCACATTTTTTTTAATTAAAAAAAAGTTAAGATCTCTCACAATATAATTTTGATGATAATAAAAAAGCTAAAAATTTCTAACTTTATCTGTTTATGAGTATAGGTTAATAAGAAAAATAAGAAAGCTAATGAAGTTTAAAGAAATTTATGGAATGGTAGTAACTAGAATAGAAGTTGCTTTGAGATTTTCATAGCAGATAAAGTTTAAAAGACACTAAGTCAAAACTTTTAGTTTAGGATGATAAGGATTTACACATTTATCAAAAGAATTTTTTGAAAGTTTAGAACTAGTTACATGGATTGATAATGATAGTCATAAAGTGTTTCAGAAGTTATATGATGAGTTAATAATTAAATTCAAAAATATGTTGGAAATTTTTCAAAAGGTGGTTTAAAAGTTTTAAAAGGGAGTTTCAAAATTTTATAATGAAAGTTTTCAAAACGAATTTTAGAAGTTATGGATATTGCAAAAGGTGTTTTCAAACAATTAGAATAAGTTTTGTTGAAAGGATAATAATTAACCAATATATTTGTGAAAAGTTGTTTTAGAAGTTTCGAATATGAATACAATTTGACGTAGCGTGGAAGCGTTAAATAATAGAAATCATTCTCAACGGATGATAACTAAAAACACACAATTGCAAAATCTTTCAATTTCCTAAGAGAAACTCTCTCGCAATATGGTTTCAATAGTATCAAATATGACAAGCTTGAAGACCTATTTATATTATTACATGAGGAATTCTAAAAGACAAGATCTTAAAATGGCAAATAATAAATACAATAATCATAAATAAATAGTGCAACCGACAATTAACATTAGAAATAAAAGCTAGCAGCTGATAATTAATATTGACAGTTTCAAAAACTGAAAAGTTGAAACCGTCGTTAATAAAGGTTGACTCTAATTGAGATTTCGCTACTGCAATATTCTCTCCTACCTACAAAGAACTCGACATTGAGTTATCGTTTGTCCGCCTTTTCCTCTTCTTCTTCCTCTCTTTGGATTGTCCTGATTTATCCCATTTATCTCTTCATTTGATCGTGTTTCGCATCACATCATTCACCTTTATTAGATTAAAACTCATCCTTAAGTTTTCTTTTGAATCTATTCATGCACAATGTAGATGGATTGGAGTGATAACTAGGTAATCATTTTTCATATTGATATAAAGAAATAGGACAAATGCATTCACTAATTCTGGCATTTCCTCTAGGCTAGGATGTAAGGTTTTTGGCAAATCGCTGAGTCTCACATCTTTGATCTCATTCATTGGTGCAATGAATCTGCGTGAAGTTTCTTCAGCCTCCACCTCTTCAGTAACTATTAACACCTGTTCGTCAATCAATAGAAGCTTCTCCACAACGACTTCCTCATCAACATAATCTTTGTAGGCGTCAGCTTTTTCCCCATTGTCCTCACCATCACCAATCTGAGTACTCTAATCTTCGAGGGTTGAGTTCTGCTCTTGTTCCACCAATTCATCTTTGGGTACTTTTGGAATTAGGTTAATTGGTTTAAGCATCTGTAGAATTTTCTAAGAAATGATTTGCTTGTAGTCTAGGAGAAAGAACTCCCGCTCCATCAGGTATTTCATCATAAGCCAAGTCCTCATAGGCTCCTTGCCCTGAAGACATCTCACTGCCAGAAGTTTTTCTTGCCAATACCATACATCACTCCACAAACGACTCTTCACCAACTCTATCATCATACCCTTAGAAACTCTCATATAGTCAAAGAACCTCTCAACTTTCTCAACCTACACCTAAAACTCATCTAAATTTCCAGTTTCATCAAACTCAGAAATAGCACATTTAAATTTAGAAAAGATTTCATATTTATACCTGTAATTACTCCTACCATATGGTCTTTTGCCCCCATGACCTCTTCTCCATGCTAGATTTAAAAAAAAAAAAAAAACTCATTTTCATCATTAATATCATAAGTAACAGAACTAATCCTTGGATCACCTTCCTATCGTCCCCAATAATCCTTCCTGCTATTATAGGTATTGGATCGATAGATCAGGGCTTCACGGCGCTGTTCCTTTTAATCCATGGTCTCCTCTACCACCTTTTGTATCGATCACCCATAATGTAGGACTTTCGTAACCCGAACACCGTCAGGAATACAACAACCGTCAATACTGTTGTTAGTTGCCATCTTCGTAGGAACTCACCTTGCTTTGATACCACTCTGACCAAGTGAGTTAGCATAGATAAACAAAGACAAGCCTAAAAGCCTATTTATATTATTACATGAGGAATTCTAAAAGACAAGATCCTAAAAAGGCAAATAATAAATACAATAAATATAAATAAATAGTGTAACCGACAATTAACGTTGGAAATAAAAGCTAGTAGCCGATAACTAATATTGACAGTTTCAAAAACTGAAAAGTTGAAATCGTCAGTAATAAATGCTGACTTTAATTGAGATTTCGCTGCTGCAAAATTGAGTCAGAAGATAATAAAGCAAAAGTGTTATATAGAAAATGTTTAGATTTACGAGAAAATTAATATATCTTAGATTTTTTTATGTTTATGAAGACCCAGCTCTACTAGTTAAACATATTTAAATAATATGTTTGATGTGTTCCACAAAGTTGAACTTATGTATTATGGGGATTTTTGTTTAATGAAGACTGAATCAAATAATTATCAAAGTTTATAACATTAAATATTGAAGAAATCGTTCAATTAATTTTGCCGATATAAGAAAAGTGACTTCAGGTGATTTTGCTGAAAGAAATATAAGGAGTTTGAATAGATAAAGATGGATAATTTAATGAAGGATATGGATAAAAATCATGCTTTTGGGATGCTATAACAAACTATATCTTTTGAAAACTTATCTCTCTGCAATATTATAAGATAATATCTTGCATATATCTATCACAAATTTCAAAATTATTTTTGGAGCTTTAACTTACAAATTGCAACTGATTTTGTTTGGGATTACAAGGGATTATCGAAGACTTTTTGTGAAGATATATTTTGGTTTTTTCTAAAATTTCAAATTAATTTCTCCACATCAACAAGATTACCATTAAAGAGAGAGTATTTTTTGATGTTCCCTAAGTAGATTACCTTGAGTCACACATACATTACCTCGGCTTAGGATAAGCTACAAAAGCTCAACAATTTTTTGTAGGTTTTAGTTGGGACTTAGAAAGAGGAAGCTTTCAAAGTAAACGGATATACAAACATTCCTCAAGGACGAACATCGTCGAACTCTTACACAAGCATTCAACTTTTACTTTTTAAAACCTTTCATAGAACGTATATTGTAGAGGAAACTCTTATACAAGCATTCAACTTTTACTTTTTAGAACCTTTCATAGAATTTATATTGCAGAGGAAAATCATATTGATAGATTATTTTTGTTAGAGAGAAAGCTGAAGAGTTTTCTTTATAACTGTAGTTTAGTAAATAGCTAGATAGTTAGATCAGCTCCGTGGTGAGATACTGAGATTATGCCAAGTGATTAGCCTGGATGTACTTTCAAAGTTTTGATTTGATATAGTGGAATGGAACCGATAAAAACGACTAGATTCCTAGTGTGGAGCTAGAAGAGAGAACTAACTCACAATATGAAACCCTAATAAATTGGTAGGTCTAATGTTTTTTCCTTTTTAATTTTTAATTTTTAATTTTCAACATTTAATTTATTAATTGTTTGCGTGGATTAGCTTTCCACAGTCAAGAGGAATGAAGCAATTCATCCGCCTTCCCTTCTTAATTGCATATTCGGGACCTATAGAAAAAAATTAAAAAATGAACCGTATTATCATGTTAAAAAGAAAAAAAAAAAAAAAAAAAAAACTCAAGGTCAAATTGGACCGAACCAACCACTATATACAACCATGTAGGATGGTTATAAAGTTGATTTAATTGGATTTTCAAAACACAGACCAAAATGGAAATTAATCCCTTCGTTAACTTTTAAAAGGGTGTTTTATAAACTATTAAATTAATGCATATGCGGAGAACCTAATAGGTCCCATTAATTTTGACACTTTCAATTTTCTTTTTCCACAAAGATTGCCACTTTAACCACGTTTAAAATATTAAAACCATTAATGGATGTTAGGTTGAGTCTTGTCAAAAAAAAAAAAAAAAAAAAAATTCAGCAATATGATCCGCCGTTATGCATTTGGAGTTTAATGTCAGTTTAAACTAGTGTTTTCCCTGTGATTTGAGCTGATAACTATGACCATGAAAGCCATGCTATATGGTGTCTTGTATTGGGTTGTTGGACGGGATATTAGAATTGAAGAAGGGAAATCGAGTTTTTCCTTCCACCTTAGGTATCTTGAAAAACAAGTTGTTAGTATTAATAGTATACAAACTAATCATGTTTAGATATGCGATAATTTAAGGGATAATGCCACAAATGATACTTGAATTTTAAAATTGATCAACTTAGTACTCGAAAAACTTTTAAATTGATCAATTTAATACCTAAAAAAACTCGACAAAGGTACTGTAAGTGTACACAAAAAGTTCTTTCAGATACTAAATTAATTAATTTCAAAGTTTATGTACTAAATTGATTAATTTAAAACTCTAAAGACCTAATTGCATATTTCATCAAAGTTCTAATACCATTTGTGACATTGACTCTAATTTATATAATTGTTAATATCACAATTTTATCTTGTCGCCGTACAAGTGTATAGTTTTAAGAGACTTTTTCGAATATAATAGTATATTAAATTTTCTTTTCCTTTTGTATAACCTCTAGTAGAATAACGAGTTCACATGTTAAACTTGATAAAATTTTATATTTTTAATTAAGTTAACCAATTTCACATATTTCAATAAGATGTAATGAAAAATAGAAAAATGTAAGCTAGGTTCTACAAGCACATCAAGTATAAGGGTGCTTTCTAATTTCATTTTATCACTCTCTCTCTGTTTCTATCTTGTTCAATATTTATAACCTTTGTTGAAGTTCAAACTCGAAATATGCAAAGTTTATAAGGAAATCAATTTATTTCACTTTATATCATCGTAAATTTAAGACAAGTAGAAAAAGTGTTCCCCTCAATTCATAATTTTTAACGAAAATAATGAATGTAATATCTTGAGCTCAAATCTACTTGTCCTTCTTTTGTCCAGTAAGATTGTTGCTTTAAAACATTACCAAAATAATTATTTTATTTTATCATGTATTTTATATATATTTTTTTAATAATTATGGTTAGTTCAAAACCAATAGATGTCTAATTGAATACTTGGGATTAATTATGAACTTGTAAGCTGGGCTTGCAAAACATTAAACCATCATTAATGAGCTAAGTGTAGGGATACAACTGGGGCGGTTTGGTATGGGTCATATAAAACCAAACCTGCCTCGGTTTCATATAAGATTTATAAAGCCCGACTCTAAACTTAATAGTGTTTTTTTCATTATGCTCGAGCCTACCCTTTTTGGGTTTTAGATTTATTAGAATTGAATCCTATAACGACCCGTTAAATAATATTGGTAACCTTATTTCAATTATTTCCCTTATATACAATAATTACTGTTATTCTTACAACAAAACAACTAGATATATTAAAAATAAAATCTCATAAAATTTCTTAATATCCATCAAATATTTCATAAGAAAATAGAGATAATAAGTTGAAGTAAATATTTAATGGTACACAACTAGATATATTAAAAATAATATCTAAGTGAAATAAAATCTCATAAAATTTCTTCATATTGATAAGAAATTTCATAAGAAAATAGAGATAATAAGTCGAAATAAATATTTAATGGTGAGCAATGCATAAACCCTTGTAGGATTTATGTATTGCACCGAGTTTTTCTAAAGAGTTTTTGTATTCGATCATAAACCTAACCTTAAACCCTATAAAGTTTTAAAGGGATGCCTAAACCCAACCCTAAAACCCCATAAGATTTTTTTAAAAAATTGAGTGGGATCAGGTGCCTTATAACAACTCGCCTAGTTGCATCTTTACCAAGTGATTGTCTAGCACAATCGCTTGAACATTTGAGTTAGATTGTCTCTCGAATATGTGAAGAATAATTTAAGAATACTTGGGTTATGGGTTTGACATACTTGAGTTCTAAGCTCCGTATTGAAGATATATATAGAAGAAAAACTTTAGACGTTTGTGCACATTGAGGGATCATGAAGTAGAAGAGGAGTTGAAGGAGGTTATCATTGACATGGGGTTTAGATTACCAATCCACACATAACCGTTCCCTCAAATGAAGCGATAATGTGGAGCATGCTAAGTGATTTAACTGAAGCACCACCTAGTGTTTAGCTCAGGACATCAACTTATCAAGCCTTGGGAAAAGTTGATGCTCTTGGGAGCTGAGGATGAGTCAAGACAAATCAACCTTGAGCGTACTAGGTCGGTTTAAACTTCAAAATTAACCATCAATAAGAACAATTTCAAGAATACTTATATTTTCTAAAAGCCACCATTTTACATGGATCATAGAAATATACACTTTTATGTTTAATTCCACAAATCAATTCTCCTAACCTCTAGAGATATTAGTTAGATAGAATAGTAATTGGGCTACCTTAATAATTTTTATGGTATATGAATAAATTCTTTTTGTTATGTTAAACATAATTAACATCAATACACAGTGTGTGTGAACACTATTATTCTTTCTTTGCATATCTTCATTAGTAGTTGGACATCGTTGATCAATCTACCTTATATCCAACCGTCATTAAAGCCAATCTTCGTGATGTGACCTTCCTAGGGTCAAAATAATTTCGCGATGCTTGTCGTGCGTGAGAATCACATTAATCCGCAAGTGCTTGTGCGCAGGTATTAACACGTACACCGAGCCTAGATTAGTTGGTTAGGCAATTTCTATCGAGATTCTGTTTAGGAGACAACTCTTGAATAGACTAACGTACGTGGAAAACTAAAAATGTAAAGATATTTCCAATTATTTTTTAGACTAATTACTTTAATCAATAATAAGATTTAAATAATTGAGTTCATCTTTAGAGATTTTTTAGATTAGTAACTTATCTAGATATTTAGAGATGTTTAGATTTAAATAATTTATCATATGATGTTGATTTGGAAAATAAATTTAATGCTGGATAAAATTTCCTAATGGTACTTGATGAAACTCAAAAAAAAAAAAATTTGGTATATTTAATGACATAAAAATATTGAAATAAATTAAAATAAAATCTCTTAATAAAAATATCAAATTAACACAATCGATACTATCCCGATTTTTTACCACCATGACCACTGCACTATTGCTCACTCTATTTTCTCCACTGCTACCATTGTCACTAACACTGATACAACACTACCAATGAAATGTCATTGTTTAGTCATATTACTATCACCAAACCATCACCACCATTAATTAAATCTTTACTAGTATAAATGTAATATATGTGCATTTAATGATATAAAACTTAAAAAAAAAAAGGATCTTGTGTTAGTCTATTTTTATCAATTAGTTACTTAAAAGTTATTTAACATATCACATTAGCATCTTAAGTAACTATCATTACTAAAGAATCCTCCATTTTATCTGTGGGTTTCTTTGATAAGGTATCTTTGATTATATATTTTTTAAATTTTTATGGATCTCACATTACATAAATTATGCTAATAATTGAAATCTATTTATAAATGAGTCAAGTTGAATTTAACAATTACATTCACTTAAAATGTAAGGTTGTAGATAAGACAAAGTGCTCCTTAGCTACTTAAGTTCAATGTAAGCTCAATTTATAAATGAGTCGAGTTTGGGTTTAAAATAAAATTCATTAATCTAAATGAATCAAGTTAAAGTTTGAATTTTAGGCTCAATAAAAGACTTGACTCAAGAGTTAAGATCAAACTTAGACCTTCAAAAACTTAATTCGACTCAACTTATTTATGATTTTAATTAAATGGATATTAAAGCGACAACAAAGAGATAAAAATAAAATAAACTAAATACATCCTTAAACCCTCTTCTTTAGTTCTTAAAACCTGGTTGCAAATCAAACCATAGATTATCCTCCGATTTCGATTTTATTACCACAAATTATACTAGTAACTCGTATTAACCCTAATCTCTAGCACTAACCCTAGAATCCATCCAATAACAATAATAGAGGATTTTGATAGGTTAACATCAAAAGCCCCACGCTGCATTTTTCCAATCTTGCAATTGGAATGCTTTCTCCCGCTTGGTCGCTTTCTGATATTTGTCGACACGTGGTTGACGACCCCCAATCAGTCCATAATTCGTCTTGTCCTGACATGTGGTTGCTTTTCTAAGATCCACGGGCAATGGCAAAAGCACTAGCAGCTGTGGGATCTGTTTCTTTCTTTCCTTTTATTTATGGTTTTGATATTTTATTTTTATTATTTTTTAAATATATATATTAAAGTATAAGTATAAATAAAAAAATAAATATTTTTATTTAGAAACAAATTATATATAGATAATATATAAATAAAATACAGATAAAATATAAATAAGTTTAAGATGTATATCAAAAAATCCAAACAGACTAATTCTGATTTCTCATTGGTGCTGTGTTGTTCACGATGGATGTAGAAATAAGAAATTTGTATTAGCCTCACTTTTTCAGAATTTGATTTCATAATATAATTAAATTATTGCAGAATGGGTCCCAATGGCCGAAAAGAAATTGCAGAACACCTTGTCTTACTCCTACTATTTGATCCATATCCACCCACTTCAACTTTATCTTTATGCAGCCGACATGTACGTAAGCTGGCTTGTCATGAACATGCTTATATCATATGCGACCAGTAACTACTCCATATATATATAAAGTTTTTTTTTTTTTGGCCATCATATAAAGTTTACTTTTAGTCTTTTACTACTCAATATTTACTTACTTTTCTACCTAGTAATCTAAGTTGTTTATTTCGTTTTATTTGAGTTTTAAACAAATTATTAAAACCTTGAAAAATGGGATCTTCGATCCACTTTGCTAATGTGCTGATTTTTAAGTAACTTTGTGGTGATAGGTGAATCTTGGGCTAGCCCCGATCATTCTGAAGCAAATTAACTTTTAAATGTATTTTTAAAAGATTATATGTTATAAATATTATAAAGAGAGAATTATGATATAAAATTAAGCATGGTCTAGTGGTTAAATATCTCATTTTACATCCATGAGATCATGGGTTTAAATCCCATACGTATACTTATTTTTTTTTTTTTTACATTTTCGACATGCACTTATTATACTAGTCGCTCACTTTACACCAACTATTCTATCGCTCTATATATATATATGTGTATGTGTGTGTGTTTTTACTTTTTCTATCACAATAATTAATAACATTAAATTCTTTTATTATAAAAAAATAATTATTATTATCCACATTACAATTGAATTTATTGCACACTAATTATATAATTTGATTTAGTAACTTTTTTCTTCAATTAATGTTATTAAAATGTACATAAATCAATATTAGCTATCCTATCTATATTTTTTTTTTATGATCCATTTGTGCTAAAAGTAATCATATTACACAAAATGAACATGACTTATTGAATAGATATCCTATCGACATATATCTTATGATTTATTTTATTAAAAGCAAAATTTATACATATATTAACTCTATATATTTTATTAATAGTTAATTTTCAAGTAACATATATACCATCTCTTATGAAGTGCACTAAATACTCTTAATTATTGTTTGATAGATTTTTTTTATGGTGTTTTAAAAAATATCACATTGAAATCATTATGAAATTATCATAAATATATAAGATGTAATGTAATTGTAATAGCGAGTAAATATCAATAAATAATCATATAATCCTATGCCTGCCCTCATTTGTAGTAGTTGGACAAGATCGTAAGAGTTTTTATAATCTCTTGCAACTATTTTCGTCCTATTTTTAATTAACTTTTTTTTCTGAATTTTACGATTTTTATTTTTATAATACTATATAATTAATTGTATTTAATATTATATTTTATTATATTAAGAAATTAAAAATATTTAATACCATTATTTTATCAAATCAATTACCATAGATCAATTTAAAATCGACATGTCCAAATACATGAAAAATCTAAAAAAGCTTATGAGTTCTCTTTTTATAAATTTTTTAAAAATAATATTAAGAAATCAAATAAAAAAATTAACATCGAGACATAAAGATTTATTTTAGTTTTTATTTAAAACGACCATTCACATTTTACAAACACTGCCATATATTATAATTTTATTAATACTTGTCAAATACTCCTATATACACACATGGTTAGGGTTAAGTGAGTAACTCTATTGCACAAGACACCCTCTCGAACCTTGCTTCAACTAGGTAAAATCTAAGTGAGTACTAAGGATCACAAGTTATGATACGTACAAATTCTTCAAAACTCGCTCTTACAAGGTAGGATATAGGTATGAGGTCTTATTACCTATACCCACCCTAAAACCTATACTTTAATAAATAAATAGTATAGGTTCCAAGTTATCATGCATTTTTTTCCCTATTAAATGGTATAAAATTATGTCAACATGTAAGTTATAAATAATAAATATCTATTTTTATTTTGTTAATACTTTCATTCAAGATTATTAGTTAAACTCTACCTTTCGAAAGTTTTTATTATTAAAGAATTATACTATTTTATTTGAGAAGAACTATGATTGTACGTATGCAATAAAATTCCCAAATTATATAAATATATTTTTTATTTTTTATTAATATAGAAGTAGTTCTAAAAAATTTAATTTTGGAGTTTGAGATAAGTTCTAGAACTTTCTTCAATAGTACATAAATAGAATTTACATGAATCTATTATAGATTTCAAATTTTATGCATAAATAAATTCTGCATGTTAGAGAATTTAAGGTATCAGCAAATTAGTTTCAATCCACGTGTTATATATAACAAATGTATATTATTTATAGTGATTGTAGGAAAATAATGTAGTGTATATATTACATTAAACCATATTAAATACTATAAACTTTGATTTTAAGAAAGAAATATATATATATTTAGATTTTGTGGAAAAATTTACAAGTTCCACAAAGTACAAAGTATAAGATATGTATAACATGCCATAAGGTAGACTCCAGACGAAAATTTCAGTATCTTATATTTTACATGATAGAGTTTCATATCCTACCTATCATGTATCCGTTCACCCTATACATAGAATATATTTATTAAACTCAACTATCTTGAATTAATTCTATTAAATTCATTAAAGCTCAATTTAAAAGAAAATGTTTATGTTTTTTCCTCTAATTAAAGTAAAATTAGTATTCAAACTCTACTTAAACTCAAGCAACCTTTAATTTTTGCTCAACTTTAACTGGATTCATGAATTAACTAATAAAGCTAAAGTAAAAAAAATAAAATAAAACTAATCGAGTTGAAAGTTAACAATTAAAGCCAAACAATTATTAAGTTGAACTTAAATAAATTTTAGACTAAACTCAAATAGCACACGAATGGAGTCTAGTGGTGCCTTAGCAATTAAACTTAATATCAAGTTGAATTTAAATAAATATTTGCAAATAGGGGTTTAGTTGTATCTAATCAAATATAACTAATACCGATTTGTTTTTAAATCAGCCAAAAGGTGGTGAGTCTCCTTTGCAATTGGCTATACTTAGTGATGAATAATGAAGATGGCGACATGCAAAGATTAATTATAATCATACAGTGACAAAACTCCATATTGCATGGAAGAATCCAATCACTTCTACATTTTGGATTATAACTCATCAAACCCCAATATGGTAATCTATCTAGATTAAGCAAACTACCATATATCATAACCACAATCACTGTCAGTGACCAAACTCTATCATATCAACCTCACGCACAACCATTAAATTATGTAATTAATTAGATGTCGATACGAGTCTTGAGTGACATCGACGTAATTGTTAATAATTTGATATAGAGCAGTGGTCCATATATATATATATATATATTATATTATGGTAGGATTATTGGCTTTTTTTTTTTTTTGTAATTTCATGTGGGTCCACCAATCTATCAGTCTTAGAGGCATTATAATTAATATGGTATGCTAAAAGTCTTATAATTTATGGTTGAAAGATTGCTCTCTTCTGGCATGGAGGAAAAAAAATTAAAAAAATTGAGATAATATCGAAGTTACTCATGACAACTTTTTGTTTTAATGTTATATCTAAAAATTTAAATTGTTAGATGTCATACTAATTAAATTTTTGCTTGTCAGGCAATATATATGAAGTTTGAAGTTAAAAGACAATATTTTTAATTTTTTTTTTTTTAAAATTATATATATATATATATATTAATATGTTGTAGCAAACATTCATCGACGGCAAACCATGAGGAATAATGGCCAAAAAAAAACCATGAGGAACAGTGTAGCAATCTTACACTTTGTTTGGATTGGTGGAAGAAGGTTGGAAATCTAATGAATGAGAAGGGGGGAAAAACAAGGGAAACATGTGTTTAGGAAATTGAATTAGGCATAGAAATAGAATGAAACCAAATTTGAATATGTAGTAGAAATTACTCGTTTTTATACTTCACACCCAAACATACATATAAATTTAATTTCTTTTGATCACCTTTCCTTTCCTTATATTCGCTTATCTTTCTTGACAATTCCATTTTACTCAAATATACTTAAACGCAGTGTGTAAAATATGGCCTTAATATTGGGAAAAAAATACTAGCCTAGACCATTGCAATCATACCGGCCCAAAAAAAAGACCATTGCAATCATGGACCAACTTCGAGGATATTGGGCCCATTTGTTTTCCACTGAACCCGCATATGTCAGGATCGTTCGGTTCATAGTGGACATATTATATTCTCATTAAGATTATTCATTTTCTACGACGATAATTATAGAGGATATTTCGTTAATTAAAACAAATCTGTCAAATGTAGCTGAGACTAATAATTATTTCTGTTAAAAGAAAATACGAGAAACAATTCATGTTTTTTTCTCATTTTTCATTGGGTGCAGTGATAATCACTTGATAGGTCGAGCTTGAGCCGAATTCAATTGTTTTTTCTCGGGTTACAATAACGCGGCCCCTAGATCTATTATAACACAGGAAATCGAACATAGTACTTCCAGAAGGACTTGAACTAAATACCATTATGCTATAAAGTCGTTGGTAGCACAACTCAATTGTTGTCAAATTGAATTTAAATAATTATTGAGTCAAATTTTAATACATAATAAATAGATTTGACCTGTTTATATCTCTAATCCACATATTCGGATAAATCTATCTTAATTGTGATGGTAGTTAGTACTAAAGTGGAGCTTAGATGAATTTTGGATGGTATAGATGATGAGGTTATTTTAGTTGTTTGATTGGCTCTTAAATTTTTTCAAATTTGTGATTCTCGCTGATCAAACTCGGAAATGAAATATTTCTTGAAATGTTCGTTACGTAGAATGGAGTAAGTATTCTATGAAGGAAGATCTATAGGGTTCTTAATGTTGCATTAAGTATTCTAGTGTGCCACGTCTCACCAACGAAATCTCTTTATCATTTGGATATACTCTTATTTGTTTTTCGTCACACCATACGTATTTTGTTTTTAAATTTACGAATGAATGTTTTTTGAGTATGCAAATGATATCATTGAGCGCTTTTTTTCTTTTCAATCAATCAATGTAGAGACCAAAGATCTTCAATGATTAATCCCGATGAAAAAACTTAAAAATAATTAAAATAAATAAGCAAATTTAAGATTCTTAAACGGGGTAAATATGCCCTTTATTAAAAATTCAAGAGATAAGTAGGTTCACCCAACGTATAGGAATGTCAGAATAGTAGCCACCCTCATATTTTCTTCCTCATCGAAATTCTACATAAACTCTATCTCTTCTCTCTTCTCCAATGGAGACTTGTGACTGTCAAGTTCTTCTTAAAGAAAGTACTATAGGAAATGACAGGTTCTTAAGAGATTTCTTGAGAAATCTCTAAGGGGAAAAGATTTCATAAGTGAGAAAGGCAAAGGATTGAAAGAACTCTGGAATTCTAGATATTGAGATGGATTGGTATTCCGAGTACATGTATACATTATTTGTTGTTTGTGTTTGCTAAGGATAGAGACTTGAATGGATTAACTAAATATGTAGCCTAAGAATTTGCATGCTATTGTCGATAGTAAGTGAAGAGTATTCATGCTATTATCGCAGTAATTCAATGATCATGATGTGGTGTTATCCCGAGTGGAGTTGTACTAAGGAAGGATTTGGATAGATTTAGGTTGTGTTGGTAAAGTGGTTATTATGGGGTATTTAAAGCTAAGTGTTATTTAACCACTCCCAACTAGTAGTAGCTAGTAAGGACTTCAAGCCTTTTGTTTATTATTTTGTCGTTTTATATTATTTTTACTATGTTATCTAACTAAAATATTTAATATTATTATTTCAGTAAATTAATTATAATAGATCAATTAGAAATTGGCATCAATTGGTAGATTAATAATAATGAGGATAGAGATAAAATAGACAATATGTTAAAGTATAAAAATGAAAACCTTATATAGAAGCATGTCACAACTCACCAAACTTTGATGGTTGTTCGGCCAAGCCAAGGCTTAGAGTGACCAATAGCACCACTATGAGGTGATGCAAACCCCACTATTTTTTTTTTTTTTTGTGTCTTTCCTTATTTTGGTCGAAAAAGATCGAGTTTGATTCAACAGAATAGAATTACATTAATCAAATAGATCGATACATGGAATTGACTAGTGAAGAGTTGGGAGTATAAAACCCATATGATTAAATGGATACATCTCTTTAAGCTTCAAAAAGTCACACATAGGGGATACAATCTTTCCTAGAAGAGCAAAACCCATTCTACTAGCGAGTCAAATAAATCCTATAAAAGGGATAACATAATTCCACATTGGGAATGAAAATAAAAAAATAATATATAAATCCACTTGTTTTAAAATATTATTGACATACAATATTAGTCAATCTCGCAATCTTCAATCAAACTAGATTTGTAGAGAAGTGGGCTCGTAGTGAGGAATCGTGATTCCAATAGCGATAATAGTGAGAATGATGAATTACTTGAATCTATCTATGATAAAGAATGATTGATCTGAAAATATTGATATCGGCAGTGATGATTTTACAGATTAATGATAGTATGAAAGGAAAAACGCTTAGAAGGGAGGAGCGGCCACTATGCTTTGCTAGAAACCCCTCTAGTGGTTGAAGGCCACCTTTTAATTGTAGGATAGCAATATGCTCTTTTTTAGTTTTTTTTTAATTATTTTTTGGAATTTTTGTTTATTTTGTTATAGGAAAAAGTAATGATGTTAAAAAAAGTCATTATTTGCAATTTTTTCCACAAATTTCAAGGACTTAAACATAAAATATTAAAGCTAAAAATTAAAATAGGAGATTATTAGTATGAAAGTAGCTGTCCTTTCTTTCTTTCTTTATTTTTCATTTATTTATTTTTTACTCAATGCAACTACTGTTGATGTTACAAATCTTGCTATTCCACCCAAACGATGTACTTGAATTATTTTCAGTGGGCTTGGCGCTAGAGGCTCAGTAGCAACTAGGCTTAATCTAACTATACCTCACCAATTCCATTGAGCTCAATTATTATTTTTCACATATATGCAAATTTCAGGTTGAGAAAAATGTTTTTCAGGTATTATGGATGGTTGGATCATATAAAATATAAAAACCTGAAGATTAACTAATCTTGACGAAAAGAAATTACTTTAGAATGAAATTACAATCAAGGAAAAATGATTTTTCTGGCCCTAAGGAAAAAAATATATATATATATATATATATATATGGATTTTACCAAACTTAGAGCTTATTGAATTTTACTATTTTGTAATAGGTTAAACTATACTTGATTATTGTTTGATTAATTTTAGATATTTTACTAGAAGTTTATTTTTATTTCAATCATCACCATAGGCGCGATAATTACTCTACATCTTTGGTTTTAAATTATACACATGTTACTACGTATTTATCCAAAAAATTCACAGGCTAAAGAATATTTAGGAAAAGCCTCATTTGATTTTGTTTTAAAAAAAGGGAAAACAAAAGGAAAAAACAAGGGTCAAAGATTTTGGTTAAGCCATTATAAACTTTGGAGTTTGCCCAAATACTTATTCCTTTTGCAAGATCAGAATTTCGTACCTTAAGTTTATTGAATTTGTAATTAATTAAAATTTAATGTGCCAATATACTATTTTTAAATGTTTTAAGGCCATTTATAGTAATTAGAATACTTTGGTTATACCATCTAAATTCAAGTAGTTAATCATAAAAGAATGAACATGTGGGCTCAGACTCTAGCACGTATACTCGTGTGAATTGTAGTTTAATGTTATAGTTTGGGTCTATTTGTTTCATTATATTATGATCATTTTGATATTATATTTTTATTATTTTTAAATAAATGTTTGTCTAAAAACATATGTCAAAGAGATACGATGCAAATACTATATAGATATGATATAAATAAGTTATAAATACAGATTCAATACAAATACGATACAGATAAAAACCAAACAATCCAAACAAACCGTTATGAATAGATTTTTGGGCTCTCTTGTTATGCTATGTGACACTTGGTGTGAATTGCAATGCATCCAGAATTGAAGTACGAAATATGATAATCTTTAATAGCGTCATTTACTATGCTCCATCTTATGGAAAGAAATTCAGTCAAGTGATATGTTATGTGGAAAGTTTAGTAACAAATAAAAATAAATAAATGCTCAATATGAGTACGCATTATAGATAAATTGCTTAGAGCTTCGGGTTAGGATTCAATAGGAACAACCGGCAAGAAGAAGGAGGAGGAGGATTCAATAGGGGCCGACTAAGAATAGTTCAGTCGGTAGAGCCATTCAAGATGAAAATGCGTTTGAAAGCCTTGTGAATCTATATATTTGAATTAATACATACTAGAACCGCTTCAATGCTTAACCCATGCTTTCAACTTTACTCTTAGAGGTTTTTTTTTTTAAAGAGAAAAAAACCTTGACATTTATTTATATATTTATGAGATCTACAAAGTAATATTATACACAAGAAATCTTGATGTAAATATATAAACATGAATATATATGTATAAGCTTTTCTAGGATCCTTTGCCCTAGGGAGCAATGCTAAGGACTTAACATTAGAGACGATCTTAGAGCATCCCTATTGAGGGTTCTCAGCACAGATCCCCAGGCTAAGAATCTCATTTATTGAGGTTTTTAAAAATTAAGAGAGGTTCTTCAACTTTTTGAGATCCTCTATGAAGAACTTCAAAAAGTAAAGTATTTTATTTTTAATAATATTTTTATATTTTTTTATTTTATTAAGTATATTATGTTAAAGTATAGAAGACCCATAAAACCTAAAAAAAATGTGAATAATCTCATGTAAAAACTTTAAAGATAAATCGATGAGATTCTTAAAAAAGGAACGTATAAAAAATTTTTTGTGACACTTTAAGGACTTTGTAGAGGTCACACAGGATGTAGATGCTCTTAATAGTAATTGTGTAGTAGTAGAAGTAGGTGAACATACTAATTACAAAAGATTATTTCATGTGTAACCATTATTTTAAAATAAATAATACATAAATACAACTAGCTAAAAATATTATATAATTATCATTGTTGTATCACATATTGAACATGCGACACATGTTTAATTATTTAACATTTATCTCATGACTAACATGTGATACATATTTAGACATATATCTCCATTCCAGCATGTGATACGACTATTTTTATAAGTTGGACTTTATATCGTCGCTATATCTCTTCTCTAACATGCGATACATATATAAACTTTTATATCTTTTCTCCAACATGTGATATAGAGATGACAATTTGATAATTTTTTTTCTATAATTTGTATTTTATTAATTTTTTATAAGAATGATAGGCATATGTTTCACCCATTACAAGAGTTGAAAAAAAACTAATAGTAATGATTGAATTAGATAAATCATAAACATCGATTTTTGTGTCAATTTTGTCATCAACTTCATATTTTGGCATTGCCATAATCACACTAGCAATTGTCTATTGTGATAAATGAGAATGCCCTTTTTGGCTATATGGGCAATCGAGATGTGCTTTTATAGTAGTGATTCTTAAATAGATAGAAATAGTGTAGTGTGGTATGTGTTGGGTGGTATATTATGTATTGGCCTAATATAATACTAAACCCACTATTATATACTCAATTGAACTCCTAACCATACTTGTCCTTCTCGACTCTTCTTACTCACTACTCTCCTCTTTCTTCCTCAACTAAGAATACGAGGTAATACTCTCCACTTTCTTATTTTCCTCAAACCCTATAATGTATTTGCAATAACTAAACTAATGTTTGTGTGTTTTGTGAGATGATTATGATGATGAATATGTTCACTTATTGTATTTGAGCCACAATTAAGCTCCAAGAAAACACAAAGCTTACAAGGGGGATAAGTCTCCCTTTTCCCTTCTTTTCTTATTTATACTTCCGATTTTACATGTATTGACTAGATTTGCTAGCTAAACAAATCAATACTATTACAACTTGCTAACTACTTACGATTGTATCTTTGTTAAATCTGTTATTATAATTCAAAATTTAATCTATGTATTTTTCGTAGTACTTTCGTAGTCCTGTTACTATGCCTTGTAATAGATGTCCTGCTTTCTTGAAATACAAACTTGTTTGCAAGGTTGTACTGTGGATAATGTCGATAAAACATGTCAAAGTCTTCCCAACTTATATCTTCTAACGATAATCCCTTCCACTAAACTAATATCTATTTTGTAGGCCTTCCTTGAATCATAAGTATCCGAGTATTGACAATAGAAAGTGGTTCTAGTACAGGATGACTATCAATAGCATTGTTGGATAGATCCAAAGATGGAATAGTATAACCATGGGACTTCTTCAAAATAGAGATATGGAATACATTGTGGATCTTTGATGTGGCAAGAAGTTCTACCTTGTAAGCACTTAAGTCCACCTTTTGAAGCACCCTGAATGGACTGTAATTTGTTTGGACAATTTGTGAAAACTGTCTCCAAGAGAAGTTTGTTTATGGTGTATGAGCTTCACCATGACCATATCACCTTCCTCCAACGTAACATCAATACGATGTTTATCAGCCCATAGTTTCATCTTGGCTTGAACATGCTTAAGGTATTGTTTGAGTAGATTCAACAACTCATCTCTTAATTGTAATTCCGTGTCCAGAACATCAAACTTAGAATTCCCTATAATGTAAGAAAGGATAGTTGATAGTGGTTTCCATAAACTACCTCAAAAGGTGTTGTCTTCATGCTCTCGTGATAAGAAGAATTATAGGCATTAAACCTAAGTAGAAATGTAACCTATTGTTGAGGTTTATCCATTACAAACTATCTCAAATACCGTTGCAAAGTTCTATTCAATACTTTAGTCTGACATCTGATTGTGGGTGATATGCATAACTCATACAAAGTTTAGTTCCACTTAGCTAAAAAATTTCCTTTCATAATCTACTCATGAAAATAGAATCTTTATCTAAAACAATTGTATGGGAACCCCATGTAGCTTAATAACCATATTAAAAATAAACCAGCAACCTTAGTTGCTGAAAATGCTCATCTAGCACCTAAGTGGCAATATTTTGATGGGCGATTGACAACAGCCAGAATTATTAATTATCCTTGAAACTTAGGGGGGCATGCAATAAAATTCATGCTTACATCCTCCCAAATCAAATATGGAATAGGAATTAGAGATAATAAACCAGTTGGTGCTTTAGTATAGTATTTCACTTGCTGGCAAACAATACAACTCTAAACAAATTCCTCAACATCACTTCTTATTCCTTCCCCAAAGAATTCAGCTACAATATGTTTATAGGTTTTAAGAAACCTAAATGACTAGCAAGTAGGGTTGTATGAAATTCTCTTAAGATAAGAGACACCACAGATGATTTATGCACCAAAAATATTTGGAATTATAATAGAGAAATCCATTTTTTGTAGTGAGATTATATTTATGATAAAACCCATCAGTCAGGTCAAATATAATGTCCTTAAATGATGGAATCGTCTCATACTCTTGTTTCGAAGTATCTAGAAATGTGAAATAAGGGCCTACTATCCAAAATATTGATCTCCATCCGCATACTGCTTAGGCAATGAATCTACTACAATATTTTCTTTGCTCACTTTGTACACAATAGTATAATCATATCCAATCAATTTGGATAGATACTTTTGTTACTCTAGAGTTTGTATAACTTGCAAAAGAATTTCTTTCAAACTCTGTGATCGGTCTTGATAATAAAATGGGTCCTCAATACACATATCTCCACTTTCATACAACCTCCACTATTGCATATAATTCTTTGACATATGCGAATGGTTTCTTCAAATGAGGAGGAAGTTTGATATGCCTAAAAGGATAATCACTAGGCTATCACTAACGGTAAGGAAAAACGTAATAATGACTCCTATGTATCCTAGAAATCATGCACTGAGAAAGTAAAAGGATATAACACGAACAAGAAGTTGATATCACTCACAACCACTCGATGGTGTTTAAACTCGCCACAATCCGAAGATTGAAAGAGTAAAATCTGCCATAATCGCAGATGATTGATAAGAATCAGGGTTTTCTCTAAGAGAAAGAAATTTCATTGAATTCATCAAAATCTCCTCCTGTTACATCAATGAAACTTATTATTTATAATAAATCTTGATATATAAAACAAGAAAGATATCTAAAGATCTCTATCAAAAGGATAAAATAGGAAAGTAATTAATAAAAGAAAAATTTAAATCTATCTAATGTAGGAATGTAGATTTAAATCTATCTAAAAGTCATTCTAATTCACGCGCCAAGTATCACATAATGATTTATGAGCATAAACTTGATTCAAGTAACACCACAACGTCCACTGGTGTTAAACAAGCTCTATGAAGGCTATGGTCTAAGGCTTGACCAAAGACATGCTAAAGCTCAACCAGTTCTATGGAATCAAACAGATTCGTTCGAGGGTATAATGTAGGGCTCGATCAATGACTTCTTAGGGTGACGGCTTCCAGTTTAGCCTTGATGACTTCCAATGCATGATTCCTCTGATGTTATATGGTTGAGATACAAGTTGGGGGCTTCTTTCCTCTGCTTTCATTACTCCATTCTTTTGTTCTTCCTTCATTGTTAAAAATTATACTCCACATATTCATGTACCACGTGTGATCCATAGGTGAGATAAATATCTCTTCATTTTGCTTCAAAAAATCTGTCATCACTCTCAACACTGGATTTTGCAATCCTCTAGCTCTTGACCTTGTAATAGGACATTCAAGTTGATTCCCATCATCTATACAGGATCGATGGAGATTTGTCCTCAAATATGCTAGTTTCTACAACATAACCCGCATTATCATCATCATCTGGAACATATGGTGAGAGATCAGAGATATTAAAAGTTGTGGAAACTCCATAATTTCCTTGTAAATCAAGGCAATAAGCATTATTGTTAATCTTCTCAATGATGCAAAAAGGACCATTCAATTTAGGTGATAGCTTCTAAGACTTCTTATGAGGAAATTTGTCTTTCTCAAGATGAACACAAACAAAATCCCTGGATTAAATGACTTAGGTCTTTTATGCTTGTTTCATGTTGATTTTGCCGCTCTTGAGTCTTCTTAAGATGCTCATAAGACTTTGCATGAATTTTTCTGAATCTCTTGTGCTTGCTCAACTCCACTAATACTTTCCTTTTTTGTAGTTGGCTCAGTTACTAATTCCATAGGAATAGTAGGGTTATAACCATATACAACTTCAAATGGAGATTTTCCAATAGAATTGTGGGTCGACCTATTATAAGCAAATTCAACAATTGGTAGGCAAAATCCCAATCACTAAGATTCTTGCCAACTGTAGCTCGAAGTAAGGTACCAAGAGTTAGATTAATAACTTTTGTCTGCCTATCTGTCTGAGAATGACATGAAGTGTTATACATCAATTTAGTTTCCAGTCTTTTCCACAATTCTTCCAGAAGAAATTGAGAAATTTGACATCCCTATCAATACAATGTTATGAGGGACACCCTGCTATCGAATAATTTCCTATAAAAACAAGTTAGCAACATACAAAACAATCTATTTTATGACAAGGTAGAAAGTGTGCTATTTACTAAATTGATCCATAGCAACCATGACTAAATCTGAACCTCTCTGTGTTCTAGGCAATTCAAAAAAAATCCATACTAATATTGCTTAAGGCTATGTAAGTAAAGGTAATATCATGTACTCTCCCCAAGACTTTTTTTTTTCTTTTACAAAATGCACATCTCTCAATCACTCAATGAACATCTTTCATCATTCCTTTTGCAATAAAAATGTTCCTTTAATAATTCCAATGTCCTTTTCTCCTAAATGTCCAGATAACCCACCTACATGTGTCTCATGCACTAACAATTCCTGGATAGTTCCAGTTGGAATGCACAACTTCCCATATCTACATAGAAATCCAATTGTCAAATGATATCCATCTAAAGTCGTTCCTCCCATAAGTCTAGTCATAATAGACCTAAAATTGACATCTCCAGCATACTGAATCTTCTTTAATTCAAATCCCAACATTTTAGTTTGTAGAGATGTAATAAGAGTATATCTTCATGATAGTGCATCAGCAACTACATTGGTATTCCTTTTCTTGTACTTAATAACATAAGCAAAGTTTTCCAAAAACTCTACCCATTTCACCTGTCTTTGAGATAGTCTCTATTGACCCTTATAATACTTCAAAGTTTCATGATTGGTATAGATGATGAACTCATTTGGTAGCAAATAATGTTGCCAGTGTGAGTGCTTGAGCATAAAACTCCTTATTATATATGGAATAATTCAATGTAGCACCACTCAATTTCTCACTAAAATAAGTGATAGGTCGCTTTTCCTACATCAATACTGCACCAACTCCACCTCCCAAAGCATTACATTCTAGCTCAAAGGTCTTTTCAAAATTCTAGTGCTAACACAGAAGCACTAGTCAATTTAGCTTTAATCTCATCAAAACTTCTATGTGCTTTATCACTCCATACGAATGCAATATTTTTCTTAGTAAGCACAGTAAGTGGATGTACAATACTACTGAAATTCCTAATAAGCCTTCGAAAAAATGACACAAGTCCATGAAAACTTCTTACTTCAATAACAGATGTAAACATAGACCAATCAACAATCGCTCGAATCTTTTCATCATCTACTTGAATTCCTGCTCTAAAAACTACAAATCCCAAAAAGATAACTCTGGTTGATAGAAAGACAAATTTTTTAGATTGCCATATAGCTTTTCAGACCTCAAGACTTCGAACACCATTCATAAATGGTTCTCATTACTATCCAAGTCTCTACTATATAATAGGATATCATCAAAATACTCTACTACAAATTTTCCTATATTCTCTTAACACATGGTTCATAAAGCCGCATAAATGTACTAGGTGCATTGGTTAAGCCAAATGGCACTACTAACCACTCATACAAACCATGTTTGGTTTTGAAAGCAATTTTCCCCTCATCTCTTGCTCTCGTCTATATTTGATGATAACTACTTTTAAGATCTACCTTTGAAAATAACTAAGCTCCATTCAATTCATCCAACATATCATCTAACACATGCAATGGGGTAACGATACTTGATGGTTATCTTATTAATGGTTTGACTATCAAGCACATTCTACATGCCCTATCTTTCTCTTATACCAACAAGGCAGGCACTGCACAAGGACTAGTACTCTCTCCAACATATCCTTTCTCTACCAATTCATCAACTTATCACTTTAATTCTTTTGCTTCTTTAGGATTCATTCGATATGCTGGTTGATTGGATAAAACAACCAGGTTGTAAGTCTATAGCATGCTCCATTCCTCTTATAGATGGTAACCTGTAGGCAATCTTTAGGAAATACATCAACATATTCTGACAATAATTGTTGAATTTCGGAGAAAAAGAATTATGCTCTTGCATCTCCATTTCCTATTAGATATGTAGCATATAAACAGGTTCCCTTGCTTTTATGGCTTGAAATACATCACCTTTAGTCACGAAAACTAACTTCTT
Source organism: Combretum micranthum (assembly GCA_024138025.1). Classification (NCBI taxonomy): domain Eukaryota; kingdom Viridiplantae; phylum Streptophyta; class Magnoliopsida; order Myrtales; family Combretaceae; genus Combretum; species Combretum micranthum. Next base: position 881,594 of record JAMXBD010000060.1, on the reverse strand, counting down.
CTTCATAATTTTGGTCATTTGCGTTTGAGCTTCTTTCACTTCTAAGGGTGATACGGGCTTCAAGATTATGCTTTTGCCATCCTTCTGGAAAGCATAAGTATTTTGATACCCATCATGAAGCACTTTATGATCAAATCCATGGTTTCCCCAATAACAGATGGGATGCACACATAGGCAAGACATCACATGTAATTTCATCTTTATACTTCTTTTCGATACAAAAAGGAACTTTCACCTACTATGTAACATGCAAAACACCCAGCTTACTCAGCCAATGAAGCTTATATGGTTTTATATGTGGCATAGGGGCTAATTTTAGCTTATCCCCAATACTTATAGCAACTACATTAATGCAACTCCCTCCATCTATGATGAGTGTGCATAAATTCCCTTTTATTCTGCAAGCAGTACGAAACAAATTCTCTTTCTGTTCTTCATCAACAGTTGAAGATACGCTTAGTACTCTCCTTAATACATTAATACTCATGTATTGTTTCGAACCTTGCTCTTCATAAGTCTCAGCATCCTTGTCCCTATAATACTCATCAAGGGTTGCTAATAGATCACCGACCCTTCAAACTCTTCATCTTCTTCATAAGTCTCATCATCCCATCCCTATAATACTCATCAAAGGCTACTAATAGATCACCTGAGCCTTTAAACTCCTCATCTTCTTCATAAGTTTCAGCATCCTAATCCCTATAATACTCATCAAGGTCTGCTAATAGATCACCAGACCCTTCAAACTCCTCATCTTCATCCTCACTCACTATCTCTCCTCCAATATTCATCATAACTCTTCAATTTGGACATTGAGAAGCAATGTGTCAATGTCCTTGACACTTAAAACATTTAATCTATTGATTTTTTCCACCAGAACTAACAACTCCATCCTTTTTCTTGTCCTCATTAGGATTAACGATAGCTTTACCTTGTTAACTACACTTTCACTCCCTTTATCACTAGATTTGTTAGAATATTCATTTTCACTCCTCCTAGTATCATAGGTATAAAATTTTGGGGATTAGAAAATTTACCTCTAGTAGACTTATGGGACAATTCTTCCGTTGTCTCACGACCTTGATGGCTAATTGATAGCCTCTTCTAGCGTGTCATAGTGTTGTAGCTCCACAATGCATGTAATCATATTTCAAACCAGTAACAAATCTTGTAATTGTTTGTTCATGTGGCTTACTATTCCACTTATGATCTTTAAGGATTCAAAATCTTGAACATACTCCTCTACGCTCTTTCCCCCTTGCCTCAATGATTAAAGGTGCATATATACTTCCTATTTATAGTATGCAGAACAAAACACTTTCTCAAAACTCGTTTCATATCCAGCCATGTCCTGATCTCCACTTCTTCATCCCTTCTATAGGTAGATAGTAGATTTTTCCACCATAACACTACATATCCTACAAACTCCACAACTGCTAATCTAACCCATGTATGTTCTTCAACATCATAACACTCGAACAATCCTTCAACCTTATCTTTCCATCCAAGATAATCATCTATGGATCCACTTCCTGAAAAGGAAGGCATATGCAATTTCACATATTCTAACCTCGTTGATGGTCTAAACTCTCTATCATAGACATCACCATATTCTACATGATTCCTTCTAACATCTCCCCGCTTGTCAAGATCAAGTAGCAGTGGCGGCGGCAGTGGTTTTGGTGCTTCTACATGAGGTGGTAACCCATTAGAGTTTTGTAACAATTTGTTGCATTGTTTATACCATGGTATTAACCGTGTTATTCAAGGTCTATAATTGTTAGCTCATGCTCTATTCAATAATGGGCAGAACACGATTATTACCATTGCTTAGGGTTCCCCTGTTACGATGAACTCCGCTATAAACCTCCTCGCCAAAATTGTCATGTATACTTTTTCGACATTTCTGAATTAGATGCGATCACCACAATGGTAGAGACAAGACAACTAACTATAAACCTGTTCTCTTATACCAAAAAGGACGATATGTCTAGGAGGACAATCATCAAGATATCACTAACGACAAGGAAAAACATGATATGAATCTTGCATATCCTATAAATCATGCACCAAGAAAGTAAAAGGCTATAACACAAACAAGAAGTTGATATTACTCAAAACCACTTGCTAGTGTTTGAACTCACCACAATCTGAAGATTCATAAGAGTAAAATTTGCCATAATCATAAAGGATTGATAAGAATTAAGGTTTCTCTAAGAGAAAGAAATTTCATTCAATTCATCAAAATCTCCTCTTGTTACATTAATGAAACTTCCTATTTATACTAATTCTTGATATGTAAAACAAGAAAGATATCTAAAGATAAAAAAACAGAAAATAATAAAATCTTGATCTCCATCAAAAGGATAAAATAGGAAAGTAAATAATAAAAGAAATATTTAAATATGTCTAAAATAGGAAAGTAGATTAAATCTATCCAAAAGTCGTTCTGACTCACACGCCAAAATATCGTGGAATGATCCATGAACATAAACTTGATTTAAGTAACAACACAACGTCTACTGGTGTTAAATAGGCTCTATCGAGGCCATGGTTGAGGGCTCGGCCAAAGACATGCTAAAGCTCGACTAATGACTTCTTAGGCACAACAACATCCAATTTGGCATCGATGACTTCCAATGTATGATTCCTCCGATGTTATCGCATATATGGTTCACAGGTCAAGGACTTTTTCCTCTACTTTCATTACTCCATTCTTTCTGTTCTTCCTTCAATGTTAACATATTATACTCCACATATTTATGCTCCACATGCAATCCACAGGTTGAGATAAATATCTCTTCATTTTGCTCCAAATAATATATCATCACTCTCAACATTAGATTTTGCAATTCTCTAATGCTCAGCCTTGTAATAGGACCTTCAAGTCGATTCCCATCAAAGTTTCTTACTAAAAATAGAAAAGGATTTTCCTCCTATAATAAGATAGCTCTAATAGATGTTCCTGAAGTACCTGATTCTATAACAAATGTTTTGAAAAATCAAGCAAATGTAAAATAGGAGCTTAAAGTAATGCTTGTTTTAATTTGACAAAGCATCCATAACTATCTCATTCCACTCAAATTTATCATGTTGCAGCAAATCGATCAAAGGAGTTGCAATTGTTGCATTTCCCTTGATGAATCTCCTATAATATCCTGATAGACCTAAAAAAGCTCTCAATGGCTTTATATTAATTAGGACTGGTCATCGTTGCTCCCCTTCAACTTGAAATGGATCGAGACTTGCACCATGCCTCGATATTCAATAGTATCCTTTCAAAAAATACACTTACTGGCCTTTAGATAAAAATCATTCTACTGTAGTATGTGTGAAACAAAATCTAAATGTGTCAAGTGCTCCTCTATAGATTTACTATATATTACGATGTCATTAAAGAGAACACTGACATATTTCCTAAGAGTACGTTGGAAAATCTTATTCATAAGCCTGAAAAGTTGTTAGGGGCATTGCTTAATCCAAAGAGCATTATTAAAAACTCATAATGACCCTCGTATGTTCTAAAGGTCATTTTTTCAATATCATTAGGGTGCATTCTAATTTGATGGTGGTCTAATGGTAGCCTGATTTTAAGTCCAACTTTGAAAAATATGAAGCACCATATAATTCATCTAACACCGGAATTGGGAACTCATCTTTTATAGTCACTTGATTAAGTGTTCTATAATCTATACAAAACCGCCAAGTTTCATCTTTCTCTTTTACTAGAAGCAATAAACTAAAAAATGGACTTATGCTATGTAGCATAATACTTAAATTCAACATGTCTTTCACTTGCTTTTCTATCTCACTTTTATGAAAATGTAGGTATCTATATGGTTTCTTTAACTAGCTATTCTCCATCAACTAAGTGTATGTGATGCTATGTGTTTCTTAAAGGAAGCAAGGATGAAGGTGCTTCAAAAATGGATATATATATATATATATATATGCTCAATAGCTGATCTAAATCACTATTGCTAGTGGTAATGCTAGATGATATAGATGTTACCTCTTGAGCTAAAAATTGAAAAAAGTTGCCATAACATCTATCTGTACCAATCTCCTCGACTGGTGATGTGTAATTTGCACAAACATTTGATTATCATCTCTCTATACTACAACCATAGAACCATTGTGACAAAATTGCATAGTTAATGTGTTGTAATCGATAGTCATGGGTCTTAAAATTTGTAACCAGTAGACTCTTAAAACAAAAGCTACCATTTGAATTGAAAGTACATAAATGCTTCTCAAAAAGTAATTCCTTGAATATCTAAAGGTACATTCTCACATTAACCTTCACAAACCAGTTTACTGACATTACTAATCATAACATTGAAATTCACCGATGGAACAATTAGCAAATTCAAGTGTTTAACTATTCATGATTGCACAAAGTTATGTGTGATGTCAGAATCTACTAACACTACTACTGAATGTCCATTCAATTTGCCTTTAAACTGAATAGTTTTAGGCACTAAATGGCTTGATAAGGCATAATGGCTAATGGTGCCCTCATCTAGCTAAACATCATTTGTCCACTACATCCTGCATTACCACATTCAATTCATTCTCATCCTCATCAGTCAGAAACAAGAGAAACTTCACTTTATACTTATGTTGTCTATTATACTTTTCATCATAGTAAAAACATCGGCCTTTGTCTCTTTTTTCTTGTATCTTGACTTTGGTAAGTGTTTTGATGGGTAATGATGGTCTGTTTATGTTTTTTGGTTTTGAAAACTCTAAGCATGATGTGTTTTGGTTAAAAGTGTTTGATTTAAAAGTGTTTATTGTGTTTAATGTGTCTGAGCTAAAAATGTTTGGATTGAAAGATTGATGGGATTTGTGAAAAGAATGATAAGCAAATTTGGATTCATGCATTTTGGTTTGTCAAATTGAATGTGTCAAAGATATGGGTCTTGCAATTTGAATTTCTTTTCTAATATGAGATTTTAGGCTAGATACAAAACAACTTAAAAGAAATGTATCTGGTATACCGACAACCTGATTTGACAATGCTTCAAACTCTTTTTGATATTCAGCTATTGATTTTCTTTGAATCAATTTGGACAAGACACCCCGAATGTCTTCATACTTAGAAAAACCAAAATGAGTTTTGGAAGACAGCAAGAATTGAGTCCAAGTACTTAGTTAGTGATTTTGTTCCAACTATTGTACATACCATAATGCCTCACGTTCCATTGCGAATGTAGCGATCTTTAATGTCTGATCTTCGGGATTTTGTGAAAATTGAAAAATTTATGAGTCTGATGTATCTATCCTAATGTGTTGAACCATGTGGAGGTTATAATCTTATTTTGAAGAGAAAATATATTATACAAATGCTCCATAACTTAGTCAAGTTACACCTAATAAGCAAAAACTTGTTTTTGATATGTTTAAACTATATTGTGCATATATGTGTTTGTGTTTGTATTTGTATTTGTTTTGTATTTCTGTAGAATGTGCAAAAGTAAGGTACACCGGTTAGCCGATACAATGGAAGTCTATAGAAGCAAATGATCAATAGGGATTGAGGTAGGAATAAAGGACTCAATTCGAGGATCAATCGGCAAGCCAATTCGGCTAAAACTAGCCATTAGACTTTTTCTAATCTGACCATTGAAGATCCTTTTGGAGGATAACAACTATGTTTTTAGAGCCTCTCTATATAGGGGGTTTTGGGAATTTTTATATATAAGAGTAGCATTTAAATTGGTAGCGATTATATGAAAATACTCTCTTAATTTGTATTTGTATTTGTTAAGTGAATAACACCATAGTGAGATTAGTGAGTTAATATTATAAGGCACTATTCACATGTTTTGTTTGAGTGTTTTAGTGAAGTCCTCTCCTGCAAGTAATAGGTGAAGTCCTTGCGTATTCGACATTGGGTGAAATCCTACTTATGGTAGGCATTTGTGAAGTCTTTGTATGTGAGGCATTGTTGTGAAGTCTCTTTATGAGGCAATTGTTATTTGAATGCAATGCATGAAGTCCTTCTTAAGTGAAGAAATTATGGGCCATAGCGATTAGGAAGAGGGTCGAACTCCATATTAAATTTAGTGTAATCTTCTTCCTCCCTTATCTCTTTATTATTATTGTTGTAATGTGTGTAAAAGGATAAAAGAGACATTGATTGGTTAAGTAAGCTTAAAATCGATTCACAAATATGCCTTGTAGCTTATGCTTTCACATGCGTGTAACAAGCCCAATCACTTAGATTTTTTTAACATAATGGATCTTGATCTGATAACTTAGGAATCTCCAATTTGATTCCTTTCATGAAGTGTTCCGTACTGGAAGATGATGATTGAGCCAAACTAAACTTTCTTGCTGATTACCCGTATGGCCTTGCTTAATCTGATTCCTCATAACCTTGAACTTATCTGTTAACTTCTGAAGTGAAGAAGTTACAGATGTATAAAAATCTTGCAAATTTTGCCGCATTACATGTTTGATTGCAGCCACTCTAGCATTTCTACTTGCATGGATTTCATAGTATCCACAAGTGAATAAACTAAATTACACAACTTTGCCAATTCTTCTTGAGATATTGTCGCCATCTTTAATAAATTCAAGAAATGAGAGCATCAATTGTTGGGTTGTATAATCTATATTAGCCCAATATTGATGAACTAAGGTTGGTTACCATATTGTTTTGATGAGAAAATATATTGCACAAATACTTCACAACTTAGTTAAGTTACATTTAATAAGTAAAATTTGTGTTTGATATGTTTAAGCTTTGATGCGCATACATGTGTTTGTATTTGTATGTATGTTATTCTCTGTAGATTATGTAAGAACAAATTGTCATGCCCCAATCTTGGTTGCGGCCTTGATCGAAGTATAAATCGAGGGCTAGATAATGTAAATCTAAGGTGTGATAAGATCCAACAGCACAAACTTGATCGAGGGGTAACTCAAGGCGCAACAAGTTTGAATCTAAGGCTTGACAGGCACAGACTTGGTCGCTATGTAAATTGAGGCGCGACAAGTTTAAAGCTTGATAGTTTAAAAAATATCTGCTGTAGACTTTCAAATTCAACCGTTGAAGCTTCTTTTAAAGGAAAACGACTATGTTTTTAAAAGCTACTATATAAAGATGTTTGGGGTGTTTTTTAAAAAGGAAAGAGAAAGAAGATAGTAGAGCTTAACTTGCATAGATCATGTAAAAATACTCATAAGATTAGTAAGCTAATATTATAAGGCACTATTCACATATTTTGTATGAGTGTTTTAGTGAAGTAAGTTTTCATGTATTGAGTTACTTAAGTGAAGTCCTACATGTGTGTAGGTAATTTGTGAAGTTCTCGTGTATGAGGCAATATGAAATCTGTAGTTGTGAGGCATTATGTGAAGTCCTCTGTGTTAAGGTAATCTGAAGTCCTCGTGTTGAAGCATTGTGTGAAGTCTTTTTTGTGAGTCAATTGTTTTGATTGAACGAATTTTGTGAAGCCTTCCTTGAATGAGGCAAATTGTGGACTGTGGATACTAGAGGGTAGGCCGAACTCTAGGTTAAATCTAATGTTATCTTATCCTTCCCTTATCTCTTTATTATTACTATTGTAATTGTGCGTAAAAGGATAAAAGAGATAATGATTAGTTAAGTGACCTTAAAAATAGAAGCTTGCCTCGTAGTTTCTGCTTTTGCAGCATGTTCATGTAACAAGCCTAGCTGTGCTTTAACAATATTTTTTTTAACAAATACAATACTAATCCCACTATTATTTACTCAATTGAACTCCTAACCCTACTTGTCCTTCTCAACTCTTCTTATTCACTACTCTCCTCTTTCTTCCTCAAACTAAGAATATGAGGTAATACTCTCTGCTTTCTTATTTTCCTCAAACCCTAGAATGTATTTGCAATGACTAATGTAATGTTTGTGTGTTTTGCGAGATGATTATGACGATGAATAGGTTCAATAACTACATTAAGCCACAATCAAGCTCTAAGAAAACACAAAGCTCACACAAAGAGGGTAAGTCTCCCTTTTCCCTTCTTTTCTTATTTATACTTTTGATTTTACATGTATTCAACCAGATCTGTTAGTTTAATAAATCAAAACTACTATAACTTGCTAACTACTTACTATTGTATCTTTGTTAAATCTGTTATTCTAATTCAAAATATAATATATGTATTTTCATGGTACTTTTGTAGTCCCGTTACCATGTTTTGTAATAGTATGGCATATGAGTGTGGTTGTTTTGGTGCTGGAGGATAAGGAAGGACTTGAAGCCATTTTGGTATAATCACATTTAAGTAGAGATGATAGAACTTCAGGATTGAGTCTACTTGCACAATATAGTGTTTGGTCACTTAGATTATATGTTTCTAGTTTTTTCATTAAAGAAAGGTTTTATTTAAGGATTGTTTATGTTTTAGTGCAAGTTGCTTTTATTGTGCTTGGTTAGGTTCATGAAATGGGTGGTTTTCATGGTATATTACCACCATTGCAGGGAAAAATCAGATAAGTTTGACTTGGAAGGAGGAATAGCGTATAGAATGACATTCAAAATGAAGAGACAAAGAGGATTTTTTTTTTTTCTACTTTTACATTTCATGTGCATAGAGCTAGAGCTGGCTAATCGTATTAGCGTGTCATTTTTGTGACAAGTTCATTAGTTGCCAAGACAATGTAAATTTGAATAAATATTATAATAATTTTTATTGAGGAAATTGTATGATTACCTATTTATACAAATAAAAATTACATAAAAAATAAAGTGATTCACAATGGCTAGATGCAATTCACTTTAAAAATAAATGAGTCATAGTAGCTAGATGTGATTCACGTAGTTTATAAGTTCCATATACATGAATTATGCAGTTTATATTTGATTCCTATAGAACATAAGTGAACTGCTCTTAGTAAATGCAATTTAGTACCGTGAAATTTTTGTTAAATTGCATATTGTACAAGCGATTCATTAAGAAAATATATAAATCACATGATCTATATGCGATTTTGCATCAGTATTTCGGTAAAAACTTTTTATGTATGTTGTGTTGTGGTGTGCTTTTTTTTTTTTTAAGTTAGTAGACATATGCTTCACCCCAAATATTGTGTTGCAACCATATTTCTTATATTATATATTATGGAAGTTGAAAAATGCAAAGTATACTTCCAACATTTAAAGAAAATTATCATGGAGAATGGATCGTAAAACTCTCCCTTATCACATTTTCCTTAATCGGATTGACTACGACTGAAAATTAAAAATAATTTATAATACGTCATATATAAAATGTTGTATTTTTGTATCACTATTGATAATTAATGCGAGACATCGGAATAATACAACAGATGTGGTAATTCTTCTATAAATTTAGATATATCTAGTTACAATTCATACATGAGTTTTACAATACTCCTTCCTTCTATAATTATCTTACATAAATAATAATAAAAAAAATCCATCACATATTTATAAAACACATTAAAATTGATAAATTACCATAAATTATTTTCCTTGGGTCTGACAACAGTTTTATTATTTTCAAATCTCCTTGTTGCGCTGCAAATTATATTTTGTAATTATCCACATAGTTTGTAAATACATCTCCAAGTGGGGATAAGCAATAGAATCTATTTAATCACAAATCTTTGGATAGGTTTTAATTTTAAATTCTCAAAACCTACATCCATAAAGTCAAATTTGATTTAGTAATTAATACTAACACCAGAATCACCATAGTGCTTATACATTACATGTCATTTGCTACTAAATATGAGGCATCATTGGCCAGTCTTCTAAAGTATCCCTTAAACAGAGTTATATCAAATTAGGATAATAGAAATCCAACTTTAGCTCTGAATATGTAGATCTATAACCATACTAAATTAGATTGTCATATTGATTTATGCATGTTGATGCCCAATCACCTATCTTTAATTTACAAGTTATTAAAAAATAAGCATATTTGTTGATTACTTATTGTGTTTTTGTTAGCAATTTATTGTAACAAAGTGTCCTAAGATTGAAATATGATATTGAGTTTATATATAGTTGGTCTTTCATGGTATTTAATCGCAAAATCTTTGAATAGGTTTTGATACTAAATTCTCAAAATCTACATCCATAAAGTTGAATATGATTGAGCAATTAATACTAACACCAAAATCACTATAAAGTTTGTAGTTTAGCCACCACTTGCTATTAAAGGGCCTATCTGGGGCATTGGTTAGAGCTCGTTTCCGCATCAATTGGCATTAACAAGACATTTGTTGTTTCGCTTCAAGCTTACAAAAAACAAATGAGAACCAAAGGAAAAAAATATCCTTAATAATAAGGTAGAATTCCTTGTATATACCCTCTGTGAAGTTGCCAACAATACCCTTCTCTTTCCCACACCTCCACAGTCATTCAATGTCTACATTTTGAAGCCTATGCCACAAAATCTTTTTTGCTAATTTTTTTCACCGTGGTGCAAATTCTTTTCATTGCCCGGTGGTTGTCTTATCTTCTAGTTCTGCCATCATCCGAAATTGAAAGCCACACAATCTCCCTTTTGGTTATGGTTTGAGGTACGATAGAACGAGTTACTTCCTTTTTTTCTTTTTTCGACTTATTTTCCTAGTGTAGATCTCAATTTCCTAATAAATTTTGCAGATCAAGTTTTGAAAACATACATTTCATGAGACACCGAGGGCTCAGTGGTAGTTTAAGAAGTGGATTGTTGGTCGAGGGTGACGAAGAAGCAGAGTTGGATAGCTTAGCACTGGAGGGGATGGGATGACTTTGGGCTTGATTTGATGCATGCTTGCTGAAGACAGAGATGCATGATTCAAAAAACATACTTTGTCTTTTTCAGCAACAACAACAACAACAACATGATGGAAAAGAGTCAAATATAGATTAGACAGTTTATCCAACCACCAGGATAGAAATAGAAACCGAACAAATACAGATCACATATTTTCCTCAACACCTGATTTCAAATAGACATAGATCAGATGTAGATAAGATATAGATACAGATGAAAAACAAATCATTCAAACAATATAAGGCATCATTGGCCAATCTTCTAAAGTATCCCTTAAACAAAGTTGTATCATACCAAGATAATAGAAATCTAACTTTAGCTTTGAATCCGTAGTTCTATAACTATTCTAAATCATATCGACATATTGATCTATGCATGTTAATGCCCAAGTATCTATCTGTAATTTACAAGTTTATCAAACAATAAGCATTATTGCTATTTACTTATAGTGTTTTTTCAAACAATTTATTTGTAACAAAGTGTCATGAGATTGAAATATGATATTGAGTTCAAATATAATTGGTCCTTCAAGATATTTTAAATTTGATTTCTCAATCCATTGTCACATGAGTGTTTAAAGAAAACATAAACATAAGCTTGTTATTGGGTTTATCCGAGATAATCTCATTGAGCAAATGACTTAGTCTATAAAAGATACACACATCGAGCTAATGGATGATCGGGTATGACTATTTTGAGGAAATACCATGTCAAGCATCATCAGTTCCTTCCATGAATGAATCAATGTGAATGATCTTTAGACTTGAGATCAACACATGCCTTGAACCTATAATGTATACTTTGAAATTTGATAAGTGTAGATCTTTCATAAGTCATTAATAAATCAATCATCCAATATGACTTGAAACATATCATAGGGTAATAAAGAGTCAATACGATTTCGTTCTTGTTATTAGAAAGTAATACCCCATGCCACTTGATCAAACTCATGATGATGCATCATGGACAAGGTTGATATGTATATATAAATATATATATATATTATAAATATATATATAAGAGATTTGTGATCGCATAATAATGGTTTGTAGTATTGATTATTGACTTTTTTTTTTTATCATGACATATCATCTCATTGAAAAGGACTAGATATTTTGTCAAGTTTATATCTAGTAGCATTATCACCTTGATGGGAATTTAGGGGTTCGAGTATATCAGTACTAGAAACAGGTAATTGATTATTTTCGTTTTTATAGTATGTATGCTCGATCTTGGGGTGCATAAAATCAAGAATCAAGTGTTCTAATTTCAAGTTAGTATGTGGCTTTTAAGTCTTAAATTAGGTTTTTGCATGGGAAGACTGGGTCAGTTCACATGATAATTACGAGTTCTAGGCTTGGAGTTGGACTTAGTGGTATAATTAATTTGGTCTTGATCGGGTTAGGTTTGGGTCAATTTAGTACATGGCACGGTGGCTAAGTTTAAGTTTATGTTTAGGCTAGTTATCAATTTTGGCAGTTCCATCAGGTTATCAATTCGAGTGGGTTTGTCAATTGGATTGGTTTGATTTTGGTCTGCTGTCATCTCGTTCAATTCAATTTCACGGTTATTCAATTGCTTTCAGAATTTATTTATAGTTAATGATAAATCATATGTCATCATGCCTTTTCTTGGATTCAAGATATGTGATTTTGAGTATATTTTTCAAAATTAGATAAAAGAAGATTATTTTTATATTGTATCCATCCCTAATTTTATTCTATTCTATCTATCTTTCTGTATTTATTTTCACAAATTTCGAACTTATAACTAACTTTTTCTTTCCAATTTTATTCTCTCTCTCTCTCTCTATATATATACACACACATATATATATATATATATATATCTTTTTATCTGTTCCTTTTTTTTTTTCAATTAAATGCTAACATATATAATAAAAAATGCGATAAACACGAATTATATTTATAAGTAGAAAATATGTAATTGGACGTGAGCCTTATCCTCGTCATCTTGTGTATCAAGATTAAGGTCAATTATTCACTATTCTCATGCTCAGAGCCTTGGCCCACTGTCTACGTTACAAATGGCAAAATCGCTTTTCCCTTTGAAAAGATCCTCACAAAATTCAAAGTATGATGTTGTATTTAACGTAAAATAGGCTATGACATATTTATTTATTTATTTTAAGGATCCAGAGTACTAATCTCACAAGGAGATGAATCAAATTCAATTTCCCCTCTATAAGTTATGTAAAAATAGTTGAAGGAGAAAAAAAAAAAACTTAAAACATAAATAAACATATTATAAAGGGATTGTTGAAAATGCAATGTGGATTTTAAGTTAGATCATGATACAATATTAACATGTCACGAAAATTGGTTAATAACATGTAGGTATGATAAAATTTTGACACGTGAATAGTTTTTAGAAGTATCCATTATTGAAACTAATTGTTAAAATAATATTAGTAATTTTCTAATATTCATCCAGACATATAATATGTTTGTACAGATTATAGTTCTCGCCGTAGAATACCTGTCAAAGACTTATGAAAATAAAGAGGAGATTTCTTACTTCCTCAGACGACTTGCTCGATGTAAAAACATCAAAACATTTCCCATGAAAATGGAAACCTATCAAATTTTCAAGGAATCTCTAAAACTTGCATATATATGATATGTTAAATATGTGCACAATTTGCCCACCAACGCCGAGTCTCCAGATCTCCAATTTGCCCTTTCTGCAACGAAGAGGAGTCATCAGAACATGCTATCTTATGCTGTAGTTGGGTCACATGCATTTGGTTTGAGGTGCTAGGGTTATGGGTCGAAAAAGCATCAAATTGTTTCATTCGACCTATGGTGCGAAAGTCTAGTGGGCATGGGAAAACTACCAAAGAAGGAATGTAAACAGAAGGCTAAAGAAATCGAAGAGGTGGCATGGGGGGTCTGGAAAGAAAGATGTGACGCTATCTACAATCACAGAAAGCCAAACCCTAGCTTGACTATAATTCGAATTAAAGCACGACTAAAGGAGGTAAATTACCTTGAAGTAGCATCGGAGGAAGAAAGGGCTTCATGGAACTCCACAAGAGCCGATGAACCGATCGCATCTGGTATTTCATCGGTAGCCATAGACAAAGAGGAAAGAAGTGGAGTTGATTTGGAGCGATCTTGTCCCGACAATACACATGCGACCGGTAGTTTGGTCTCACCAGTGGAGCAGGAGTCCCATGCGCTAATTGGAACAGATGGGCTACCAAATCCACAGGACCCAAAGGCTTGAATATAATGGGGGCCCAATTATTAGGTTGAATTCTGATGGGTGTTGGACCGGGCCAAATGATATGGGGGGGATTGCGGTTATGGCTAGAAACCAGACCGGTTTGTTGATAGGAGGAGCTTCGGCTTTGGATTTATTTCCTTCGGCCGAGGCTAGTGAAATTGCAGCCCTGAACCTTAGTCTTCGCTTAATTAAGAAAAATGGGTGGAGGTTTATCCGGTTTGAATCTGATTATAAGCAGGTGATCCGAGCTTTCAAGAGCCATCAAGACGGGCTACATTGGTCATCTATACCTTATTTTGAAGAGGGCACTTCTATTTTAAATACCTTGCAAAATGTTAATATTTCTTTTGTGTTTGTAAGAAGAAATGCAAATAGTATTGCTAATTGGGTAGCTTCTATGTTTAGGAGGAGGATGTGTCCGTTTGATTGGTGGATCTCCACCCTATCCTCACTCTGAAAGCTACTATTTCGTGATTTATCTTCTCGTACTGATTTAACTTGTAATATTCCCGACAACGGGTAGCTATATGAATGAAATGGATAGTTCGTTTGGTAAAAAAAAAAATGTGCACAATTATATGTCATGTATATATATGCGTATATACTTTAACATCATATATAGGTTGTGTTATATCGCTATAAAATATTAATATTACATTATAATATCGCATTATGATATATAATAATGCAATATATAATATTATATACATATATTTGTAACATTAATATAGATAGAAATATAATAATGTATAAAATATGTTAAATCTGTATACAATTATACATGTCATATATTTATAATGTGCACTAAAAATGGATTAATGAGGAAAATAGGTAAATTTTATTGTAAAGTTTGATATATTAATTTATAATGCTAATATAAATAATACGATATAGGAATCATAAATATGTTTATAGATGTTGAAAATTATGTCATGATTTGATCATATATATATAAACACATTTGCATATTTGGTTTTATTTTCAAAACAAGATAAAATCCATAATAAATTATACAAAAGGTTTTTTCTTTATTGTATTTTCATAAACAATTCAATCATTTGTTGCTAGGCTTGACTTGACTAGAGTCCAATAGACCCAACATAGCAAGGTATATTACCCACGACATTCTTAAGGCCCATTAAGCACCCCATATCATCTTAGCCCATGAGCTTTAACCATTCAGCAATCCAGTACTCTTAGCATATTTGGAGACTCAAACCGAAGTCTCCCTCCACTAAGCTCCTTCTCTTTTATTAAGTTCCCTGTTGAACAATGTCTCTTCGGTTCTACATGCCACTACAGTGGTACACTACACCTCCTCGACACGCCACTTCTCCATGGAGATACTCTAATCGTCCCTAAGCATACTTCAAAAGAATTAGTCTCCACCCTTGTTAATATGCCCTTCATAAATGACCACAACCACTACCTCAAGTTCAAGTTAGCTACTAACTAGGGAACATGCCATGTAAACAATGAATATTCTATAAGCTCCCATTTAGATTGTACTTGTTTTTATAAATAAACTCAAGAGCTGAAGATAAAGGGATCCAAGCTTATTTATTTTGACTTAGCTATACTTACGATCTTATTCTTTCATGATCCTAAACTGACTTAAACATTGAAGTGACTACGTCGAATAATACCTTATCACACCACTAATGGATTCTCTTTGCTTGTAGGCTCAACAAATCTCTATCGGCAAATTATCACCTAAAATAGTATCAATTCTCAAAATTATTCTACTAACTAAACAAATGAACATCATTTTATTCCATAAAAAAAATGAAAAAGAAAGTTATTCATGTCTAAAAGCAACCTTATTCTAATACTATGGAATTGTCATTTTATTCTACCCCATTCCTTTCAAGCAACCAAATCTATAGTAGATTTCTTTCCTCTCCAAATTATTCTTAGTATTATTACTTTTAAAATTTTTTCCATTAAAAATGTCTTTACCTCTTCAAGTAAAAGAAAACTACTGAATCATATTTTTACATTTTTTTAAAGCAAATATATTTGTTTTACATTTTTCTTTTATTTACACATGTTTTGAATTGCTTATGCATAGTTTTATTCAAATTATCATATGTGCATTTAAATTTATGTGATAATTGTTTTAAGTAGGGGTTTTCCTGGTTCGGTTTGGTTCGGTTCATGGGTCAAACCAAACTGAACTCATTTAAAATGGTTCGGCTCAAACCCTTAATGAACCGAACTACTTCAAATGTGGTTCGGTTCGAACTGCTTTTAAAAGCATTTAATTTTAATAAATAATATCAATAGTTATTTGAGTTCCTAAGAAAAGAAAAAGATGTTTGGATTGGGGAATGTTGTGCAAGAATTAAAGTTACTTATCATTATATTAAGTCGTGTATTTAAAATTCCATATAAACATATTATCCAATTTTAAAAATATTTTTAATGTGAATTTAAAATAATATATATTTTTGATAAATCTATAGTATGAATTAAAGAAAGTCATTCATTTACATTAATTACTTGTTTATTTATAATATTTTTTTCTTATAACATATTTAAATTTTTGTTGTATCAATTAAATATTGTGCTTGTAAACTCAATTATACCGCTTTATTTTTTTGATGCATGTCTACTAGTTTTAGGAAGAATTTAAAATTAGTGAAATAGGAAAACATATTGGGAATGTTGTGCAAGAATTAAAGTTACTTATCATTATATTAAGTCATGTATTTAATAATTCCATATATACATATTATCTCGTTTTAAAAATATTTTTAATGCGAATTTAAAGTAATATATATTTTTAATAATCTATGGCACAAATTAAAGAAAATCATTCATTTACGTTAATTACATGTTTATTTATAATATTCCTTTCTTATAACATATTTAAATTTTTGTTGTATCAATTAAATATTGTGCTTGTAAACTCAATTATACGGCTTTATTTTGTTTTGATGCATGTCTACTAGTTTTAGGAAGAATTTAAAATTAGTGAAATAGGAAAACATATTGGGAAACTTTTTATATGAGTAAAAGATTGTTTGTTTAATATTGTTAAATATACAATACATTTAATGATGTATTATGTAAAATATATAATACGAATACATATGTATACAATTTTTTATTTATAAATAACATTATTATCGTTAAAAATGTAATTTACATTTCATAAATTGGAGCATAATCACAATTTTTCCTAATAAATCTACAAATTAAAATCTTACTCAGTTTCCTTTCAAATATGCATCTAAACATAAGAATGTTATTAAAATTTACAGTTTTTATTCCATTTCAAATACATTTTAGTATAGTACATGCATATGTTATATCAAAGTGAAATGTCACATAAGACTCTAATATCTAATGTTTAAGAGTTATAAATAAATAAGATGACTTTTATTTTTTATTTCTTTTAATATAAAGTGGTATGGTTCAAATATTAAAAAAATAGTATTGTATGATTCGACTTTCGATTTGGTTTGATTCGATCTAATGAATAGCCCTAATTTTAAGATATGATTTTTGATTGCATTGTTTCATTTTTTTTTTTTTTCCATATACTACGGGTGTACACCGACTTGCAGGTTCTTATTAATAGATCACAAACTCGATTCCATTTAAAATACACGTTTTTTTGTTTTGATTCTATTTTATTTTTATTTATGTCTTTATATTTATTTTCTTCTATCATACATATAATAAAAATTTAGAAATACATTAATGTATCACGACCGAGTCAATTATTCATCATGGTCACGATCATAGCCTTGGCCCTTGGCCCACCCCCACCGTCTATTATAAATGGCATAACTTGCTTTTCCCTTGGAAAGGTCTAAGTCAAAGTCTCCCACAAGCATTAAACCATTTAACAAACCGTAGAATAAAGTCGATCACAAAGATGTGGCTTCTGTACTGGGGTCTACACGCTTCAATTCAGCTCGGTTCATCCTCCGTACCGGATTGTACTGTATATTATGGTTTGATTTTCTAAATTCAAACCTAATCATAATGTTTACTTCGTAATTAATTTTTCGAAACGAAAGAAAACAGTTCGGTAGGATTTAGTTTGCGATTCAAATCACTTTTATTTTTAAAATAAAAATACATTCCATTACAAAATTCAATTACATATTTCTTATCACTAATATAAATATAAACGATATTTAAAATTAATCATTTATCTAAATAAATATGTAAAACTTATAATAGACAAGAGGTTTTATTCATCATAAAATTATCTTGGCCTGCATACTAGA
Organism: Combretum micranthum; assembly: GCA_024138025.1. NCBI lineage: Eukaryota > Viridiplantae > Streptophyta > Magnoliopsida > Myrtales > Combretaceae > Combretum > Combretum micranthum. The sequence goes on along the minus strand of JAMXBD010000060.1, from coordinate 863,319 downwards.
CTCTGTCTCAACACGAGGCACAAAACTTACTTCCTTGTATACTTCCAATTAACACATTATCACTTATATAAATCAATAGATAACTAAATAATAGAAGTGGATTAATTAGTAAGATAAATGAAAAAAAAATTCAAAAGTTAGAACAATAGAGGTTACAATCTTAAATCTATTTATTTGTAGATACCTCATAACAATTGAAACATACTATGTTTAATCTAATTTTATTATTATGACTGATACATATCTAAGTGAAAAATTGTAAAAAAGTTAAAAATATATATGTATATTTGATTTTTTTTTAATATGTAAAACAGTTTGGTTCGATTTAGGATCTTAAATCAAATCGCGAACTATTTGCTCTTTACCAAATCGAACCATTTAAAAAAAGAACCAAAATTTTGATTTGATTTGGTCTAGTTCATAGTTGGATTGGTTTTTCTATAGTCCAAACAAATATATGCAAATTGCAATTTTATACTTTAATTTTAAATAGCATAACATTTTAGAGAACGTAGATTTAGCTTTCCTTACTCTCCAACAGCACAAAATTTACCACTCTAAACTGCCTTTAAAATATTGATTTACTGGAGCTAAGTGTTGGTTGTCTAATTAGAAGTGTGTAAAAATAAAATTAATAAGGGATTTTTCTATTTGTTTAACACGTAAAGTTATTAAATGAACTCCCACCTCCTTTTAGCATATAATATATATTAATGCTAATGATGGTTTAATTATATCACCGCTAATAAAATTAAACGCTATATAATTACGGTTTGCTTGTACATGGCCTGACAATATATATTTTGGGGTATCCTATAAGCTAATGTAAAGGGCAAAAAAAAATTATCACTATTGATACCTTGTGTGTTCAAGTCGAGTGATAAGTGAATATCAATTTATTTTAAACAGATGATAATAATAGTGTATTAATTTTATAAAACTATTCATATTGTTAAATTTATTTTATAAAAATTAGTCTAGTTTGATTGTCAACTAAGAGCAAGATAATTCATGTAGAAGGAAATATCTCGGCAATTTCCTGGTTCGTAGACTTCAAGGTGTGATGGTGCATCTGAAGTCAAGTCAATAAACCCTCCAAGTTCCACCGTGTTAATGTTATGAATGCCTTGGAAAATGCCCTACAATTAAATATATGGATTATACGTGGGATTGTTGAAAAAATGCAATGTTAACTTTAGTCATATCATGGACCACCAGTGGAACAATTATTAGTGGGTGTGTGGGATAAAATTTTAATCCGTAAGTAAAATCTAGATATTATTAATACTAATTATCAAATATAACATCAATAGTTGTCGGCCCATGATGTGTTAATGCCAAGAATGGATTTTAGCTATGGAGTAAGAATTTTTTAATAAAAAATGTAGTTATAGTATTCAGATTTTAAAATTGATCAATTTGATATATAAAATTTAAAATTAATTAATTTATTATCTAAAAATATTTTTTGTATTTATTTATATTAGTTAAAAATGCTATATAAATATTTTTTGTGTGTATAAAAAGTTTTTTTAGATTTTAAATTAATTAATTTTTAAATTTAAATATTTAATTATATATTTTATAAAAGTTTAGACGCCGTGTAAATTACAAACACATGAAAATAAGAGGAAGACTTGGTCTTCCTCAAAAGTACGAACATTAAAGCATTCCGCCATAAAATCAAGGATCATATGGTTTGGAAGCAGAAAATGGAGGCCTATCAAATTTTCAAGGAATCTCTAAAACTTGCCTTCAAAAACACCAATTTCATCATCTTCACCGTTATAACATCACTCCCTTTATTTTCCTCATCGCTTTACTATGAATACGTCCTCCGGAACACACTCAGTGAGACCATTGACATCCTTGAAAAATCATCTGAAGACATCAACTATTTTTGGCCACTACCTTACATATCAACCGAACACATGACCATGGGTTATGCTTACAATTTGATCCAACTAGGTTTTCTATACCTTGTCCCATTACAAATCCTAGAGTTCATCACTGCTACTGTCACCATCCATATAGCATCAAAGGTCTATACTGAAAAAACACCCATGAAACTTAAGGACATGGTGCATGAGCCCGTTGGTGTGCTAATGAGGGGTGTGTTTGTCACTTTTGTGTACTCTATGTCCTTAAGTGTATGCACACAACTTGGGTTGGCATGGTTGGTGATAAACTACTATTTTGTGCTAAGCAACTTCTTTTTTGATATGTATTTTGCTTTGTTGTATGGGGTTGCTTTTGTGGCCCTTCTAAGGAAGTACTTGGAATGGAGTGCTGAATGGAACATGGGTGTTGTGGTCTCAATCCTGGAAGATGTTCATGGGGCTCAAGCTTTGTCGCTATCCGGGTTTTTTAACAGAGGAAACAATAGGAAAGGGATGGTTCTTATGTTGGTTTTCTTTGTTTGGGGGATTTGTTTGAGGTTTTCATGTCTGTCTGTGAAATGTAATGGGAAATGGGAAGTGATTGTTGGTCAAGTTTGGTTGTCGTGCTTGGGGAATATCCTCAAGTGGGTTGTTTGTTTGGTTTACTTCTATCACTGCAAGAATTGGGCTATACAAAAGAAGTTTGATTTGGAAGCAAGAAGCGAACTTGAGACTGCTTAGCCACACCAACTGTATAAATTGATACTTTTAGGATGAATAAATCATTTAATGATTTCTTTTTCAAAAAAAGATGTATCATTTTTCTTTTCTTTTTTTTCAATTTTTAATTAGTTTTTTCCATGGTTACTAGCCCACCACCATCGGTGGTCCGCTCAGATACGTTCGTTACCTTTTTTTATCATTTAATACTTCAAGTCACTAGTATAATTGCAATTTCTTGACACTATATCAATTATGTTTAACAATCTCAAAGTTTTATCATAATAGACATCGAAAAATGTTCGAAAAAGCTGAAAAAAAAATAAAAATAAAAGCACCCTGAATTATGTTACTCCTAATTTAGAAGTAAATCATCATATTGGAAAATAATATATACAAATAGAATGAGTTATGGTTTTTTTTTTTATAACTTCAGTGAAGAAGTTGCCTTGTAAAAACTACTTATCTTTGACAAAACCCTTAAACAAGTGCAAGGATTATATATCTTTGGCAACACCTTCCATTAAGAGTATACCATATAAGCAAGTGAGACTACCTGTGGTATACATGTGGTACCGTATGTAGTTCCATAATTCTTTTTGGGTGTTGCTAAAGAAAAATGATTATCTTTTTTTTTTTTTTCCAATTGCAGTTATGTCAATGACAACGAACCTTTGAAACTGGGAGCTACACAGTGGGGCTGGAGACTACAATATATTTAATTTAGAGTTTCTTTTAATAAAGGGTTCGATCCAGACATGAAACTCACTTAATAATTGAGATTCAATTACGTTGAATACCAAATTTCGCCCAACGTTGGAGTAGTTCCAAAAAAGCAAACCTTTTCATAGCATATAATATTATGAGAATGTCTTACCATTTCAATGCAAAAGCAGCAAGTTTCTGACTTCCACATGGGTTCGTCTTCATGCATCAAATATGACAAAGGAGGCTTCGCTAAGTATCACATGTTATATTTAATGTACATGTAAGTAATTAACAATAATTTTTTAACATATGATCATACAGTATAGGATTATAAATCAAACCCATATGAGTCTATAATCAAGGAAATTCTAAGTATATTATGTATATTTAGAAGGAGACTAGGAAATAAGGAGATTTTACACAAACAAAGGAGTTAGACTACTGTACACTAGCTTTCGGAGGATAAACGCTACCGGCTTATATATAAAAATCACTAGCATTGGAATTGGAATTGTTTTCCGAAAGCACGCATCAGTCAAGGTGGTGTGAAAGTCACTGGCCTAAGATGGGTACGCTATCGGCATACGGACCAATGTACGGTTTTAAGAACAACGGCGTTTTCAACACCACACAAGAGTCACCAACCTTCATTTTAATTGTGCCAAACCATGTACAATTCGTGTTTTCTTTTTGTGTTTCATATAAATACTCCTTATTTAATCTTAGGGTTAAGTGGTAGCTATCCTAAATCCTAGAGAGATAGTCTGGAGAGAGAGAGAAGCCTTTTGTTATTGAAATCCACCATTGTGGTGAGGATTTGAGTGATCCACTAGTGTTATCTAGTGAAGAAATACTGTGTATCTAATTATTGTTAATAGTAGAAGATAATTTGCACTATGGTCCCGTGGTTTTTCTCTAATTGGAGTTTTCCACGTAAATCCTAGTGTTGTTATTTTTAATTTTGTATTTGTTGTTTGACTGTTGTTATCGCATTGGCAAGAGAAAAATCTGTTTTTGACCGCAGGTTATTGAAAGATTTTTTCCTAACATATAGATGGTAATTATTTTAGAAACTACCCATTATTTCATCCATTTGTTAATATATAATTAGTAATTGCCTGATATATGTGCAATACACACACACACGTGTGTATTGAGAATTCAATATTTTTTCCAAATGGACCAAGTAATCCAACTAAAGTCAGCCAAACCAATGGCTTTAAAAGGCTGCTATCAACACATTGGGTTTGAACTTTATATAGCTTATTAATCCATCAATGCTAGTATGCTACATCTAAAACTTGTGCAAGGGTTGTTTCAACTTTAGGGCATTTATGGGTAAGACTTGGAATATCATATTGCCGAAAGAAAAGCTAGAGTTTTTTGGCATACTCATAAAAGCTTTCAGAACATCATCCAAAAATTTCAACTTCTTGATAGTAAACTTCCTCACTTCAATCCCATTGTTATGCCTGTCCATTTACTATGAAGCAATCCTCCAGAAAACACTAATTCAAACCTGGGGAATCCTGGCAAAAACCCGATATCCCAACTCGAAAAATTGGCCATTTCCCCTTTGCATAACTAGGAACATCACTAAGGATTATGTTAACAATCTATTCCAACTGGTCGTTTTACGTCTTGTACCCCTTCATCTCCTCCACCTCGGCTTTCGAGTTTTGCTGATCAATTCGGCATCAAAACTCTACAAAGAGGAGAAATTTTCCAGTCTCCAAGGGCTGATGCATATACCAAACTACAAAGAAAGAGTCAAGAGGGCGTTCGTCACATCGATTTATGTTCTATTCTTTTCGTGTGTGGTCCTTGGATCGGTATGGTTAGTCTCCGTCTACCATGTGATCATGAGAAACTTTGGCACAAGCTTTTTGGTTTCAGCAGTGTATAGACTTGCTTGTATGGTGCTGCTAGCTAAGTCCCTGGAACTGAGTGCTATATGTGACATGAGTATTGTGATATCAGCAATGGAGGGTGAGGCATATGGAGCCGATGCATTGATTCTGTCTTATCATATAAGCGAAGGAGGAACCAAGCAAACCAATGTTGTTTTGTTGTTTGTGTTTCTTGTCTGGGAAATCGCTAGCAGGTTTCCCTACTTCTATGCCAGGGGCTGCAGGATGGGGACGGCAGCTCTGCTTCTGCAAGTCGGGTTGCTTTATCTGGGAGAAATTGTGAAATGGTTTGCTTTTGCCATTCAATTTCATGAATGTAGAAGACGTGTAATGATGAAGATTGATGATGAAGAAGATAGGGAAATCGAAGCAGCAATTAGTAGTTCATTTAGTTAAGAAAGAATCTGATAGTATGAAATATAGGGTCTGTTTGGATGGTTTGTTTTTTATCCGTATTTGTATCTCTTTAAAATGATATGTGTAAATATGTTCGATTTATACTTATATTCTATCTATATTTAATCTATTTAATCTTTTAATAGGGACTGCTAACTTTTTTTATTTTTATCTAATATTTATAAATATTTGTTAGAAAAAAATTTGAGAAAAAGTATTTGTATTTATAATCTGCCAGCAAACAAACAAACGTATAGTTTGACAAAGTGAAGTTTTGATCATAACAAGTATGAGAAAAGAGTCTGGAAAACGTATTTTAGGAGACAAAAATACACCTTCTTAAGTTTCCAATGTTTTTTGCTGTGCTCTTTATAAAAGCATGTATCAATTTGCAACATGAGTCCGAACATATACAATTAGCTAAAGAAAGGGACAATACATGAAGTGTATAGGCATCGTGATGATAAACGTTGCGGAGTCTTTATCCATGTCACATCATTTATTTGAAGTTGAAACCCCACAACTAGTGTAGTATACAAGGATTGACAAAGATCTGCACCGACGCCCCTCTATGGAACAGAACAGGATGGTACTTAATGATAAAGATCATTTCAACAAGTATGGCGTATTTTGTCTGAGTTGGATGTGTTTTTATTTCCGGTGGAGGGAATAGTCCTTTAAGTAATCCCAAATTTTTACTTTCTTTTTTTCTTTTTCTATTAAGTTTAAAGTGTAAAACTTATACATGTTCCTTTGACATGAATAGCTTTCATTCCTTACTCATTCTACATAAAGTTGTTATTACGATATTCAACTGAAGAGAATGCTGCTAGTGCAATATTCACTTGAGAAGAATAGTGACAAATTGCTATTATATAAAATGATGAATAGCAATTTATGTCTCATGCTCATGAATTGTCTTTCAATGGTTTGTTTTCTAATTTTATCATAAATAACCCTGTCTTAAAAATATCACCTATACAATTATACTCTCTGTATAATAAAGTTGATATGCATTATAAATATTTTACCTTTTATTTTAATAATTACTTATTTTATTTTTTACACAAAGTGAATATTGTGATATCATTACAATCTTATTACTTCATATAGAATTGGAATTTAATTCCTCCCATATTTCATATAACAAAGTAAAATGAGCCGTTAATCTCAATTATTTCAAACCATGAATAAACAATTGTGACAAACTACTAAGGTATAATATTGTGTAACCTTTTGTCAAAAATTGGTTTCCTCTCTTAATCCTCTTTCTGGGAAAACTCTATGGTCCTGTAATTAATTTTGACAAGATCAATCCGTTACCATCCAACGACTCACGCTATATTTAACTGTGATCGACTATCTAAAATAATGAATATTCTATTTATTATATTTATTTTAATAATTAGATTATTGATGGAACGATCTTATCGACTGGACCGTATAAGCTTCTTACTATAGAAATCTTGATGATTACTATGTTTAACGCCAATAGATAAAGAGAGGTCGATTTATCTTTAACTTTTAATCAGTACATCGTCAAGTAATGAATATATTAATGGCGGTGCAGTTCCTTCTTACCCCAAAATATATATATTAATGGAGGAGATTTTTTCTACTATTAAATATGGATCACAGAACAAATAAGAATCTTTAAGTATATTAATATTTATCAATAACATAATGATAATGACTGTGGGCTTGTTTGGATTGTCAGTCATTTTCAAACCGAATTGATATAAATATGATATTGATGAAAAACCAACAGTTTTACTCATAAACTGACCAAATCGAACCGATATCGAACCGATACTTAACCGATACTGATCTGATACAGATAAAAATCTGACAATCCAAAAAAGCCTTAATGGTTTGTTTGGATGGTCTATTTTCTATCTGTATCTGTATTTTTTTCAAAATAATATGCACAAATATGTTTGATTTGCATCTATATTTTAGCTATATTTAATCTATTTATTTTTTTATGAGAACTACCAACTTTTTTTAATCTATATCTATTTATTGATAAATAATTTATTAAAAAAAAGTTTCAAAAAAGTATCTAATCTGCCGGAAAAAGCCAAACAAACGGACCCAATATTTGGAAGCACATCAAACACAAAGACGAATTTTAATGTGTTGCCATGATTGTTGTTAAATCTGTAGTCTTGTATTTCTATAGTCATTTAAAGTGTTTGTGCAACACTTATCCATAATTCTATAATCCCTGAGATTTGTATGTATTTATGGGTCTTCGCTCAAATCATCTTTTTAACCATCGTTTTCTTTCAAAGCTTAGGATTTGTTTACTTCGTTGGTATGCCAGAAATATGTTGTTGTTTTGATTCAAATTGCCTGTTAGAAAAGCCAATATAAATAAAAATATATTTTTTATTCATAAACATATTAATAAATTAGATACAGATATAAATTAGATACATATATAAATAAAAATCAAACAATCCAAACATAAAGACCGTAATTCTATAATTGTATCTTTTTAACTACTTAACTGGAAAGTTCCTATTTCATCTTATATTTTGATGTGGGTAGATCAAATAATATGCACGAATGTAATGGAATTAGTGGAAATGAAATAGAATTCTCTGAATGCAGAGGAGAAGCTTGAATGCAAGCAATTAAGGGAAATCATAAATTCTAGTTCTCCTCATTCCTTTTCGTATCCTCCATAATATCTACCTTGATAGGCGTTTGATATTCCCCAATAACAAACTACTAATAGATCACATGGCTACCTCATACGTCAGCATGATCATGTGACTCTAACGGTTACAAATAGAAAATAAAGATAAACAACAGAAATAGAGATAAATATCTATTAAGGCCAGAGGCCATATTATATTTCATTAGGACCCAACTTAGTAGCAGAGGCCCCCCCCCCTCCTCCCCCCCCCCCCCCCCCCCCCCCCAACCACAGTCTGGCCCAATCTTTACCCTTCACAGCCCATAGTGATAAGGTCAAACTGTGAACTCCCTTTTGGAACAGCATCTTCACTTTGTTCACTTCGTGTCTTCCTCTCATGACTCCTAACTCCGATTCTTTCGCCAGGAACCCTTAAGAGAATAGCCACACCCACATCATCTTCCCCTCCTTTTGAAACCCTTGTCCACAAGGGTGAATCTTTAAATCTAAGCGACAGATCAGAATAGAACTCCGAAGTGGCGTCGCTTTCGAGTTTCCCTTTCCACTAAATCAAGACCATGATATCAGCTACAGGGCCTCTCTTCACAAGTTTTCTATCATGGATTGCCTATGGTTCAAAGGGATTTTCTTCAACAACCTATGGTAATGGCATGGATGGTTGATCTTGACCCGGAACATAAGGCTTCAGCTGTGATACATGGAAGGTGGGGTGCATTGTTGATTCGTCAGGTAAGTTGAGTTTATACTTCACCTCTCTTATTTTATCAATTATTTTATAAGGACCATAGTACTTGGGTGAGTGATACAACTGTTAGACCAACACGGCAGCACAGAAAGCCTAGTTGGCTTAAAGACTTTGTATAACAGAAATACATGATTCACTTGTATTGCAACAGAATTAGAAATTGACAGTTGTAATAGCACCGACAGTTGTAATAGTAGTTAGACAAACAGATCTCAAACAGAATCTAAACAGATTGTAAACACAGCTGTAACAGCTTATGAAGTGAATAAATAAACGAAACAGGGAAAAGGATGGACTTATCCCCCTGCAAGTAGTGAGATCTGAGTCTTAGGAGAGTGGCTTCTCGAACAAGCCTGCACCATCGTTGTACCTTGCATGTTCATCAAACAGAATCTAGTTAGCAAAGAAAGAAACCCTAGTTATCGAAAAAACAGAGAGAGTGAGAGAGGAAGAACTTACCGATAGTGACTGCGTAGGAGGATAGGGTTTCGTATCCACTCTGGTTATTTTGATTGAGTGGTGGACCGGGCTTATTTGGAGTAGTCAGCCCAACATTGGTGCTCTCGTTCCCGAATCATCCTCCATTGTTGATTGCTATTGCTGTTGTTGTGCATCAATGGCACCTGACACAAGAAACACTTATTAGAAGAAAGATTAGACAAGTTTCAACAACAATTAAACCAGAATTGGATCAGAAAATTTCCTTTTTGATGGATTCTATTCAACAGAAATTGTCTACATTGATCAATGAAAGGAATCAGACTCATTCTCCTCCTTTTGTTAATGAATCATCATCTTCCATCAACGAAGGCAATGATCTGTTAAAAGGCATCAAACTGGAAATTCCCAAATTTCAGGGGAAGATGTTCGTGGTTGGATATTCAAAACAGAGATTTTTCAATTTTCATCATATTCAGGATGAACAGCGTATCACAATTGCTTCTTTTGCTTTAGAAGGTGATGCTTTAGACTGGTATCAATGGATGTATGATAATCAACAGTTAAATTCCTGGACCAATTTCAAGAAATCTCTTCAGGATCGCTTTGGTCCTTCATTATATGAAGACATTCAGGGTCAACTTTCCAAATTAACTCAAACCACCACTGTTTCGAATATCAATCTCAATTCCATCATCTTTCGAATCAAATAACTGGTTTACCCAATTCTTTTCTCACCAGTTGTTTCATTTCAGGTCTTAAACCTGAAATTAGGAGAGAAGTTCAAGTTGCAAGACCTTCTGACTTACTAAATGCGATGTCTTTGGCACGCATTTACGAATCCAAGTTTACAGATACATATAAACCATCCCATTCTCACCATTTATCCAAACCAAATTTTTTTTCTAATTCTGCTAACCTTCAGTTTTCTAAACCTATACCTAAATACACATCATCATTACCTACTGCTACTGTTTCCTCTTCTAATACACCAAAATCCACCATTCCGATAAAAAAGTTGACTCCTGAAGAAATGGTTCAGAGAAGGGAAAAAGGTTTATGCTATAATTGTGATGAGAAATATCATCGCAATCATAAGTGTAAATCTAAATTTTTACTATTGATGACAAATGATGAGGAGGATGATATTCACACAGTTCAGGAGGATATGATTCACATATCGCTTCTGAGGATACAGGGACTCTGAGAATCAGGGATGATTAGTTTGCATGCTTTGGCTGGGATGTCTATTCCAAAAACATTGAGATTTCAAGGTCAGATTCACAACCACAACTTTTCTATTCTAGTTGACACTGGTAGTACTCATAACTTCCTACAATCTAGAATAGTGAAACATTTGAATTTGACTGTTTTACACACTGTTTCACTCAATGTTATGATTGGATGGGTCCAAATTGGTATGTGAGGGTCAGTGTCTGGATGTTCCTTAGTTATTCATGGAATTCAATTTCGTGTTCCATTTTATATTCTTCCTATTGAAGGAGCTGAGATTGTTTTGGGAGTAATGGCTTAAGCAATTGGGTCCTGTGACCATTGATTATAATGAGCTGACATTATCTTTTGTTCATTGGGTGAAAGGGTGTCTCTGTCAGGGGAAACTTCTTTTCCATCAGTAATCTGCAAATCAATTGAGAAGGATGTTCAATATGAATGCAGTAGCATACTGTTTTTCTTTGGAGGCTCAGAAAGGAGATTCTGCAACTCAATTCACCAACAACACTACTATTCATGAAGTGTTGGGCAAATTTGCTAAGCTTTTTGAGACACCTTCATCATTGCCTCCTTTACGACAAGTCCAACATCGAATTTTTTTAAATGAGGGCACTCAGCCTATAAATGTTAAACCATATAGGTACCCCATTTTCAAAAAATGAAATTGAGAAGCAAGTGAGAGAAATGTTGGATCAAGGTCTCATTCGGGACAGTATTAGTCCTTTCTCTTCACCAGTGTTATTGGTTAAGAAAAAGGATGGCACTTGGCGTTTTTGTATAGACTATCGTGCTTTAAATCAGGCTACTATTAAGGATGAATATCCTATACCCACTGTAGATGAACTGTTGGATGAGTTACATGGTGCCTCAATATTTTCTAAATTGGACTTGCGATCTGGATATCATCAGATTCGCATGCACGAAGGAGACATTGGAAAACTGCTTTCAGAACTCATGAGGGTCATTATGAATTTCTTGTAATGCCCTTTGGTTTGAGTAATGCTCCTGCTACTTTTCAAGCCACTATGAATAATATTTTTAAACCCCATCTTAGAAAATTTGTTATTGTTTTCTTTGATGATATTTTGGTTTATAGTTCATCAGTGGAATTACATGTTCAACACTTGGCAGTGGTGTTTCAGATTCTATTGGATCATCAGTTTTACTTAAAACAAAGCAAATGCTCTTTTGGTCAATCTACGATTGATTATTTGGGACATATTGTGAGTAGTAATGGTGGCACCAGATCCAGCAAAAGTTGAAGCAGTAAAAAATTGGCCTCAACCATCCACAGTAAAGGAATTGAGGGCTTTCTTGGGGTTATCTGGATATTATAGAAAGTTTATCAGGAATTATGCCTCTATTGCAGGACCATTGACTGATATGTTGCAAAAAGATCGGTTTTCATGGAGCACTGATGCTACTCAGGCTTTTGAGCAACTCAAACACACATTGTGTGCGGCTCCAATATTAAAGCTACCAGATTTTTCACAACCATTTACAGTGGAAACAGATGCATCAGGAGTGGGGATAGGTGCTGTTCTCCTTCAGCAGAATAAACCAATTGCATATTTTAGCAAGAAGCTTCCATCACATTTACGAAAAGCCTCTGCTTATGTTAGAGAGCTCTATGCAATAGTTGAAGCTGTAAGAAAGTGGAGACAATATTTGTTGGGAGTTCATTTTTCTATTAAAACTGACCATCGCAGTTTGAAAGAACTATTGACTCAGACTATTCAAACTCCAGAACAGCACAAATATCTTTCTAAGTTGTTGGGTATTCTTATTCTATTGCCTATAAATCGGGTCATGACAATATTGTGATTCACTTTCCAGACAAGTTGATGAACAGGGCCATTATTATGCTTTTTCAATGCCTCAATTTCGACTTTTTGAGGATATTAAGCAAGAATATACAACTTTGCCAGCTTTTCAATCTTTAATGTCTGACCTACAGAATGGCAAACAAATGAAATGGATCTTGCAGTGGAAGAATGGCTTATTATATTTAGGGACTCGATGTTTTTGGTGCCTCAATCCAAAGTCATTCCTCTTCTACTCCAAGAATTTCATAGTTCACCTGCTTCAGGTCATTTTGGTGTACTTAAGACCTATAAACACCTCGCTGCGGATTTTTTTTGGGAAGGTATGAAAAAGGATGTGAGAATTATATCAGAAATTGTACTGTTTGTCAACAGGTCAAATATTTGACTGATCACCAGCTGGACTATACATCCTTTACCTATCCCTGAGCGAGTGTGGGAAGATGTTAGTATGGATTTCATAACATCTCTTCCTAGGTCTCAAGGGTTCAGTAATTGTGTGGTAGTCGATCGACTATCCAAATATTGCCATCTTGGATCTTTAGGATCTCATTTTACTGCGGCTCAGGTAGCTACACTTTTCATTCAATGGTTATTAAGCTACATGGTTTTCCACGTTCTATTGTTTCAGATAGAGATCCGGTTTTTACCAGCAGATTTTGGAAAGAATTGTTCCATCTTAGTGGAACTAAGTTGCACATGAGTAGTGCATATCATCCTCAATCGGATGGTCAGACAGAGGTGTTGAACAGAACAATTGAACACTACCTCAGGAGCTATGTTATGGATTATCCAAAGGAATGGGTTCGTTTTTTGCCTTGGGCAGAGTATGATATAATGTCTCTTTCCATGAAGGAGCACAATGTACCCCATTTGAATTGGTGTATGGAAGATCACCTCCTTCCATACCAGCGTATATTAGGGGCAATTCACTATTGGAAGCTAGATGAAGATTTAATGCAAAGGGATCGAGCTCTACAGTTATTGAGGACAATTTAGCCAAAGCCAAAAAATGAAGCAGCTAGCTAGCTGATAAACATCGTACTGATGTTTCTTTTGTTCCAGGAGATTTAGTTTATCTAAAGCTTCATCCCTATAAACAGAAATCTCTCATTCTGGGATTCATAAACTTTCTAAAAGGTATTATGGTCCCTATCGAGTTATTAAGTTGGAACAGTAGCATATCAACTCGAGCTTCCTTCTCATGCTCGTATACATGATGTTTTTCATGTTTCATTACTCAAGAAAGCTACAGGTGTCTCTCAACCCTCTCCCAATTACCACCAGGGTCAGATAGTGGTCATACTATGTTACAACCACTCACAATTTTGGATTCCCGAGTCATTTTAATCAACAATCAACAGGTGAAACAAATATTGGTCCAGTGGGTCGGTTTACTTCCCGAAGAAACTTCTTGGGAAGATTTTGACCATTTAGACAGATCTACCCAGATTTCAACCTTGCGGACAAGGTTGTTTTTCCAGATGGGGGGAAATATGATACAACTGTTAGACCAACACGGCAGCACAGAAAGCCTAGTTGGCTTAAAGACTTTGTATAACAGAAATACATGATTCACTTGTATTGCAACAGAATTAGAAATTGACAGTTGTAATAGCAGCCGACAGTTGTAATAGTAGTTTAGAAAAACATATCTCAAACAGAATCTAAACATATTGTAAACACAGCTGTTAACAGCTTATTGAAGTGAATAAATAAACGAAACAGGGAAAAGGATGGACTTGTCCCCCCGCAAGTAGTGAGATCTGAGTCTTAGGAGAGTGGCTTCTCAAACAAGCCTTGCACCATCGTTGTACCTTGCATGTTCATCAAACAGAAACTAGTTAGCAAAGAAAGAAACCCTAGTTATCGAAAAAACAAAGAGTGGAGAGAGGAAGAACATACCGATAGTGACTGCGAGGGAGGAATAGGGTTTCGTATCCACTCTGGTTATTTTGATTGAGTGGCGGACCGGGCTTATTTGAAATAGTTAGCCCAACAGTGAGAGTTTATTATCTTTGTGTTTACGGAGGCTGGTTTGGCGATATAGCTGTAATTTCACCTATACAAGATCCCCAATTTGAAAAACCCTTTCACTTCTCTTCTTATCGGCTAGTTGCTTCATCCTTGTTTGTGCTCTGTTTAAGTGAAACTTTAGGGTTTTAATTGCTTCTTCCCTATCCCTTAACATCACGTCTACAGCTTTGTTCCTCGAGTCACCTAGAATATAAGGCAAGTGTAGAGGCTGTGGGTATCCATATAGTATTTCGAACGAGGAGGAATTTGCTCTAGAGTGGTAATTTGTATTATACCACCATTCGACCAAAGAAAGGAATTCACTCCACTTCTTAGGATTTTCCCCTGTAACACACCTCAAATAGGTTTTTAAGCAGCAATTAACCACCTCCGTTCGCCCATTCGTTTTAAGATAGTAGGCAGTAGATAGCCTAAGCTCAATCCCTTGTAATTTGAAGAACTCCTTCCAAAAGTTGCTGAGAAAAACAGGATCTCTGTCACTAACCATGGCGTTTGGCAAGCCATGCATTTTGTAAACATGATCCAAGTATGCACATGCAACTTCTAGGGCTGTGTAAGGAAGTGACAAAGCCACAAAATGCCCATATTTACTCATCTCATCTAACATGACCATAATAACCTCTTTTCCATGAGACTTGCTCAATCCTTCTATGAAATCTAGACCGACATCAGTCTAACATCCTTCCGAAATTGGCAGAGGTTGTAGCAATCCTGGGGTTGCTTTATTCTCATATTTGTGCTGCTGACATACTGCATATTCTCGCACATATTGTCTCATGTACCTCTCCATTCTCACCTAATAGTACACAGAATTCATTCTCTTAAAAGTAGCTTGAGACCCCGAGCGCCCACAAAGTACTCCATCATGGTAGAGAGCCATCAATTTTCTTTTTAACTCTCATTTGGTCCCACTACAATCCTACCCCTTCTCTTTAGTATTCCTTGCTCTAGTGTGTCATTAAGAACTCTATCTCCGACTTGCAAACTTTGTATCATTGTGTGGTAATCTTTCTGTGTTAGCAAGCTTTCCTGTATATCTGCTAGGGACTCTGGAGTTGTAGTAGCGGAGTGAACTAGAGTCTTCAGATCAGCAAAATTCACCCTTGATAAGGCATCAACAGCCTTGTTGCTAGCTCCACTTCGATAATGAATTTCATAATCCAACCATAAGAACTTGGTGAGCCACTTTTGTTAACATGGTGTGGTTACCCTCTGCTCTAAGAGGTACTTTAAGCTTTGATGATGTCCTGATTATGAAATGTCACCCAACTAGGTAGTGTCTCCACTTGCCCACTACATACACCAGCGCTAACTTCTCTTTCTCATAGATGGATAGGCCTTTTTGTTTTTGTACAAGTGCTTTACTAATGTATGCAACAGGTGTTAATCTTGCATAAAAATAGCCCCTAAACCATCATCAAAGGCATCTACCTTAAGTACAAATGGTTTAACGTAGTCAGGTAGCCTTAGGACTGGTGCTTTGGTTAAAGCTTCCTTCACCATATTGAATGACTTCTCAGCTGATTCATCCCAACTGAAACTGTTCTTCTTCAATAGTTGAGTCATGGGCTGTGTTAATAGCCCACATCTTTGTATAAACCGATGGTAGTAACCCGCTAAGCCTAGAAACCCCCTGAATTGTTTCACATTCTGGGTTCTAGGCCATAATACCACAGCTGCTATTTTCTTAGGATCAGTTGTGTAAAAACCCGACATGCTCAATTCTCAAATTAAATACATCAAGTCCCCAACCACGTATAACTCTTACGAATTATACGTAAGGTTGTCTTAAAAGAAGGTGTTTATGTTGAACATTGCTACTCAACACTGCTACTCAATTTTATGTTATGAAATCATTTAGCTAGATTTTGGCAACAACTGGATTTAGCAGCGGAAAAATAAACTTTAATAAAAACAATTCTACATAAAAGCATTTCAAACTTCCACTATTACAAGTGGAAAAACTTTTACTTAAACAAATCTTTACAAAAGCTTATTTACAAAACATGGGCACTAACAAGCCATAAATGAAAATACGAATTTATAAATAAATCCAATCTCTAAAAAACAAACAAAAGAAGAAATAAAACAACTAAACTACTCAATGCTCCTAACTCACATCACTCATCCATAATCCTTCCCGAGTCATCACAAGCGCCTAAAACCCGAGTCAAACATCATCACATCAATCATCATCATCAACTCCGTTAACATCAACATCATCATCAACAAGGAACACCATCATCATCCTTAATATATCACCTAGAGAAAAGAACAATAACAACACTAATGAGCCGAAGCTCAGTACACAGTAACACAATCACACACGGAGTGGTAAGTGAGCTTAACTAGATGCAATGCATCAATCCACAAGTTATTGTCTTTCCATTAAAATAAACAAATCAATAATGGAGCACTCACACTTCAGAACAAGCCAATGGGAATTTTGGGGTCCTGAGTAATATTAGCTGCTCAGGGGGTTGATATAAGCAGTCCGAATACCTATATCCCCTATATCTATTCCATAAAAATAATCTCATCTAGAGTTTGTAGCTGTTACTCAACTTTACTTAACTTAGTCCACAATATGAATCCAGTTCACTCGTTCCCATAAACGTTGAACTAAACCATGGTATTCCCTTCCAAGTTTAAGCAAACGTTATACAGACACTACACTCTCCATCGATCACCCGCTTAACCATAAAAGAATCGTTATTGTATCATAGTATACCATTACATCATGGTAAAGTCATTGCATCATGACTAAGGTTAAAGCGCCTAACTACCATGTCATTGTATCATGACAAGATTGTCGTTCCTCGAACTAGATTAACGGCGTAATAGACAATCAACACTCATCAATTATTAAGTCGAGTTTAAGTTCTTAATCCATTTTAAATGTTATCCTAACATCCAATATGCAAGTTACTGTGTACATTGAATATGAAATCCAAACATAGCCTCAGAAGGAATTTCAGAAGATAATCCAGAAGATAAATCAGATATCCACTTCTGTTAAGGAAAGAACTCATATAAGAAACTAAACTAAACTAAACTAATCATTCACTTTCTCAAACTTTTATTAACCCTATTTGATCCGACACTAACTTGGAACCCCACTATGGTTGTGAAGATCGCCCCGCCAAAATATGGATAGTTCTCTTTTGTTTGTCAAAGAATTTCTTTTCTCTTTATTTATAGTGCTTTATTACAAAAGCATTAACAAAGAATTCATATACCAAAAACATTTATTTTCCAATTAAACACACATTTGAAACAACATATTCCTCATATTATTCAAAGATCATCCTTAATTTATTCATCTAAGCTAATCATTAGCTATTAACCCATTTTAGCTTAACCTTAGCTAAATTGTTTAGAATTAGTCATTTAATTCATTTACGAAATCAAGTTGATTAAACTTAAACAATCTAATTCATTTTAGCTTAGTGAAGTTCATTAAGTCATGTTGTACTTAGATTCATTACTAATTCATTATACATCTAAGATCCACGTCAACTCGAGCTTACATTAACTTAAACTTAGCCAAATTAATTAACCTTAATCATTTAATTCAAAAACTAAGTCAAAGATGGATAAACTAACTCAATCTAATTCATTTTAACTCATTCAAGTCTATTTAATCAAGTTGAACTTAAGTTTGTTAGCTAAGTTCATTTAAGTTCAATAGCTAATCATAATAACAAATAATAAACAAGGAAAAACAATTGAAGAAAAACACAACTTAAAACATATTAAATCTTAAACTTAGCATCAAGGAAATTTAAATAAAATTCATATAAATATATAACTCATCATTTATATACTTACCAAGATCATTTAGTTTTACTAAGTCATCATAATACCATAAATCAAGCAATGGAAATCATATATACAACATAACTACTTTTAGTTTAATACTCATGGAAATTTAATTATTTGTTCAAATATACTTAAATCATGCTTCATTATATCCTTCAGTCATCATTACATATAAAATATCATTAATCTATCCCATTTTAGTCCAAAAAGATCCATTTCCTAAGCAAAACACATTTAACATGCAAAACACAAATTTTTAACTTAGTTTAAAAACACAATAGCTGGAAAGAACTAAAATTTAAGCATCGATATATTTCAAATTGTAAAAAATCAAAACATAAAAATTGTAGATCTCTTTTTAAGATTTATATATCAACTTGAATCACCTCAATTGGAAGTTGTATGAAAAAGTTATGGCCAAAATACGATCAAGTTGCGAAACAGGGTAATGTTGTAAAACAAATGCCGACACTTCTACACCGGCGGCGTAAATTTCAACGCCGGCAACGTAGAGGTCAACACCGGCAGCGTTGGAGGTAGCGTTAAGGAAATGGCATTCTGGTCACTTTAACACCGGGCTCAACACCGACGGCGTAGAAGCTCCAAAAGGTGACGTTGACGACAGAACAGCTTTGTGAAAACATGGCTTTTACACTTTATTCTTATCAAAACTTTCTCAAATCATCTACTAAGCTTCCTATATCAATTCTAACATCAGTTAAACACCTATAGCAACTTCTAACACTTCAAACTTCATGCAACAACATCAAACAAATCCAAACTTCATCAAATCCCAGCTTCCACTATTCATCATCTTCCTCCTTCACAAACCAACCTCCAATATACAATTAACCAACAATTACTTATGTAAACAGCACTTTGAACCCATTTGTAACATCTATATATCATAGCTCGTAAACAACAATTAAAACAAAGATAATTCAAGATAGAAAACTTAGCTTTTGAAAACATGCATAAATGAACTTCCTTCCACACTTCTAGCTTTGATTCCTCTTTCCTATCTTCCTCCTTAGCTTTAGTTTCTCTTCTTGATCTTGTCTAGGATTTGAGATTGAGAGGGAGATCAAAGAAAAGAGAAAGAAAGAAACAAACAAATAAAGAAGAAAAAAGAAATAAATGTAAAAATGAAAGAAAAGGAGAAGAGGGCAAGTGGATAAATAAAAAGGAAAGGATAATTATAAAACTTAGGATATTTTAGAATTTAGGTATAGGTTTAGAACTATCAGATCAATATCTATAGTTCTAGAAGTATTTAGAAGATGATTTTAAACTAATAAGTTAGAAATTAAGAACTTAAAATAAGAACTTAATTTAGGAATTTACTTTAAATAAAAGGATATTTAATTTGAGTTCAGGTTTAATAACTGATATTTTTATACAAGCAAATGAACTCAAATTTCGTAAAGATTTAAGAATTAGTGTTTAGGCTAAGAATCAAGAGTTTAGGAATCTCTAAACAATTTAGAACATGTTTAGGAGATTTAGAATCAAAATCTCAAATTTTATTTAATTAATTGCTAATCTAACTTTGTCAACTTGTCTATTTATATCCTATGATTAATTTAATTCATTCAAATCTATCTAAACCCAATTTCTAATAGATGTGAAGGTTTGGGGATATTTCAAGTTGTGATCCCCCCTGCCTAGAAATCTGATGCCTAAGATACTTAATATGTTTCACCCCAAACACACATTTACTCTTCTTAAAGAATAGGTACTCTTTGTGTAGTATATCCAGTACCAGCTTGAGATGGTAACATGTTCCTTAATGTTGGCTATAAACTAAAATCATCAAAGAAGATTAAAACAAACTTCCTCAAATAAGCTCTAACAAATCATTCATCAGCCCTTGAAAGTGGATGGGACATTGGTTAGGCCAAAGAGCATAACCATAAACTTATAGTGTCTATCATGAGTTTTAAAAGCTATCTTATGACATCCTTAGATTCATGCAATTTGATGATACCCAACCACAAATCCAGCTTGCTAAAATAGGTAACACCATACAATTCATCAAACAGTCCTCCACCGAGGAATGGGGTATTGATCCTCAATTGTTAGCTTATTTAGCTCTCTATAGTCAACACACATCCTCTAGGAATTGTCCTTCTTCTTTACTAGGACAATCGGTGAAGAAAAGGGACTATGACTTGGCTTAATAGTACCTTGTCTCAACATTTCTCGAATCATTTCTTCTAAGACATTTTTCTGGACAGTAGAATGCTATAAGGCCTGAGGTTAACTGGTTGAGCCCTCTCCTTCAATAGATTTTGTGATCATGATCTCGCATGGGTAGGAAGGACTTAGTTCCTCGAACAAATCATGATACTCATCCATTAAGTCCAACAACTCAGGGTGAACAAACTAGGCAATTTGATGTTTAGTAGGCATCCTCTCCACATTAAGTAGCCAACATTGTAGGAAGTAAGTAATATTACTTTGCCAAGTAACTTGGCAAATTCCTTACTACCCATTACTGTACAGCTTCCTTGTCCCCTTGCAATTGCACGACTCATCTCCATGCTGAAACTCCATAGATAACCATTGAATATTCTACTTAATGTCCCCAGTGGCTAACCAGGATACCCAACACCAAATCATAACCCTTTACCGGTAATAGGTGAACCTCTAAATAGAAATCTATTCCTTGTAAACTCAGCTCAAAGTCAGGTATTCTACTACCTGACTCTAAATAAGAACCATCAGCTAATGCTACCTTGAAATGTTTTGTAGGTAAAGGCTGGCATCCCACCCCTGAGCACTTGTATGTCTAGAAAATTCATGGAACTACCACTGTTGATCAACACATTGAGCCTCCTCTTCTTATAACAACCCATAAGCTTCATGATTCCCACTTCCATATTTCCTCCGATTGAGCACAATGTATGCTGTGATAGTTCTTCCTCTAAGTTATTTGTTCCATCCATTTCCTCAACTACTTCTGCCTCCTCATTGCCAACATCTCAATTATCATAGACCGAAGTCCTTTTTGTTTGCACTTGTACTTGCCCAAAGGGCTCGTCGCATCAGGAACATTACTTCTTTTTCCTTTTTTCTTCCAATTCTTCAGGGTCAATCTGCGTGTTTCTAGTTGTGGTTGTGTGTGTAGAAAGGTGGCTAGTGTTTGAATTTTGGTTGAAATTAGATTTGACGACGTGTGTGTTATAGCCAAGGGTTTTGGCGTAAGGGAGGTGCATGATGGTTTAGGGTAGTAAGGATTGGTGGTATATGTGTTCTAGGATGTGTGTACTATAGTGGAGCGGGATGAAGCTTGGTATAGGTTTAAGGTTAGTTCGGGTAGCACTAAGGGTAGATTCTTGTAGTTTGGCTAATGAAATGGCTTGTTGTGATGTTTGTGGGTTGAACATTTGTACAGGGAATGAAATCAGGTTTTAATTCCCACAAGAAGCAGCTTACCTTGATGAGTTTTGGCAGATGAACTAAGGTCATCAAGTACTAAAACTTGTCTATATAATCTTGTAAAGCCTCCTTTTGAAATAACTCTTTATGACCTGACATTGAGGTCTTCGTATTGTTTTGCACTAAATTTTGTTTGCAGGCCAAGTACTAACTCTTCCCATGTGATTGGAGTTGTAAATGGACGACTTGTGTAAAATGGTGATACCAATGGAGTGCCCTATCTTCAAAGTACATTGCTGTATCCTCACATGGTAATGAGGTGGTGTCGAATCCAAATCAAAAAATTGTTCCGTTTTAATCAATCAGAGCTTAAATCTCGCTAGTAAAGGTAGGAAACTTAGTTTGGTAGATTTAGTAGGTAATTGATATTTTGATTCTTCTTGAGAAGGTGATTGTCTTTGGCCTTGCCGTCTGTAGGTTGTGAAGAGCTTCCAATCTTAATCGTAGCATCACTGGTGAGGACAGTAGAGATTTGGTCACTTCATTCAGCTGCTGCGTCAAATCTGAAGTGCCACTCCTTGCTTATCCAACAATTCATGCTGGCACTAAATCATTCTTGAGAACATTTGCATCCACGTCTCTTGTTTCTTTGAACGGGCTCGTTCCAATTTTTCTTGTTTTTTCTGATTGCTCTTTTAAAATTGTGTGAACTGTTTCTTCCATTTTCTTAATTTCACAGGTCTCAACCATCTATGGATGGCTTGATGCCAATTGATGTGGGTGGATTAATTAATATGCATGATGTAATGAAATTAGTGGAAATGAAATAGAATTCTCTGAATGCAAAGAAGAAGCTTGAATGCAAGCAATCAAGGGAAATCATAAATTCCGATTCTCCTCATTCATTTTCGTATCCTCCATAATATCTACCTTGATAGGCATTTGATATTCCCTAATAACAAACTACTAACAGATTACATGGCTACCTCATACGTTAGCATGAGCATCTGACTATAATGGTTACAAATAGAAAATAAAGATAAACAACAGAAACAGATATAAACATCTATTAAAGCCAGAGGCCATATTATATTTCATTAGGACAAACTTAGTAACAGAGGCCCCCCAGTCTGGCCTAACCTTCAACCTTCACCCTTCACCCTTCACCCTTCACATCCATAGTGATAAGGTCAAATTGTGAACTCCCTTTTGGAACAACATCTTCACTTCGTTCACTTTGTGTCTTCCTCTCATTGACTCTCAACTTCGATTCTTTCACCAAAAACCCTAGGAGAATAGCCACACCCACATCTTTTTTTTTTTTTTTTGTAATAACCCACAAATCAACATTAAATCTCTTCCACAATTCATATGAGGATTTATCCCTCTTTAGGTCATCTTAGAAGTATGCCAGGGATTATGCCCAGTAACTTTTCCATGCTCCTTAAACCTCTTTGATGGAGTATCAAATACAATCCAAAGAATATGTCTCATCATAGATGATGAGTCAACGTATCAAATACAATCCAAAGAATATATCAATTGTGTATATAGATATACATATATGATTAAGTCGAAATTTTCATCAACCATTCATGAAAGATGGACATTCAAATGGCTATAGCCAGATATAAGCATGGTTCGACTCTGAATCGAAAATTGTACCGAACTATCATTAATGGTTATAGATCCGAACAGGATCAACCACTAGTTTTCTGATTCCTAGGCGGTTCTATGGGATAAACCGGGTGAATCAGGAGTTCCATAACTTATTCAATTAAAAAAAATTAGAGAAAAATTTAAAAATATATATTAAATATATAATTATTAATATTTACATTATTTCATATGAATAGTGATTTATTACCTATTTACAAATATTGAAGTGCTATTATCAACAACATAATTAAATATAAATTAAAATCATATAATTTAGTTTATATAAATTTCTCTAAAAGCAAAATTCATTACCTTAATAACGTGAGACTATTTTTTGTATTGTAATTTTTTTGTCCTCTAGGTATTTTGCAATATCATATTAATAACTACGATTGATGATGGTTGTTGTGTTTGTATATAGATAAATATGTATTCTAAACAATTTTTTTTTTAATTTTGGTTAGATAATTAACAATTTTAAACTCAATAAATAATTATTTTGAATTTTAAATTTGTTTTATTAAAAATAAAATTCATTAATTTATTTTTTATTTTTACTTAAAAAAGGCAGTTCCACAGTTTCAAAACCAAAACTAGAAATCCCTCATTCCATAGAACTGAATTTGAACGATAAGAAATGATTCGGTTTCGGTTCCGATTCCTTATTTTAAAAACTGAAACTGGTTGGTTCTGAAACCGTACCTATGTCTAGCTATAGCCTTCTAACTTCTTTAAAGTTAATTATCAATACACTTTATTATAATAAAACTCTTAAGAACTAGATTTACTAAGGAAGAACTGCATATAAAATCATAAAAGCAATTTCATAATCACTCTATTATAAAAAAATTATTGAATAACTATTTTTATTTAAACTCATAAATAATAATTCAATATTAAGTTTTTTTTTTTTGTAAATTATCCTATCAAAAATAAAATCAATAAATGATTTTCCTATTTGTTAATAGGCTTTATCAATCATGACCTAATATGCCTAACGTTAGTAAAAGTGGACCAACAATACGGTCCAGGTCCTCAAGCCAATAGCCTAGAAAACAATCTCTTTCTATTAGTCTAAAAAAAGGTTCAGACTGAAGTCCTCCTCCTTCTACCTGCTCTTTCCTAACATATACACCTCTCTAGCTCCCTTGTTCAAGGGAACTCACACCTCCATAGCTCTTCATGTCTCAATGGGGTACTTATGCCTACAACTTGCCACTTCTCTATGGAGGTACTCTAAACCTCCCTAGGGTGCTCCAACATATAACTCCTTACTTGTTCGAACACTGTCATCAAATGATTACCACCACCACTTTGATTAAGTTCAGCTACCATGCGAGGGGTCCTTAATCTCCTTATTCTTCTCTCCTTTGGGAATGTGCCACGTGCATAGGGAATATTCCATGAGCTCCACAATGACCATTGCCTATAACTAAGACTCTAGGTCACATAGCAAATGATCAATCTTTTTGGTATGTAGTACTACTCATATCATTAATGTCAATTTGCTTACTCTTTCTCTCTCCATTTTGGTGTATCCTCTCTCAAAATTCACAACTGATGTAAGCATCGGAGTAGCTGCATCATCACCCCAGCATACCACTAACGCTTCTTTTGGTTGCAAGCCCTTTGACTTAATATCAACGATTTTCTACTTGAAACACTATTATAACTATATGTCACTACTTAATGATAGTTATTATATTACAATAGTATTATATCAAATACTTTATTCCGTTCACTACTCAATAAGTATTTATTATATTATAAAAAATTGATCTCCTTGTTTGCTTTAACAAAATTAGTAATGACGTTTATTTATAACTCAAATTCATACTCAATTGTGATCGCAATACTGAATAGTTAATATATCAAATATTTTATTTATTCTTAAGGTTTGATGATCGATTGAAAGATCCCATTGATAGGACATAAAAATTCCTCAGTACATATACCAAACTAGGTAAAATTAGGTGAAATGACCTTAATTCAGCCAATTATTTGTAATTTTCTAGACAAGGAAAAAATTAATAAGAAAATTCAAAATCATACATGTTGGTGGAAGCTTTTTAAAGACCTATTGTTTTCTAAGAAAAGTTATCTAATAAATAAAATATCATCTTTTAACTTATTGATGAGTAAAACAATAACAAATTAAAAGAGGAGATATAATACCAGAAGAAAATTTAAAATGATAACACGTGTACAAAGTCATAAGAAAAGGCATGATAGGAGGAATTGACAGACTTGATTTCTCAAGTACATATTTATCATTAAAGATCAAATTAAGTAGACTTTCTTTTTAATTAGTCCTTCGTCAAGTAAGTGATTTGATATTTTATGTAGATAATTCAATAAAGTTTTTACATTATTCTCAATCTTAACAATATGTAGAATAATGCTAAATGAAAAAAAAAAGTCTTTACTTATATAAGAGAGCCTTACAATATAAAAGAAAGCGCAATTCCCATATAGAAGAGTCTTCTTTAACATAAATAAGATTCAAGCTTATTTTAGTCCATATAAGCCCTATCAATATTAGATAAATCCCAAATTAGTTTCGAAAGATATTTTCCAAATTTGCTTTTCACGTGCAAGATATCGATAGGAATGCAACCAGAGTGAGTTTGAGACAAGTTATATAAGACCAATACCTGACCTGCTTTTCTATAAGGTATCTTAAATCATCCTTAACTCATATAGGGTTTTTATTTCTACACAATGACCTACTTCTATAAGGTGTTGATAGACTTACCTTGCCTCATTTGACCTATTCAAGGATAATTTAAGTATATAATTAAAACAAAAAATTAGTCTAACCTCAAAAATAAGTAGGGAAAAGTCAAACTATTAAATTAAAAAGGAATATCTCTAAATAATAGGAAAACAAAATTAGATCTCTCTCTTTTTCCAAATAATAAATTAATATATTATTTTTGAAATTTCAACTTTTACATATAACATAACAAAAATGCATATAATGTACTATTCACTATGAATATTAGTTTAACCTAGACAAATACAAAATTATGAGTTGACTTTCAAATATCATATCACAATTAATATGAGTTGAGAAAGAAAATGACAAATTTATCTTTGAATCAGATCCTAAACTTTATAGGGTTGTGAAAAATTTCACAAAACTAACCCCATATTCTATAAGGTTAAACTCTATATGGTTTTTACTTTTTGATAGATTAGACGAATTGTATATCCTATAATGATCTACTCAATTGCATCCCTAGATACCGGTCCAATCTCATATTAAGTTAAATCGAATGCTCAATTATAACTCTTCACATAAACCGATAACAAGAAATAGATTAGTCGTTCTATTATGATTACATAACTACATATACTTTACCATCAAAATTTTATTCATTTTTATTTATTAAGTCGTTGTATAATAACAAATTATTAAACTCTTTCACTTATTTACAATGCCAGCTTCAAATTCTATTTCACAATGACATAACATGTTTGGCTAAAAAGACAAAAAGAAGACAACATGCAATTACACATATAATTTTATAAAAAATTATCCATCACTGAAGATTTACAAGGTGTTTGAATGGATAGAAATCAAAGGGGATGACATGAAAGCTACGGAAATGGAAGGAAAATAATGTACGACTACTTAATTGCAAGGTTGAAATAAATAAAAAAGAGAAGTAATATGTAGAAAGTATTCCATTCTTTAACCTTTTTTTTTTTTCATTGAGAGAAATTGGTGAAATAGAGATACAATTACAAAATCATTCATTTTAACAATTGTCATAAAATTAACGTAAGGATAATTTTATCAATTATTAACTTTATTTCTCTTCGTTTCTTTTCTTTCAAATATAAATGAAAATGGTAATATTTCCTTTTGTTTTGCCAAATACAATAAAATTTTTGCTTCATTTTATTTTCATCCATTCTTTTTTCCTTTTATACCTTCATACCTAGTTCCATTTTTTAAGAAGTTGCCAACCTTACTAATAAACATTACCCTCTACCTTTTTTGGCTTGCTGCAAGAAAATATATAGGCCGCTTATATTATCATCTTACTCATTCAATACTGTCCAGAAGAAAAGTCTTCTCCTCCAATAATGGGCAAAATGATGATGATCATTTTGCACAACATTGACTGAATCACATATGTGCAAAGATTTGTCCCATCTTCTAGTATTATGATAATTTTTTGCTGATAAAGATGATTTATTTATTTGTTTGTTTGTTTATTTAGATTTTAAAGATATGTAGTATAAAAAATAATATTTTACTTTTTTTTTTAATTTTTTTTGTTAATTAGGTTTTCATTGTTGTGATGCAGTTATTATTATTATTATTACTATTACTACCACCACCACTAGCATTATATAATATATTAATAATTTCCAAAGATCTGTACATAAATGTATATAATAAAATCATTATTACATTAATTTACCTTCTACAAAATTTTTAAGTTAATTTTATATTATATTAATAATAAATTACATAATAAGGATAATTATAACAAAAATAATATAATAATGACCATAGCTTCTTCATTATAAACCAACTATGTACATGATCGTATCATTATATATATGCATATATATGATTTTTATATGAGCATATATACCCAAGGGTGAGCATTGAGTGAGTAACCCTATCCCATAAGATATCTGCATATACCCTACTCAACCAGGTAGGATCCAAATGGATATTAAGAGTCATATGATATGGTACATGTATGAAGCCTTCATACCTTATACCCACTCAAGAATTTGTACTATAATATATTGATGATACACATTCTAAGATGCCTCACATTACCTTGCAATATGTACTATGATAATAATACTCTACATGTCATTTTGCAATCACTTTTGTTTAAGATTATCATTTGTAGACTATCTTTTAGAATTTTTTATTTGGAAAAACTTGTATCATTTTATCATAAAAGTACTTGTAATTTTTATTTTAAAAGAATTTTGATGGTATGTACTTGATTTTTTAAGTTATATATAAATGTTATTTATCTTCTAAGGCTAATTAATACAAAAGTGCCTCTAAAGTTTTTTATTAGAATTTACTAAATGTCTAAATTTAGTTTAAGTCATATAATCAAGTTTTATAGGTAAGGGTAAGTAGGTACATGGTAGGTTGAGTATGAAGGCCTATCCGTACTCCACCTTAAAATGTACTTATCCTGTACCATATACCTTGAAAAACCTACAAGGCACATGGTACTTGTAGAATCTGCAATTTTTTTTAATGAAATCTTTGATTTTTTTTTTCTTTTCTTAAGTTTCAAGTTTATAGTGATATATATAATTTCATGTAGTATGTAAAATTACCTTATACCTTATTTTCATATATTTCTAATAAACAACTAGCGGAAAGCAATTTAAAAAGTGATTTTTTAATATCACAAGTTTTATAATATAGGGAATGTATTTGTGTGTGAAATTTAAAACCTATAATTTTCTTTAATAGAAGAAAAAATAAAAGAGAAAACAATAAAAACTGCAAAAGACTGAATATATTTACCAAAAATTCACTCAAAGATTTGTATTTTAATTTAATTATCCTAGGATAATATATAAATATTTTTCAAGTTAAGCTATTAAGGGCAATTAGAGTTGAGCATATGGCCTGTGGACCATGGGCCGGCCTATTTACCTGCTTAAAAAAGTGGTTCGCGGTCATTTTTTTGGCATGTTTAAATGCGGGCTAAATTAGCTCCTCTCATTTAGCTTGCGAACCAAGAGTTAAAAAAAAAAAAAGAAAAAAATAGGAAGAGTTTAAGAATAAGAATAATATAATAACATATCAGTCGTTATTTGTGATATATTATACAAGAAAATATATTGATACATGCATAACAAGTATTATAACATTTTTTAAGTATATATTTATTGATTTAAACGTAATATGATATTTAATAAATCATTTAAAAAGCTTGTTTTATATGTATAAATAATTAAAATAGTAACAAAATTAATCTTTAATACATATGAAACCCTAAAATATATAAATATTCTAATTTTTACATAAACTAACATAAAAATAATGATAAAATAAAAAATGAAAAAATTTTCATTTGGCTTGTAGGCCGACCTGTTTAGCCACGCATACCAAAATGGGCCGAGCTAAGGGTTAGAAATTTTGGCCCATTTAAAAGCTGACTAAATTAGTCCAGCTTGTTTAACTCTCGAGCGATGTGGGCCAATCTGACCCAGCTCGCTATGCTCATTTGCACACATCTAAGGACAATTTAAGAAATGTTGCATTATTAAAAATTAAATAATCAAGATAACGAATAAGTATCACTATCTTAAATAATATTTATATTAACTAAAAAAATTTAGTAGAAATAAATAATATTATCTTATTATTAATAAGTTAATGTTATTTTATCTATTTTTTATAGGATTGGTACGAGATACAAGATACCTAGAAATTTGTACCCTATATTTAGCAGAGTATAGTTTCTAGGCTATGTATAAAGTATGGAAAGCTCACACTCATATCCTATCTTGGGGGAGTAAGTCTCGATAATTTTGTACCCACCTACCTACTGACGCTTGATACTCATCCGGAACCCACTTGATTAAGCAAGTTCCTCATTGGTACCCTATATGAGAGGGTTACTCGCTTATCCCTATTTACAGGTATTTGTTATAGATTTTAACTTTAACAAATAAATAAATTTTGCATATTGTAAAACTTGTGATATTAAGGCAAATTTTTTTTTTTAATTTGGTTATTTATAATGAATATATAAAAAATAAGATAGTTTTACATGTTAAAACTTAAATTTGAAAAAAAAAATTATAGATTTTACAAGAAAAATTGTACCTTGTGAGTTTTACAAGGTATAAGATAGGTAGAATGTTATAGAATAGGTTATGGGTATAAAACTTTGTATCTTGAATTTTATAAGGTAGAAAAGATTTTGTACTTTACTTACCATGTAGCCGTTTACCTTAATATGTATAAATAAGACCATGATTAGATAAACATATTAGACTCTAAACCAAATAAAAAATTAAACGAGCTTTATTTGAAGCTTTACCTTGATTGAGTAGCAATTTGAGCTTGACGAGAGCTAATCTTTTTTATTAATCTTGAAATTTAAGTTGGTATCAACTTGTTTAAATAAACGAATTTTATTTCAAGTTTAAGGATGAATTATTTTTATTTAAATTTTCTCTATTATGATTTTTTAACTTAAAAGTGATAAATAAGATCTGCAAAACAATATATCTATATATTAAATAAAAAATTAATTTCTATGATTATTTATGTATAATATATTATAAATATAAAAGCTTATTCTAAGTTTAG
Source organism: Combretum micranthum (assembly GCA_024138025.1). Classification (NCBI taxonomy): domain Eukaryota; kingdom Viridiplantae; phylum Streptophyta; class Magnoliopsida; order Myrtales; family Combretaceae; genus Combretum; species Combretum micranthum. The sequence continues at coordinate 832,578 of JAMXBD010000060.1, read as the reverse complement.
ACTCGGATGGAGGCTGAACCGAATTTAAGCGACCCGACTCGGCTCCTGTAACGCATATCCAGTATCTTCTATTCTCCCTCCGACCTCTCCCTTGCCAGTACACCCAGCTTCACCGTATACCGTCTTTCTTTTCCATCCCTTCGTGCTCGAACAACATGGTAAGTCTTTTCAATCGCTCCAACTCAATCTCGTGCCTATCTGTTGGATTTAACTCTTAAAACCCTAATTTTATTTACCGTGTTGTATTGGCCAAGTAATCTCTCTTCCCAATTTTATGTGAGTTTGAATCGGTTATAGCTTTTGCTTTCGCTGATTAGGGTTGTGTTTTCCTTTCTTTTTTTTTTTTTTAAGTTTGTGTTTGGGTGTAGTATGGTGATCGGGCTAGTACAAATTAATGTCAGACTGGAGGGTTGTTGATTGGCGTTTTGTTTTACTTACGTGTTAGGGTTCCACGGAATATCGATTTGTGAAATTTCTAAAATAAGGAATTGGATTGCATATTCACTCTTAATAAGCTAGCTGTTTGTCTCCTTTTCCACATCCCCGGCTTTCATTTACATGAAACAGAGATGTTAACGTAATAGTCTGTATCCTTATGTGTCTTTCTTTATCACACTAGAATTTTGGTATCGGAGTAATTTGCATGAACAAATTTTTTAAATTTGAGCACGAATTGTAAATTACCAATTATCTGATAGTGGAGATTATATACAGTGCACGCAGATGGTTGGTGGGGCATAGCAGTTTTTTGTACTACTTATGGAATTTTGTAGCAATAGCTGACTTGGAGATGTAAATTTTGGGCTTCAAGTATACTGCCTGCCCACAGGTGTAAGTTTTGAAAATGATTAGAATTTGTTCATTATTTGCTCTCTTTACACCTGAAGAGGGTAAGAAAGTTCCTTGAAATGATATCGAGAAGACAATGTTATTTTATGAATTGAGTGGATGTCATAGAGCAAATGTTCAGAGGACTTACTGTGTCTCGTCGATGTAGCATGTTCTGAGATATTATTTTCATTCAATGACTTGCTTTCCGAGTGAGACTTGGATAAGCTACTAATGTGGGTGTAATTGCTTCAAATCATTGCTTCTTTTGTCTCTGTGATCCAGTGTCCCATGCACGTTTCTTTTTCTATTTGTTCAGGCACTTGGTTATTGTGAAAATCAATGTCAAGCAAATTTCATTACTTGGGCAGATGCCACACACTCTAATTTGCCAATTGATATGCCTAAAATAGTAATTATTGGACTTTTCAATGTAACTCTGTTAAGGGCTCCAACCTACTATTCCATTCTCTGCCCTATCTGCCTGATTCGGAAATGGGAATATAATGGAATTATTTGATTTTATTTTTACTCTCTATCTTGATGAGTTTTTTTTGCTTTTGTTGAGTAATAGCTGCCCCACACTATAGATAGTGAATAAAGATTCTTGTTTCATTTTCAAGTTGTCCATGTAAATCCAAAGATTTTGATGTATAACTTTTTGTTATCTACTTCTTGTGGAGAGGACAGTGCGATTGACATATTAGTTCCATCGATTCAACTTCTGGCAAAGAGAATACCCAGCGTTGTGTCTTTTGTTAAAACTTAGATGAGTCTTGTATTTCCTTCTTCTTTTGATCGAAGGATCCTTTTTGTTGTTTGGATATTGACTTTGACAATTATTTACGTGCAATTTTCCGTGTCTTTATAGCGTTTCCTAATACTCCTCTTGTATTTTGTGTTACCAATAGATCAAATTATCTTAAATATCAAATAAGAAAACGCTACATTAGTTTTGTGTATACATAATGGATCCTTTAATTGGAGTTGTGTTCTAAATAAATCAGATGTTGGAATGTTTTGAAATTAGCAAGCCTTTCTTGTGGAAATTTTGCACTTATGCTCATTTTATATTTGGTTGTTTCAGGCAACTCTTGGTGATTCATTTCTTGCTGACCTTGATGAATTATCTGATAATGAAGCTGATATTGCGGTGAGTTGTACTATTTACTTTCTTTGATATTGTCTGTGTTCTTGTCTCACGTTGAAAGTCAATTGGTTTCTAATTTGTGCTGTTTTCTTAGAAATGGCTTATTTGAGATACTTCACATGATGATGCTTTTCATTTTCTAGCACATAAATGTTAGAAAGGGGTGAAGACGTGTGCCATTCTTATTATTTCTGAATGATCTATTATTTTAGGAAGAAGATGATGCTGATGTTGTGCGAATGGAAGAGGATCTTGATGGGGACTTGGCAGATATAGAAAGTCTTAACTACGATGACCTCGATAGTGTTTCAAAACTGCAGAAAACACAGAGATACACAGACATAATGCAGGTCAGTAATTGGTCATCATTTTAAACATGTAATTCCACCTATGAATGTTTTAATAAATGTTTGCGGTGTGTGTAAATTCTTACCAATTTTGTTTTAACCCACTTTGATTTATTGTATCTTGAGGTAGTGTCTTGTTGGTCTTGATCTTTTTCACCAATCTCTTTGGCCTTGATATCTCATGAAAAATTGTTTTTACTTTCAATTTTTTTCTGTTTTCAATATCCATTTTCCTAATTTGCAATGGAAAACATTTGCTATAAACGATAGAAAAGGACTTCCTTTGGAGTAGAAAACCGAAAAACATGTTTATAAGGAGTCATGAACTTTTTCATTGCTAGGATAGCTGTAACTTGATAAAAAGTAAAAATAGATAAAATCAGTTTGATTTTGGGTCATCTTCATAAGTGCATCTCCATTTCATTCTCTATTATATGAATATTGGTATTGAAAAGGTATTGTGTACCGGTTGACTATTGTTCATTGTATTTTTGCAAAGCAGGGTAAAATCTATTATGAATCAATCTATGTGTAACATGGTAGTTAAAGTATTTATATTGGTTAACAGATTTAATTTATAATATATATAAGCAGACATCATGATAAATTAATACTGGAATAGTCTCATGTAACAATTGGCTTTCATTGTGATAAAGGAAATAATCAATTGCCTAAGAATTTCATAAGAGAAAAAGAAAAGATATAGAAAAGAAGAGAAAAGGTACTTTATTCTTCAAAGGGATGGTATCATGGAAAACTGATCTAACAGGACATGTGAATGGCTCGATTGGATGAGTTAATTTGCAGAATAGTATGCACAGAATCCAAGAAGTATGATGTGGAAAAGTAGATTTATTTATTTATTTTAAATTTCTTTCTCTCTGTTGAAAAATTATGAAGAATGATGAAATGTTGTTTTTATAAGTAGCTATGACTAGTAACAATTTACTATCTGGGTGGAGAAACGACATTTTACCTGGTGTTGTGAGTTTGGAAAGAAGTGATTTCAAAATCTGGAATTTCTTTCAAGAGGTTGGCATAATGGATAAGGCTCATGACATGACACTTTGCATGAGTTCTTGGATTCAAATCCCATAGACATATTTTGGAGTTATCTATAGAGCTTACATGTACTTAGCTGGAAATGACTGTTGTAGGATGATTCATATGGCAGGAAGTATTTGGTCAAATTATATCTTTGCCCCTCTATTAAAAATAAATTAATAAATAATTAAATTAGAATTTATCCAAGTGTGAACAGGTTCTTAATTCCTAGCTAGTACTTGTGCAGGAAGATTTGCTTCCACAAAGTTCTCCACTTTAAGTTTATGGTGCTTCCCATTGGACCTCTCACTTATGGTGCACCTGCACACAAGATATACACTTTCCACAAGCTGTGTGTGTCTTCATATTAGATATCAATCTCATCATTTAATGTAGTTTTGCTATCTCTTTTGGTTTTGTAATGTGGTATCCATTTGCAATGGGTCAAAATATTCTGTTGTTGACCCTTGCTAACATTTTAGAAAGTGGAAGATGCACTTGAGAAAGGTTCTGACCTCTCAAGTCACGGAATGGTTTTGGAGGATGATCCTGAATACCAGCTTATAGTGGACTGCAACTCCCTCTCGGTTGACATAGAGAATGAAATTGTCATCATCCACAATTTCATTCGAGACAAGTATCGGTTGAAGTTTCCTGAGCTTGAATCACTTGTGCATCACCCATAGATTATGCTCGGGTTGTTAAGAAGATTGGGAATGAAATGGACTTGACCGTTGTTGACTTGGAGGGACTTTTACCTTCAGCTATTATTATGGTGGTTTCAGTAACAGCATCCACCACAAGTGGCAAGCCTCTCCAGAAGAAGTCCTAAACAAGACAATAGATGCATGTGATCGAGCTCTTGCTCTTGACTTGGCAAAGAAGAAAGTGCTTGACTTTGTAGAAGGTAGAATGGGGTATATCGCACCTAATGTTTCTGCTATTGTTGGTAGTGCTGTTGCTGCAAAGCTCATGGGAACTGCGGGTGGTCTTTCGCCTTAGCTAAAATGCCTGCTTGTAATGTTCAACTTCTAGGAGCTAAGAAGAAAAACCTTGCTGGCTTTTCTACTGCAACATCACAATTCCGTGTAGGTTATATTGAGCAAACAGATATATTTCAAACGACTCCTCCTTCTTTGAGAATGCGTGCTTGTCGTCTCTTGGCTGCAAAGTCCACTCTTGCAGCACGTGTCGACTCAATTAGAGGTGATCCATCAGGAAATACCGGGAGAGCTTTCCTAGAAGAGATACGAAAGAAAATTGAGAAGTGGCAAGAGCCTCCTCCTGCAAAACAACCCAAACCACTCCCTGTTCCTGATTCTGAGCCTAAGAAAAAGAGAGGTGGTCGTCGGCTTAGAAAGATGAAGGAAAGGTACGTCTTCTTTTCCGCTGCTCTTGTTTTAGGCCTTTCTTTTTTTATTTCTCTTTGTTGTTTGTTTCTAAATACTGTATTTAATCACAGGTATGCAATAACAGATATGAGGAAGCTGGCAAACAGAATGCAATTTGGAGTACCTGAAGAGAGTTCATTAGGTGAAATTCAAGCTCTGCATTGTGTTTTCAAATTTCAATATCTTTATAAAAGTTTATAAGAAAGCTGAAAAATGACACTATATTGTTCTTGCTCACAGGGGATGGATTAGGGGAGGGATATGGAATGCTTGGCCAGGCAGGGAGTGGCAAGCTTCGAGTGTCGGCTGCACAGAGCAAACTTGCTCAAAAAGTTGCCAAAAAGTATACATTTCTCTCTTTCTTTTGATCTTCTACAGTTGTATCCTTCTGTGAAAGTCCATTTCATCCACGTCTCACGATACAATGGCTTTGACATAGGTTTAAGGAAAAAAATTATGGAAGCAGTGGCGCTACCTCTGGTTTGACGTCAAGTCTTGCCTTTACACCAGTGCAGGTTAAAGCTCTCTATTCCTTCTCTTTTGATTTAAATTTCTCAGATGATTATTAGTTTTTTGTATGTGATGTACATGGACATTGTGGAAGCCAACCAATATATAAGATGCATAAAAAATGTATAACTGTATATTGGTAGTCAACTGGTATGTAAATCCCAAGGTTCTTTTAACATGTACCCAGAACGTTCTTTAAGAAAAATATTTTTCTAAGAAAACATTTTGCATACCGGTTAAAAATAACCCTAGGAATTAATCCTTTTATGTTGAAAATTTCCATTTGTGTTTGTTTGTGTAGTTAGTGCATGAGAGAAAAATAATCCCCTACACTTTGCTACCTTGTGGAAACTCCCCTTGTCCAAAAATCCTCCCATCTTGATTTTCTTGAGATGTTGTCATTTCATCAAGCCTCATCCAATCAAATTCTTGATACCATCCTTTCCTCAGTAAAAACCATTTTAATGAGTTCAGAACCGGTAACAAATAACCCATTTTGGCTGGCAGCTCTGATTTCTTACATTATATATTTGAGTGTTGAAATTTTTGTTCATTATTATCTAATTTAACAGGAGATATCTATAAGAGCACACGGACCCCCCCCCCCCCCCCCCCCCCCCCCCCCTCCTTCAACTGCCCAATGTAAAGGGGAGGAAGTGTCTTTGCTTTAAAATTGGTACAGGCCTATGGTCATGCTTGTAACTGTCTAGGCTGCAATAGAATGTCAAAACTTGTGTGTCTTTTTGATTTGTTCATGTCTTCTTCTTAGATAAGATATTTTGCACTCATTCGTGACCTTTGAAGTCTCATTCTGTTTAAGTTGCAAATACCCCTACAAACACATTTTTTTCTTGTCTGTATAGTGTTATCGACCATTCAGCTGTTCACAAATTATGATTTTTATATGGATTTACCCATGTATTCTCCTTAGATAAGATATATTTGCACTTAATGATTACTTTGATGCCTGCAGATGCAGAATTTTTTGCCTGTGCAGTTATTCTTGGTTCAGCTGTTTATGAATTATGGTTTTTTATATCTTCTGCAGGGGATTGAGCTTTCAAATCCACAAGCTCAAGCAAACCAGCTTGGTAGCGGAACTCAAAGTACATATTTTTCAGAGACAGGAACATTTTCAAAAATTAAGAGGACGTGAAAGCTGCTGTATCTTGCAGTCACGAGGTATCTTCTGTCAATCATGTGATTCGCTAAGCGTCCTCGACTCTGCAAATGCCACAAATTTGGCCTGCATGCTGAAAATTTTAGCATATGCTTCAAGGTTTTTGGTGGGGGGAGCAAATGGGGGAAATTGTGCTTGGATCATGTAAAATATCCTATTCTTCCTACTACCGTTTTTCACCCAAATTGAATAGATTGCAGGATGAGTTTTGGAGCCGCCTTATGAGAGATTATGTTTTAACCATCGAGTGATCTAAACATGGACCGGAAATAGCCTTTTCAATCCTTGCTTCGAGTGGTAGGTTCATTAGTGGTAATGGCATTGTGAAAGTGATTTCGATTTTCGTAAAATCAAAATGTTACTTAATGGGATATTTAATTTCAATTTTATTAAATTACAATTTAAAATTAAAAAAATCATTTTGATTTTTTTTATATATTAAATTGGTCATAAAAAAATTTCGCCCGACTACGAGCACAGTCGGTCTATGAAAAAAATGGAGAGAGATTTATATATAAGAACATGGTATCGAAAATCAGCGGCAAAAAAAAGCCAGAAAAGTTATCCTTATAAGAGGAGATCCAATTCTTTGATTATTAATAAATGCAAAAGAAAAAAGAAAGGAGAGAGAATTTACAGGATATTATCCATATGTATCTAAAGTATCAATTCATATTGAAAATAAAAATTAGAGAAATTCTTTCTTCTTAATCTTTTGCTATATGAGATGAAGCTATTCTTTTGGTTTATTACTTGTTTATTACTTGTTTTTTACTGAATTGAGTTGCATGTAATTTCATATGCATAAAAAACTTCATTTTTTCTTTTTGGACATGAATAAAAAAAAGTTTCGTTTTATGGATGATGTGTATACATTTATTTTGGTTTGAATAAGCTTTTGAAAAAAAAAAAAAAAACTACAAACTTTGAGTTATACATTGAGTTCAGGTTATCGGAAGTGAGTAGGTTTTAAGTATATTGGCAACGCATGCCTTAGTTGAGCAGGACACAATATGCTTCAACAGCAACTTTATAATGCTCTTCTTCATTTTCTGCACTCGGTTCCGCACAATGGGCATGGTTGCATCTAGCTTTTGTGGCCACTGAAGGGGTGAACATGATTCGGTTTTTATAAAAAACTATTATTAAAAACTAAACGAAATTATACTTTACTGTTTTTTTTTTCCTATTTCAAATCAAACTATTAAATAACGGTTTAGTTTGGATTAAAAAATATTTTAAATCATTAAATAAATATTTGATTTAATTTAGATTACGAATTAGTTGTCCACTAATAAAGAATATCTACCAATTAATATATAGCAATCCATAATCAATAATTTCTCACAAAATCATCCAATTGATGATGATCAATTAAAAAAAAAAAAAAAAGATCACTTAACAAATTTGGCTAAGATAAAAGATGATCCACCAATGTAAAAGATCATACTCCAACAAGTCATCCCCGATTAAGATTTCACCAACTCAAATACTAAATCATAATCTATAATTTTCCTAAAAATGATTTAGTCAACGATCAATTAACAAATTTGGCCAAGATAAAAGATCAGCTACAATATATAAGATTATTTACCAACAAGTCATCCATAAATAAGATTGATCTCCTAGCATAATATTATATTAAACAATTAATACATAGTAAGTCATAACAAAAAGCTAATATTAAGTCACCAAAGAAAAATATATCTTAAACCTAAAAAATAATTTTAAAAATGACAAGTTAATATTTTTCAATATTCATCAGCTAATAAATATTATAATGAAATCATAATAAATAATTTTTATTATGTTATACTAAAGCGGTTTGATTTGATTTTACGATTACAGGTAGTTCATCTCTCCAAATGAAACATAAATTTATGGATTGATTTGACTTAGAAATTTTCTAGATCAAATTGCTTAAAAAACCAATTCTTTGGTTTGGTTTGGTTTATACAAATTAGTTCGGTTTAGTTGATTATTTTCCCATCCAATAGTATTGAGATTGAGTAAATTACACTAGAAAATATTAACGTTTGCGGGTAAGTTCATTTAATGTATTAACGTTTCAAGTGATTAAGAAAAGGATTCATCGTTTTGTAAATTTTATTTAAGGTATAAATGTTTAGATTGATTTTTAATTAATTTTCTTTATTTTTCGTTAATGATTAAATATTAATACTTTATTTGACCTACTTTGTAAAATATTGATGCATCTTTTTTATCATTTGAAATATTTATATCTTAAATGAACTTACTCTCATATGATGATACTTTTTTATGTAATTTACTCTAATTTTGTATTCTTGAATTTTGACCCTTTCACCTACAGTTTTTTATTTTTTATTTTTGGCCATAGACGTGGGTGTTTGATTCTTTATAATGGTCAAGTAGACTTAATTTTCTTGCAATTGCTAAGATTTTCCTCTGATGTCTAAACAAGATGAAAGATGAACTTTATACAATACGAATCTCCCAATTTTTTAATGGTAACTTTTCCTACTTTTGTGATCCTTATCCTTATTCCTTCCTATCGTAATTCAGTTTGAGGCTATCGAAACCTTACTTTGCTGGTAAAAATACTGCATTTTAACTTTATGTATTCCTGGTCAAGGAAAAAGGAAGAGTCTATTTCATGGTCGTGGTTTTTGGCATTATGATGACAATGAAGATCGGGTATGTTGTTTGTGTGCCCACTATTAAACCCAGGTTGGGAAAAGATTTATTAGAATTTATCTGCTGAGGTATATTATGGGCGTCAGTGCATGACTAAATAAAATTCAAAACAGGGTAATAATAGAAAAGATTTTTATGATTGTGTTTGAAAAGCCGCCTCATGTTGAGACTTCTATTTGGAATTGTTCAATACCAATCAATTCATACAAATGGCCATTTGAACTTTCTTTGATGCATTGGATTTTGGGTGTTATACATAAAATCCAAAATTTATTGCTGTTTTTGAGATTATTGCAACTCTTTTCAATTATGCGTGAATTCCAGCACGGCAAAGACTAATCAAGAACTATCACCATCAGTTGGCTATCGTTTCAAGGCATATGGCAAGCATTTTTTTTCAATCTTTCTCATATAAATTATTTATCAAAAAATAAATACAGATAAAAAAACAGTTGATAGTTCTTATGAAAATATCAAATAGATCAAATATAAATACAAATTAAATATATTTATACATATCGTTTTAATGCAGATACAGACGAAAAATAGATCATTCAAACAAATTGTTAAAAAATGTTACATCCCAATAGCTTAATCAAGACAGTCTCGCCGTATATTCTAAATGAAAATGATAATTGGTGGCCTTAACTATCATTAGCAAGTAGAATATGCAAGGCTTATCTCATTAAACTAATTTATTTACAGCTGTCAAGTGATGGCCAACACACAGAAATACAAATAATCCGAAGAAATACACTTTATCCATACCTTTACAGTAATACAATCTCAACTCTCCTTACATAATCCTTAATACTTTCATCTTCCATTCTACCGAAGCCAATCCTGATACTCCTTAGAGAATCTTGTATCTCTACAAAAAGATCTATAAGGATATGAGCATAAAACCACAGCTCAATAATTGGATATAAAAAGGGTAATTATAAACATTATAGGACAAATCATAATCATTATTATTATTAGAGTGAATTGTGCAGTCAATTGGGATGCCATCCACGTGATGTTGACCGATACATCAAGAGATTAGAGACATTAACCCCACTCTAATATAGGTTTCGAGGAGTTTAACACAAATTCATTTTCCATAAAACTGAGAATATGCAATGGACCACTGTCCTTCTAAAAACCGTTTAGGACTATCCCTCAAATAGCTTGTAGCCTTTATTGCGACCTCCTCTTTCATCTCTTAGTTCAATAAAGGTTAAAAGAAGAAATCCCATTCTCACCTGAACGGTCGGTTTGATGGATGCAAGAATGCAAGATGTGATATGCTATGCATGATCGGTTATTAGTTTCACTATATTCTTAATAATACATTTTTACTTAGGCGATCAAACAGATATCTCACACCAATACAATAAGGTAAGTAAACATCCAATATCAAACCAAGTTAATCAACCACACACGTTTTATAGCTAACTTACAAGCACAAACAATTATAATATAAATAATATCCCTTTTTACAATTACCATATAAATAAATCACTTACAGAAATTGCGATTTATCAGCGTTCCTCTCAAACACCTAATAATATCCAATAAGGAATAGTTATAAGTATCTATAGTTTCATATAGAGGTTGGCTGGTCATTTAATCATTTTCTTCTTTTTCTTGATGTAATTAGCAGGGGGTAATAATTCCTAATTTAGCTAATTGGAAATGGATTACAATTATAAGGTATATTATGATGTATTTTAATAGGGTTTAAATAAAGCATCATTTAAATACTAATTATAGTTTTATATTGGCTTTTATTGGATAAGTAACTTATAATTGAGATTTATTATAGTAAGATAAGTAAGGTTAACATCTAAACTTAGAAATTTTAAAAGTTTAAAGTGAGCTACCAGACTAATTTAGTTTTTACGATGATTATTTTACTTAACTTTAGAATATTAAAAATTTATTAAAAATAGCGAACATGTGATGATAATTCTAGGAAAATTACGAAATATTGATGAAATTATCTAGATTATACCTCTTCTCGCAATACCCCTATTAATTACTAGAATTTGAGAATAAGTAGATATTTATTAACTGAGTTGTATAATATTAAATATTAATTTCTTTTAGGCTAATGTAGGGTATAATTATTTAGTATAAGTATTCCTATATAATATGTACTATAGAAGCGATAGTTAAAAGATTAAGTATAGTTAAACATAAGCTTTATAAATATTTGATATTGACAATATAACTAATTTTATCATTTTCTTTATACTAGCTTAGCTAAATTAATAAACCTTAAAGTAGATAATTAGTTTAAGAAAATCTAAGGGTTATTATTTCTTAAGTATTTGTTATAAGTTTTTTGATAATATATTTAAAAAGTAGTAAACAACTAGGGTAGTTTAGTTATAGATTTAAGTTATACATAGCCATTTATAAGGTAATTAGTTTATAATAAATCGTGTAATTATACAAAAATAGTAGTATATGTTATAGCTTGATAAAGTTAATATCTAAGCTTTATAATGAGCATTTAGAAAGTGGTTAAAAAGTTTCATGTATAATAGAATCATTTTACTATATTTTAAATATAAAATATGCACTAATTAATGTTATTTATACTGGTAGAATCTTAGATTAATTATTAAAAATAGTAAATGAGCAAGAAAAATTACGAAATTTTTATGAGAGGTACGTAAGATTATGATGCATTTAACTATAAAATATCTTTACTAAAGGAGCTGGAATAACTTCATGAAAATTTCTGCAATTTCCACCCAATCGCAGCCAAAATGACCATCTCTGGCCACCTTCTACCACCATGAACTTGTCGGTAGTATAGAGTAAAATTTTTAGTAATAAATTACAAATTTTGGTGATTTTAGAATGATCTAAATGAGCTGTGTGAATTTTTGATGTTAGAACTCGATATTTATAGCTTTTTAACACGTATTAAAAATTCCAAATGTCAATATTTTTGCATGCAACTTTTTATTTGGTCATCTGGAATTAAAACACGTGTCCTTGTAAGGTTTCAAAATTTTTGGACAGCTGGCGAATTTTTGGTGATATTTACAAGCAATGCGACACAATTTGGAGAAATCTCTAGGAAATTTCCTGAGATTAATTACATGTTTCGAATTTTTCTAGTGTTTTCCAAATTATTCATGATTTTTCTACAGTATTTAAGGATTTTTTTCCATTTAAATTATTTTTTTGTGTTAGTTTTGCAATTTAAATGGGCATTTTAGTAATTTCATAGGTTAAAGTAACCTTATTTGAAAAATCTACATTAATTATTGTCTTATATGCTAATTCTATATTTTATATTTACTTTTTATATGTACTAGTTACTTTTCATACCTTTTAACCATTTACTACTTACTATTACTATTTCACCTTTTTATTATTACAATTTACTTTTTTTTATCTAATTGAATTTCATGATTTTAAATTCTAGAGTAGTTTCTATATTATTCCTTGTTTTAAATTAATTAGGCCATTTGTTTAAATGATTTCCTTTTATTCTTAGGGTTATTATAGTTTTGATACTTTCTTTTCTTATTGATTATTCTATATGATTTTAATTATATTCTTAATTTAGTTTATGCTTGTCAAATTAGATGCCTTAATATCGATTTACTAATAATTTTGCATCCAATGAAAATCAAGGTGTCCAAAAAATATGGAATGAAATAAGTAGTGGAATGAAAAGTTTATTTATTATGTTTAATATGATATTAAAAAAAAATCTTAGTAAATGTGGATAATAAATAGATAAAAAGGTTAAAAGGATAATTATAGTAATTAATATTAGTGAGCCTAGAATGAATTCATAATTTCCGTGAAAGCTCAAATTACCATTCTCATAATTATAATTCTAATTTTTAAAAATATATCTAAACATGAAAATAAGAATAAAACCTAGAATGAGAAATCCAGGTTGGATTGATTCTAATCTACACATAAAGGAACTTTGGAATTAGGCATATTGACTTATTGAAAAATTTTATAGTTCCGTAGCGATTATATTGGGACTGGTCTTATTATATCATTAATGGTTCAAATATATTATAACTATGATTGAAACCACTAAAGTTTTTTATTATTATTATTATTTTTATAATATTTAGTATTTTTTTTTTAATAATAATACCAGTGACGGAATAGAAGTTCCTCAACTTATTTGCAAGATGAGAGGATATAAAGAAAGACTCCCTGCAAACTACAGTTTCTTCATAGATAATGCTGTCAGGAACCTAATCATACGTGACTAATTAATATACGAAACGCCTTGATAACACCCAACAAGTTCTTGATCATTGAGTTTGGCTGTTGAACTCTTCAACTTTCTTCAATTCAGTTAATTATCCAGTTTGTGATAATACATTCACGTTTGGCAGCCTCCGTATTACATACACAAAACCAAGTCTATATCTCCATAAAGGTAGGAGACAATTACAATGTGGTTGTCTATATTTTCTTTTGGATAAATTACATAGAAAGATCATAATATTTAGAGTAAATTTATTTAAAGTTAAAACATTTTGAATAATTAAAAAAAGGTCATAACATTTTTAAAGATTAGTCAATTAAGATCACCATTAATATGTGTCAACATAAAAAATATTTAATTAAAATTTAGAAGGTCCTACATATTGTGACTTTAATTGATTCATTTTTCTAAACGTTGTGACCTCAGATGGATTTACCTCAAAGATTATAACATTCTGGTATAATTTACCCATTTACTTTCAAATACATGTAGAAAAGGTTTGTTTTTTTTTGTTTTTACTGGTATAAATTGTAGGTGGATTTTACTAACAATATGTAGCACATAGCAAGTATTATTAATTCTTATTATAATTACATTGTTTTTATCACAAATATGTTTTTTATCTGCTTGCAAGTAATGACATGTTACTTTAATATTACATTTATATCATTGATCCTTTATTATTTTTTTTTCCAATTACTTGAATGTATAAAAAATGAAATTTCTTTATATACATGATATGCTATAACATTAATTTGTATTACTTTTCATAAAAACAAATATACTCCTCCTTCATTATATATAAACTATAAAGAAGGAAAAACAGAAGGTCAGTTAAACACCCTCTCAAATTTTTTTGGTTGGTAGTCGTGACAATCTAGTTTCTCAATATAACGAATCCATATGTATATGTATGTCTCGGAGTAATTAATACCATCGGTTAGGATTATATAAAATCTGCCATCATAATCTTCAAATTATTTTATCATATATATATCATCAAGCCCACATATATGAGTTGGTTTCTTCGTTCTATAACGAGATTAGGAACTTACTTTTGAGTTGTCTGGCCAAACAAGTTGCTTCATTAGTTAAATAGGGTTGCCTCCTCTAGGATTTTATGTCAAGCAACCTAAAAATGGCCTAAAAAATTTATTAGGCCGTCTTTATTAATAAATTACTTTAAAAGTTACTTAGCATGCCAATTAAAAATGTCTTTACTTTACTCGTGAGTTTCTCCCATAAAATACTTTAACAATTTTTAAAATTTTTATAGATCCCACATTACATAATTAATTCAAAATTAACATCAAAACGATGAAAAAAAAATCATCTTTATTTAAAAGAGTTACTTAGCTTTTGGTTCCCATGCTAAGCAATCAAATAAAGTTGCTCTTGTATTTAAATAGCTACAATATGCCAAATTTACACATGGCATTGCTTGCAATTCAGAAATTACTATTTGGATTTTGAATATTATTTAATTTTATCTCATGAAGATTTAAGATGCTCGTTTACTTCTCATTAATGAATAAGGAAGGAATTGAATTCCAATTCAATATGAATATAATAGAGTTATAACGAATTGGTGTAAAAAATAAAATAAATAATTATTAGAGTAAAAAGTAAAATATTTATAATATTCATTGAGAGAAGATAATTGTATAGGTGGTATTTCAAGACATGTGTATTTATAATAAAATTAAAAAGTAAACCATTGAATGACAATTCATGAGTATGAAGACATGAATTGTTGTTTATCATTTTACGTAATAGCAACTTATTATAAATTGTTGAACACTATAATAGCAATTTACTTAGAACTACAAGAGAATGAATAACAATTCATGTCAAGTGAATAGGTTGTAAATATTTTACACATTTAAATTTTTGCTTGCTAAATACACTATAGTAAATTTGTCAAATAAAGGTTTTAATTAACCATAATATTGAATGACTTCAAATCTTAAGTGTAAAATATAATAAGATAAAGTATGAAAAAAATGTATAATATTTAATAATCTGATATTACAATATAATTTAGAATAAAATCTAAATTTTAGTGATTTTCACATTATTGCAATTATTTTATTTTATTGTTTAAATAATGCATAAAGACAAATCAATCTCAACTAGAAGAGCTATCAACACCGGCTGGGGGACCGTGTGCTCCCTTTCTAACCCAAAAATGGGAGGATTAGACAAAGACACTCCCTGCAAATTAACTTGATGACTGATGAGTGAGATTAATTCATGAAAAATGGGATCTTTCCACTGTTTTGCCCGTGCAATTGCTCAGTCTGTATCGAAATCCTTATTGTATTACACCAATGTCGGATGATAGGTTGGATAAGGAGTGCAAACGAATCAAATTAATTCACAAACTACTCAAGATTGATTTAATATTTACTCGAGTTTGATTCTAGAATAGTCGAGTCGAGCTTGAGCTTGAACTCGAGTTATTCAAGTAGTTTATTTAACTAAGTTTAAGCTCTATATGTATAACTAGATTAGCCGACGAGCCTAATTGAGCTCAAGTTGAATATAATTGTAGAGGTGCAAATGAACTAAGCTGGTTTATAAACTATTCGAGCTTGGCTAGATGTTTACTCGAGTTCGATTTGAGAATAGTTGAGTCGAGCTTGAGCTATTTAAATAGTTTATCGAACCAAGTTTGAGTATTGTATGTTTAGCTCCATTAGCTCACAAGCCAAATCGAGCTCGAGTATAAATATTAATCAAATTCAAATCGAGTTTGGGTATTAATATTATTTAAATCAAAATTAATAATATTTTTTAATATAATAAGCTTAAACGAGCTTAATCAAGTTGAGTTCGAGCTTATGTAGTATTATTTTGAGTTGAACTCGAGCTTAAAATCTTAAGTTTGGTTAAGCTTGAGCTCAACACTATACTATTTTGACTCAACTCAACTCATTTGCAGTCCTATATAATTGTTAATTAATTTTGAATCAAGTTTGGATATTAATATTAATTTAATTAGAATTAAAAATACATAACTTTAATAATTCAAGTATAAATGTTATTAATCGAGTCAAGTTTGAGATGATATCGTATTACTTCGAACCAAACTTGAGTTCTAAATCTTAAAACTTAGTCAAACTTGAGCCTAGATCGACCTTAAATATTTCGAGTTGTCTCAACACTGTATTGATTTCGTATCATTTTAGCTCAACTCGTTTTTAGCATTAGGTTAGATTAAAAAATCTTTCTTATTTCTTGGATATTGCAATTAACATGTAATATATATATATATATATATATCTCAAATTATCGTGTAATATTTTAAATAGTGTAAATTGAAAATAAATTTTACTTGAAACATGTTGTTGATACAAATGATATCATTAACTTTCTAATATAATTGGGCCAACTTTATCACAAATACATCCTACCGTAGGTAATATTGCATTTTTATAAACATCTTACACCTCGCATTATATATATAACGTTTTTCCTTTATTTAGATTGAAGAAAAGTTATAAGCTCTCACAGAAGAGTGCTACCTGTTGTAACATTTATTCTCAATTTTTTATTGGAATTTACATTAAAAGCACACTAGCATCCTCACTGTCAAAATTAACCCAAAAGAAAAGGCACGAGAGAGGAAGGGAGGGGGAAAAAGAAAGATCTGGTCAAGCTTAAATGTAAGAAATGTTCGATATTCCCAAATTTCTCTATTAGTATTAAGTAAATCCACTTTATTTGAGTTTAAAAAAAATTTAAAATATAAGAACTACTTTTTATATTTATTTTATTATATTACTACTCTTCTTTCCGTCATACCGCAACCAACCATATTTGATGATACTCTACTTTTCCTCTCTATTCTTCTTCTTCTTCTCTTCTTTTTTAAAAAAAATTTTTACCCACACTATGGATACATCATCCACTTGTAATTATATATGTTGAATGTGCCCCACCAATTATATGCATATATCTAGATAAGAAATTATTATATAATTATATTAAATATATACATGTAGTTAATAATAATACACTCGAAACAAAGATAGCGTTTGATCGTTAGAACTGAACAAGATAATGAGGATTAGACAACATAGTACAAGAAGTATTGTACGGTATAATTCTCTTGTACAATGTTTGGTATACATGATATTGAACATCACTAGATAAAATTCTTATTAAGAGATTTGACTTTTATCCAGTTCTAATATTTTTGTATCATGAAATATAATTGATAACAATTTCAAGTTTTGTCTAGTCCTATGGGGAGAGTTTTTTCTAATCCCTACTACATTTTATAAACTATGATACAATAATCTTTGTTCAATTCAATATGAAAAATTATACAACCAAACATTACCACAACTTAAACACAATAAGTATCTATTCAGCTTGGTAAGATTAGAGAAGAGTTGCTTGGCCAACTAAACATCTTTCCCAACTCTTACGCTTCCAATTATTACTTGTTTTTTCGCCAAAACTTCTTCTTCTTCTTCTTCTTCTTTTTTACCACAATTTTTAGTGGACTTAAGATGGAATCGAATATATGGCCAGCCTGTTTTTTTTTCCTGGGTACTCGTGACGATGTTTCATGTTATAAAGAATGCAATGTATGTCGGAGTAATCAGTATTATCAGTTAGTATTATACAAATCTTCCTTGATCTTCTTCATATGTTTTTAACCTTTTTATGTTATCAAAACATCATGAGTTGGCTTCTTCGTTTAATAATGGGGCAGATTATATATATGCATATATATATATATATATATATCTCTCCTGATTCTCAATATTATATCCTATCATAAATAGTCGATGCCCGCCCCGAGAAACGTGGTTGGCGTCTTAGGAAAAACTGATACGTAGCTTTAGATCATCTGCACTAATTTTAGGTCAAACTATGATTACTCTTTTAAAACTAATTTCTAATGACTATATAAGGTAGATGCTTTAAACTATTAAAATTTGGCTTAATAATTCCAAAATCTTTGTAAGTGTATGCACCCGCATTAATAAATTATTTATGACGTAATTGTTACGTTAAAATTATCTTGAATGGAATAAGCTATAGTTTGGATATATTCAAGAAAATAAAATGGAATTGAACAAATAAGAGAAGATTATAAATAGTATCCTTAATAATAATATATATATAGATAATAAATATGGATATGATAAAAAGCTAATTAAAGTGAAAAACATTAATGTAAAGTAAGACGAAATGGTGATTCTGCCTTCTTAATGCGAAATCTTTGGATTGTACGTTTTTCATCTGCATCTATATCTTTTTTAAAATGATATGTGTAAATATATCCTATTTGCATCTAAATTTTATCTATATTTGTTCTAGTTGATCTTTTGATGAGAACTGTCAATTTTTTTTATCTATATCTATTTCTTGATAAATAATTTGTTAGAAAAAAGTTTGAAAAAGTGTCTATATCTGTCGGAAAAAAGTTAAAACAAACAGACCCAAAATCTCTCTTAAAGTGACGAAGTTGATAATCTCGACTTCAAGCACGATCCAAATGTAAAAAAAAAAAAGAAAAAGAAAAAGAAAAGGAAAAAAAAAAAAGGGAATGGAACCACGGATCATTGTTCCATTTTATTCTATATCTGTATACTAAACTTGCTTTAAAGCGTAGGTATTGATGTGTCTTTTATTCACCTTGTTTTGGTACTATGATAACAGTCTGAATTGTCTAATGGTTGCTTATGCAATTTTAAGGTAATAGAGAGGTGAAGTTAAAAAATCTATCATTACTTGACTAATAGTTTCAGGACTGCTATTTGCATAATTCTTAATTTTATTTTCAATTATGAATATCACATCACAAGGGCAGCAAAGAAACCAAAAAGTTCATTCATATTATTATGCTGGGATAATATCACAAATGATACTTTAATTTTAATAAAATATCCAATTAGATATCTTAACTTTAAAATTGATTAATATAGTATATGAATTTTAAAATTAATCAATTTGATACCTGAAATTTTTTTAAAAATAATAAAAAAAGTATCTAATACATTTTTCTTATGAAAGCACATTTCATGAAGATTTGGAGGCTGAATGCATAATTTTAAAAAAAATAAGAGAATTATACGCACGTAAAACAAACAAAAGGAGGTATGTATGAAATTTCTCATTCCATGTAATATTGATACAATTTAGTAGCTTTTTAATCTCAGAGACTTATAATATCTTAAATTTTTAGAAAATTACTAATATAAGTGAGGTAGCAATAGCAACATTTATTTTACTATAAAGCAAGTGTCGGTCAAGTAGTAGCTAGGGTTGCAAATAGAGTTGCAAATGAGTTGAGTCGTGGTGATACAATGTTGAGATCAAGTGTGAACTTGACTCGAAAGTTCAAAACTTCAACCTAGCTCAAGTTTGACCGAGATTTTAAGCTTCAATTTAGCTCAAAGTAACGCTATATGATCTAAAATCCAAAGCAACACTATAGTCTCGAATTTAACTCGTTTAAGCTTAATTTATTAAAAAAAAATTCTTAATTCTCATTAAGTAATATGAATACCTAAAGTCTATCCAAATTTAATTAATATTTATATTTAACTTGAGCTTTATTGGGCTTGCGAGCTAATCAAGCTAAATATAGAAGCTCGAGCTTGACTTAATAAACTACTCAAGTATCTCGAGTTTAAGCACAACTCGACTATTCTTGAATTGAATTTGAGTAAACATTTAGTCGAACTTGAGTAGTTTGTGGACCAACTTAATTTATTTGCAAGGCTAGTCGCAAACGGGCCGAGTCAATCAAGTTGAGCTTTTAAAGGCTTAGGCTTGACTCGTTTAAAACTCAATGAGTTCGAGCTGAGTTTTTGTCGAGCTTGGAATTCAAGCTCATACCTAGCTCGTTTAGTTAAAAGAGCACTATTTCGAGCTCAAATTTCACTCCTTTACATTTAACAAATAGATAAGAAATCAATCTTTTATAAATTAAAAATTCAAACTTAAGACGAAAAATGTCACAAGAAAGTTATGGTCCTTAACCCAGTTTTCAAATGAGATTATCTACAATGTGCATTTATTTATATATAATCACATCCCATTTGAGTTAAAATATTAGTAATATAGGACTGCAATAATACTCTAAAACAGGTTATGAAAGGAAAAAAAAATCTTACATTATTTAGAAGTATGATTGTTTTCTTCATGAAACTCTCTATATAATAATCAAACATGTTTTTCTCATTATATTTATTTTGTGCATTCTTATTAACAGCATGCTAAATGTTATAAATAGATAATAGATAATTTCTATTCATATGGGAAATAAAAACTAGTTTAAACATTAAATGTTATTTATCTTTTCTATTTCAATTACTTTATATTTTATATTTGCTTATATATTTTTATTTTTATAATAAATAAATTATAAATTATTTTATTTAACTTTTTTTAGGAGACCCGTGCAAGTCCACTGTAAGGCCGGACTTATCCCTATATTTAAAATAGATAAATTAAGTTCCCCAACCAAATATAATCAACGGTATTATATGTAAGGTTGTAATTTAGGATCAGTTTGGATAGTTATTAGCTTAAATGTCTTATAAGATCAAATTTATTACTAATAATACATATAACATTCCATAAAATACAACTTTTAACTTAATTTAATAAATATCCAAATATAAACACACACACACACACACACACACACACACACACACATTACAAACAAGGCTCATAAACAAGCCATTTACAGAATATTACAAAAGATAACAAAGGTCTTAAAACATACATACATATAAACTAGTATATTACATAGGGTTCCTTCTTGGTCATGGTCTCTTCTAATCCTCCCATTCATCTAAGAACTCTTCAAAGTCTGACCCGTATCCCATGCTCATGTAGAACTCATCTTCCATATCTGAAATGATAAAATATGAGCCAGAGGCCCAGTACATAAGTAACAAAAACAAATACACAATGTAACACACGTCCTTAACTACGATGCAATGCAACAACCATTTGATTATTAGAAAATCTTTAGTTAGTCATACATCACTGGAGTATTCAAACTCAAACAACAAGGATATCTGGGGGTCTGAGTAACGATCATGACGCTCAGGAGATTAATATAAGTAGTTCGGATACTTATATATTTAGATGATATATCCATAAAAGAAAAAATAACCTTATCTAGGGTTAATAGCTGTTACACGACTTCACTTATCTTAGTCCATAATATCACCTAGTCTAATTGTTTCATAACATTTGGACCAAATCATATTACTTCATTCTAAATTTAAGCAAACGTTACGCCGATATCATCTTCCACATCAGTTACCCATCACACCACTTAGAAAGTCTTATCAAAAGACAGGGGTGGCTTAAGCGCCTAAACTACCATGCCCTCAATCTGAGCAAGGTGCTGGTCCCCGAACTGGATACTGATCTGCCATCTAGGCCAGATACGGGTTTAAACAGTGTAAGAGACATCCAATTCAAATAAAGTTTAAGTTTTTTATATTATAGTTGATTAAATATATGCCTATTCTAAGCAGAGAACAAACACGTTACTATGTGCCTTATGTAGGAAATCTAAATAGAACCTCGGAATCCTTTAGAAGATAATCCAAACTCAAATCAACATTATATACTTGAATTACACTTAATGCATGTCAAATTTTAAACTTAATACTTAAGACTTCAAATATAACTTATACAAAGTCATAACATATCATTTATACATTTATCAAGATCATACAAGCTCACAAAGTCATCATTTTTAACTTCAATCCATATATACAATATAATTAGATTTATCTTGACATTCATGGAAATTCAATTATTTGTTAAATTTACAAAAATAATTAAATTATGCATAATTATATCATTCAATCATCATTACATATCAAATATTATTAATCTATCTTATTTTAGTCCAAAAAGATCCATTTCATATGCAAATATACATTTAACAAGAAAATATAAGTTTTTAACCTCGTTTGAAAATTATATTAGCTAAAAAGAAATAAAATTTAAGTATTGATATTTTTAAAATTTGTAAAAACTCAAAACATAAAAGTTGTAGATCTCTTTTTAAGATTTCTATAGCAACTTGAATCACCTCAATTAGAGGTCGGATGAAAAAGTTATGGACAAATTACTAACAAACTGCGAAACAGGGGAAAGTACACAACTTGGTACATGGTCGTGCTAGGGTCGTGTAGGCACTAAAAAGTGACTAGAAATGAGTTTTTCAAAGTTTTATGACCTGCCGGCCACATACAAGCCCATGTACAAGGTGGGGAAGATGTTGAAAAAGTGATCTGAAAGCTTATTTTGATCAGCACAAGCTCGTGCACTAGGTAGGGCTGATCTGGGAAAATTTTTTGACAGCAATCCACGCATTTTCTATGTTTCCTTTACACATTCAAACTCTCTTCAAAACACATAGTAAGCTTCCTACTACTTAGTGTATGAACTCAACATTATCTATTCACTTCCAACTCATCAAACAACATCAATCACTTCAAATTCTACTATTCATTCAATACAACATTCAACACATACACAACTTTACTAACCTTTACTACACTACTCATATTCCACTTCATTTTCACCAACACACTTCAACTACTTAACATACACATATTACGACTTCATGTAGTAGCCGAAACACTTCTCAACAATAACCAACAATTAACCAACAATTGCAAACTATTAGGCTCATAATAATACAATATTCATATTTGACATAATCTCTAAATTAACAAACTTGCACTAAATATAACATACACTTACCTCAAGAATTTGGGCTTGGTTAGAAGGCTTTAGGATGAGCTCTTAATGTCCAAACTTGTAGGAATTTGAGTGTGGGAATTGGCCTTGATGTTGAAGTGGCTTTGGAAGAGAAAAATGTTGAGTTTGAGTATGTTTAGAGGGTTGTCTTGAAGAGGGTTGATTTTAGATGAAAATTGTAAGATTTTTGGCTTAGTTTATCCCTTCTTTGACTTTAAAAGCAGCACATTAGCAAGGCTTTTAATTGGGTTTAAGTTGGGCTTTATGTGGGCTTCATTTATTTGAATTGAAGCAAGGCTTTAGGCTTGTTTTTTGAGTTAAAAATTTGCCATCACACTCACACACACATGCAACATGCATTAAATTAAATTTAATTCACTTCATCATTCATCCAACCACATTAACTAAACATAATTCTTAATAACACAAATACATATATACCTTTATATTAATATTAAGCACTTATTATACTAATGCAAATACATATATTTTACACTCCTAAAACACATGTATTAAATTATACTACTTAATCTTTATGTCATGCTTGCTATTTATTTATTCTAATATGCAAAACTATTAACACACATATATAACATGATATTGGAAATTCATGGCTATTACACCACCCATGGTTCAAACTTGGCCAGATGGATTCGATTCAAGTTGGGTTCCCAAGGGTCGTGGGTCAAACTTGGCCCATGGGTATGCTATACTCACATCGCAAGTTTAAATCGAAATTTGAGCTCAACTCATTTTGATAAATAAGCTTTTTTTTAAGTTTAAGATTTGCTCATTTACTAATCGAACTTGAGAAGCCTGTAGGTAATTCGACTCATTTGCAACCTTAATAGTAGCTTAATAAGCTTTATTTTAATCTTCATGTTTTCATAACCCTTGATAACTATTACATATAAAATAAAGTCATACTTTTTTTTTCTTTTTCTGTCTCTCTGTTTTTTTTTTTTTTCTTTTCTTTTCTTTTTGCCCCTCTCTTTATAGCTATCAAATAAAGCCGTATCAAACTTAAACAGTATCGACGCAGACAGCAATCCGCCAAAGATGACAAATGTGAATTTAAGCATATCGAAGATTTCCGCAAATTCTCCAGGAGATTGGTCAATTTCCAATCCCATTGGTCAACCAATCGCCCGACGTTCTGACAAAGTTGTTACATTGTGGGATTGATATTGTAACCGCCAGTGGGGACTTTAAAATTCGTTGGAAGCACGTCATGCCCATTCTAAAGTCAAACTTCACCCTTTGGAGATCGGAGGAGCAGGTGAATTCAATTCGAGTCCACACAAGCCAATTTTGTAGCGATCGGCCAATTTCAACACCCATGTGATTATGAATGGATCTGGATTAGTAAAAATAACATAATTAATAAATTGATGAAATTCTTTTTTGGATGTTGATAATAGCGAATGATCTTATAGTTTAGTATCATCACCTTAATTTCAATATACTATATTCGAATCTTCCATCTCCCGTTGTAGTGACAAAAAATGTATATATTATATATATATATTTATAACAATATTTAGGTTTTGGTCTAGCTCTTTATACCATTTGCAAACTTGCCTATAGAAGTAGAGAAAATTATTAGTTTACCAATTCATTGGAAAATTATTTACATTAATATCAATTATACAAAAATATTTACCAAGATATCGATACAAAATCATATGTATAAGATGTCATTTTATCTTTTTCACAAATGTCTTATGTCTTATATGTAAATTTTGCAAAAATAGTGAAACTTTCCATTTATAGTAAACTAAATGTTAAATATGTGACTTTACCTTTTATTTATAATAAATTGCATGTCATTTACAATATACTAAAGTTGCAAAATTTCATGTTAAATATGTGATGTTTTTATTAAAACCAAAATCGTATGTCTTAGACATGATTTTGTATTAGTATTTTGATAATTATAAAAACTATGTGATTTGTGTTTAGATAATTTTCTTTTATATGGTTATTAGATATGTGTTACACTCAACAAAAGTAAGTCCTACTAACATAAAGAAGTAAAATAAAAGATTTACTTTCATAATAAAAGTAGCATTGCTCCTGCAAAAGTAATGCAATAGAATCAAAGGTGGCTTCAGGTTCGATGAGAGATTTGAAGTGAAGTCCTTCATTAAGATTAAGGTTTTTTTTTTTTTATCATTTTTGTGAAGTTTAGTCCATTAAGATTAGGTTTATCAACATTTTTGTAAATTTTAGGCCTAATGTTTGTAAAATCCCGTGCAAATGACAATTGGTATCATTTTTTTATTCTTTCAAATTTCACAATTCATGAAAATGTTGTTAAAAGCGAAAAATTTTTAAACACCAGTAATGTTGCTTATAATTGGATATGTGCTTGGCTCATTGAAATTTTTGGTAAATCATTTTTAATGATGGATTGTTTCATAATCTAAATTATATTTAGGTCTCTTTATAAACATTGTCTTTACATTTCACACTAAGATATGTTATATTATTATTAGACTAATGACATCAAAAGGTCAAGAATATTTCATGTATAATGTACTTTAAAAAAATTCCACAAAATCAAATTTAAAAAAAAAATTACAAGAATAGTGCTGTAGGTGTGATACAATTTTTTTTTTTTTAAATTACATATGTATCGCATGTTGGTTGTGCGATATTTAGATGTGTATCGCATTACCGACAAATGAGTAGTCATGCAGTATAGGGTCGAAACCTATATCCCACATCAGGATGTGCGATACACAAGTCTCTAAAATTTTTTCACCTAAGTTGATATATCTCCACTCTAAGATGTGATACAAGTATAAATATTGTATCTTTAGGTCAATATGAGGCATAACAAAACTAATTTGATAATTTTTTTTGTACAATTTGCATTCGTGTATTTTTTTTTAAAGAAGCCTAGACATGTTTCTCCCCCCAAAAGGTTACAACATTTGAGAGTAGATTCATTTGAGTCACAACATTTCGAGTCGTTAAAAAGATGTCACAATATTTAAAGAAGTTGGTCAATTGAAGTCTTTTTTAACACATATCAACAGGAGAAATATTTAATTAAAACTCAAAAGATTCAACATGTTGTGACATGTATCATTGGAGATCACAATTGACCCACTTCTCTAATATTTGTAATCTCAAATAAACTTACTTTCAAACATTGTGATCGTCTGATGTAATTTACCCTTAAACTAATACGCCGACTAAGATAATGAATAGATGCTCTTAGCATTATTTGCAATGTTATATTATGCATAATCCTACAAAATGGTTAAGCTTTTTCCCTAGGTGGAATTCCCTCTTTTAATACCTCTTTCATAGTAGTACTAAGTTCACTCCTTTGGAGATTTGTGTATGGATGACCACTCCCATGTATATTATTCTATCGTCGTGATTTACTTTAAAGACACAAAACATTGATTTAAGGTTTGTGTCACACATCCTTGTACCCAAAGGCTATAGCTACTTTGTCATGTGTCCTCATGGCGTAGTGAAGTTATTCAAGACTTGATCTTATGCTTTTAAATCTTTAATCAATACAATATAATCGCTTCTCACTTGAAAAGCATGTATGTCAAAAAGAGTGAGCAAAAAGTCAGGCGAGTTGCTACTATAATATGCATAGTTAATGCCAAATCACTCACAAGCCTTTAACCTACTAAATACATAAAACAATAGTTGATTGTGTTATAATTTAAGTATAGTAAACAACATGATTTTAACATCTTAACGTTTACAGTATCCCACACTCCATTAGTATTATATATATATATATATATATATATACATACATACGTAGCCTTCTACTATCAACATCAACACCAAAAGTTGTCTAGTTTAGGTTTACTACATGAACCACTAGTTTACTTTAATTGTCCATAAAGGTAGGTATCTCACATCACTAATGTAACTCATTTATAAATTTCTCCCATTGACTTGACTTTTGTTACAACAATTAGCTAGTTAATAATTCACTAATCTGCATTTCACCATCTAGTGCCTAAACTATCAGTCACATCACCCCAAACGACCATCTCACTATAAGATAGTGTCCATGATGCCATTTTTGGTACTCTTGATGTAGGATCTAGTGATGTCAAATGAAAAATTGTTTTTGTTGGGTACATAATTCCTAGGTTTGTTTTACTAAGCTTACACGCTAAACAGCAAAATATAGTATATATAATCATCTTGTTTTTCCTATAACTTGAACTTATCTTTTCATCTTGAAGAAATTCCTATGATAATTATAATACATAAAAATTTCAATTTCTATAATTATCTACAAATTCATCCTAAATTGTTCAAGTTTATCCTAAGGATAAGTTGGGTAAGTAGGTTAAACGAGCTAATTCGTCTCGGCCCACTTTGGCTTACAAGTTAAACGGGATAAAAAATTTTGGCCCACTTTGAAAATAGGCCAAAATTTCTTGACCATGACCTGACCCACTTTAGCCCGTGGGTTTGATGGGCCATCCCACTTCTTAACCCGTTTAACTCACTTATATATTTTTTTTATGGGTTAAACGGGTCAAATTAACCCATTTAACCTATTTATACTAATTGAATAAAATATATATATAATAAAAATTAAGTTTTACAGGGTTCTAAATATATGAATGATTAATTTCATTATTATTATAATTACTTGTATATTAAAATAAACATTTTAAAATTATTTTATTAGATATCATATTTCATTTGAAACAAAACATCATGAGTTGGCTTCTTTGTTTAATAATGAGGCAGATTATATATTCATATAGATATATATATATCCTGATTAGACATAATCACGGGTCGGTTCCGAACCGGGAACCGACCCAA
The DNA here is from genome assembly GCA_024138025.1 of Combretum micranthum. Taxonomy (NCBI): domain Eukaryota; kingdom Viridiplantae; phylum Streptophyta; class Magnoliopsida; order Myrtales; family Combretaceae; genus Combretum; species Combretum micranthum. The sequence goes on along the minus strand of JAMXBD010000060.1, from coordinate 804,620 downwards.
CCCGGCCCATCACCAGCGATTCCTAAACCGGGAACCAGCCCGAGAATGATGAGTCTGAACCGGTAAAAGACCTATCGGTTCTAGCAAGTTTTTACGATTCCATCCCTAAAAACTGCATGACCTGGTGGTTTTGAAACCACTGGTTCAAGAACCAGCAAAACTGACGGCTCTACACTATAAAAATTATAAAAAAAAAGCAAGAAAAAAAAAGAAAAGAAAATATAAAAAATTATGATTATAAAAAAATATTTAAAACTTTTTTCGCATAAATAATAAAAAATTTATTTCCTATCCACAATATTTAATATATTATTATTAACAACACAAGTAATAAATACATTTGAAATTATATATTGTTAAATTTATGCAGACTTCTAATCAAAGTAGATTTTCTTTCTTAACAATGTCTGATTCTTTTTTTGTTGTTGGGAATTATTTGTTTATTAAATATTTTATAGTGTCATATTGCTAATATAACAACTAAAAAAGTATAAGTGATTGTATATAAATAAATACATAATTATAGAATTTTTTTTAACTAATGCTATGAACAATTATTGTTAGGCTCAATGTTATTTCAAGTTAAAAATTTATTTTGCATTTTTTCTTAGTTAAATTAAATAAATTATTTAATTGGTTTTTTTTTTTTATCTTTTTCCATGGTTCTCGGTTCCTCTAGAATCGAAACTGAACCGTGAGAACCGGCAGTTCTTAAGAATCGAGAACTGGATCGACTCCCACGAGTCCGGTTCCGGTTTCATAATTTTTAGAATTAAGAACCAGCAGTTTAGGTCCAGTTTCGGACCTGTACCGAACCGTGACGTCTTTTAATCCTGGTTCTCAATAGTATATCCTATCATAAATAGTTGATGACCGCCCCGAGAAACGTGGTTTGCCTCTTAGGAAAAACTGATGCGTAGCTTTAGATCATCTGCACTAATTTTAGGTCAAACTATGATTACTCTTTTTAAACTAATTTCTAATGACTTCATGCAGTAGATGCTTTAAACTATTAAAATTCGACTTAATAATTCCAAAATCTTTGTAATTGTAGTGTATGCAGCCGCATTAATAAATTATTTATGTCATACTTATTACGTTAAAATTATCGGAATAAGCTGTAGTTTGAATATATTCATGAAAATAAAATGGAATTGAACAAATAAGAGGAGATTATAAATAATATCCTTAATAATATATATAGATAATAAATACGGATATGATAAAAAGCTAAATTAAAAAAAAAGTATTAATGTAAAGTAGGACGGAATGATGATTCTAACTTCTCAATGTGGAATCGAAATCCCCCTTGAAGTCCCAAAGTTGACAATCTCGACTTCGATGCACCCTCCAAATGTGAAAAAAAAGAATGAAATCTTTATTCTGTATCCGCATACTAAACTTTCTTTAAAGCATAGGTATTGATGTACCTTTACTTACCTTGTTTTTGTACTATATAGTAACACTCTTATAGTTTTTATGCAATTTTAAGGTATTAAAGAGGTGAAGTAAAAAAATCTATCATCGCTTGATTAATAGTTTCAGGACTGCTTTTTAATTTTATTTTCAATCATGAACATCACATCACAAGAGCAGCAAAGAAACCATAAAAGTTCATTGATATCATTATTTTAGGATAATGTTACAAACGGTACTTAAATTTTAACAAAATATATAATTAAATACTTTAATTTTGAAATTGGTCAATTTAATACCTAAATTTTAAAACCGATCAATTTGATACCTAAAAAATTTTGAAAAATAATAAAAGTATCCAATATATTTTTCTTATGAAAGCACATTTCATGGAGATTTGGAGGCTGAATGCATAATTCAAAAAATAAGAGAATTATACGCATGTAAAACAAACAAAAGGAGGAATGTATGAAATTTCTCATTCCATGCATTATAGATACAATTTAGTAGTTTTTAATCTCAAAGACTTATAATATCTTAATTTTTTAGAAAATTACTAATATAAGTGAGGTAGCAGTAATAGCATTTATTTTACTATAAAGCAAGCATGAGTCAAGTAGTAGCTAGGGTTGCAAATAGGACTACAAATGAGTCTAGTCATGATGGTATAATGTTAAGTTCAAGTTCGAACTTGACTCGAAAGTTCAAAACTTCAACCTAGCTCAAGTTTGAACAAGCTTTTAAGCTCAAATTTAGCTCGAAGTAACAATATATAATCTCAAAGCCAAAGTAACACTATAGTCTTGAACTTGACTCAATTAAACTCCTTTAAGCTTAATTTATTAAAAATATATATTATCAATTCTCATTAAGTAATATTAATACCTAAAGTCTATCCGAATTTAATTAATATCTATACTTAACTTGAGCTCTATTGGGCTCGCGGGCTAATCAAGCTAAATATAGGAAGCTCAAGCTCGACTCAATAAACTACTCAAGCATCTCGAGTTTGAGTACAACTCGACTATTCTTGAATTGAACTTGAGTAAACATATAGTTGAGCTTGAGTAGTTTGTGAACCAGCTCAATTTATTTGCAAGGCTAGTTGCAAATGAGCCGAGTCAATCAAGTTGAGCTTATCGGTAAAAAAAAAAAAAAAATCAAGTTGAGCTTTTAAAGGCTTAGACTTGGCTAGTTTAAAAATTAATGAGCTTGAATTGAGTTTCTTATCAAGCTTGGAATTGAAGCTCATACTCAGCTCGTTTAGTTAAAAGAGCATTATTTTGAGCTCAAACTTCGCTCCTTTACATTTAACAAATAGATAAGAAATCAATCTTTTTTAAATTGAAAATTCAAACTTAAGATGAAAAATGGCACAAGAAAGTTATAGTCCTTAACCCATTTTTCACGTGAAATTACCTATAATGTATATTTATTTATATATAATCATATCCCGCTAAGTTAAAATATTAGTAGTATAGAACTGTAATAATACTCTAAAAAAGGTTATGAAAGAAAAAAAGTCTTTACATTTTTTAGAAGTAAGATTATTTGCTTAGTGGAACTCTATATATAGCAATTATATTTATTTTATGTGTTGTTATTTAGAGCATATTAAATGCTTGAAATAGATAATAGATAATTTCTATTCATATAGGAAATTGAAACTAGTTTAAACACTAAATGTTATTTATCTTTTCTATTTCAATTACTTTATATTTTCTTATATTTTTTATTTTTATAATGAATAAATCATACATTATTTTATATAAGTTTTTTTACGGAAACCATGCAAGTCCACCCATGGGTCAAACTCGACTAGACAAATCGGGTTCGAGTTGGGTTCCCATGGGTCATGGGCTAACTCGTTTTGATAAACAAGCTTTATTTGAAGCTTGAGTTTTGCTTATTTACTAATTGAACTTGAGTAGCTTGTAAGAAGTTTGACTCATTTGTAATCTTGATAGTAGCTTAATAAGCTTTATTTTAATCTTCTATTGGATGTTTTCATAACCCTCGATAACTATATAAAAAAAAAATAAATCACAATTTTTTTTCTTTTTCTCTCTCTGTTTTTCTTTTTCTTTTCTTTTTTTTTTCCCTCTCTCTCTCTTTATAGTTAGCAAACAAGGCCGTATCAAGCTTAAATAATATTGACGCAGACAACAATCCGCCAAAGATGACAAATGTGAATTTAAGCATGTCAAAGATTTTCTCAAATTCTCCAAGAGAGAGGGGGGGAGAGAGAGAAGGAAAACCGGAGCCGCTTTCTCATCGGGTTCTCTTGTCCAGCATATTGCTCAATTTCCAATCCTATTGGTCAACCAATCGCCCGAAGTTCTGACAAAGTTGTCACATTGTGGGATTGATACTATAACCGCCCGTGGAGACTTTAACATTCGTTGGAAGCACGTAATGCCCATTTCAAGGTCAAACTTCACCCTCTGGAGATGGGAGGAGCATTTAAATTCAATTCGAGTCCACACAGGCTAATTTGGTAACGATCGGCCAATTTCAACAACCATGTGATTATTGATGGATCTGGATTAGTAAAAATAACATAATTAATAAATTAATCAAATTTTTTATGTATATTTATGATAACAAATGATCTTATAATCTAGTGACAACATCCACAAGGTACTAGATTTGAATCTTTGATCTTCTGCTATAATAGAAATATATATATATATATGTATTTATGATAATATTTAGGTCTAGGTTTAACTCTTTATATCATTTACAAACTTGCCCATAGAAGTAGAGAAGATTATTAGTTTACCTATTCATTGGAAAATTATTTACACAAATATCAATTATATAAAAATATTTACCAAGTTATCGATTCAAAATCATATTTATAAGATGTGATTTTACTTTTTTTTATGAATGTCTTTTGTCTTATATGTCAATTTTGCAACAATAATGAAACTTTCCGTTTATAACAAACTACATGTTAAATATATGATTTTATTTTTCATTTATAGTAAATCGCATATCATTTGCAATGTACTAAAGTTGTAAAATTTCATGTCAAACATGTGATTTTTTTATTAAAACCAAAATCGCATGTCTTAGACACAATTTTATATTAGTAGTTTGGTAATTATAAAAACTATGTGATTTATATTTAGATAATTTTCTTTTATATGGTTATTAGATATGTGTTACACTCAACAAACGTAAGTCCTACTAACTTAAAGAAGTAAAATAGAAGATTTACTTTCATAATAACAAGTAGCATTGCTCCTGCAAAAGTAATGCAAAGGAATCAAAGGTGGCTTTAGGTTCGACTGGAGATTTGAAGCAAAGTCCTTCATTAAGATTAGTTTTTTTTTTTAATCATTTTTGTAAAGTTTAGTCCTCATTAAGAATAGGTTTTTCAACATTTTAGTAAATTTTAGGCCTAACGTTTGTAAAATCTCATGCAAATGACAATTCGTGTCATTTTTTTTATTCTTTCTGATTTCACAATTCATGAAAATGTTGTTGAAAGCCAAAAATTTTAAAAACACCAGTAATGTTGCTTATAATTGGATATGTGCTTGCAAATTTTTGGTAAATCATTTTTAATGATGGATTATTTTATAATCTAAATTATTTTTAGGTCTCTTTTTTAACATCATATTTACATTTCACACTAAGATATGTTATATTATTAGACTAATGATACCGAAAGGTCAAGAATATTATATGTATAATGTACTAAGACAATGAATCGATGCTCTAAGCATTATTTGCAATGTTATATTATGCATAATCCAACAAAATGGTTAAGCTTTTTCCCTAAGTTGAATTCCCTCTTTTAACACCTCTTTTCATAGTGGTACTAAGTTCACTCCTTTGGAGATTTGTGTATGGATGACCACTTCCATGTATATTATTCTATTGTAGTGATTTATTTTAAAGACATAAAATATTGATATAAGGTTGGTGTCACACAACCTTGTACCCAAAGGCTATAGCTACTTTGCCATGTGTCCTCATGGTCTAGTGAAGTCATGCAAGACTTGATCTTATGCTCTTAAATCTTTAATCAATACAATATAATCACTTGAAAAGCATGTGCATTAAAAAGAGTGAGCAAAAAGTCAAGTGGGTTCCTACTGTGATATGCATAGTTAATGCCAAACCACTCACAAGCCTTTAACCTACTAAATACATAAAAAAATAGTTGATTATGTTATAGTTTAAGTATAGTAAACAACATGATTTTAACATCTTAACATTTAGAATATCTCACACTCCATTAGGATACATATATACTTGGCCTTTTAATTTCAACATCAACACCAAAAGTTGTCTACTTTAGGTTTACTACACGAACCACTAGTTTACTTTAATTGTCCATAAAGGTATCTCACATCACTAATGTAACTCATTTATAACTTTCTCCCATTGACTTGACTTTTGTTACAATAATTAGCTACTTAATAATTCACTAACCTTCATTTTACCATCTAGTGCCTAAACTGTCAGTCACATCACTTGAAATCACCATCTCACTATAAGACAACGTCCATGATTGCCACTTTTGGTACTCTTGATGTAGGATCTAGAACAATCAAATGAAGAATTGTTTTTGTTAGGTACATAATTCCTAGGTTTGTTTTACCAAGCTTACACGCTAAACAACAAACTATAGTATGTATACTCATCTTGTTTTTCCTACAACTATAACTTATCTTTTCATCTTGAAGAAATTCCTATGATAATTATAATACATAAAACATTTCAATTTTTATAATTATCTACAAATTTATCCTAAATTGTTCAAGTTTATCCTAGGGGTAGATTGGACAAGTGGGTTAAATGAGCTAATTCGCCCAACCCACTTCAGCTCGCGAGTTAAACAAGCTAAAAAATTTTGGCCCACTTTAAAAATGGGACAAATTTTTTTTACCTTAAGCCAACCCACTTTGCCATGTGGGTTTAATGGGCCATCCCACTTCTTGACCTGTTTAACCTACTTGTCTATCTTTATGGGTTGAATGGGCCAAATTGACCTATTTAATCCATTTATACTAATTGAATAAAATATATATAATAAAAAAAATAAGTTTTGCAATGTTTTAAATATATGAATGATTAATTTCATTATTATTATAATTATTTATATATTAAAATAAATATTTTAAAATTATTTTATTAGATATCATATTTCATTTGAAATAATAAAGATATACTTTAAAAAATGGTATAATGCATATATATCAATTTGTCATTTTCTATTACAATTAAAACATAAGTTTAAGCTCAAGTATGAAAGACATAAGAACAATACTATATTAATACTTATTTCCCCCACGTTTTTATATTTTTAATATAAGTGGGCTAGTGGGACAATCCACCTAACTCGCAGGCCAGCCCACTTTAGCCGGCGATTAAATAGACTGGGTAAAATTGACTCACTTTAAAATAGACTGAAAAATGTTAGCCTTAACCTGTTTTCAAAATAGGAGCCGGCCCATGACCATAACCCACTTGCCCACCTTTACCTAAGGGTTAGACAATCTTAACTAATATTTAATGATTTAAAAGAATTAACTTCATCATATCAGGAGGTAATCAATCATATGGTGGTGCTAACTAATCTATTCAAGTGATTGACATGTCAATATCAACAATCTTCTTAACATTGTTAATCCGTTTTATGATGTGTTCGAATAGATTGGGTCGAAAGTTTTTCATTCAATTTCCTTTTGTCGTAGGGCATAATCACAATTCCACAAAAGCACTTTTATATATTATTATTATTTTTTGCCAATGTCAAAATATCTATTTATGATTTTCAATATTATAACTCATATCAATAAGTCCCACCAAATTTTATTCTCTCCTAAAATGGAGAGGGTTAGGGGAATTCAAAATAATTACCCCTTGCAACTGGTTAATTTTTTTTTTTTTGGTAGAATCAAGAGTTTCACTAATCAACTTGTGCAACAACACTAAAAGAAAAGTTCATAGCGCTATGGCTATTACCCAGTGTTAGAAAGTACATAGGAAACATAACGATTTGTAGTAAATACTTGACTACTAGAGATAAGAGTAAAAAATGGAGACTGGGATTTTTTTCGTGAAAGTGAAGTCTACATTGATAGCTCCTTTATCATTTGCTAGTAGTTGCGCAAAACTATTATCCACTCTAAGCGTCTAGTATAGGTGGACCTATGAATCATCTGGATCAATTACTTATAATGAATGATCAAATTTGAAATTAGGACTAATCTAGTTTGAAGTAATCCAATTGATAGGTCCAATGGAATTAATTCTAGGAGGATAAATCGGTTAGAAAATTTTTGGGCAAGGTTTAGGCCTTAGAAGATTCCCCAGATTTTGACTTCCTGGGGGCAGCTAACATCAATGTTGTGTACAAATCCACCCACATATTTCATGTCTTCATTCCTAATGCATCCCCCCCCAAATTGCCTATGATAAACTCGAGTTGAATGCCTCATCAACATTGATCTTTTGGCTTCCAGTGGTAGGTTTTTGCCAATCTGTCTCTATGTATTTTAGAGTTTCATGAATTTCTTCGAGTGGTCCAAAATCCATGTGCACATGTTCTAACCATTTAAGTCCAATTAACTTTGAGTTGTCCACTATGAAAGATGCAGTCATTTCAGGTTTCCATATATGCCACACAGCGAAGCAAAATATGGAATTCTATGGTATTCTACTACTTTTCCTATTTTGCATTCTACTCTTCACATTCCATTCAATCCAGTCATGTATCAGCAAACTGAATGATGATAAAAAAAGGGGGTAGTGTGGTTCAGTTCCTCTCATCTTGCCCTTGTCCACTTGCAATGTCTGAAACTATTCTCTGAGTCCTCTGGCCCCTCATTGCATAAGGGGGCATAGAGTAGTAATATCCATTCCACGATTGTTTAAATGTTGTCTGGTAAGAAGGCAGTTTTTTCAACATCGCCACAAGAACATATGAACTTTTAGATATGTTTCAATCTTTCATATCGACTCACAACTCAATCCTTGGTTTGATATCTATTCTTCTTCCATCATGCATTTATGTACTAATTTAGTTGTGATTTCACCACTCACGTCCTTACTCTAGGCCCATATATCTTCTTCTTCATTTTGGGATAAAATATGTATACCCAGCTTCATCTTTCTCTTCATCTAAAGGGTAACTTATAATTTCTTCTTTCTAGCCATCTACATCTGAATTTACATGTTGAGCCACTACATAATTTGCAATGGCTATATCTCTCCACCCATTTTATGGTTTACACACCTTTCTCAAGGTCTTTGAGAAACTAATATGCCTCATACATTTAAGTCTGTCCAGTCTTCCTCTTTGCTATATATACCTATAATAACTTCTTTGTTTTAACTTAACCATACATCTTGCATTCTTTCACTTTAAATTTCATATGCCTAGGCCATTTTGCAATTTCAGCTTCGTGATATCAGCCCAATTAATCTCTTGTAATTTACTTTTTTCTCCCCCTCCCCAAAAGTAATTTCAAACAATGCTCTCTGCTTTTAATAGGACATTTACTAGAATGTAAGTTGCTTACATGTGGTATCCTATGATTCCTCCCAATGTCGACTTAATTAAAGTGAATCTTCTAGCCTTGGATAGACATTTAGCTTTCCATCCCACAAGTTTCCTCCTTAGTTTTTCCAAAATAAGGTTTGTACCTTCTTTGCTTATATTTCCATGTTTGGTCATATGGAAACCCAAATATGCACCTAGATTCTCCATGGATTGCATCATAGTTATTTGTCGAATACTTCCCATGGTTTCAATAAAGGTGTTCTGTGAGAAGAATAGTCTAAATTTGTTGTAATTTATTTTCTCCCTTGACATGGTTCTAAAGAGTTTCATTAGTTCTATCATAAAGATCAGATCATTTGCACAAAAAAAAAGGTGAGAAAAGTCTGCATCTACCCCCCAAATCCATCTCAATTGCAACTTGAAACCATCTACTAGTTAACTCCATCGCAAGGATGGAAAGATAGGGTGACATGGGCCAACCCAAGCATAATCTGTGTGAACTCCCAAAGAAAGGTGACATTTATCCATTTACTAGTATGGGAAAGGTAGTTGAAGTAAGGCAAGATCCAATGAGTTTGTTCCAGGAATCGAGGGCATTGATTACTTTAAGTGCATTGTGGACAATGTCCCACTCAATTCAATCATATGCTTTTTATAACTCAAGCTTCATGATCATCCAAGCTTTTTCTGCCTTCTTTCTTGCACAAGAATTAAGAATTTGTTGCATCAATATGATGTTATCTGCTGCACTTCTTCCATGCACAAAGCTGGCTTGAGATGGACTTATCAGATTATCCAAATGTAGTCTAAGTCTTCTTTCTAGTGTTTTGGTAATGATTTTATTGATCGTGGTGCATAAGTTGATTGGATAGAACTTTTTCATCCCTTCGCTCTGGGCTTCTTTGGAATTAGGACTACCAGGGTCTTATTCAACTCATTATTCACTAACTTTATTCTATAGCATTCTTGAATAGTCTTAACCACAACATCTCTAACATTCTCCTAGCAATGTTTTAAAAATTCCCACATGAAATCCATCAATTCCAGGGGATTTATTTTATCCAAGGGATTTTAGTGCTTCCCATATTTCTTTACAGCTTGGTAAATGGTTTAGTTCCTCCTTTAACTCATTATCAATACTTGGTCTACCAATGCTTTGGAAAGTATTTTCTCTTAAGTATGAAGCTTTTTTCGATGAAAACAATTTTGAGAAATGTGCAATGTAATATCTTTTAAGGTCCACTTGGCCATTGAAGGTATTTCTGTACTCATCCTCCATAGAAGAATTCTTGTTTTATTTCTCCTTACCATAACTGACAAAAAGGAAAATTTTATGTTTCAATCACCATTTATAATTCACTTCATTCTGGCTTTCTATGCACAGAGAATTTCTTCATCACATAGGGTTTTTCTCATCTTTTGTTCTACAAAATAGACCATACTTAAGTTTTCTTGATATGGTTCCTATTGCACTAGTTGCTCCAATTGCAATATTCTTTTATTGATACACTCCTGCATCTGATCAATTAAGCCAAATACTTATTTATTCCATTTCTTAACTGCTGAAATGAAGGACAATAGGTGATTGACAAACTTCTCAAAATTATGGATGTCCTATAAAACTAATGTCTAGCATGTCGCCTTCAACAAACCCATACTTCCCTTACATCTGCCATTTCAAACAATTAATGTCCAATTGGATATTATAAATAAGGATGCCTGCAAAATTTTCAATGTGGAACAACAAAACCTTCTGCCCTCTCCCATTTAATGCTTGAATGAGACTTCAAAATCCCCAAAAAATCTTCAAAACTCAAGTTTTCAATTTCACTTGCACAGAGCCATAACAATAGACAAACGCAAGATCAATCCTTTTCTATTGTGGCTAGAACAAATTAATCTCCTAGCAAAATTAACTCGTTGAATAACTCATTAACTTAATTCCACTTTGACTCAAATCATCAGCATCAAATTAACAAAACATAGTAATGATAATCTCTTGATTTATTAAGTTTATTTCAATGGTTACTAAGTAATTGTAAGTAATGCCTCAAACACCCAAAAAGATTGAAACTTTCGTGAAATTAATGATAATACATAAAGAATTGGACATGACAATCAGAAATCATGCTCTGTAAATACCTACCAATGAAGTTAGATAATGCCAATAGATTGTGAATCTATGATTATGAAATACCCCAAACCTTCACATATATTAGAAATTGGTTTTAGACAGAGTTAAATGACTAAAATGAATTATAGGATTTAAATAGACAAGTTGATATAATTTAATTAGCTAATAATTAAGTTGGTTTGAGATTTGAGTTTCAAATTCCCTAAACATGTCTTCAAAGTGTTTAGAGAAATCCTAAATCCTTTATTCTTAGCCTAAACACTAATTCCTAAATCTCAGTAAAATTTGAGTTCATTTGCTTATCTTAAAATATCAGTTCTTCAACCCGAACTCAAATTAAGTATCTTTTATTCAAAATAAATTCTCAAATTAAGTTCTTATTGCAAATTCTTAATTTCTAACATATTGGTTCCGAAACAAACTTTTAAATACTCTTGAAACTATAGATATTTGATCTGATAGTTCTAAACCTATACCTATAATCCTTTATATTAATTTTAATCCCTATCCTTTTCTTATTAAATCTTCTCTATCCTCTGCCTCTCTCTTCCCTTATTTTTCCCTTTCTTTCATTCTATTTCTCAACCGATGCTTTCTCTTCCCTTTCCCTTTCTTCTTCATTTTTCTTTCTTTCTCTTCAAATCTTCAACAAATCTCAAGATCAAAGCCAACTAGAGGATAAATCAAGATTAGGAGATGAACTAGATAGAGAAAATCGAGCTAGAGGATGAAGCTTCAACTTCTTTTCTTCTCTAAAGCTAAGTATACTTTGTAAATTGTTATTTTCTTTATGAATTAGAACTTAAATGTTGTATTAATGTTATACATGAGTTGAGAAGTGTTGTTTAAGTTTGTATTTGTAAAGTTTATGTTGATGGAGTTGGTTTATTGAGGAAGAAGATGAATAGTGAAATTGGGGTTTGAAGTTGTTTATGATTATTATAGTGATGTTTGATGGATTGAAGTGAGAGTTTGTGTTTATTAGATTGTATTGAGATCAAATAACAAGTTTTAAGAAGCTTGAAATGAATTTGGAGGAGTTTGAAACATTTTGAACAAATGTTTTTTCCCAAAATGAAAACAGGAGAAAATTTGACAGCAGCGTATTGCATGAACGCTGGCAATCAACGTTGCCAATGTTGAATTCTACGCTGCTGGCGTACGTATAGAATTTGGCGGTATTGAGGAGTCACTCGGTGACCAGATTGCTTTATCTTTAACGCTGGCAAATTTGAAACTTTACGCCGCTGGTGTTGAACACCGGTATTGGTTTTGTGAATTTTCCCAGTTTTGCAGCCTCTTAGTATTTTAGCCATAACTTTTTCATCCGATCTCCGATTAAGGTGATTCAAGTTGAGTTGGAAAGATAAAAAAGAGATATACAAATTTCATGTTTTGAGTTTTTGCAAATTATAAAAGTATGAATGCTTAAATTTTAATTCTTTCCAACTAATACATTTTTCAAACTAAGCTAAAAACTTGTTATAGATTGTTTTATATGTGTTTACTTTGACAAATTGATCTTTTTGAGATAAAATGAGATAGATAAATAATATTTAATGTGTAATGATGATTTAGTGATATAATTAAACATGACTTAGATAGATTTATAGATTTAATGAATAATTGAGTTAAATATGCGAGTTTAACATAAAATGAATTTAGTTACTTAATCTAAGTTCAACTTGACTAAATGAACTTGAATAGGATAAAATGAATTAGATTGAGTAAGTTTAAAAACTTTGGCTTATTAAATGATTAAGTTTAACTTATTTGGCTAAGGGTAAGCTAAAATGGGTTAGTAACAAATAATAGAGTTAAATGAATGTGTTAGGGTGATCTTTGAATAACATGAGGAGTATGTTGTTTTGTATATATAATATATAATATATATTGTTATGGGAGTAACGTGTTGTTCTATGTATATATATATGTTGTTATATATATATATATATTGATATGTGAATAATAGGTTGTGATATGGTTTATATTTAATATGAATGAGTACTAGCTTAAGTTCTTATGTGAGTTCAATTTCTTGAAATAGATGTTTGGTTTTGGTTTTGGTTCTGATTCTTTTGGATTGGCTTTGATCAACCTTCTAAGGCTCTGTTTGGGGATTTTATTTAAAGGTACGCGGTAACTTGCATGATGATTGATAGGATAGGCATCCTAAATGGATTAAGAACTTAAAGACGGCTTAATAATTGATGAGTGTTGGTTGTGCTTTACGTCATTGAATTCGGATCCGGAGAGCGACAACCTTGTCATGATGCAATGATATGTTAGTTAGGCGCTTAACCAAGTCATGATGCAATGACTTTACCATGATGCAATGGTATGCTATGATGCAATAGCGATTCTTTTTGGTTAAGTGGGTAGCCGATAGGGGGAATAGTATCTGAGTAACGTTTACTTAAACTTAAGGGGAAATATCATGGTTTAGTTCAAAGTTTATGAGAACTTGTGAACTAGACTCATGTTATGGATTGAGTTTAAGTAGAGTCGGGCAATGACCTTTGAATCCTAAATGAAGCTATTTTCTTTATCGGTTAGATATAGGAGATAGATATCCGGTCTATCTATATCAACCCTCTGAGCAGCTGCTGTTACTACCCCCAGATTCCCATTGGCTTGTTCCGAAGTGTGAGTGCCCCTTTGTTGATTTGTTTATTTTAATAGAAAGATAATAACTTGTGGATTGGTGCATTGCATTTAGTTAAGCTCGTGTGCCACTCTGTGTGTGATTGTGTTACTGTGTACTGGGCTTCGGCTTATCCTTATTGTTGTTATTCTTTTTACAGGTTTTGTTGTTGATAAAGATGATGTTGATGAAGTTGTTAATGATGTTGTTGTTGTTGATGAGGATGGTGATGGTGATGATGATTGATGTGATGATGTTTGTCCCGGGTTTTGGGCGATTCTGAAGATATGAGAGAATGAGTGAAGTGTGATAGGATCGAGATATTACTTGTATTTTGTTTCTTCTTTGCTTTGTTTTATGAAGACTGGATTTATTTATAAATTGTATTTTCTTTTAAATGCTTGTTAATGCCCAATTGATTGTAAATGATTATTTACCCCTAAGAGTAGATCATAAAGTGTTTTTATAAAGTTAGTTTCTTAGAAAACTGGTTTGCTCTGTAGGGAGTAGAAGTTTATAAGTTGTTTTATAAAATTTGATTTTCCACTGTCGAATCCAGTTATTTAGATATCTAACTAAACGATTTCATAAATTGTAAAATTGGTTTAGTAATGTTCAACATAAACACCTTCTTTTAAGACAACCTTACGTATAATTCGTAAGAGTTATACGTGATTGGAGACTTGGTATGCTTAATTTGAGAATTGAGCATGTCGGGTCTTTACAGATTAATCAACAAGCCCACATCAACCTGCTTCTTTTGCCATGGGGAAAGAGTGATTAAGCCATGAAAGGTAAGAAATTAGAGTGGAGGTAGAACAAAATGAAATTTTTATTCAAGTCCTTATTATTATTATTATTATTATTATTATTATTATTATTATTATTATTATTATTATTTTGTCAAATGCTTTAATTTTAATGAACGAATTCGCATGTTCTAAGTGCCAGAAATTTCTATTGACATAGCAAGATGATTTTGATAGAGGAAACCCAAATACTTTATTTTAAGAATAAAAAACAGAGTGAGAATTTGTTCTAAATATCAAGCTCTTCATGCATGCCACTTTGCACATTAGTTAGTCTTGATGCTTTATTATAAATGGTCTATTCTTATAATAATTACTTCATCTTGCCACTTTATTGCTTCTTCCCATCTTCCACCCATGTGGAATAAAGTTTTAATATATATATACACACATATATGTATATATTGAATGAGAAAGCGAATCTGGCTAGGTGATGTAAGTATATGAGAAATTATGTGAGTGAATGATCCAATTGGATAGATGCTGGACGAAAAAAATGAGAAGAAAAAAAAAGAAGATTAAAAGAGACAAAAAAGAGAGAGAGGGGAAAAATGACGAGCATCCATGGAGGTTCCAGCTGAGTTGCTAAAGGAGAATGGCCGATGGAAGGAGGTGGAGAAAAGAGATGGACAATGTCCTCGGAGGTTCAATTTATGGGAAACCTAGTATGGTACGATGATGGTAACGTCAATTTTGTCAAATACAAATTAAAAGCAGTGGCTGAGTTCAGTCTATGAATCAACTATGGCTTTTCATTTTTTATACTCCCACATGCAAGATTCCATTGTATATAATATAAAATTAGAGCAATCAATATATAAAGAAGAAAAAGATTATGGTGGAATTATGGGCTTGCTTTGCTTATATGGGCAGACTTGTAGTTTAGGCTTGGACACGAGTTTTAGAATTGTTTTAAAAAACAGAATAATATTAACTATAACAAAATAGTATAAATTATAACAGTAAAATAAATAAAAATTGATAAATTACCATGTTAGAAAAAAATAAAATTGAAATGCTAAGTGGAAAGCCCAACATCAAGTACAAAACACAGTCCAAGCCCACCCACTAGCCTACCCATATTTTCTTTGTAGACTTCTTATTCTTCAATTAAGAGCGACTTTTTATTCTTCAATTAAAACATGTTTTGAGTTTATCTTATACACAGGTTCATTTTGCAACTTCTTATTCTTCAATTAAAATTTGTTTTGAGTTTATCTTATACATAGGTTCATTTTGCAAGAAGTTCTTCATGTGGGACAAAAGAAAGAGAAAGAAGAAGGACGGAGATCATGACAAACCTTTACTTAAAGATCTTGAGTATAATGCTCACCTATAGCTTTAGCCATCTCTATCAGAGTAAGAACATCATCATCATTGATGGGCAACAAATCATAATGCTCTTGACAACCCGCAGATTTGGAATACATTGGATGTCGATGGAACAAATCATAATCCTCTCCAACATATTTGGACTAGTTCTTTCTTGTCATAAGTAAACTTGAGATAATCAACTTCATTGTTCCAAGAAGCTACTTTGGTGGCCTCTAGGCAGAAGGAATGAGATTTGAAGAGGATTTCTAAGGCTTGAATCCAAGTATTGTCTCTAGTTCGGTCTATTGGTCTGTGGCCAACAAAGCGGCCATTGATTTGGAGAGTGGAATTAGAAACCAAGCTAAAGTGCTCGTTCTTCTTGCCATGGAAGTAGAAAACAACACCATCTCCACCAATGAAGCGAGGATCGTAACCAGCCGCTCTAAGACCATTACGGTTTGGTTCATGATCTAACAATTTCAAGATGTTCAAGGATGACATTAACTTTAGTGGATCAAAACTCAAAAGAGATATTAGATACTACTAAAGTGACCAAATCATAAAATTCTGTAAGTTAATATGGTTTTTTCACTATATGTATGTCTAAAACTCAATTATCAGCATGTCATCATGGTTGGAAATACTTCTAGACTTAGAAAGCATCTATAAAATTTTGTTATCAATGTATGTTTTCAGTCAGTTGCTTCTTTTTTCGACTTCTTATATATAGAAATAGTCTAATCTCCACGAAACAAAAACACAAATTCTCAAAACATGTTGCAAATTCTCAAACCATATATTTTGTTTCAGCGAATTGTTGATGTGGAGAAAAAGGAACTAATTTTATTCATGCTCTGTTTTTCATTCTTAAAATGGAGCACAACAACACCACCGATATAAGAACATTGTCATATTTTTTAATAAACATTGCAATATCAAAACTAGTGTGTGTGTGTGTGTGTGTCAACAGTAAGAGAGGAGAGAGAAGTAGTGAGAGTAGAGAGAGAGTGTTGTGTTCAATGGGAGGATGATGGAGATCCTATGAAAGTGATGTGCCATATTAGTAAAGTGTTAGGATCAAGTCTTTTATATATTATCAAGCCTAAAAGTAGTGTTTGAAAAATTTTGAGTTGGTAGAAGGCTTGGTGATAAGATTGGGCTTAAGTTGATGGGATTGTGATTGTAATTTAAAGTTTTTATTGAAAAATAAAATAATATTAATTATAATAAAATAAATATAAAATGAAAATATAAATAAGACTACGAAAAAATAAGATAAAAAATACCATATCAATAACACATATCAGATCATGATTAATCTATACATCCATATCAATAATAGAGTTAACATCATTAACACATATACCACTTAACGGTGTGCACTTGTAAACATACATGGACCTTAGTATTTACATCTAGCTATGAGCAGTAAAATATAAAAAGGGCAATGAGATTAAACAAGGGTAATGATGAGACTAGGAGACTCACTTCCTTCCTAGATAATGACAGAGTGGGAAGAGAACCAAAAACGCAAAACACTTGTTTTGGATAACACCTTTTTACAGTTGTAGATTGGGGTACTAAAATACACATACCGAGGAGAATGATCAATATCTTAAAGGATAAATATATTGTTTGTCTTTTTTGTTTTCTTGATTTTTTATTCTCGTTTTCTTTCATATAAGTTTTTATTATCGGTTCATTTCGCTGAATGAAACAAGAAAGAATTGAAATTCTAATTTAAAGAGAATGTAATAAGATAGTACTTTGTGTAAAAAGTAAAACAAGTAATTATTAGAGTAAAAGATAAAATATCTATAATGCCCATGTATTTATTATAGAGAGAGAATAATTATATACTATTTTCAAGACAGGACTATTTGTTATAAAGTTGAAAAATAGGTATTGAATGATGGGATGGAGATATAAATTACTATTTATCATTTTACGTAATAACAATTCATTATGAATTATTATTTTGTTTAAGTAGTTATTCATGTTAAGTGAACGGATCGTTAGTATTTTCAAATGCAAAGTTAGACTCTTTTAAAAACCATCATGTGGTGCCATTTTTTTTTTTTTTTTGTTGGCCAATGTTATGTGGTGCCATTCAATTGGTCTAAAAATTATTAATTTAGATATAGGCAATGCTGAAATTAAAGATAAGTCAAATAAAATAATAAAACTAATAAAAATAGACTATGAAAAAAAAAAAAAAGAATGAAACAAAAAACCGGTCAAAGACGAAACAATAGTGGGCAAAAGCCACCATCTTACGGTGCTTAATTCCGTATCGCACGGGAAAAAGTCACTTCAAGTTCATGCTCATTTTCTTCTAAAAAGTTAGGATTTTTTTCGGTTTTAATCAATTTCTTAATTTATGTTTTTATTTCCTCTTATTTTTTGCAATTATTTAATAATTTGATTTTGTTATTATTTTTATCAGTTTTTTTATTTCTCTTTACTTAATTAATATATTTATTTAAATTAATAATTTTATACCAATCAAATCACGTCATATATATATAAAAAAAAACTAATAGAAAAAAACCAATGGTGTTAAAAGAAAAAAGTTCCATTTTGTAAACTATTAAAAACATTGAAGACCTAGATGCGAAAAAATAAACTAAAAGGTTTAGCTATTAAGTACTAAAAATGAACTTATTCCTTATACTTTTCTACAACTTAATAGTTAGAATAATTATTCCATCAGATTATTATTATTATTAAAAAAGAAATGTAATTTCTTATATAATTTTTTTATTATTTTCTTGAGTTTGTATATTTATTCATGAGACTCTAAAGAATAATTCAATATTTGTTTAAATCTAATCTAAGAATACTAGCGATGAATGAGTAATGGAGCATGTTGTTGGTGAATCAGTTTCCTTAAGAAGAGAAGGACAAGGACAAAGTGAGGGAGCCAAGTGCTAGCAATTTTTCGATTCTAGGAAGATAGGTAAGCTAAAACCGAAAGCTATTTTGGATCAACTAGGCACCTTGTTATACTGGATATCTATCCATACTTTGCGTGGAAAAGATTCAAATGAGTGTAGATGATTACATGATAGGTAGGTAGGAGTACGAACTTATCGAAACTTGCTCCTACAAAGGAATGATTTCATCGAACCATACACTCATCCAGTATCTATATTCTTATATATAAATAATATTAATAAATAATAATACTCTAATTTTTATTTTGTAATTACATTCAAAATTATCATTTATAAACTACAACATTGGTTTTAAAGATATCTATATAATTTAAGCTAAATATTTTTTATTCATTGCATATTTTTTATTGTAACATTTATAAAGTAATTATATTAACCTTTCTTATATTTTTATCTATTTATCTATATCTATATCTTCTATATAATTTAAGCCAGAAACTTCTATTTGTCACACATTTTTATTGTAATATTTTATATAGTAATTACATTAACCTCTCTTATATTATTATCTATTTATTTTAAATAAAGAGAAAATTGATTACTCAATATTTGAAATTATGGTGTGATTTTATTTTCCCACCCCTCTTATATTATTATCCATCCATATTAATTAATAGCTTGATTATTGCATATTGAAAACTATGTCTCACTATATTTGTCATATATAATCTATATAATTTAAGCCAAAATTTTTGTTTATCGCACATTTTGATTGTAATTTTTTATATAGCAATTACATTAATCTCTCTTATATTATTACTATTTATTATAAGTAAAGAAGTATTCTTTTTCCTTGATGTTGTTCATGTCCTATATTGCTCCTTTTAGGGAAAATTTATTCTAGAAAGTGGGAAACATGTGTTTTATGGATCTAGAACTTGGTTTCTGAAATAGTAAAGAATATATTACTAAGTGGTGTAAAAATCGCGAGTCAAATATATGATTTTACAGACTTATGATTACATTTTTTTTTCCTTAACTCAGATGGATACAAAATTTTCTAGATAAGGACATATAATTTAAGCCAAAAAATTTTATTTGTCGTACATTTTCATTGTACTGTTTTATAGTAATTACGTTAACCTCTCTTATATTTTTACTATTTATTTTAAATAAAGAAACAAATTGATTCCTATGTATTTTTCTGCTCTATTCTTGTTCATGTCCTATTTCATTCCTTTGAGGGAAAATTTATTCTAGAAAGTGGGAAACATGTGTTTTACGAATCTAGAACTTGGTTTCTGAAGTAGTAAAGAATATATTAGTATGTGGTGTAAAAATCGCGAGTCAAATATATGATTCTATATATTTATGATTATATATGTTTTTTTTCCCTTAACTAAAATGGATGCAAAAATTTTTAGATAATGACACCTAATTTAAGCCAAAAAATTTTATTTGTCGCACATTTTCATTTGTAGTGTTTTATATAGTAATTATATTAACCTCTCTTATATTTTTACTATTTATTTTAAATAAAGAAACAAATTAATTCCTATGTATTCTTCTGCTCTATTTTTGTTCATGTCTTTTTTTGTTCCTTATAGGGAAAATTCATTCTAGAAAGTGGGAAACATGTGTTTTTCAAATCTAAAACTTGGTTTCTAAAATATTAGAGAATATATTAGTAAGTCGTGTAAAATTCGTGAGTCAAATATATGATTCTATAGATTTACGATTATATTTTTTTTTTCCATAACTAAAATAGATGCAAAAATTTTTTAGATAAGGACATATAATTTAAGCCAAAAAAAAACTATTTGTCGCATATTTTCATTGTAATGTCTTATATAATAATTACATTAACCTCTCTTATATTTTTACCATTTATTTTAAATAAAGAAGCAAATTGATTTCTATGTATTCTCCTGCTATGTTTTGGTTTATTTCCCATTTTATTCCTTTTAGAGAAAATTTATTCTAGAAGTGGAAAACATGTGTTTTATGGATCTAGAACTTGATTTCTAAAATAGTAAAGAATATATTAGTAAGTGTTTTAAAAATCGCGAGTCAAATATATGATAAGAACATTATGTATAATTATGAGTTTAGGTGCATCATTCTTAATATTTACGATTTTATTGGTTTTTTACATTTTATATATTTCGATAAAATTGTGATTTTGATAACCATATGTGTTATATATATATATATACATATATATGTTGTTAAACCTTTTAAGATGTGAATGTATTAGATTATAATGAACTTTGCATTTTTGTTTTTTTATATATTTTATGTTTTTTTCTCTGAGTTAGGATGATCTTCCTACTATAGAAGTTCGGTATGAGCACCTAAATATTGAGTGTGAGGCTTTTGTAGGAAGTAGAGCTTTGCCTAGTATAGTATTGTACGGTATAAGGTACAAGTATAAAATTTAATATCTTACATATTTACTAATGTATGGTACGCTAACATTGTATGTGCGGAAAAAAAAAAAAGATAGGAACACATTTTTATTTAAAAAAAATAAAAGGGAGAAAACAGGGATAAAGAGAATAGTAGATTATATAAAATTTAAAAGGAATAAAAGAAATAATGGGGAAGACGGAAGAGAGAGAAAAAATAATAATCTCACCATATTGTAAGTATTTTTTTTAACACAAATCAACTGTTCTGGCTCAATAATAACAGATAATAAAATATTAGATAAATTATGTTTTACCCATCAAACCTTAAATAATACATAAAGTCAAATAAATTATCCAACCCAATTCTGATTTCACAATACACCTCGTGACCAACCAACATGCCCTTTTAGAAAGCTGAAATTCCCCTCGTGATTTTTATAATCTTTAAATTTATACAGGTTTCAAAGTTCCATGCTCACGACTCGGGAAACGCACAAAAAAGAGAAAAAGGCATGAAGCAACCAACTACACCACTGGCGCTGGCATACCAACTTCTCTCATCTCATGTCATCATATCATAATATAATATTATTTTATTATAGATATTTTTTCATATAATGGACTTGATAAGAGTAAACAAAGCTATCAACGTGGATATCTGGTAATGCTATTTAAATATATCTCTTCCTTAGTATAATACCTCAAATAGTCAAATTTCTCATGGAACAGATCAGCACATATATATGTATATATATTATATTATAATATTATTTATTGTTAAATAAAAAACTAGTCTCCCTATCTTTTTTTTTTTTTTTTCCTAACATGGGCAGGATAATTGATGTAATCCTTCGTTGAAATCATGTATGGATAAATTTCGGTACGTAGTTTCTCTCCATATATATACACACATCAACTTGGGTTTATCAGAAAACTTGGAGTTCCTCGGTCCACCGTGAAAGAAGCATAAAACACTATCCCAACATTTGTGAGAGAAACATAAGGCTGACAGAGCTTTGTGTTTTTGGGCCATGGCGACTAGGAGGCTCTCTTTGTTATTGTCTCGTTCTCTCGGTCAGAATATTGGTATTGGTCATAATGATCTTCTTCTTCTTCTTTTTTTTTGTGTTTCATCAATGAAAACATGATTATAATTATCATGTTTTTGTCTTTTTCCATTAAAGTGGTGTTCTTTTGAAACTTTCTGGTAGTGATTGCTTGATAATGATGAGTTTAATTAGAAATGAATACATTTGATGATGCATGTGTGTTTTTTTATGGCTAGTTGTTTAAAGATCCAAACTTGTATGAATTTTGATCCATGTTGGAATTTTAAGATCTTTTGTGTGTAGATGCAATGAAATGGGTTGTTTTTGAGATGCGTGCATGGATTAGCACTGTAATATCTTTGTTGGGTTTTGATCATTTCGGATCTTTGAATCATGTGAGATGTGGAAATGAGTATACTTTCTTTGAGAATATCACAAAGTATTTGTATGCATTGTGATTTTTCAATTAGAATCATCTTTGACTTTTTTATTTTATATCTATTGATATTTAGAAAAATAGATTATTTGATTGTTTAACTCGTGCAATCTTGGAATTGTTCTGTTTGAATCAGTTCTTGAGTTTGTTCTTTCAGTGCAATTACTTCCCCTGTTTTCTTCCAATTAGTAATTGCCTCTGCAGTGAAACATTTATCAAAATCTGCTTTTTGGGTTGTGTAATCTTATCAATGCATTAAGTTTTTAGGAAACTTCTATGGTTACACCATGGAACTGTACCGCCACTCATATATATTGAAAGGTGTATTCGACTGGTTTTCTAAAGTGGAATCTTTCTTTAATCCTATTGGGGTTGTCCTACAGGAAGGAGAGGACTTCTCGGAGAGGGAGTCAGAAGACAAAGCACCGCTGCTGCTGCTGCGGGAGAGCCAATCCTCCCGGGAGTGACTGTAGAGCATACTCAGCTTTTGATCAATGGGAAATTTGTGGATGCAGCTTCAGGTTGGTTTTCTGACCCAATCATGTTATTGTCTTTTTTAGTACGGTGTTTGCCGTTTGGTCCCTTTGATGGATAGTGTTGCAAGGAATGAATGCCCTTTGGTCAATTACTTCATCATCTATTAATCGCAGGGAAAACATTTCCGACCTTGGACCCAAGGAGTGGAGATGTGATTGCGCATGTAGCTGAAGGTGATGTTGAGGATGTAAACAGAGCTGTCTCTGCTGCTCGTAAGGCATTTGATGAAGGACCATGGCCAAAAATGACTGCTTACGTGAGCAATACCGTCACTTTTTTGTTTAACTTGGCACATGTTTTTGTTTAAATCTATTTCATGTTCAGACTTGCACTGGTGAAATAAGAAGTTATTAATGCTTGTGGTTTGATTTCCAGGAAAGACAAAGGATATTGCTGCGATTTGCTGATTTGCTTGAAAAGCACAATGATGAAATTGCAAAAATTGAGACTTGGGATAATGGGAAGCCTTTTGAGCAAGCTGCAAAAGTCGAAGTTCCAATGTTTGTACGTTTGATGCGCTACTATGCTGGTATGCAGTAGTTGTAGGCCTGCAAAATCTTCTATGTCTCTGCAGCTTTATCTAATACATTTTCTTGTATGGTTCCAGGTTGGGCAGACAAGATCCACGGTCTCACAGTCCCTGCTGATGGAAGCCATCACGTCCAAACATTGCACGAGCCAATTGGGGTTGCAGGTCAAATTATCCCATGGAACTTTCCTCTTCTGATGCTTGCCTGGAAGATTGGACCTGCATTAGCGTGTGGCAATACCATTGTCCTAAAGACAGCAGAGCAGACACCACTCTCAGCTTTATATGCAGCTAAGTTGCTCCATGAGGTAAATCCGAGTGATATGCCATTTGTTCAATATATTCAATTAACAATACCTCGCAACTTCAATACCCATGATGACTTTAAATGCTGTGAGTTAATCATCTGAAGATTGCTAATATTTTGAGTATCTTCTGTTTTAAGTCTGATCAAATTTTTTCAATGGCAGGCTGGATTGCCCCCTGGTGTTCTGAATATAGTCTCTGGTTTTGGTCCCACTGCTGGTGCAGCTCTTTCCAGCCATATGGATGTGGATAAGGTATGCAATGCACATGTTTAGATCTTCAATTTACATGTACAGATTTTAATTCAACAGAGATTCAGGGTCATCGCTCTTTTAGACAGTTATATGAATTCAGGCCCTGATTGCCAGTGTCACATTGTAGCCATAGGTCATAGGTGATAGAACAGATTTATAGCGGGCACAATCATGGATTAGAAAAATGAGTGGACTACAAAAAAAGGTACTGATGACTTTAAAGAACAATGAGAGCAGAGGAATATCTTCATCCCTAAATATAGGGCCACATCTCTAGCACACAAATAGATTTTTCAAATAAAAAAAAAAAAAAGGCCGTCTTCTGGGATAGCTTATTGCTGTTTGTAGGACGTTTGAATTTCTCAAGGTACTCAAACCATTTCTGTTTGCAGCTTGCTTTCACTGGCTCAACCAGTACCGGAAAGATTGTACTTGAGTTGGCAGCCAGGAGCAATCTCAAGCCAGTGACATTGGAGCTTGGAGGAAAATCTCCTTTCATTGTCTGTGAGGATGCTGATGTCGACACAGCTGTTGAGCTAGCTCATTTTGCTTTGTTCTTCAATCAGGTCGGTCCAGCACTAAAGCATTTTTTTTATTCTTTTAAATACACATGACAACATCGGGGGAGGGGAAAACTAGTGTTCATGCCAGCAAGCTACAATGGCTTTTGCAACACTTGTGAATCGATTGTTCCAACCAGGTTTTTGGAAAAGTGAAGTAAGCAAGTTGTTAAACATCTCATATGATTTTAGGGACAATGCTGCTGCGCTGGATCACGTACATTTGTACACGAACGTGTTTATGATGAATTTGTTGAGAAAGCAAAAGCACGTGCAATTAAACGTTTAGTTGGTGATCCTTTCAAGGCAGGAATCGAACAAGGTCCTCAGGTGTGTTTACATGTGATGCTTAACCTCGATATTCTTCATTCTTGTTATAAATTGGTGCAAATGGGACTGATACTGATTGTTTTCCTAAAAATATTAGATCGATACAGAACAATTTGAGAAGATCCTGAAATACATAAAATCTGGTGTTGACAGTGGAGCTACACTTGAAACTGGAGGAGAAAGGTTTGGCTCCAAGGGGTACTATATTCAACCTACCGTCTTCTCTAATGTGCAGGTAATGTCCCAGAACATTGAAATGCAAATTTGGGATTTAATACCTACATGACTCGCTGCTGTCCGTCTTTTGCTTTTGGAATCAAAATTGCAACATTTAAGTTTTCAAAGTTCAACTAATGTTACACTTTTACTATGTATCAGGATAACATGCTAATTGCCAAGGATGAGATATTTGGTCCAGTGCAGACTATTTTGAAGTACAAGTGAGTAGTGAAATCTTTCTACAAGTCGTTTACCTGGGTTTTATTTCCTATACCAGCATCAAGTTTGGAATTATCTGTTTGCAGGGACCTTGATGAGGTAATAAAGAGGGCAAACGACACTCACTACGGCCTAGGAGCTGGTGTTTTCACACAAAACTTAGACACTGCCAATACCTTGTCCCGTGCATTGCGAGTTGGATCTGTGTGGATAAATTGCTATGATGTCTTTGATGCTGCTATCCCCTTTGGCGGATACAAGATGAGCGGCCAT
The DNA here is from genome assembly GCA_024138025.1 of Combretum micranthum. NCBI lineage: Eukaryota > Viridiplantae > Streptophyta > Magnoliopsida > Myrtales > Combretaceae > Combretum > Combretum micranthum. The sequence continues at coordinate 778,761 of JAMXBD010000060.1, read as the reverse complement.
GGAAGAGAAAAGGGAATATACAGTCTCTCTAATTACTTGCAGGTTAAAGCTGTGGTTACTCCTTTGAAAAACCCAGCCTGGCTTTGAATTCTGAGTATCTTCTCCATTTAGCCCTTTTTCACTTGTTAACATTGTTGAGGAATAAAGATGGTCTAGTTTGATAGGTTATTAAAATTACAGTTTATGATGACGGGCGGAATGACGACGACGACGACGACGACGACAATAACAATGTGATTATACTTTCTGTAATGATTTTACGACAGGAATGGTGATTATTTATGGATAAATTCACAGTTGTTAGTTGTTAATTGTGCTGCATATTCTTCTTTATTTATCCAACATGCATTTTATGTTACCTGGAATATGCAGTTTCAGCACATTGGGTTTTCGAACTTATCTGTGCTCAAACTGACCTAAGCTCTAGCCATAAGTAAAATGTTGTTTTAAGTTTAAAATAGGTGATAGTCTTAAAAGGTTTGGGACGATCTATGGTTAAGTTGACGATACCGTTTACTAAAAATTGTTCAAATAAATATAGTAATTAGGATATTAACTATTTTAGTAGCATGATCATCGTTGGGTATGATTCGAACCTTTAAATAGCCGATGGATCAGTCTTGTTAAAATTATTAACGAGATCATAGAATTTTTCAAAAGTTTGTATTGTATTTAATTTATTTAAATAATGCTTGAATTAGACCAGCTCTTAAACTGCTTTTAATAGCGCTGATCACATTTTTATATTGCAAACTTTTTTTTTTCCCCATCTTCCATTTAAATTTGGATCCAAATACCCATCTTTTCTTATGTGATCTTCCCTAAATATTTAAATTAGGATAAGCTGCAAATCCATAAATTATTGAGTGCAGAAAGTACACGTAAACTATTGATCACGTGTAAAAAGTACTTTGGACAATTTGACGCAAGCTTTCAAAATGCGACATAGTGCATCCAACATTTATGACCATACAAATTATACATGTACTTGTTTATAGTTTTTTAAAGACATGTTGGCTCAATGTTAGAAAAATTCTAGTCCAGTCATTTCTTTTTAAAGTGGCTTGTCTTATCGTTTATTTAATTGCTCCGATGCATAGTTAATTTGATGGTATCAGTAAAATAATCAATATATTAATTATTATATATCTTAGTAGTTAGATAATTAATTAGAGTATGATAGATTTTGCAGACATGATTATAGAAGTTTCCCTCAACCAATAAAAATTCATATTATGTCATAATTTTAAATTATAATTGCTAGAAATACAATGAAGACAATATCTCGGCGCCATGACATTTCCACCTGCCTAGTTTAAGAATAGTTGTTTTTGGCTTGTTCTTTTTCGAAAATTCTTGGTAATGAATTGACAATAATCAATACTGGTGTGTATCATATTTGACTAACTGGTTTTTGATGGAAACCCTAGAACTACTACGTTTCTAATTTATCAAATAAAGCCATTATTTAACTGTAATACTTTCTTTAGGAGGACATTTTAGGGGGTACCTTCCAAATTCCTCTTATTTATAATTCAGTTATCCATTTATGATGCAGTTTGCTCCCGTTTAATAATTACCATTTTTAGTTCGAAAGGGTAGGGGTGGGAAAAAATCAATAAAATCGAACCAAAACCGAAAATCCAATAAAAAAATATGATTAATCAGTTCATTGGTTTCGGTTTAAGATAATGGTTTTTATCTTTTTAATTTCAATTTGAGTTTTGGTTTTGATTTGTACCCATGAGAAATTGACGGTTGACGATTGACGGTTGACGGTTGACGGTTGACGGTTAACCGTTAAAAAACTAATAATTCAAACATTTATATTCTAATTATTATGTTGTTGTGTAATTGTGTAATATTGTGTTAGAGTTATATTTCTAATTTGTTGGTTTTATATTTATTTAACTTATTGATTTTTAATTTTTTAATATAATTGTGATATTTAACTTGTTAATTTATAATTTTTAAATGTAATAATGAAACAAAAGGGTTTAAATTTTTATGAACCAACAGAAAATATGATTAACTGTAACTTTTTGTTAACTATTATATTAAATGATTAAAAACCATAAACCTAAAATATTAATAAAAAAAGGTTAATTGGTTAAGTATTAATATAATAGATTCGTTTAGGTTTAAGATTTTAAAAATCTAATTATTTTGATTTGAATAAAAAAAAAAAAAAAATGATTAACTGATTAACCGAATTACATCCGCCCCCACCATGGGAAATGCACTTAATCCTAAAATTCCTCTTTAAAAAAGGCCACTAGTCCTTTATGTGTCACGCAGGGAATGTTAAAGCCTTTCACGAAGACATGACATTTATGCAATTATTTGACAAGTTACCACTATAAACAAAAATCCAATGAAGTTGCTTGTTGGTGCATTCCATTTCATCAAAAAGCCAACCAACAAAAAGCCAACCACCATTTTGATTTGACAGGTAAATGACACCAATATAATTTTGGATAAAAGCTTTCTTTAGACGTATGTGTTTTCGCCCGCATTGCCTATAATATGAAAATAAGGAATTTTTAAGGTTCCAAGTGAAATTGATTTTGAAAGAAATAAGTAAAAATAAATAAATAAATAAATAAGAGATTTGATTACAATTAAAAATAATATGAATCATTTATTGATATAATAGGATCGGTCCCATTATAACCACTATAAAATTATAAAATTTTTCTTAAAATAAATATATCTTTTATTTTTAAACGTCTCATATATTTTTATGAAATCGAAAAAACTAAAATCTTCTCCACCTCTTATAATAATGATAAGAATAATAAAAGGTTACAAAAAATATTATAGTAAATTAGTTTCAAAAGTGTTGTATTCATCACTTGAATTTATTCTTTCTAGTATTTTGTACCTATTCCTTTCCTAAAATCTATATGCTCTTTTCACTTACAATCTCATTCATTTCATTTGGTAATTTAAATAATTTCATAAAATTTATATACCTATAATGTGGATACCACATCTATTAATTTTTAAATACTATATTTTCATCATTATCATGTTATATACATATGTTTTACAGTTACTCTATCACTTTTAGTTAGAGGATATTTGTTGGCTTCTAACTACTCAATATGATTAAATTAATAATATAATATTATTAAACACATTTCAACATTTAATATAACAGATAATAATATTAAATTATTCAATAAAAAAGCTAAAAAAAAATGCTAGTAGGCATGGCCGCCTGTCCCCGATGGTAGTAAAGAGCTATTCTTGAATTGTGTAACCACAATAAGGTGATTAGTGGGAAAAAAGAAATTGAAAAGTATAATCTTAAATACAATTTCTCAAGATTTGGTCAAAATTCTCTTTTTCTTTTATAGATAATTTTTAAGAAGGTTGCTCAACCTACCTATAATGAAACACCACAATTCTACAATAGGTGGTAATGTGACTGGTTATATGCCTTTTAAGGTTACTTTTTAAAACTTTTTTTTAAATGTTTTTTTCTTTTTTACTATATTATATAATTGAATATAATTAATGGCATTATAAAGTAGATGAACCAAAAGCTAATACTTGTTTTTGTTTTTTTTTTCCCCTTTCTTTTTTTCTTTTTAAGGAAGGGTAACAAGCATTAGTGAATCATAAGTAAACCAAACGTAAAATGATAAAAGTACAATTACAAAAAGTAAAACTCCCCTTAATATCCCACCAAAAAAAAAAAAAAAAAATTTACACTCCTTGTAATATTAAGTGCGAGAAGTAAACTAAAGGTTTTCAATTTACCTAAACTCAAGTACTTTATGTTGCATGAAAACTCAACTAAATCTATAATATATGAATAATTGCTCTATATAAATATAAATATATATATATATATATATATACTTTTACCAACTTCACTTATCTCAACATATACTTTTGAAATATTTATTCTATACACAATTAGTTCTCTCTCTTCCATATATTCTCTCATATATCTGTTGACAATATGTTTCTATACTAGCATGCATCACATCTACAATACATGCACAAAATTTTAAATTCACTAAATCAATGAAATTTAAAGCGTAAAAGAATTAATCAATCAATCTATACAAATGACCGTGAAGATCAAAATAAATTATATATAGACTATCTGTGTAATGCCTATAAAAAAGAATAACGTATATCAAACTAACACATTACAAAAATATTTATTAAAATAGTCCGAAAATATGTTAATGACATTCAACTTTTTGTATTGAGGAAGACACCATTGCCTATTGTTGACCGTCATTTTCCAATCGGGTCCTAGGGTCCATGTTCAGCCCCCACCGTGGACCTAGAATATATCTTAGGAAAGAGAAGAACCCCAACGGATGTGCTTTTACACAAAGAATAAGAGCCACCACAATGTTGGACAAGCAGCGCACATGATCAAATTTGGTAAGAAAGTAAGTAATACAGATTGGAGAATCTGCATGTTTTTGTAGATCTAGCGGTATAATGCAATTTAAAGATTTGTAATACAATTTTGGATTTTTATGATTTATTTAAAACTAAAATTTAAAAGGATAATGCTACAAATGATACCTAAACTTTAGTAAAATATACGAGTAGGTATCTAAACTTTTAAAATGGTTAATTTAGTATATGAAAAACTTTGAAATTGATTGGTTTAGTATTTGAAAAAACTTGATTGAGATATTATTAGTATGCATGAAAAGTTCTTTTAGGTATTAAATTTGTTAATCTCAAAGTTTAGGTACTAAATTGATTAATTTTAAACTTTAGGTACCTAATTGTATATTTTATCAAAATTTAAGTACCATTTGTGATATTAATCCAAATTACAAAGATATAAACAATCTATCAATAGGTATGACTCGCCAAAAAAAAGATCAAACTAGTTGTTCCAATCAATCAATATGACACACAAGTAAATGAAACAACAAAGAATAATCCTAAGGAAGAAAACTCAATATTATTCAAAAAAGCAATTGATCACAATCAATGTCAAGGATAACAAAAGTTGATAGATAGTGTTAACATAACCCTTCAGAACCTTATATACTCCCACAAGTTGTGCAAGAGTAATAATGGAACAAAAAAGTCAAAATAAATATAACAAAAAATTTAAAAATAAGTAACCAAAACAAGGCAAGCAGACACCCTGCTTGGCACGGCCGTGCATCGAGTCGTATACTCCTCTATCACACAATTAGACATCAAAACAAGTCATGCCTCAATCGAGGGACCCTAGTCACGGTCCTTGGCACGACCATGGCTTTGCCCGTGTTCTTTCAACTTCTAATACTCTTCAGCGACAACATTCTCATGGTCGTGTATACAGTTGTGTCTTTGAGTAGGCGTTTGGGCACAAGCATGCATTAAGCAATGTGTGCCTCTATAGCCTACTTCACAAACAGGCAAATTACACCATAAAATCATATTGTTTAAAGGTAAGATCATTTGATATCACAACGTTTCAAGTAATTCATTTGATATCATGACGTTTGGAAAAATGGATCAATTGAGGTCACCATTGAAACGTGTTAACATGAGAAATTTTTATTTGAAACTCAAATGATCTGCTACATTGTGACATGTGTCAATGATGACCTCAATTGATCCACTTCCCTAAATGTTGTGATCTCTAATGAACTATTCGAAACATTGTAACCTCAAATGAATTTACCTCCAAATGTTGTGATCTTCCGGTGTAATTTATTTCTTCACAAGCTATCTTGGACATAAGCTTGAGCTTCAACATTGGTGAGTTTTGCTTCAAGTCTTACCTTTCCTCCATGCTTCAACACACAAGTTCATGCCTAATAGTAAAGTGAAACATATAGCCCTGCAAATACCTCATCTCATCTTCATTCGATTCATCTATAATGATCCATTGACCTAAGTTCATCAATCGTCCTACACTCGATTGTGTGATCAATCTAAATGAACCATGATTCCTATTATCTCCTTGAGCTTATGAAGATTTGTCCTCAAATCTTGTTCAAATTCATTCGAAAAATAAGTGATAAATCCACTACATTGAAAGTAATTGAAATGCCTCTAGAATCATCTAGCAAAACAACTTTATAGGCATTGTCATTGACTCGCTCAACTATCTCGAATGACCCATCTACTTGAGGTTCTAATTTTTGCTATCTCTTCCTTGGAAATCAATCTTTCTTAAGGTGAATCCATAACAAATCACCATGCTCAAATTCAACTTCCCACCTACTTTTGTCTCTTCTTTCTTTCACCCTGTCACTTTGCCTTTGCAAACAGCCATATACTTGCTGATGTAACTGCTAAAGTTTTTTAGCATGTTCCAATCTACTTTGGCTATCATCAACAATGGAAGCTTTAAGAAGCAAATCTAATGATGTATTGGGATTAAAACCATAAACCACCTCAAAAGGCGATTTACTCGTCACACCATGGACCAAGCGATTATAAGCAAACATGAATCCCAATCCTTCATATTCTTCCTAATTGTGGCTCACAATGAGGATCTTAAAGTTCTATTCACAACTTCAATTTGCCCATTAGTTTGTAGATGGCATGTAATACTAAACAATGACTTGTACCCAATCTCCTCTACAAGGTCTTCCAAAAATAGCTCAAAAATTTTACATCTTTATCGAAAACAATAGACAATGGTATACCATGGAGCTTAACCACCTCTTATGAAAATAAATAAGAAATGCATCATCAGTTTTATAGCAAGGAATAAAGTGTGCCATTTTGCCAAAACTAATCTACTACTATCATAATTGAATCATGTCCTCTTGACTTCTAAACAGCCTTAGAACAAAATCCAGGCTCGAATCTACCCATGTTTTGGTAGGAATTGGTAATGGTATGTACAACCCTTGCAGTTCGCTCCTACTCTTAGCTCTCTTACAAGTAGAACATCCCATAATCACTCTACGAACATTCCTAGCCATGCTAAGCCAATAAAAGTGCTCTTTCAATGCATTAAGATTGCAATGGTTACTAAAATGCCTTGAAAGTCCACCACCATGTGCTTCTCTAACAAGCGTTTCATGCATAGAGTTATATCAAATACATAACTTCCCATATTGAAACAAATAGTCATCGATCATATGATAAACATTCATCGATCTTCCTTCATTACAAGCTACCATAATAGATGCAAACATTCTATCCTTGGAATATCGCCCCATAATATGCTCAAAACCCTACAACTTAGCTTGCATAGAATTCAACAATTCAACCCATCCCACATACCGCTTGGACAATTTACTTTAACTCCTCAAATACTTCAAAGACTCATGGTTAGAAAATATAATGAACTCTTTAGAAAAAAGATAGTATTGTCATATAATAAGAGCTCGAATCAAAGAATACAACTTAGTCATAGCTATTTCATGTAGCTTCTCACTAAAGTAGGCAACAGGGTGCCCCTCTTGTATAAAGACCACACCTATTCCAACATTGGAAGCATGATACTTAAGCTAAAAAACCTTGCTAAATTCTAGTAGCATTAGTATAGGCAAAAATTCAACTTTTGTTTAATCAACTCAAAGCTTCAATTAGTTATGTGGTTCTAATAAAAAGGAAGCCCCTTCTTTGTCAACTTTGTGAGAGGTGCTACAATAGTGTTGAAGTCCCTGATAAATCTCCTATAAAAAGCAGTAATTCAGTGAAAACTACTGTAATCCCCAGGTTTTAGCCATAATAGGAGTTAAAAATTTAAAAATAATTAGAATTTAAATCTAATCTTTTGAAAAACAATAAATGTTTTGGTAGTATATAAATTAACATCTTTTGGTAATATAATGTGTTGTTGTGCATACATTAAACAGGTTGTGATTTTTCATATTTTATAAGTAAACATTTTCCAAAAGTACCAAAAATTATTACAAGCTATCATAGCAAGTTATAAAGCATGGACATGTTGTTCTTTCTCTTAAATAAAGTTTCTTTCATTAAATTCTGAAATAACAATTCTCAGCTAAACCATACTTATTTTTTTTTATAAAAAAGAAAAATAATCGGAGATTTGAAAGTTTACATAAAATCGGATGTTATTGTTATTTTTAGAAAATCAATACTATATTTTCAAAATTTACTTTTCTAAAATACTCTCTATTACCCTAAAAAAAATCATTTCTTCCAAACACTCATATTTTTTGCTTGAAAAACCCCAAGAACGTATTTACAAGCTACACAATCAGTGTTTTGAAAACGAAGAAGTGAAGTATTCTTGAAGAGCACGATAAGTAACTTGATTTTACCCTATTTTTAAAAAGTTACAAAAAATATCTTTGTTTTAGCTTGTTTTTAAAAGTTACAGAAAGTATCTTTATTAAATACACCAATACATGTGCACATTTCATCATTCACGTGTGAAATATCGTTTTTAGCGGATATCATTTTTAGACTCATGATGTGCTGGTTTCAAAACGTCACATACTGGTTTAGCAAGAGCTTGATGATGTTGCGGCTGTTACACATATAAATCAAACTGTATTAAAGTAAGAAGAATTCTAGATGCATTCGAAAATCATGCTATGACAAAAATGCGTGTTTAAAATCATAGGAGATTTTCTTTCTTTTTTTTCTTTTTTAATTACAATAGATGGATTCTTTTATAGAATAACAAGAAAAGCTTAAAGAAAAAGGAAAGAAAGAAGAAGAAGAAAAAGAAAAATTCTTTTAGTATTTTTCTTTGTCGAAGGACATAGTTGTTTAGACATGAAGGTAAATATCTGAGGTTAGTTTTAGCTTAGTAATACCAAATTGATTTATAGTATTCACTACTCAAATGGATTTAGAAATTGACAAAGAATATCAATCTGTTATAAAAGCAGACGTTATTGTTAGTCTTAATAGACTCGATTTAATAACAATTAGTAGTGAGTAAACAAATGTGGTATAAGTAGAGAGAGGAAAAAGAGAGAGAGAGAGAGATAGGCAAGTTACTGTTTTAACTAAAAATTAATAAGCTAGGTAATAATTATATATGTTTTGATAGGTTTTTGTAACTAATCTCTTTTGAGGATATTTTGAGAAATAAAGAAAAGACACCAAACCTACCCCTTTTCCCACGCCTAAATATCTCTCCCCTATTTCGTTTTAATATTACGATATCTATCTATAATTCTATATATAATATATATTTATTTTATTATTCGATTATATTAAGGGAAAAATTCAAATTTGGCACTTGAAATTTGCCCCCTTTTAAATTTAGTATCTAAAATTTGAAAGTAATATACCATCCCCAAATCTATCAAATCCATTTATAATTCATACCCTAACTTTGTTATGCAATTAATTGTAAAAATGGATAGAGTTGAGATAGTTCACTGTAATTAAAGATGAGGTATTAAATTAATATTTTTAAATCTTGAGTAATTAAGTTAAATTCAAAAACCAAATGTGACATTTACCTTTATATAAGGCCTTCCATTATTTTGACCCAATTAAACCTATAAAAACTTATTGGACTCAACCTTTGTTTTTCTCCAATCAATTACCATCTATTGCAACTTTTGGAGAGGAGAAATGGAACACAAGCAACAAAAGACGAGAGCCTAATATTCATGCCACTCAACATGACCAACTTTCTTTAAACTATCCTTATGAAGTTCCTTGATTTATTAAGTGATCATATAAAAGTCTAACAATTATATAAGGAATGTCAATCAATCATAGATAGATCTTAATTTATATTCTCTCTTATAAGTTTTTTATGTAGAAAAACTCTTAATTACTCATCAACTCGAGGACATGTGCTAGTCACATAGTGATGGTATCCAAATAAATCATTTAAATTTAATAAATTTATATTTTTATACTATGTAAGCCCTTATATTAGTATATAGCATATACAGTGATTTACCACTATAGATATACAAGATTTATTTAGTACAATAAGACAAATGTGAATAGTACAAATAACTTATTTTTAAATATAAAAGACTTAAATTAGGTTATGAAGGATTTATTCAACTTGATACAGACATAAAAGAACCAGTGTACTGATCTTGATTTTGAATTTATGTTTTCGATAATGATGAAGATGTTGAGAAGTTTAAAAAAAAAGAAGGCCCGTATAACAATAATAAAAAGAAAATAAGTACTCATGATTTACGGATTATTCAACACATTTGTATTTTAACTATATTTTATTTGAATTTGATATGTTAATCTATTTATAAATAAAATTTTATATTTTTCATCTATATCCATTTTTTAATAAATAATATATTTAAAAATAATAAAAATAAGATATAAAAACAACCCGATAATACCAACTAAACAGTAGCAAAATTATATCAAAATTGAAGATTATCCCCTTTGAGCAGTCCATTTCTACTGTACATCATACTCTACACCTTTTTTCTGTAAACATTAAAAAAAGCGTTTCAGTACAGTGGACCACATGACGATGGTCAGATCGAAGACAATAATATTAAAAAAGATGTTACTAAATTTGGCACTTTCTGCATCAGCAGATTTGGGGTTTGGCATTTGGCTCATGGATACTGAATTTGTCATAAAGTTTTACTGATGGGCGCTGAAAATTGCATACCCTCTAAGGGAATCAAATTTTGTTGCTGACAAGATTGACAGTATGATGTACAGCCTAGAGGAAGATCATGGATTGCTTTTGTTCCTCCGGATTTTGCTCTATCACTGATCAGGAATGATAAAAATCAGCTAGGATTTAAAAGGATTTCTAGAAAGGTTTGCAATCACAAGTTTAGTATTGGATCCTTTTAATCATAATATGTATATAATATTCTCTGCTTTCTAGCTGGACTGTAATGAACTTAATGACCTCGTCCCCATATCCGTTTAATGCAAACATTTTCCACCTGAAAAAACATGTATTAATCTTTTGGGAATTCATATTCAAATCCTCCTCTTCCACATTTTTCATTATCTAATTGAAAATGATTGCAATATTATATGGCCAAAAGAAAGTGATTATGGATGAGGAGAAAATTTTATGATTCTTTTTAATTTCCAACGAGACAGGTCTCATGGGTTATTTAATAGTAAGATTATGGTTGGGTTATTTATACCCAACTATGATCTTTTCACTAAAATATTTAATAGGATAAATGTTACAAATAATAACTGAATTTTGATAAAATATTTAGTTAAGTACTTGAATTTGAAATTGTTTGGAATTGATCAATTTAATATTTGAAAAAAAAATTATATAGGTCAACTAATATCACGTAAATACTATTGGCATGCATAAAAAGCTTTTTTAGATATTAAATTGATTAATTTCAAAATTTTAAGTATTTAATTGCTTATTTTTGTTAAAAGTTAGATACCATTTGCAATATTAATTCTACTTAATATATTATATATTATATTCATTTAAATAATTAAACGATTTACTTTCTATAAACCGAAAGTTAAAAGTTCCCATAAATGAAGACATTATTTGCAGTTAGGTGGCATGTCACATGAGCTTACTTCGGGGCGCACTCACGGCTGAAACTTTGCTGCTGAGACAAAGCGACAAAGTCTTGTCCATCCAGTTGGTCCGACTAGGGATGGTCTCTTTTTTATTTTGCTGATACACAGCCCACCATTTCCATTTCTGAAAAAGTAGCCACAAATGGTGCATATCTGTAGTCTAGTGGGCATTTTCCTCCACAGGTTGCCCATTCTGACCTTAAGTTTTTTAAATTTTTTTTTATTTTTTATAATATTACTTATTAAGTATAAGTACTAACATTAGATTCTACATCAATCAAACACTGATGTGCCCTCAAATGAAGAGCCATATACAATAATATAGTAAAGGTATATAAAGTGTTAAAAAATAAAAATACAGGTATCAATGGTAAAACTTAAATCCTATAAATATTTATTTGAGAATCGTGTGGCACTACAGGATAAGTGCGCCATGAGTGTTGTATACATAATACATGTGCCAAACAAAAGGCAATTGGTAGATTATTTGGAATTACAAGAAATAATTCAATCCACAAATATCCATAACATAAATGCTCAAAAATAAAATTTATAGAAACTAATGCTGGAAACTAATTCAACACATTATGCATTATAAAACTAATAAAAAAATTTTCCTAAGTAGTTAAGAGAATTGTCATTGTACCACATCAGATCCCACACAATCATAGTGGTCCTGTAAACCCCTGAAAATTTCATAATGCTTAGAAAATAATCCAAAGAGTCAAACACCGGAATTGAAACCTTAAAAATCAAATCAAGTTAAAACTTAATTCTAAATAAGATAAAAAACGAGATTTCTTAATCTTGAGAAAAAAAGAACCCTAAAAAAAACAAAATGAAAAATCCAACTATCGGTTGAATCAACATCCGTACGCCAATCAAATCATCTACCCGATTCTTAAAACGCAAATCAAAACGATATATCCAAATAACGCTCGATAACAAAATGCTAAGATCTTAAAACCCTTGGTGAATTTTAGAATCAGAAATTTCAATTTTCACCAAAAGTCAAACTGAGTCAACTCATAACCTTACACTCAATTAAACGATCCCGAGAACTGAAAACTATTAAATAATCACAAATAAAATGAGACAAACCATAGATATCGAACTAAAAACAAACAACGATCAAAACTCCAAAATTATATCTTACAAATAACTCAAAAAAACTGGAAGTCAAACCGAAATCCTAAAAGTCAACAAAGCTTACAACAAACCCTAGTGTTTAAGATCCAGCAATGCTGCGCTCTTAAACCCTAAACAACGAGATGCAAATAATTATTGGTAATGGTTCGTAATAATATAGGAAAGCTTTAAAATATCATATTCGTAAAATTCTAATGTCTTTCGGATCCGAACAGGATCAGTTTTCAAAAACCGTGCCCCGATGTACCGGATGAAAAAAATATTCTATTAATACTAATAGACTCGTAAAAATATAAGGTTTTCAAAAATATCGGTTTTAGAATTTTTCGGTAGCTAAAAATTACAAATATCGCATTTATAAGCGTATTTTTATTACTACCGGTATTTTAATTGTTTAGTTTACTATTGAGGTGGCAAGTGGGTTAAACGGGCCAACCCGGCCCAGCCCACTTTGGCTCGTGGGTTAAACGGGCCAAAAAATTTTGGCCCACTTTAAAAACGGGCCAAAATTGCCTGACCCTAACCCAACCCACTTTAGTCGGTGGGTTAAACGGGCCAGCCCACTTTTTGACCCTTTTAACCCACCTACATATTTTGTGAGTTAAATGGACCAAGTTGACCAATTTAACTTATTTATACTAATTAAATAAGATATATATAATAAAAAAGAGAGTTTTATAAGGTTATATATATTAATGATTAATTTCATTATTATTTTAATTCCTTTTTATATAAAAATAAGTTTTCTAAAATAACTTATTAGATAATATATTTCATTTAAAACAATAATAATATATTTTATAAAATTTTATGGTGCATGTGCATCAATTTGTCATTCTTTGTCATAATTAACACATAAATTTAATCTCAAGTATAAAAAATCTCAAGAATAACCTTCATTAATACATATTTACCCTATAATTATTTATTTTATTTTTATAAAAGTGAGTTGGTGGGTCAACCCACTTAACCCGCGGGCTAGCCCACTTTGGCCCGTGGGTTAAGTGGGTTAGGTAAAATTAATCCACTTTTAAACGGGCTAAAAAAAACTAGCCCTAACCCGTTTTTAAAGTGAGTTAAACGGGCTGGCCCGTGGGCCATAGCTTATTTGTCCAGCTCTACTATTCATAGTACTTTTCTACTATTCATTACTATTCCTCTATCTCTACTTTTTCTTACTACCTATTTTTACACCTATATATCTATTTCTTACAATTTTCTTTTCCCATAAAAATTCTACACCACATATTACTAAACTTCTCTCACACTTTTTTTCTAAAATTAATTTTTAATCAAATTCCTCTCTCCCTCTATGCCATTTCCATCCACCCCTCTCTCTCCTCCCTCTCCAATTATTTTTTTTTCAATTTATTTAATTATATGTAATTTTCACTCCAAAATTTTATAAATACCCCATTCCTCCTTCATTCTTTCACATAATTCATTCGACTAACAAAACTCTTTCAAATTCACTACACAAACACTCTCCACAAAATTTTCCTCTACCAAAACTCTCTTTCACCAAATACTCACAAAATTTCTCTTTATACACAGTACAACTACCATTTCTCAATAACCACATAACCATACATTCACTACCATCTTCATACCACATAAACACTTTAGATAAAAAAATTCCTTCTAACTATTTATTTACTCATGTCATGTAACTTAACATGACTATGGTGTTGTTTTGAAACTCATATAAGTAGTAAAAGCAACAACATGTTTATGTTTTGTTCTTGCACATGAACCTCTTATTTTATTATGTTATGTTGATTTTATTATTGTTATAATGCTAATTTCTTATTCATATCTAACTAAATATATTTATGTATTTATATATAATCTTTAGAGCATATAAGCTCACTTATTATTTATTTAATTTCATGCTTTGCAATTTATTTATTTCATGCTCTTTCTTTAAGACTAGTATTTCTAATCTTAAACTTTTCCATATCAAGTCAAAACAACATTTTCTTTATTTTCTTTATTGTTTTTGGGACTAGTATATTCTTAATCCCGAGATGCCTTGATGAAGTTAAGGCTCCCAATACTTGACGGGGATACCTTGATGAAGCTAAGGTTCTCAATACTTGATATTTTATTATCTTGCTTATTATTATTTGTTTCTAGTATTTTCTCGTGTTCTTATTATTTTACATACTCATAATACTTGCATCTACATAATGATATTGTCTCAACTAATTTAAAAATAGAATTTTATTTTATTAAATGAACTTAAAACTAAATTTTCTATTATGTGACCTGCCACAAAATAATGAAGTTATTATCAACAATATAGAAATAGGGTAATACGAGTTTTCTCAATTTTTTCTCAAATAACAAAGATAACTTTACCAAGGAAACATAAGAAATGAATACTTTCTTTGTACATTATTGTAACCTAAGTTTTAGTAAAATAATTTGTTAATATTCAAAGTTTTTACAAAAAGTTTAAGAATAAACTCTTTTTAACTCCATAACAAAACTAAGAAACAAACTAGTTTTCAAAGTTAAGATGAATTCAACCCATAAAGTTATAAACCCACTTAGGAAAATAATGATTTTCAAGTTTCTAAAGAAGAAACTTATTTTCAAAGAATATAAATAAGATAAGATTAAAAACAAAGGATTTTATCAATAAAGATGATTCTTTTCAAAGGAAATAAAAGAACAAGTTTTAGAAAACAAAAACTTATATTTTAAATAATAAATATAAGAAGACAAGATTCATTTTCTAAAAACATTCTAAATATAACTTTATAAAAATGTTTTCAATAACTTAATACACTTTTGATAACTTTGATCTTTTATCATTAGAAGTAAAATTTATGAAAGATTAAGGTTAAAGAAAAATTTACTTGTTTCGGAAAAAGGAATGAAGAAAATAAAATAAGAATATACTCAATTATAATAACCTATGAAAATATAAAGTTTCTTCAAAATACTTGAAAAGAAATTTATTAAGTTAAGTTTTAACGCTTTAAAAAGAATTATTTTATGAAATAAATTGTTGACACACTACCATTAGAATTTTTGAATATAAAGTGAACTTATCTATATACTCAAGGGATTTATCAATCATATATATATATATATATATATTTTTTTTACTAAAGGATTTTTTTAATGAAGTTGAGTTAGGAAATGGTTTTGCAAAATCTAGAAATATTCATTTTAAATATATACCCAACGTTTTCGGAACCCAAATGACCTTATATGGCAAAAACAACCTTAGAAATGAATAGATCTTTTTTAATAGGTAGAAAGCGGTATATTATATGCGAAATTCCGAGTTAAAATAAGCAAGTTATGGCCATTTTAAATTGGAATTTCATTTTATGCGATTTCGATGAACATAGTGAAATAAAATTAGAAAGTTTAAGTAGGATTTCTACGAAAGACTCATCCCGGGTATTTCTCTTGTCTAGGTGACGAAGGATACGATATTACTTTTCCTGAGGATTACTACGACTAAAAAGATCGCGAAATGGACGAGTAAGTTATTCTTCTTAATTTCGTTACCTTACTTGTGCTTGTAAAGTAATGGCATTAGTATACTAAGAAAAGATAAAAATGGATATATATGAAGAATTGGGGGATATGTATATATATGTGATTATATGTTTATGCGTGAAATAAGAATTAAGAATATCACAACTTTAAACTGCCTGTTTAAATATTTTTGTTTACTTACTTGTATAACTGTTTATTATTTGCTAAATTGATTTATCACCCCCTAATAAACCTTAATAAGGTTCGGCTTAAGAAAAATAAAACACTCACGCATGGCATCCATTGAGTCACATCTCTTTCGGAAGGCTGCTACTCTTATGGGTAGAGTTGGATTGGCTGTTATTGTGCTATGACACTGGCCATGTTCCTTCCTAGAGAATCCAAATCGCCCAAGGAATGCGACTTTAGGTTCGAAACCGAGCCAACCGAACGCTTTGGGTGGGGACCTGGGGACTAGCAGTAAAAGAACGAGGATCTTCATCATCGATTCCCTAATCTTCGATACGAAGGGGTAAATCCATTCTATATATGGTTTCCAGATAACTATATATATTTGTGTAATCACGTGATTGTTGTATTATACGTATAGCATATGTGTGAGAATTTAAATGAACTTATTTGAAAACATGGTGCAAATGAAAATGAATATCTCACTAAGCTAGTTGTAGGTTATACCCCTATAGATTTTGTTGAAACAGGTATACCCGTGGCTTAAATTGAGGATCATGACGTTAAGGAAGTCATGGAAGGATGTTAAGCTTCTATGAAGGAAATGGAAATATAAAATGAAGTTATTTTGTAAGCTTCCTTATATGTAATGTATGCTATGTTAGTGTTTTAGAAATTCTAAGAAGTGTATTTATTTTGATTTGAAAACAATAAGAGGGATACACCCCTAAGAATCGTAAATTACCATGGTTATGTTTTATGATAAGTATTCTTCTTGCCTTGTCGCTTAATTATTATCAATATAAATTGTGCTACTTTGATACATTCCCTTGGTTGTGATGTACGCCTTGTACATGATATGGAAGCCTTTGCGTGATTGAGGTAGTCATTCCTAGGCTTTAGTATTGTATACGATGAACTGCCACGTTTAGGGCACCTCTCCAGGCGTGACAGGTCCCTATCATTTTTAACATCACTTTAAAAATATAAAGTAAGTAGAAACATAAAATACTAAATATTGCAAGCAATTACACGGCTTAATAATCTTAATGCACTATACAAAAAACAATTACAACAACTATTAATTAACTATAAAAAAAGGTTTAATGTCAAATTTGGTACCTCAACTTTGCCCGAAAATTCAATTAAATATCTAAAGTTTAGAAAGTTCAATTTCAGTACCTAAATAAACTTTTCGAGGTCCTTTTCGATATCTTTGTTAACATTGTTAACTCCATTGCTGATGTGGATATACGAACCAATCATAACATGACACATGTCATTCAACATGGCATTTTATCATTTTTATAATATTTTCGTTTCAGACCCACTCCCATCCTTAAGTTCTCCATCAGTTGATATTTCAAATTAATTTAAATATGCTTTCACTACTTGATAATATGTCCTTAAGTTCTTCATCAGTTGATATTTCAAATTAATTTGAATATGTTTTCACTACTTGATAACATGTAGAAGGTTTATTGTCAAGACTTCACCGATGTGGGACAACATATCACCTCATACATCAAACCTAACCCAGACGTATTTAATCTTCTTCCCCAAACAAAAGCACTCCCCAGACGAATTCAATCTTCTTCCCCATTGATTTTCTCTCTAACCCCTCTCTCTCTCTCTCTCTCTCTAGTTTCTCCATCTCTATCTCTACTAGAACCATATCACTGTATCCTCACTCTATATTCCGTCTTCTTCTTCATCAAATTCACTCCTCATTTTCTCTCTTTAACTCACTCTCTCTCGACCAAATGCTAGATGGCCACAGTTAATAACCTTCAACGGACGTCTGACCTCCAACTCCAACCATATCATCACAAGCATCACCATTGTGATAGGTCATACCATCAATGTCGAACCACTAACTAAGAGACCGAGCCAAACCTACAATGCAAACCCATCCACATCAAAGCTATCTTCATGGTACCATTTGCAAACTCAGACGACAACCCAACTCGGTGGTGAAGGTGTTCTCAATTCATCTGGGTTGTCTTCCCTGCAAAATCGATGGTTAGTTCGAACTCGCAAGGATGGTCAATCGTAGATGTGGGTCTTCTTCCTCGGCAATGGAGTAGGTTTGGTGTGGAGCAACATCAATGGAGGTTTGATGGCATGGGGGTTTGGTTTCTGGTGTGACTGGGTTTGAAGACTTCGTTGTAGAAAATGTGATCAATCGAGATTCTCTATTCCATAATAGCTTATACATGAAGACCAGTCTGATCTCAAGCTTCTTAGATCATTAGGGTACCACAAGCGTGATCTTGCAACTCTACTCGAAACAATAAAATGGCAGGTACACAACAAATGTTATCATAAGACTTTTTGGTGTTCTTTATTCAATTAGTTTTATCTGATTTTTAGTCTTACAAACAAGACAAAGACCCTCATTCTTTTCCTCATCATCTTGAGTCAAAATCACTATGGGAATATTTTCAACAATAAATTTTGAGGCTGGTGGCCTACGCACTAGGGCGAACTCTCCTTTTGTAAAATGCTAACCTAGATCTTGTGCATTCTATCAGCTTATCATGAACATGGATCTTGTTAAGGAGCTTGGTTAGATCTTCATATAAACTTGTAATTTCTGCTCAACGGAGGCGCAGCTCAAACTAAATACTCGACTAAACACCTATTATGTTCAGATTTTTTGCTTTGGTGTGGCCTTGCCCACATTTAGCTCGGTTGTGGTTCTCTTGAAGCTGCTCAAGGTCAACTTAAAAGCTCTAACTCAACTCCACATGGTATTTTGTAGTTCACTTCAGCACTCGGTTTGATAGCAGCTCAGGTCGGTCAAGCTTGGAGAGTTCGAAATGCTTTGTTTTGATGCGTGTTTGGTAGCTCCATTTCAGTAACAGAGAACTCAGAGACTTAATCAGTTTAACAGCTCAGTTGAGTTTCAATTTTACTCGGTCAGGCCTCTGTCATCTGCAATGCTTGGCATTTGGTTTGTGAGACACTCATATTGGCATTCGAAGACTTAAAAAAACTCTTGGCTGCTGTTGTTAGTTGCCCCGATATGTTCTTACTTCGACCAAATCATTGGCATTACCATCATGATGGAGTTTGAGTTCCATAGAGAGAGATAGAGGATAAGGTAGAGAGAGAAGGAGTTGGTCCGCACATGCTTAAGGCACACAATGACATTATTGATTTAGAATTTGTTCATAAAGTTCATGTGTTGGATTTTGGGTTCAGAAGATGAAGTTGATGTTTTTTGTTTGTATTTAGCTCCACATGGAAAACTATTTGGAAATTAGACTTGTATATAACATAAAATTTGATCAAACATGATCAAAGAGAAAAGGACTTTGGGAGAAATATGGCTCCCAGTCTAGGGGGTTTGGGCTTTGGTTATGAATTAAAAAGTTATTAATAATATTGATTATTACAAAATTAAAATTAATTATAATGAAAAAATAGATAAAAATTAAGACTTTGCCACGTAGAAAATAAAATATGAATAAAAACTGATGAAAATGCCATGTTGGATGACACGTGTCACGATGTTATTGGTCAGTATGTCCACTTAGCAATGTTATTAACACCGTGAATAGAGGTACCGAAAAATGGTCTCAAAAAGTTTGTTTAAATACTGAAATGGAACTTTTTAAAATTCAGGTGCTTAATTGAATTTTCAGGTAAAGTTGAGATACCAAATTTGACATTAACCCTACAAAAAAAATTCAATTGGAACTAACTCCCAATCTCCATTTGAGGGGGAAAAAAGGAAAGAAAACCAAGGACCTATGGTCTCATTCTTGCACTAGAGCTTTTACAATTAGTGTTAATGATTAAATTATTTAACCCTAATTTTTATTTGGATCTAACTTTCTAGGCTAAGGTGACAGGGTTTAAAGAGTTACATCCAAATGTGCTTGGATGATTAAGAGAGATTTGGCATGGTTAGCTTGAATTACAGCCCGTTGGAATTGGCTTACCCAATTCCAACCTTTTTCAAATTGGCTCACACACACTACAGATAAAGACCTTAATGAGTTTAGGTCCATAAAGGAAGCCCACTTCTATATCTATTGTAAGAGAAACCCATCCTATCTATTGGTCATTCATCTCATTTGATAGATGACATTGACGGTTAGATTCATTATAAATATCACTAGTCCCCATCTAATTTGGATAAGGAAAATCACGTAGAAACATCATCATATTGCTAGATTTATGTCTTGGTGAATTAATCAGTTGTCTCAATCAAGAATAAATATTAATTCATCATACTTAGTGAGATTGATACTTTTTAGTTCCCTCACTTATCACACATATGTTAAAACCGACTAAGATTATTTACTTCTCCTCTCTAAACAATCCTCTCTTGATCATTCCTTATACGTGTTGTTTTTCTTAGATCACATGTAACGCGACAATCACGCGATATACACGTGATGACTGTAATCAAATCCTTACACTTACAAATAGTAACCATCTATTTGAAACAACCCCTCGCCCCCCAACAAGAGATGGGCATGGCTTGGGAAATTGGCATACAGGTACCAAGCATAGACATTGGTGCAAGTTCCATAAAATTTTAGAAAAACAGTATGAGCAGCTTAAATTCCTAGAAAGTTTATAAGACAAATCAACCTAAAAGTTTTTTTATTTTTACAAATATTTTCCTTGGTATCACATAGAATAAAGTAAAAGGGTATACACATCAAAATGCATTAATTTTCTTATAACAATTAGATGGTTGAAAAATAAAATATCAATATTTTATAAAATGGATCAAAGAATGATTATTGTTATATAAAATAGTGCAAATAAGAAATTTTCTTTTTTATCCATTTTGTCAACCATTTAAATATTGATCTTTTGTTTTAACGTTGATCTCATATTTGACCCATTTTGAGAATTATTAATCTTTTCTTCAAATTTAAAATGATGATACCTTATTTGAACTAATCTCTTAAGCATTAATATTTTATGTGATTTTCAATAAAATTAAACTATTTAATAATCCATTTCATAACACAACCTTTATGTGACAATAAAGCATATCCATTGTCCATGTGGATGATAATAATCTAAATCCTGTCATAAAAATAATTTATCTTCTCTGGGGAACGATTAATTGAATCATCACATCACCTAAACTCTATTTTTTTTTCTTTTAAATCTTGGTTTAAATTGATTTCACAAATTATTTACAATTAAAAAATAAATCCACACCTACGGATCTATCTTGATCAAAGCTGTCCATTGAGACGTCTAATCAAACCAATAATGGGTCAGCGATCATCTTTTCCTAACATGAACCAATATACGAATTAATCGGGGTCCCTCCCATGCCGATCTGATGGACTTTGAGGTCTTTTATATGATTTTTCTTGTAAAAGTCCAATTTTCAATTCTTCTATTGCTTAATCCATCCATTAATGCAATTTTTGCCAAACATATGAACAATCAATGATTATTATCCCAAAACCGTAAATAAGTTTTTATCTTTGGATCAATAACTCTCTAAATAATTTTATTCTCTCCTTCGATTCCATTCAACATTCCTTAAATCTTAGTTTATTTACTATAATCTCGTATTAGAATAGTCATATATCCCATTCTAGATACTTAATCTTATATAATAATTCATCAATAATAATTGCAACAAAATCTAGTTTTGTTCTTCCTTAAATGTAGATCACAACAGTATCACATAAAATAAAATAAAATCTAGTTAATATTTGTTCCACTATTGAATAGTTATTATAAGCCAAATAAAATAAGTAATCACCATTTAAATAAGAAATATGAGGGGACACAAAATGAGCAATATCCTAACATTGTAAGTTATATTAGAAGTTTTTTTATAACCAATTGCAATTAAAAACTTCATGTTTTCATGAAAAATCAACCAATTCGCATACACCCATATATAAATAGATTGATTAAATTCTTTATATTTATATTTTTATACTATTTAAGTCCTTATATTATTATACGAGTAAGTTACATTGATTACCATCGTAAACTTTGTGAAAAACATCAACACCCCAGTTTTTAAAAATACAACAAATTCCTCCCATGAAAATGCCAATATCATGATCACACGACATATTTTAGTCTTGGAAAAAAAAAAAAAAAAAAAAGCCTAACTTGTAATAGGTTTTAGTCAAGATAAATAATCGCAAAAGCAATCAATACTTTTTTCTTATTTTTTCCAAGATTCATCTCTATTTATTTTAATTGTTTCATGACATGACGATGTCTATTTGTGCCATGTCAGTATTGCATAGGGTAAATTGATAAAAGTTTCAAATTACGATATATATTAATCTAAAAACAAAAAAGCTATGTGTAATAAGTTTTAGAGAAAATTAATATTAGCAAAAAAATAAATATTTTTTTCTTAAAACTTGTCTTAATTTAATTTGATTGTTTTATTATTTTATTTAGTTAATATGTATAGAATATAATAGTATATAACATTTAGATAAAATCAATTTAACTATACATAAGGTGATGGCAGGACGATTACATATAGATAGCATGATGATAATATGACAATGGCACGGTGATGACATACAAGTATTTATGTGATGATAGTATTGATATTGACATTTTTAAGGGGGCATTTGTTGTATTTTCAAAAATAGAGGTATTAATGTTTTTTATAAAATTGATAGGAGTGATTAACGTAATTTACCTTTATTATATCCATTTGTTGATGGCTATAAATGTAAAATATTTATTCAGTATACAAATATAAAGATTTAAGCAATTTATTTAAAATATAAAGGACCATTGTATTATAAGGTATTTAATTAAACTCAATAAAATTGCTGAAGAATCATATAATAAGTTTAATATACAAGAATGAAGATGAAATAAAATTATAATTTTTCTTTAATAATTGGAAGTTTGTTTAGAATTGGAATCTACAACTAGGGAATTTGTTTCCCCCTTTTGAATGTGGAATTCAAATTCCATTCTTCTTTTTGAATATAAAATCCTGACTTGTATTTCCCTTCAATACCTTTTTAATCCTATACATATTTATTGCCAAAGTCACTTTTAACAAACACCGCTATATATGCACTTCATCTCATTTTGTAATACTAAACATAAAAATAATTTATTATTTCATCACTCATTTTGCTTTATTCATTTCAATCCATTCAATTCCATACTATTTTTGTGTACCAAATATATTACTAGTATATTGATGCTGATTTTTAAGACTATGTTCAATAAAACTAAAGCGAATTGATATGATGCTAAGAAGTTAAAAGACCATTTATAAATAAAAAAAAAAAAAAATCATCTTAGAAGCCATATTGCATCATATCAAAGCTGAAGATCCTCCATGAGCATTCAATCTCCACTATAAAATCACACTATACACTTTTCCCGTAAACTTTCAAAATGAGAATCAATATAGTGCGCCAAAAGAATGATAATTGTCCGATCCTTGTATAGGAAATCATTAATACAAAGTAAAGAATTTACTAAATTTCGCATATCAACATATATTCATCTTTTGGGTATTATATTCCACCAATCTCAAACCCTCCCTCTTCTACATTCCTCATGATCCAATAAAATAAAAGAAGAGCTGTGCTATTACCCGACCGACATGGATACGATTGATTTGAGGAGGACATCATTTGCATTCGGGTGGTAGAACCTTAAACCTTGAAGTGTCCTTGCAATAGGAATAAAACATGAGCTTACTTCTGGCCCAACTCAGGGCCGAACTTTGCTGCTGAGACAAAGCAGCAAATTGTTGTCCATCTACTGGGTCCGCACTTGATGGGCTTTTCTTAGAACAACTAGGGACAGTCTCTTTTGGACCTGCTGATACACAGCCCACCATTTCCATTTCTGAAAAAGAAGCCATAAATGGTGCATATTTGTAGTCGACTGGGTATTTTCCTCCGTGGGTTGCCCATTCTGACCCATCCCAGATTGTTGCGTATAAAGACATTGGTTTTGATGGATATATGGATGGGAAGGCTGTCTCATACGAGAATTCCCTGACCGGGATGTTGTCGATAAAGAATCTGCATCATGGGTCACATTTTCAAGGTTAAGCTTCCTTTACTACTTGTTTACGTGGAATAAATAAGGTTGTAATAAAATTACGTTTAATAAGAAATAAAATAGAGTAATAATAGAATTTTTAATTATTTATCTTTTTATTTAAATGAGGAAACTTAGAAAAAAAATCAATTTTAACATTCAATTGCTATTGATTATATTGAGTAATTAATGACTATATGATATTTTTTTTAATATTTTTTTTATGAAATCACTGTTACAGTCAACTAAATATTATAATAATTTTTCATAAAAAATAAGATTATAATGAAGTTATTATTATAATAAAGTTAACGAGCACTTAATCTTATATGTAAAGTAGGAAAAATAATTAGAAATTAGGCATGTTGTGTCTAATTCAGAATTTTTGAGTAAAGTACATCCAAGTTGGGACTTTATTGAAGAATACATGCGTTTTGCATACTTTTACATAAAACAGCATAGGTATTATGTATATAAAGGTAAAACAAAAATATGAGTCAATTAATTACATATACAGATTTACTTTCTCAAATTTCAGTGTCTTAAATATGTTTCCACCAATCATATACATATATTCAACTTAATAAACTGAAATTCACAATTATATATTAGTTTTTAGTTCAAATTTGTATATATAATTAATAGAAATATATCCTATTATAAATTTTAACTAATTTGAAGAGTACGAAAACAAAAGTCACCGCCATACAATTTTGGCAGGAAATTGTTATAGCCGAAAAGTTAGATTTGCTACCGCCCAATCCTACGTCCTATCCTACCCACAGGCCACTTTTGTCCATACTTATGCTCCCTCCATTATGTCATTGGTGCAGAATGCCTTTTTGTTTTCGCAAATTGAGGATTAACCGAAGGTAGAAAGTATCCACTCAACAACTCTAAACTCAAGTTCATCTAATAATCCTCAGGTTTAGAATTTAAAGTTTAGACATGTTTAGATTATTTGATTTTTATTTGTATCTTATATATATTTAATTTATATTTATATTTTATCTGTTTGATTGTTAATAAGCAAAAATATATATTTTTTATTTATTTCTTGACAAATACATATTTGAAAAC
The DNA here is from genome assembly GCA_024138025.1 of Combretum micranthum. Taxonomy (NCBI): domain Eukaryota; kingdom Viridiplantae; phylum Streptophyta; class Magnoliopsida; order Myrtales; family Combretaceae; genus Combretum; species Combretum micranthum. The sequence goes on along the minus strand of JAMXBD010000060.1, from coordinate 753,366 downwards.
GATAAAAATAAGATATTAAAACGATTAACAAAAGATGATACAAACAGACTCAAGCTCCATAAATTACTCAATTAATTAAGATCCACTTAACTATAATCAAATAGTGTTTAGGGTAGTTTGTAATTATTTTTAGATCACTTGAATTCCTTCCTACTTAGAGTGGAATATTGTCTATATTGGACATTGTACGCATATAAAATCTATGGGGGATGACATTAATTTCTTCCAAGTAAATTTACTTACACAATGTGATGGGCGTTCCAAATGATACTGTAGTAATGGTATGCTTGAGTAGGATCAAACCAGAGATAGAACTTCTCTTCTCTCCCAGTTTTAACACTCCCATCAGCATATACATTTGTCTGGAACCCCAATCATTCCTCTTGTCATGTCCAAGCAGCTCTATGTCTATCTCATCATGGTTGTGTGGGTAAGTATCTGCATTTGACAACTGCAAATGTATACATATACCTTAATTGTCAGTTCTACTGATTAAATAAATAAGAGCACTAGTCTTTATAAAATTAAATTAAAATAAAAAAAACTACTTATCAATATCACGAGAAAAAAAATTTCCCATTCTCTAATGCTTACTTTTTTTTATATAAAAAAATATATAATTGATATTTAAAAGTACATCGTATATAAGATGAAAAGATTTATTGAGTATTACACGTCATCGCATGTATAAACGATGATGAGTAATGAAATTTTGACACATAGATGGTGTTTTTATAAAATATGGGCAATTAGTTATTTAAAAACTACCAATACCGCTACTTTGTATTTAAACATGGTTAGTATTTACTCTCCGTATAAAACGGGGCAAAGAAACGTTAGATATGTAGTATAGTGATATTTGGATAACTCATTTTTGTTAATATGAAATAAAATTATAAAAATAAAACTCACATAGAAGGCAATTACGACCCCGGAGGAAAGACCAGCAGGAAGCTTTATAGCAGAGCTGAAAAATCCATAGTGATATTTATTATGTGAAACCAACCCAGATCCTGAAACATTAAATACATTGAAAAACTAAATTCAGACAGAACTTCAAAATTCACTATAGTCAATCCATACCCTTTGGAATTATGGACAAAAACAAAGAAACCCACCTGAGGATTTATTGAGAGCAAGATTGGCATAAGACCCATTACTTAGAAATTGAATGTTGGAGGCTCCAAAAGATGTAGAGAAACCTTGGTTGATCGAGACATGGCTAAATAAATCTGTCAAACGTGGGACATTTGGTGCCGTGTAGCGCCTGCTGTGTGAAGAAACAACAATTGTCATGCAAAAGATGAGGAGAAGTTGGAACGTGAGTGACTTTTCATGTAAAAATGCCATAATCAGCTATACTCAGAGCTAGTTACTACTAAGTTACTTCACTTTGTATGTTAGATAGAATTATGGTATGAATCAAAGTACAAGGGCAAGTTTCATACCTTAATATAGGTATATAAAAGGCACTTGAAGGAGGATTTAGTCCTGAATTCTGGTCTGCTTAGTTGTCACCAGCTGGCTGTCGCATCAGCTTTTTTTTTTTTTTTTTAATTTTACCCAGCCTCATTAGGATTTCTGAAACAATCTTCAGAGAAAAATAATTTCTCTTATAACAAAATTGTTATTTTATCAATCATGCCCGTTAAATCCGAATACGAATCAAGTCAGTACTTCAGGTGGATCGCAAACATCTTTGAGTTGATACGGTTTCGTGTTTATCGATTAATACTGAAATTATGTGCCTTGACCATAGGTTGTTACAAATGGATGAGTTAACTAACATTGTTTAGATGGGAAAAATATGGAGTGGATGATACATGTCACGTGTATGTATACATGATATATAATTATCAATTATATGCTAACATACGAATAATATAGTTGATAGTTTTTATAGTAACTATCATCTGTATATCCATGTATTAGAAAATTATTAATAATTACAGACCATATGTACATTACACGTAACGTGTAATACTATTGAATCTTTTCTCAAATGAGATGGAGCTCTTAAATGTTAATAGAATTATACTTTTAACATTGTATAATGATATAAGCCATCTTCTCTTGATAACCATCTATAAAAACTCCTAAATTCAAACTTATGAAAAACCTCTTTTAACTTAATGGCTTCCTTCAAAAATTATAGAAAGTAAACAAACCGATTGAATGTTTCTATTTCAACTTTATCATATCAAATTTCCCTAATCATCTGAACTCTATAAACTTGACTTTTTTGACTTGTCATCTAATCCTAAGTGTATGTTAAGAGTCAAGTCCGAATTATAGCATGAGTTAAAAATAAATAAATAAATAACGTTGTCATCCACTGTGGCTCTATAATTTTATCTGACGCCATTGTCATGTCGTGAATGTTTATGTTGAATTTGAAATAGGTACCAAATTAACCCCTTCTACAAATGTCTATTTTACCCCTTCTCATTTTTGCCAAGAACAACAATATAAGTTGGGGGTCCATTTGTTTTGTTCTTTTGCAATCTTATTTTTTTTTTTTAAACAGATATAGATATAAATAAAAAAAATATTTTTACTTATAATAAAATGAAATAGATAAGATATAAATAAAATAAAAATATAGATCGGATGCAGATAAAATATAAATAAAAATAAGTGAATCAAACACAACAATGATTTAGCAGTGGATGTGAAACCTTAGGACTTGTTTGAATTGCCGAATTTTTATTTATATTGGGTTAGTATTAGTTCAATATCAGTTCGGTATCGGTTCGATTTTATGAGTTTATAAGTAAAACTAGTGGTTTTTCATCAATATCAGATCGGTATCAATTCAGTATCTGTTCGATTTGAAAAACGATGCCAAAACAACAATAAAACGACGATCCAAACAGAAATCAGAAAAATGTTGAGAGTATGTGGACCCTAAAACAAAACGCGTCTGAGTTGCTGGCTGGCTGGCTTTCCTAGTATCACTTTTTTGATGGATTATTGTGTCCTATTCATAGAGACATTTAGCAAAAATTCATGTGATGTGATTTGGCGATGTTTGGGACAGCAAACTGTATGGAATTGTTGCGATTCATTCAAGTTGAAAAAAAAAGGACAATTACATTAATGCCTAGATTCCATTTCACCTAACGTTGTCCTCTGCTTAAAAATTAAAAAGTGCTTTCTTGCTCACCGGAGTTCCTTTTTTTATTCTTTTTATTTTCCCTTCCACTAACAGTATTCTGACGAATCTAAAGTAACGGGATAATATAATTAAAATTCCTCTTGGAAAGTTATAAAAGCAGAAGGTTTTCTTGTTCTTTCCTTTCGTGGCGTAAGGCACCGTTTGCTTTTCCAATGTAGTAAAAGATTAATAGAACAATAAAGTATGAAGTAAGATAAATGGCCCAATACAAATCTTATGTAGCATGTTGAGTATACTAATTTTCACTCACTTTACTAAATAATCAATAAGACTAGAATAGAATTGTTATTAATTAGCAAGAAATGGAATGGAGCTTTAATACAATATTCATATATTAATTTCTTTTTTATATAAAGGAGGATGTTTTGAGGGGAAAAAATCAGTTATAAGATGATTTGAGAAATAATTAATTATTCAATGTTTTTATAATGAGATCTCCGATAAATATCACAATAACTTTTTGTTAGAAATAAAATCATATTAGAATTGTTATTATAACGAAATAAACGAGTATTACTATAAAGTAAAATTTTTTAAGGTTTTATAACTCTTTATCATGAACAATAATGGTGGTGGTATGAAGGATAGTAATTTAGTGAATATAATAAGATGAATGATGGCAATTTGATCCTTATGTTCCATTGCTCAAGGCAATGATAATAATAGTGGTGGCAACTATGCTAATGGAGTAATAATGGTAGTGGTGGCTATGGAGATAGTAGTGTAAAGTATTAGAATGGTAAAGATATGATGTAGGGATATAATTGGGTTAGGATTGGGATGGGTTATACAAGACCTGAACCCGCCCTAATTCTCTATTGGGTAGCCCAAAACCCAAATGCTATCCTATATAGATATATTTTGCAATACTCAAAGGTCAAACCCATCCCTATAGGATTTTGGTTCTAACCTTCCCCCAATTGACCAGATGACATTTTCACTTCCTTTTTTATTCTTTTAGTTTTGTATCTGCAAGAAACTTTTAAGCGTTAAGCAATTTTTAATCTACTTGTACATTTATCTATCCGTCCATCATAAAAGACTGCAAAGTTTAGAACTTTATATTATATTTTATCAAATCCATCTATATCCACAATATATCATAACAATTTTTTTTTGGGACCTGACAAGTATTTCTTTCCTTTTTAAGCATCCTATTAAACATTTAATATCAAAATCATGATAGTAATAAGTGCTAACTATAGGAAAAAAATGATAATGATAATGAGAGAGATAAGCTCTCTCATTAGAATTAATCTAAATTACAAAACGAATATGTGAGCACAGCTCTAGCAGAAATATTTAATCTAGCTGGGTGAATTTCATTCACGATATTGAACTTTTTGGTTTGTAACTGAATAATACCTAAATAAAATTTTATATCATAACAATGTCTAAATTTTTTAATTGTTTCTTGTATGGTATCTTTAGCCGTAATCTCGCCATTTCTCTTGCCAAAAGCTAACATTAAAAGGGAACTCGAATAAAAAAATTATTTTCTTTGTCCCAGTTGACATTTTTTACTTTCCTCCTCCTCCTCCTTCTCTTCTCCTAGCAACAACAATAATAGCAAAAATGGTTACACCGAGTTTCTCATTGATGAAGAAGAACATATCAATGATCACAATGTTGTCAACAAATGTGCTGGGTTTCAAAGTGCCATTTCAAAAGGTAAAAACCTAGAAAAAAATTAAAAGTAAAATACTTCTTTTCCATTAAATTTGGTGATCAAATTCTAGCAACAATAATAATAGTAAAAATGGTTACACAAATTATCTCATTGATGAAGAAGAACATATCAATAGTCATATTGTTGTTGACAAATGTGCTAAGATTCAAAGCATCATTTCAAAAGGTAAAAACCTAAAAAAAAATTTTTAAAGCAGACTAATTCTTTTCCATTAAATTTGGAGTTCGGATCTTAAAATATAATTTATTTTATCTAAAATTGGGTGTGCTTGAATTTTCATTGTTAAGCATTAATTCAGTTTGTTGCTTTGATGGGTATGTTTTTTGTGTTATTATTATGATTGAAGTTTAGACCTTTTTCATGGGTGTGTTTTGCATTATGATTTCATGAACATTTTGCCAAAAAAGTTTCGGTCTTTGAGATTGAATAGATATGTTCTTTGGTTTGATTTATCATGGGACTAGTAAATGTGTTTGGATTTGTTTATTGATACATGAAATTAATAATTCTATCGTTCATGTAATTATTTAAATTGGTGGAGAGAGAGAGAAAGAGCAAAGTAAAAAGTAAAATAAAAATTCCTACTAAGACAGAAAATAATTTTATATTCATATTCCCTTTCCACAACAACTTTTGGCTAGAGAAATAGCTAAATTTTATATAAAAGTATGCGCATGAAATAATTAAAAAGTTCAAGTACCGCCATGATATGAAATTTTTTTTTTAGGTATTATTTTGTTATAAACCAAAATGTTCAACTACTGCGAATGAAACTTACTCATCTACATCATGCTGCTCTACTTTATCAAATGTCAAGTTATCAATGGTCAAGTTCCACCTACTATAAATCGATAAACTAGTAAGGAGCAATATACATGGAAATTCTCAAATGAATTAATACATAATAGAAATGAGCATGAACACCAAGTTTTTTTTAATTAAAACTCGACTGTTACTTTATTATTTTATTTTAGATTATATTTAAGTTGACAGATTGGGTTTCCCATTGGGTCAATATTATGACCCATAACCTTCCTTGAAACACTGTTGCATCAACATGTTATCACCTAAACTTTTAATCAATATATTATTAATGAAAAGGTCCATCAAAATTGGTAAAATATAAATATAATAATAAAATTAGTTAATTAAGTTAGTATCTATCCATTAAAAGTACGTTAAATGTTTTGTATAATAAATTTGTAAAAGTTTAATATCTTTCAAATAGAAAGTTGTCAAACTATATTCATAAGGGCATCAATTGGTTTATTGGTTGAAATTTTATAAAAACTTTTAAGTTAAGTGTGCTTAGTGCACTTCATGATAGATGACCCCCCTACGAAGAATAAAATAATATGTTGTAACTCACTAAAATGCACAATGTTAAACAAATTAGAAATGCAATGAGAGCAATATTCTAGTTAGAAAAAATGGGAACTAAATAAGAAACTTAATTACAATTAATACCTTAATCCAAAATAGATATAGATTTGCCACAAATTTTTTTAAATTTTATTATGTTTATTTTATAACCTATAAAGAATTAGAGACAAATTTTATTACTATGACAGAAATTCTATCACAAATTTTCAACAAATTAAAAATCTATTTCTAAAAGAATCAACAACGATAATTATTGAGACAGACACATATTTGAAATAAAAAATCCGTCTCTAATTTGCTTAAAACTCTCTCTCTCTCTCTAATCTACACTAGTATCCCCACCATAAAGTTGATGGATTTACTGGCTCACGTTAAAGATACGTTACATACCTAGTATTTTAGTAATCCTACCTCCATCGCACTTAGTCCACACACACACGTGCACTGATTATCTCTGAGATGGCTACAGAGATTATACTTCCAACCACGACTAATTTGAAAATTTTTAATTTATTGGATATATGTATGCTTTATTATTATTTTTCTTTTTAAAGCTGATTATTAAAAACAAACAAAACAGGAAAAAAAAAAGTTATACAGACAGTGTTTCATTAAGTACTCTAAGGGTATTAAGATTTTTAAATAAATCTTGAAGAGTGGCTTCCACATGACATGTTAATTTTTATATAATGAAAGTAAACTAGTTAATCAATATTCGAATGTATAATTAAAGTTGAAACAATAATGCTTAATTAATAATTCTGAAGATGCTTGTTAAAAGAAGCCAAAATATATGCACAAAAGGCAAAAGCAGTCATAATGTGAATATTTTTATGACGTCCCTTTTCAAAGGATTGTAATTGACCCATAACGAGTAATGAGGAAAAATAAAAAGCATGCAAAAGAATAATATTCAGTTTCAACTAGTTGGGGACCCCTCTTACCTTACATTAGGTGACGTTGGATGGTGATCATGAATTCATGATCTGATCGATGCCGTAATACCAGGCTATCAGTATGGAAGTAATTGCTAAGAAAGAAAACATCTTTTTTTGATAAAAGTTTATGGAAAAATTCTATAATGTCATTATTTTTTATGGCACTGATTTTATAGGTTATCCAATAATTCAAATTTATGCACAACCAAGCCATGGAAATACCTTCCTATCATGTTAAATCTATTAATCTTTCCAATGTTAGATAAAGAGTTGAACAGTTATACCAAAAAAACCATAGTAAGGAGTGTTTGGTTTGTACAAATTTATAGGATTAGATCAGACAAAATCTAGCTCTTTATTTGATTGTTGTCAATAGCGTTTGGTTGCATAATTTTTTTATTTTTTGTATTGAACTGGATAAAGGTAATTATATATACTATGTTTGATTTATAAAATGGATATAGAACTAGACAAAACTTTCTCCACAAAACTGGACAAAATGTAAAATTTGTGTCTCTTATGTTTCATGGTACAAAAATATTAAACTAGACAAAAATAAAATCTCTTAATAAGATTTTGTTTAGTGCTCTTCAATATCGTGAATATCAAATATGGTACAAGAAAATTGTATTGTTCAATACTTCTTATACTATGATGTTCGGTCCTCCTTGTTCTATTCAATTCTTATAACCAAATGCTAGTATTGGACAAATTTGAAAAAAAAAAAAATAGTACTATGCAGAGGATAGGACAAATCATATTTTTATTAGACAACTCAAATACATTAGACAATTTAAACATGTTATAACTTTCTTGTATTATACTTGTATATACTAAATAATAAACAATATAAAAATCCTTGCCTAATACTATACTTACCAAATATGGTATAAGTGAATTGTGTTGTTCGGTCTTTCTCATACTATTTTGTTCAATTTTTCTTATCCTATCCCGTTCATACTACCAAACTCTACCATAATATATTTCAAGCATGACCAATATTTAAAACGTATTCAATTTTGTATTAAGAGCACATATAAAATATGGTGAAAGGAAAAGAATATTATCTAATTTGTATGAAAATAGTTTAAATGTTCACTATGAATCAATTTATTTTTTCTATATTTAATTCTTTTTTTTTTTCAATATGTTGAGACTGTTGCTATGAAGTCCTAGTGCTTGAGCCGTTCCTAAATCAATAGGCAATACACAAATGCAATGGGGGTAGCCATCGTCACTATGAATCATGACACAAGATCAATCCACCCTTTTTGCATTCTTTGTAAATTACAAAGTTTGGAAAAGAAATTGGAGGATAAGTAAAATTTATACCAAAGTGGGATGACCAAGAAAATAATTTTTATTATTTAATAGTTTATTATCTAAAATTTTTATTTGCAATTTAATATCTGTGTCTCTTTAAAAAAAAAATTGCTTATATTTCCAATGCGGATGCAATTTAATTAAAATTTAGATACTAAACTACTAATCAAATCAAAAGTTTATATGATAAATTGAAATCTAATTAAAAAACATTAAATTAAAATATCTACACTTTAAACATTAAATGATCAAAAATTAAAAATACAAACACTTATAATATCTTTATTTATGAAAAAACAAGTTAGCTACGATCATGCAGAGTCACCCTGCATCGAGTGTTGACCAGATGCAACAATGGTTAGGCACTCTAATGAGGCCCTGGACATTGTCAAGATTAGTCTAAGCTAGGTCCAATTGGCTAGCCCATGTAACTAATGAGTTGAACTGAACTTGTAAGGCTCATGATTTGACTATCAATAAGTTATAATTTAATAAAAATTTAAATATTAAATTATTAATTAAATCAAAAGTCTGAATATTGAATTGCAATCTAATTAAAAATACAAACACTAAATTTGAAAATCCAAACTTTTTTTTTTTTTTGCCACAAAAAATCTAAACCTTAAGTTGTTTTTTTGGCCAAAAAAACATTAAGTTGTTAAAAAATTAAAAATACAAATACTTACAATCCCATTTTTCATGAAAAACATGTAAGTTGCGTCGATGGTACGTTTTACACGATGACAGAAATTATAATGCTGAAAAGTGGAGGTGACACTTGACAGTTGACAAACTTACGTGTTATGCATTAAATGAGTTTTAGGTAATTAGTTGGCCTTCAATTGGCATTGTACGATCTCCTTTGCCCCACCCTGTTTCCAAAGATAATAAATGAATATGAAAATTTAAATGAAGAAAATATTGGGTTTTGATAATACTTCAGTCCATTCAGTGGCTGTGGTTCGTGGGATTGATAAAATGGCAAATCGACAAGTCCGGTTGGGAGGTTGCAATTTTCGACAAAGAGTGGTTGGTTTTTGCTCATACTCTTTTTAGACGGATATGATGTTCCTTTGTCGTTTCTCTTCAGGAGGGTAGACTTCGTAGTTGACTTGGTTATATTAGAAATACTATTTCATGGGTTAATAATAAATATTGGTTAAATGTATTAAATAAATATATTTAATGCTATATTCTTTTGGTTTTTTAGTTATGAAAAGCTTGTCATAGTAATATGATGGAATTTTATGGATAAAGGATGGTCAAGTTTTGTATATTTAATTTTTGATAATTTAGTATATCTTCTTTAAATTTTGATAAATTAATATCCATACTTTCACATAAAAAATTATCAAAAATTTAAAGTATAGATACCCAATTTATCATTTTTTCATCAAAATGAACGTCTATCAAATATTATTATATACTTTAAAAGTACGAGCACTAATTTACTAAAATTTAAAGATGAATCACTAAATTGTTAAAAATTAAAAGTAAATGAACTTGATTTGCAATTATCCCTAAAATTTTAAGAGTCAAAGAAAAAGACAGAAGATATGTGTGTGTGTTTTAGTTATGGGACTCTTTTTCTTTTTCCTTTCTAAATTGTTAGTATAAGGATGAGAGACTTCAATACTTCGTGCTTTCATGTGTCTGGACAACACAAGATAGACTGTATTTGACGTTACGTGGTGATCATATTTTTACAATATTATTTAAAATCTACACTGAGAAGGAAACAATATTAGCATTATAAGAAAGGTATTTTTCTTATAATACCATATGATTTTTTTTCATTTTCCATTTTACATCAATCTTGATATAGCTTTTTTAGAAATTTCTCATTTCACAATATTTATTCTAATTTGCAAAACTCAACAAAATGTACCAAAAGTAATAATTCAATTCCCAAGTTGATACGGCTTGTCTCCTTAATATTTTTACGTATAAATCTAACATTTTAATTTCTTTTCTAATATTTCTCTTATTAGAATAGGATTGGATCTTTTTCTTTCTTTCTTCTGCTTCTTCCTTTTTTTTTTTTTTTTGGGATGATTTTACAGAGAAAGTTTGTAAAAACACTCAAAATGTGGATGCTATTTAACTTAAATTTAGTGATCAACACATCCGTTTAAAAGGTGACTGATTGTTCAAAATTTAGAATATAAAATATTTTTAAATAAGACAGTTTTCGTTTTAGGCTGAAAATAGTCTATTCTTAAACCCCCACTACATTTATTTTTTTACAATAGCAGTATAGACAACAAAAAGGTTTACACTACACTTTATGTCCACTATAGTGAATAAGAACAAGAATGTTGTTTTCAACTTTCAAGGAATTTTTTTTTTTTTTTGGTTTGGCCTTTCAACTTTCATGCATTGCTATGTCCATTCCAACCACATCATTTTCGAGAATCGTGATATATTAATTAAATAAAAATAAATATTCAGAAATTGTTTGTAATGACATAAAATGGCAAGGGGGAGGCCTTTTGATTTGAAACGATCGAGATTTGTTTGCTAGAAAGTTTCTTCCATGTCGAAGCTGCATCAAGAGGATGCCATCAATCATTATTAGCATGTCCAATTTGATTCCAGCTGTCTGACACCCTTTAGTTTGATGTCTAAGTTCCAAACTTAGCAGCAAGGATTATGCAATGAGTTGGAACCTATTGGATTATATTCCCACATTTATCAAATCTCTACGCTTTTAATATCGTATCATCCTTTAAAATAAATTTAATAAGTAGTATATTAACTATTTCATTACGATTGAGTATGAATATTATTTGTTAAATAACAGACGAGACTATAGAATTTTCTCATATCCAATATATATTTAAATAAGTTTTAAAATGGGTATTGGATATTATAAGGTAAGTTATGATGCTATATTTTAAAAACTTAGTATTTTCAATTTGGCTTGGTATCACTATTTATTTTGTTTTCATCTATTCTTATATATTCTTAAAAAGCCATCTTGATATGCAATCTTGGTATTATGATTTGGTGCATAATTAAGGGTGATAATTCCAAGAGAAAAAAACAAATAGATTACAATCCTGCATGATATGCAAAACAGTGGATTTCACATGGTGTAATCATAAGATAGGTTCTTGGCTTTAATTTTGATCTTATAACCACACAATAAGAGAGAAAAAAAGATTCACACATGATATTATATATATATTATATGTATTCCTTGTCCTATTGATCAAAAAGGAAAAGGGAGAGAAACAGAGAGAGGAGTACGCCAGGTCAAAATTCCTTGTTAAGGCATGTAAATTTTAATTAGGAAAATGTTGAAAATTTAACTAAATATTTAAGCTAAAAAGTACGTCGAAATGGAAAGGCTTAAAAAGCTAACTTTTTAAACCAATAACATTGGGGCCTCATAATTTTAATATTGGTTTTTCAAGATAAATAAATTTTGAATCCCTTATCCCATTATGATGAAAAAAGAAAATAATAATAATAAAATTGATGTAGACACACATTTTTACTGATTTTTAATTTTTCGTATATAGCTAGGTTTACATAATATATATATATATAAAATAAATATAACAATTGGAAGGAAAAGAATTAGTTAAGTAAGCTTATGATTTAATCGAGGAATTTCGTAGTCAATACGCTTGGCAAAAATGGAATTAATGTGATTAATTTTAGCCCATTTAAGTAGCTAAACCTGGCCCAGACTTCGACATACGTATGAGTATCAATTGGGCCAAGCCTTTTCCTTCGCAGGATTTGTTTTTCTTTTCTTTTCTTTTTTTCTCTCTTTTTCTCCTTGTCACGTGACAGTCACATGACTGTCATCTTCCTCATTTCAAACCAAGATGAAGAGATAGAATGTGAAGAAGACTATAGATAGACTCGTATCTTCATCAAACTGGCTGAATTTTGTTTCTTTTATCATATCTTTATCAAATCCCCTAATATCTATGTAAAGCTTATCTCCACACTATAACTGGATATGGATTTACACTAAAATATGTAAAAATCGTATTAAATATCTAAAGATAAGGATCAAAGTTTTGTTTGTATAATTATCAACTCTGATTTGGTTTATTGGGCGTGAACGAACTGGATCAAGGTAGAAGTTCAGATAAGATTTGCGGATTATATATAAAGGGAGGAGCATAACAATCAGGAGATCCATCAAGAACTGCTTTATCCTCTTTCTAACTAAAATCTTTCCGATCCTTTCCCCATAAAAAGAAAAGAAATCACTGTTACAGGACAAAAAACTAGAAATAGAACACAAACTCATTAATCAAGCTACACTATTACATCGTATTCACTGCCGTTAAGAGTCACGAATCATCCATTTCGAACCCATATACAGCGACGCCCAATGTTGAGAGCCAACCGAGTTCTGCTCTGTTCATCCTCTGCACGCGTGGATTCAGGTAAGTTCCTCTTGTTGTTTCTTTTTCACTTTATTTAGTGATAGTGAAAATAATAATAAGCGATAAAGATAATACAATAATCTATATCATTAAAGCAAAACCACCACTTATAATGTCTTTAGTGTAAATATATTTAATATAATATTTTTAACATATAGACATAAAATATTTTCATATCTCTGAAATCATGAAAATTAAATAGGGTTTGAATATAATTAAATAAGGATTGAATACACGTCTTTTTCTTTTTTTTAGCATATGAGCATAAAATATTTTTGGTATCTTTAAAATCATGAAATTAAATAGTGTTTGAATAGAATTAAATAGGGATTAAATAGACATAGTCTTTTCTAAAATATTTTTAGCATCCTTGAAATCATGTAAATTAAATAGGATTTGAATAGACATAGTCTTTTTTTTTCTTTAGTAGATGGGCATAAAATATTTTTGGTATCCCTAAAATCATGAAATTAAATAAAGTTTGAATAGAATTAAATACAGGTCAAATAGACATAGTGTTTTCCTTTTTTAGCCTAAGCATGTATCTTTATATACCGATCTAAACCTCTGATACTATATTTATGTATGATAATGTGGAAAATACAATTGTAATTATGATTTATTATTAATTTTCTAATTTCTAGGATCAATTAAGAGAATCTTCTTTCAATCTATCAAAACAATATATCTATTTAATTATATGTTAGGTTATTTTATTTACACACGTATCCTGGATGCGTCGTCTGCTTATAGTAAATAAAAAAAAGAGAAGAAAATCTGTCCGTGATAATAACGTACATATATGCTTTCTATTTGTAACGTCCGTTTTCTTTTTTTTTTCAGATATACCAATAATAGTAGTAATAGTAAATAATGATAACAATAACAACATAATGGTAGAAAAATAATAGGAAAATGTAATAACAGGGACGTTATCCGACATGAATAATACATGAATTGGGGGTCACTGGTGTTCTTCGGGACCTAAAAACTCATAGGATTAATAGTGATAATAATAGTCCTTTGTGTTTTATTTTAGATATTTATTGTCTTAAGAATAATTTATATTTGTCTTATAATTTTTAGGATCTGTGTTGTATTATATTTGTATGTTCCTGTGATGATTATGTTTGCGCTGATATACATAGAGTTGTTATCATGATATGAATGATGATATTATTCAATTAATAATCTTATTTTTGTGACATTGCTATGAAAGATTTGAACTTAACACAATAAAAACCATTATTCATTTTTTTTTTTTTGCACGTGACATGATAGTAGTAGTCATAAATTCATATACATGCATAATTGTAATATAAATATGATAATTTATCATTAATATGTAAATAGAATGGATTTTCTTTAATATTTCTGCTATGACATACGCTAGTATAAAATTTTGTCCAGGAAATTTGATAGAGACTTACCGGATATTAAAATTTTAATGATATGATTGGTATAGTGATCTATTGTATTTATAAATTTGAGATTTCATTACTTGTGGTGATATAATTTCAGCAATGCTCAAAGTAATGTACTTTACAAATTTCGATAACAAGATATTGTATGATTTTGTCTCATTAAGATTGGCACGTTTAATATTGATACCCCTCATTGTAATTTTATAATATTTAAACGATTTGATATATATACACACACATATATATTATGTGATTCGAGATTATGATTCCTATTTTTTTTGTCAAGTAGAAAAACCTAATTTTCATAGAATTATAAAAACCTAAAATTGATAGACCTTAAGATCCATATCATAAAAAAAGGGCTAATTTTATTAAAATAATTAAAATGTAATGAACTTAAAGTGAAGAGAATTCAAAATTATAAAATCAACCAACAAATTAAATTTTTCTTTAAAAGAACTACATATTGTCTGATCTCGAATAGTGGGTATATAGGCACCTAACGACAAGCTTAAAAATGTGAAAAAAAAAAATTTAAAATTGATATAGTATTGTGAACGTTGCTATTTTTTTTCTTTTTTATTTTTTTTATAGTTTACAATTTTATATTTGTAACGTCCTAAAATAAAGCATTACAACCCGCCACATGTCCCTCTCTTAAAAAAGACATGCAAAGGCTCTAAATCTCAATACCACAAAATATAAACATAGAAAAAAATCCATCAACCCACATTTAAGGGTACTCCAAAAGGAACAAAACCCATGAAACCTATAATTTATAACTTTCAAATATCTCCTATAATATAAACTAAATCCGAGTTGGCAAAACCAAAGCCAACAATAATCCAAAAAAGATCTAACTTCCAACTTAAAATCATATAATCCTGTTTAATAAACTATTATATAAAAACCAATACTTCAAATCCTCAAAAAGATAAATAATCAAAATATTTTTTAAAATCTTCAAAACTCAAGAAATCATTTTTCATGTGTCCTGTATAAGATCCTATTCCTCTGCAGTGTAGCCAGGCCCACTATCGCCATCTCCATGATCAAAATACAAGTCATAACCAGACAAGTCATAAGCAATACTCCATCACCTGTACCTAAAAAAGAAAGGAATGAACGAGAACGCCCAATACGCTAGTCCACAAACAATATGCAAATGCATAAACACATATATATATATATTAATATATACTACAACTAACTAAATGCAAACAATAGGATTATTATCTTCATTAACCTGCAAAACAACACAGTTCAGAATCATAGATCTCTAATCCCAAACTTGGAGTTACTCAGACTCCTGAAAAACAACTAAATATCGAAAATAAATAATTATATACATATATTGGTGAATGGGTACTCCCCAAACACCCGCAACCATACTGCCAATAACCTATATCTACCAATGTTGTCAGAACCGGACCGGGATTTGACCCGGACAGGCTAAGGGGTCCAGGGTCGGACCAGGTTTAACCGGGGGAAACCGGATCACAAAAAATAAAAATATAAGGGATATTTAATTATAAAAGACCAATATGTGTGTAAACTCAATTAAATCTATATTTGGATTAAATTCATTAATTAATTATTAAATAAATATGATTTAATGATTATATTTTATAAATTTATAATAAAGTATGAATAAATATTTAAATTTCTAATTTTTATTTTTATTTTTTTGGATCCGGTCAACCAGTCCGGGTCGACCGGTTCGACCGGGTCAGTCTGGTCTCATCAAAAACGAGTTAACTATCGAACCCGGCCCACCTTCATTGCCGGTTCCAGTCGAACCGGTTTGAACCGACCGGTCCAGGCCAATTCTAAACAACCTTGATATCTACCGAAATCATCTCTAAGTACAACTCCACTAGGGACAACGACACACAAGGATCGTCAGGGTGCCTCACCAGTATCACTGTCTACCAGGTTTTTACTGGTCAAAGCCAAAGACATCCAGAAAAACAATTTGATCCAAATAGAATTAAGTTCGTTTTTATATCTGTTCCTACAGGCAACGATCAGAAAACTAAACCTGCAAGCAAATACAGCAAACAAGAAAAGGTCGTACCTTTTCCAATTCCAAGAACAATCTCTCCAAATCCACAAATTCTTAAAAACAACAAGAAATCTCCCAATCTCCTCTCAAGAAATCACAACTGCAGAATCTCTTCGATCAATTCCCTAAAAAACCCAAATCTCCACAAAACCCTAATTGCATAAATCAACAAATACAAACAAATCCATCATTCTAATTCGATCTTTTAATGAATTTATGATTTAGAGGATGAAAACTTACTTTGATTTGACTCTAAATTCAGAAAATTGGCAAAGACCGCAAAGAAACTGTAACCCTTAAATGGATCTCAAATTCCTAATCGTTCTCCTCGAGATTCAGATCTGATCTTCAATCTTCCTTAAACACCCACTCTTCAGATCTCCAAGAAAATTAGAACCGTTTCTCCAATTCTTCTTAAAAACAAAAGAAAATCCTAAGGTAATTCATAGATTGAAAGACTTTAAAGGAAAGATATGATTTTGATTACCTGAATCCGATCTTCCAAGATCTCCTTTGACTAATAGAATCAAATCTCCAAACCTGATATATATGTTTTCCAATTCTGATTTGAACTTCTAAATCCTTTGGCGGCTATAAACTCTCAAAGGATAAGAATCTAGGTTTAGGGTTTTGTTAAAGAAAAGACAAAGAAATAATAAATAGGGATTTTTTACTTTTGATCTTCTATTATGTGTCTGTCATGTGACCAAAATTATATTAAAATTAGATTTTTGTTGACAAAGAAAGAATATATAAGCCGGCAATTTTCAACCGTCTTAAACATACTCCAAATCTCTTAGGGTTTTGACTGAGGAATGGTATGACAAACTCGTAGGTTAAGGGTATATTTATAGAGATATGTTGTTTAGGAAAAACCCTAGGTTTTTCCTAAACAACAATAAAATTATATTTCAACTTTGACCATAAAACCTTCTTATTTAACGCTTCTTAATAATCCTTTTATATACTTTAGGATTGACCATAAAACCCTCTTATTTTATATCAAATGATAAACTTGTCCTTCTTTATAATTTATTTATCTTTATATTACAATATCAATATTAACTTTTTTCCCCGTAAATTTGATCAACTTTGTGAATTTGGATGGAAGGAATTTTAGGAACAATTTATAATTAATAAATTAAAAGGCGGTAACCAATTGGTTTTAATAAGATAGCCCTCGGACTCAATGTCTCTAGTTCTTTTAAAAAAAAATTATTTTAAAATCGACTTTATTACAGATCAGTAGTAAAATTAGGACCATCATACCCATTGGTCCTAATTTATTTATTCTCGATTTTGATCGGGTGGTGACTCCAAAAAAAAAATTTAATTAGAAATTTCCTCTAATTTTTAGTTGAGAATTTATACTAAATGGGTTGGGGTTTCGTACAAATTGAATTTAAGAAAATTGAACCAAAAATCAAAATCGAAGCTCGACAATTGATTGTTTTTTAAGAGATTTTGTGAAAAATATATAGCTTGAAATTTGAATTCCAAAAGTTTAGGAAACTTGATGTAAACATACCTATCTTCTCTAAGGTTCCCATCATTTGCTTCCATCTACAAGCCTTAAGTGTTAAGCAAGCTTTACAAAGAAGTACTCTTCATAACGTATCTAGATCCTTAATTCTTAAAATTATAAAAATAAAAAATTGTTTTTTTCTATTTAACCATTTTTCCTTAATTTTATATTTAATTTTAAAATTTTATTTATTATTTCATCTAAAAGAAAAATAGTAAATAGATCTCAAAGCACGCCTTTTGAAGATTTTACAATATAAATGTTCAGTTTAAAAGATTGAAGTAAAGAAATTGTATTTTTAATTTACCTTCTTTGTTTTAACATTGTATTGGGATAAACGGATGAATTAGGATAAAAAACAACATGGAAGAAAAGAATATAGATGAAAGGAATTGTAAGTGAATTTTGCTCATTCCAATGTGTTTGAATAATAAAATGAAGAGAAAGAAAATGAAGGAAAACTTAATCATGGTGTAAGATAAATTAAGATGTAATATGAGCTAAACTTGCTAATGTGCCCTTCAAAAATAATTATATTAACAAAAAGGAAGATGGCAGAACAATGAAAAGAGAGATAGACTAATAAATTTGATATTTTGTTGGTTTTTTTTTTTTTTTCTCTCTCTCTCCTCTTTCTCTCCTATGTCTAAGGAAAAAAGGCTATGACATTAACCAAAAATTTCCTCTCCATATTCCTCTCCCTTTATTTTTCCCCTCTAATCAAATAATAGACTTTGAAACTTTTTCTTCTACAATCTATTCTTTTCCTCTTTTTCTTTCCCCATCCCAGACAATGTGTTAGTATCCAAATTTCAATATTTTTATATTAGTAATTATCATATTTGGTATCTAAACTTTACAAATTTTTATATTAAACTACCCAAAATTTAAAAATGTCAATTTTATACTTAAATTTTTACCTATTTTTGCAATTAATTAATTAAACGTCACCATATTTTGCAATTAGCCACTAAATTTTACCCTTTTGTAATTAATTACTCATCCAGGTACTGTAAGCACCGGATTCACAGCAAATCTTAAAGCAGATGTAACCAGTCCCCAACCACATGTAATCCTATAGTATTCCATGTAAGGTTGTCTTTAAATAAGGAGTTTATATAAAATGTTTGTCTAAATATGCCATAAGAACCATTTCAAAACTACTCATTAAGAATAGTATCACTTATAATATTACAAACCAAGGCTTAAGATCAAGCCTTAACAAAATACATGAAACTTGGAAAAGGTCTTTAAGAAAAGTTACATTATCTATAAGACACTTTCCCTAATCTATTACAATACAGTCATCATCAAGGTCGAGGTACCTAGTCCTCCCACTTGTCTAGAAAGTCCTCAAAATCAGTCCTATAACCCAATTGTGAATAGAACTCATCTTCTTTAACGCTTGCAAAGTAGCATCATGAGCCAAAGGTCCAGTTTACAAGTAATACAAGCAAATACAAAGTGACACATGCACTTAGACTAAATGCAATGCAACAACCATCAAGTTATCAACCATTAATTAAGTTTGTCAATCAACATAGAAGTATTCAAACTTCTAAGACAAGCTATTAGGAAGCTAGAGATCATAAGTAACAACAGCTGCTCAGGGGATTGATATGGGCAATCTGAATACCTATATCTCCTATATCTAACTAAAAAGGAAAATAGCTTGATAAAGACCCTTCATTGAACAAATCATGTTTAATTATTATGTATTTTATAGAAATATGAAGGAAATGGTACTTAAACACGCTTAATTTGACATTTTAGCTCTTGAAGGACTTATACAGCAAATACAAGCAATTGAGAAGAGATATGTGCAAAGTTATAGGTGAAAACAAAGTAGGCCGGCCATTACAAGTTCAAAACTGCCAGCTTACATCAAAATAAGAATCAACACCGACTAAATTTGAAGCTACAGAGCTAACATTTCAATGAAAACATAACTAGCCTCTAAATCAACATCTGTACACTGAGAAATATGAAAAGAAGGCTGCTAGCCTCATCACGGATCAAGCAACACTGGCTATTAGAAAACAAACCTAGCTAGCTTTCAAACCCAATTTCACCAGCCTTCATAAAATTCAACATACACTAGCAATTGGGTGGATTTATGTCACTGACTTTATACCAGCCTTGCAGGTCCACAAATTCAAAATTTTTAACATCGGCTTCAATACTGCTAGTGTAGAGAACAAATCAAGCCAACCTTCATTTTTCAGAATGTACACCAGCCTTGAGCCGGCGTAAAAACATCAATGCTCTTGGAAATCATTTTTTTCATCAAACACCGGCTGATTTAAAATATAGGCAGCCGGCATACAAAGCCAGCCTATGTCTCCTACAACTTTTCATATATATATATATATATATATTCTCTTGTTGGATCATTTGGATTGATTCTGGAATTCATGATGGATTAGGATTGCAATTGGAAAATTCTTTTCTAATCAATTTTGTGATTAAATAATTTGGATTACAGATCATATAGACATATAGATTTGAATTCAATTAGGGTTGGTAAATTATACAAATTAGTCAATTGATCACTTTCTTAGGAATAAGAATATTAATTGGTTAATTTAGGATAATTATTTTCCATAGACACCCTATTTTTTCCCATTTAAGGCTTCAATATATAGTAAAAATTAATATTATATTAAGCCCGCAAATTAAAAAATTAAAAAAAGGAAAACAAATAAAAAAAAGAACAAGAAACCATTACGAATGTATAAAAAAAAAGAAAATAATAATCATAATTTTTAAAAATACTTTTGTGCTTGATATGATACTAATTTTAACTATAGATTTATTTTGAACTCAATTAAATATCCCATGTAAATGGACTTTATTTAATTGGGCCCATTTTGAAAACCTTAAAAACTATTTTTGTGCAAACCAAAACAAGGCACAGGCCAGCAGCCTGTATGGATAAGTCACTAGCATGCATAATGGAGACATGGGTTCGATTTTGTGAAAAGGCTAATTGCTTTCTCTTATTTTTTTTCTTTCTCCTATGCATGCCATGTGGTGCGCTCCCGTTAGCCAGCTAAGATAAGCAAATTGTCCAGATGCATTGCATCATGGTAGGTGAGCGGTAGGTCAGAGTGCCCAGTGTCCAGATACATTGTGTCGTGGTAGGTGAGCGGTAGTCCAAAGTATCCAGATACATTGTATCGTGATAGGTGAGGGATAGGCCCGAGCGTTCAGATACATTGTGTGGTGGTAGGTGAGTGGTAGGCTAGAATATCTAGATACATTGTATCATGATAGGTGAGCCGATAGATGAGCATGCTAATGCCTACAAATACCGACATATAGCAACACAAAAATGACAACACATATCACTTAAAAGAAATCAAATGTGAAGTTCATAAGAAGTTAGGGTTTTGAATTCAAAACTTCAATTCTGAAGTTCTTTTAGGAAATTTCAAAGCAATTAAAGGTTAAAATCTGTCATCACAAGATCGATTGAGGGCTTTTGAAGACCAATTCATGACGATCCAATCAGTCACAAACTGCCATCGGAATCTCCTATTCAATTACCATCAGCTACTTGTCCTTCACCCCTTCTCTAAGCTTACGGGCATCTTGATGTTGTACCAAGTAAGTTCTTTTTTTTCTCTTTTCGTTTTTCTATTTTATGTTCTTTAAAAAAATTAAAAAGAAAAAAAAGTAAACAGATAAAAGATAAAAAAAAAATATTGATGCATGTAATAGGAAATATAAAATAACTATTATATAAAAAACATATATAGAATATGACATAAATTATTTTGACACATAGAAAAACTTATTTCGTAAATAAAAATGAACTTGATAGTTTATAAGGTTCAACACCTCATATTCTATTTTGCTAAATTGATTAAAATTTAATGAAATTAGAGTGAAAAGAGTTCAAAAATTAAAAATAACTAATCCACTAAAGTTTTTTTTATTTTATAAAAGAACTACGTGTTGTCTGATCCCGATTAGCAGGTATGTAGGCACCTTCGAGGTGACATAAAATATGTTTTTAAATATTAAATTGATTTATTATTTATTGTAAATATTATTTATATTTTAAAACTTTAATAATAAACTGTAAATATCATAGTTTGTACATTAATAAATTTTTTTTAGCATTAGAAGGATAAAATTTTAATTTATGAATTTTAAGTGGTAACCATATAGTTTTAATAGGGTAGACCCCGAATCCAAAAATCTTTAGTTTAACAAAGTTGGTTCTAAATCAATTTTTTTCCACATACTAGTAGCTAAGTTAGAAGCAACAAACTCATTGATCCTAACTTACAATTTTTTTCCCTACTTTGATCGGGTAGCGACTCCTGCAAATTTTCAAAAAAAAAATTCTTTTAATTCCTGGTCAATGGTTCATATTAAATAGGTTTGGGTTTAATACAGATCGAATTAAAAGAAATTAAACCAAAAGATGAAAAATCCAAGCTCGACATTTTCTTTAGAAAAAGAAGTTCTTATCTGGTGCTGAATTGATTGAAAACACTAAACCTATTAACAATTTGGATTTGCAAGTGTATTTCTGGTCATTGCATACATTTGATTGATTTTTAGATCTGTTGGCTCTTAACCTAAATTAATTTCAGGTGTTGGAAATCTCTATTTCTTTGTAGATTAGTCTTATGTCCGAAAATCCAAAAATATTTCTTTTTTTATTTTTCCTAACTACAATTAAGACTAATACAATTATGAGCTACTACTCCTCACTCCCTGTGGACATGACCCTATGGACACGACTCGGTATTCATCGAAATTTTATTACTGCACACGCACCTGGTATACTAGCCGGTTAATATCTTCTTGTTTAAAGGAATTTAAAAAGAGATTAAAAAGAGTTCTAAAAAGTACATATAGAAAAAGTGTGATCATAACTTCATCAGGGTTCACATTTGTTTCTAATATTTACTTAACTTAATCCATAATATCACTTAGTTCAACCAGTCTCATAAACGTAAACTAAATCATATTACTTCCCTTTAAGAATAAGTAAATGTTATTCCAATACCATTACCCCCTATCGACTACTCGTTGAGCTAGTTATAAATTGTCATTGCATCATGACAGGGATAGCCTAAGCGCATCGACTACCATGTTAACATTGTCAACAGGGTTGCTATTCCTCAAACCAGATTCAACGGCACACACATAAACAATTTTAAACCATCTTTGATTAAGTTCATTATACAAAATGCCTATCTTAGCATTCAACAATCAAGTTACTGTATACCTGAAGGATCTGATAAAAGACCTATAGATACACTCAAATGAGAAGAATAACCTGTAGGAAAAGAATTCAAGTCATATAAAATTGAATATTATTCATAAATAATTTCTAAGTTCTTCATCCAAAGCAAAAACTTAAATAAAAAAAATCATATTAAATCATAATTTAACATTTATACATACACTTATATATAATAAATTCCTTTATTTTAATTTTGAAAAATAAAATTACATTTTTTTTTTTTATAAAACAAGGTAGAAACAGGGTGCACGGCCATGCTGAAGGCCATGCTAGCTTGCACGAGCACCAGCACCAGCACCAGCATGCCTGTTCTGGAAGAAAAATCTCCACCAGAGGCCAGTAAGGGTCTTTGCACACCTGTACATCTTGAAAACGTCCTAACCAAAGGCCTATAAGGGCCCTTGCATGCTCGTACATGCCAGATTACATGGGGTTACGAATTCTCCTATTTTTCAAACTTCGTTTTATCAATTTTTACACATTTTACATCAACTAAAACATTATAAAAGCAACATAAAACTCAACACATGCACTTAACAACACTAGATGAACATAAACTCCACATCCTCAACATCCAACAACTCCCATAACTTCACATAACCTACACCAATTCATCCATTCTTCTAAAGTAACTACAATACTTCCAACAACTCAAATAACACAAGTTCTAAGAACTCATATAAGTCCTAAAGATCTACTTAGCTAATCAAAACATCCTTCACTCCTTAAAACTTCATTTGAACAAAGATTATATCCATGTAAGAACAAAGAAATAGATGAATAGAAAAGCATGCAAACTTTACCTAAAGTTTCTTCATCTTATAGATGATAAATTGAAAGGAGTTATTTATGAATTTATGAAGGTAAATTGGATCAAATAAATGGGGATATTAGAGCTGAAAGAAACGTCGGGTAGGGTCAGTTTTTGGTTTATGTTTTGTAAGGTTTTTAGGTGATTAATATGCCTTTGACTTTTCTTCTTTCTCATATTAATCCTTTAGCTTGGGCTTGGGTCTAAATTGATGTTTGGGCTTAGGTCTAGGCTTCACAAAAATCTGCTTGGACTTGGGTTGGCTCAAAATTTGCTTGGGTTTAGTTTGTTGAAAATTTATGGACTTAACTCACACCTACATACAACACGCAACTTAATACCAAATCATACTAACACATTAATGAGAAGCCAATCAAGATTTTGGATAGGTTGATAAAGTATTGAGAAGAAAGGTGATTCCAATGGTAAAAGTGCAATGGAGTGGACAACATGATAGAGAAGAGACTTAGAAGTGAAGAGTGAGATGAGACAATGTATCCCGAGCTAAATAGTAAGATAAGCTAAGTTTCGAGGACGAAACTTCTTGAAGGAGGGAATGATGTAATATCCATGATTCCCAACATCATTTCATATGTGTGTGTGTGTGTCAATAGTTTTTGCATATTATAATAAATAAATAACAAGTATGCATATAGATTAAGTAACATAGATTAATGCATGTGTTTGAGAAGTGTAAAATGAGTGTTTGTATTCGTAAAATATGTGCTTCATATTAATATAGGTATATATGTATTTGTGTTATTAAGAATTATGTTTTGCTAATGGTGTTGTATGAATAATGAAATAAGTAAAATTTTGATTAAAACAAGTTTTATTATGTCCAAGTTATAGCAGAAATTTTAACCCATGAATAAGCCCATTTTAATCCCATTTTTAGCCCAAATCCATGCTAAATTAAGCTAGAAGCCCCAAAAGTTTAACTTTCTAGATAAGTACAAGCCTCATTTTGCTAAAATACACTCTCAAAAACATACCTCAAAAATCTATCCGAACATTTCATCTTTTCTTTCTTTTGTTCTTCTTCATTTCTTCTAAACAATAGCATCTAAACCCTTAGCAAAGCAAGCTCTTAGGTTCAAGTGTTTTCTCCAAGTCAAAGCTTTTTCATGTAAGTTAATGCAAGTTTATAAGTTCTTTGTTTGTTCTTTCTTTTGATATGGATATAGAGTTCATGTTAGTATGATTTTTAATGTTACATATAGTTTGAGTGGTTTTATATGTTAGTGAATGTTGGGTTGTGTCTTGATGTTATTATAACTTGTTATATATGTTTTAAGTAGTAAGAAGTGTTGGAAAGCTTGAAGTGTATTTTGGGTAGGTGGAAGCTATGTGAAGGGTGGATGAATGCTTGAAATGGTTAGAAGTGGAAAAGAGTGTGACAATGTATTTAGAATGTTGTCTTGAGAGTTTTGAAGTGTGGAAGTGATAGTGTTTATGTTTGGTTTATGTTGGAGTTGAGTTATGGATTTGTGCATGGGTTATGGTTGCTTGAGAATGAGATAAGAAGTTCAAGATGTGAATGTGGTGGAGTGAATTTAATTTGATGTTTGATGTATATGATGAGGGGAATTTGTGCTTTTGATGTTGTTTGAAGTGTATAATATGTTATATGAAGTTTTTATGATGTTCAAGCTGTATTAGAACATGTAAAAGTTAATGGAATGAGTTAGGAAAATAGGGGAATTTGCGTTTAAAAGCTGTAAAAAATTGCTCCAGAGTACACGGTCACATAATAGTAGTGTAAGTGAGAGGGCAAATGAGATTTTAGCTTCTGACCACTTTTTTAACTTCTGCCCCACTTTGTACACGAGCATGTATGTGGTTGTGCATGTCATAAAACCTCAAAAAACTAGTTTTTGACTGCTTTTTAGTACCCTACACGGCTCTGAGCACGGTCGTGTATTTGGTCATGTACATTTCCTTGTTTCGTAGCTTGTTAGTAAATTATTCATAACTTTTTCATCCGATCTCCGATTGAGGTGATTTAAGTTGATATGGAAAGCTTAAAAAGAGATCTACAACTTTTATGTTTTTTTTTTTTTAATTTCAAAACTATCAAAGCTTAAATTTTGTTTCTTATCAGATGATACAATTTTCAAATAAGGTTAAAAACTTATGTTCTCTTGTTAAATATGTGTCTGCATATGAAATGGATCTTCTTGGACTAAAATGAGATAGATTAATGATATTTGAGGTGTAATAATGATTGAGTGATATAATTAAGCATGATTTAATTATATTTATAGATTTAACAAATAATTAAATTTCCATGAATGTTAAGATAAATCTAGTTGTATTGTATGTATGGATTGAAGTTAAAAATGATGATTTTGTGAGCTTGTATGATCTTGATAAATATATAAATTATATATTATGACTTTATATAAGTTATATTTGAATTCTTAAGTGTCAAGTTTAAGATTCGATATGCTTTAAGTGTAATTCCAAGTATATAATGTTAATTTGAGTTTGGATTATCTTCTAAAGGATTCCCAAGGTTCTATTTGGATTTCCTACATAAGGTATGCAGTAACGTGTTTGTTTCTTGCTTAGGATAGGCATATACTCAATCAACTTTAATATAGACAAACTTAAACATTGTTTGAATTAGATGTCTCTTACGTTGTTTAAATCATTATTGACTTGGATCGCAGATCAGTATTCGGTTCGAGGAGCAGCACCTTACTTAGATTGGGGGCACGGTAGTTTAGGCACTTAGGCCCCCTGTCTTTTGATAAGACTTTCCTAAGTGGTACGGCGGGTAATCGATAGAGCAAACGGTATCGATGTAGCGTTTGCTTAAGCTTAGAATGAAGTAATATGATCTAGTTCAAATGTTTATGGGACAGTTAGACTAGGTGATGTTATGGACTAAGATAAATGAAGTTGTGTAACGGCTGTTAACCCTAGATGAGGTTATTTTCTCTTTTATGGATATATCATCTATGAGATATAAGTATCCGAGCTGCTTATATCAACACCGTGAGTGTCGTGATTGTTACTCAGGACCCTTAAATATCCTTGTTGTCGGAGTTAGAATACTTTAGTGATGTTTGACTAATTAAAGATTATTTAATAACCGAATGATTGCCGCTTGCATTATAGCTTAAAATCGTGTGTGCTATTACGCATTTATTTTTATTACTTGTGTACTGAGCCTTTAGCTCATATTTTATCCTTTTCAAGGTGTGGATGACAAGTTCTATACAAGCATGGGATATGGATCGAATTTTTAGGAGTTCTTAGATTATTAGGAGGAGTAGAGACGATCTTAACTTTGATGGAACCCTTATGTAATAGAATAATTATATGTACATATATGTTCTAAAAACCTATGTATTAGTTAATAGGATTTTTGTTATCTTTTAATATATTTTGTAAATGGCTTGTTTACAATTCTTGTTTGTAATATTTATATATACATATGGGTGTAATATATTTATATCTTTTATTAAGTATAAAGTTGGAGTTATGTTTTATAAGTTGTTCTAAAAAATAGTAGTTTTAAATTTTTTTTCTTATAAGACATTTAGACAAATAACTATCCAAATTGATCCTGGTAGTTAATTTACATATAATACTGCAAATTATATGTGGTTGGGAACTGAATTTACCTATTTTAAATATAGGTAAGTTTGGGTCCTTACAATATATGTGTTATGTTCTCATTAGATGAAAGTATTTAAGCTTAAAGCTTCATGATTCCTTATAGATCAGTGAAGTAGAATTATAATAACCTAAGTTTAGAATACTTAAGTGTTAATAGAAGTCCCACATAGACACATGTTAGAGTATTTTGTTTGTTATTTTGTAGGATCTTTCGATCAAGACTTGGACTTTCCAGTAGATTACTACGATTAGCCACCATGCACGGGTGAGTAATTGAATCTTTTCACTTACATCTAATATAGTTCCACATAATTATAATATAACCAGCAATTGAATTCATGTATGGCGATTGGGAAATAATGCATATTGTATATTTGCTGATTGAATAATCTTGTAATGGTCAAAGTAATTACAAATTGATTGATAATAAATGACGAGTGAATTATGTGGATTGTCTAAGAATTTGAATGGTCGCCTAATGAATTGATCTAAACCTTATTTGATCTATAAGTAAATTAGCCATGTATTGCACTACATAGCATATTTACATTTATTTGGTATTTACATCATGTATTATCGTTTCAATTCTAAGGTGAGGCTTATATAAATCCAGTGAATCTAGTAAAGATTATCGTAGGATCGCCAATTCTATAGGAACTAAGCAAACTTGAAGGACTTCACCTAATGAGGGTTGGTACGAAATGATAATACTTAGTGGAAATTCTAAGAACTAAGTGAAGTGGAAGAAGTGATATATATGTATATATGTTTATAAGTAAAAATCGACATTAAAGTTTGAAATAAACACTCCTTCTTTTATTCTTTGGATTTCCTGGGTGTGAAATACAGAGCTGGTCCTTCAACCCCTAGGGAGGACGTAAATCCCCATAAGTTTGGGTTCTAGTCACTCAAACTATTTTTGTACATATGCTTGAATATTTACATTTCATATGGATGTTAATCAAACCTTGTATGATTCGTTATGTGGTGTTGAGTTTCTTTTACATGCTTCCTTTAGACTATTGTTTTGAAGAAATATAAGTAGGAGAACCGAGACCAAAACCAAGGATGGGAGTTAGGATAGAAGAAAGATTATGTATCTATGCTTGGAAAGAAGACCTCGTTATGTAATAGAAATTATAGTAAAAGTTATGTTTATTTTTCTTTTAAGTTCTTGTGTAGAATTGTAATGGTGAAGTCTAAGAAGACCGAAGGTGTAATGATTATGTGATGACTTAGATTTATATGTTATGTTTGTTTATGACATATATATATGCAATATCCTTCTTATTCTAGTCAACCTCTGATCTTGTTTTATATGTTAACTCCATATGGGGCATATTAGCCATATTATAATTATGTAACTTCTAGAGGCCTCAGTTGGTTACATAATGTACTGTTACAACTAGGATACACTAAGGGTGTGACATCCTAGGTTGGTTTTGATAATAACAAAACATATATAAGTGATTGCTAATATTGTTAATGAGCGTGCCAATTATGTGTGAAATAAATTCTAAATAATATGGTTGTATTAAAATTATTTTAAGTAAAGATTAAAGCAAAGGTAAGTCGAACATCAAAGAAAATTTGAGAGTTTATGAAGCAGTAAAAGCATATCATACCTTAGAGGATAGTCTAGAGAAAAATATAAGTATCAAACTACTTAGACTAGGAATGCAACCAGATGGGTCATTATAGGTATCCGACTTGTTAAAACCTTATAAGATTTTGAAACGGGTTTGGATAAATTTTTGCGACGTTATAGGTTTGGAGTCAAGTCGCAAGTCATAGTTATGACCTGATAGGAAACAAGACCCGATAAGTTATAATAAAATATAAAATAAAATAATTGTAAAAAATTAAATTGAAACTAAAAAAAGAAACCCTAGAAGCAAAAATTCTGGAGACATAACTTTAGTAAAAGACGATTGTATGAATTCTTTATCAAGACGGTACTTTTATAATTTAATAAAGTGCTTGAACAATCCATACATGCATATTTCCTAATGCTCATGTCACCTTCTAATTTGACCATAAAACACACTAGTTTAGATTTTGTAATATACTAAAAATCTTATCTAGTTGAATTTGTTTCTCTTTTTTCTCAATTGAAATAAATAAGAATATGGAATGAGTGAATATAAAATTTGTCACCTTGGCATAAATCCTTTCAAAAATAAAAGAAAAAATAACTTTAAAATATTAGAAAAAAATAAAGACCCTATAAGGTGGGTTGTTGTCAGCTGAAAACCCATAGGGGCGGGTTTTGATATGACAATAAAAGCCTATAAGGTTTCTATAGGGTTTCAAACACCCTATAGGAAAGCAAGTCGAGTTCGAGTTTTATATGACCTATCTCAAACTCACTCCGGTTGCATCCCTTACTCAGACGAACCTTAGAACTGACAAGTATAAGAACAAGATCTTAACCTAGGAATGCACAAATTGTTCTGAATCAGGTTTAAACAACATAATTTTGATATAATGAAGGCCTAACTCTAAGGTTAAATATATTTGGATAATATATTCAAGATGTTCCACTAAGTTAGACAAGTATTACACAAGGATTAATAAATTTCGTTAAATTACAGTTGAAGTTAAAGTTTATTTAAGTTGATCTTCTATAGATTTGATTCAAATTGTTCAAGATGGTTTTTCAAGCTTATGGGCATTTTTCTCTTAAATATTGGAGTATAATTAACATTCTTGAAGCATATTTCATGAAGATGAAGTCAGCAAAAGTCTGGAGAATTCTAAAAAATCAATATGAAGATATTTTCTACTAAAAAAAGTGGGATACGTCAGTTTTGCATATCAGATCAGGTTGGATCAAATTTTAACACAAAATCTTGGATAAATTCTTAAGGAAAATATCAAGAAATTATTAAGGAACAACAAGACTCATGAAAGACAAATGATATCAAGGAAAAATTCGAATTTTCAAATCAATATGAATATAACCAGCAAGACAACAAGAGTAAAAATGAGGGATATTTTACCATTGAACACAAGATGAAACCTTATCTGATTTAGTCATTAAAGAAGCAGACATATATACCAAAATCTCCATATTTCTAGGAAACATACAACTACAAAATATTTTTCATTCAAATCTACGAGTGTTGCATCATGAAAAACCACAAGCCTCATCATTCCTTGATTTGCAATTTTTTAAATCAAACTTGTTGCAACTTTTTATTCGTTGAATTAGATTGTTTTGTTTAGTTTTAGTGTTGTGTTAGCACATTTTTAGATTACAAAGAGACTGAAGCTCAATTTTAGCTAGGGAGATTGATCAAAGTAAATTAAGACCTAAGTTGTATCTTGAAAACTCTTGTAATCTTCTTTGACTGGATTTAGTAGAATATATCCATATAGAAAGCTAAGTCCCTAGGTTGGAGCTGAAAGAGATAAGGCTCTTAAGGAAGAATCTCTATAAACACCTAAGCATTATCTTCTTTTTTTCCCTTTACTCTTTTACATTCCGCATTATCATTATTTTTTGTGTTTGATACTGAGTGTTCTAAGTCATTAAACGGTTGTTTTATTAATTAAAAGAAAAAGATCTAAGATTTTGATAATAAACATTTCACCCGACTCTTGGTAATTAACATGGCACCTCCAGTAATAACGTCCAATAAACCAAAATACAACTAAGACAGAAGCACAACAATATCAGGCAATTAATGGTTCTTTATGAGTATTATTAAAGCAAATTGACACAATTTAGTGTATGTACCCTTATGCAATAGTTAAGCAAAAAACATCAGGGGAAAAAACTGCAACAGAGAACCATCAAAAAACTAGATATGGTTGGCATGACCTGTTTTCAGGAGTGGTAACGTTACAATTTTCTCTCTGCCCATTATGCTATCTTTACTTCATAAAGGGTATTTACATCTACAGAAGTCGTAAATGCACCACATAGAACTCCTTTTTAAAAAATACATATTTATGTAGATGGAAAACTATTCAGGGGCAGTACTTTCACAGGTTACCATTTTTCCATCATAGGGTAATACCACTATGCCAAAGAAATACCATCTTGGATGATGCTCGGAGAATATTCTTTCGCCCTTTTATGTCGAGCTGGGAAGCTAGCGGTGTTCTTCCAATTTCCTTACATCCTTGATTACGAGAACAGGGATTGATGCAGTAGCATATTGGATTAAAAAGATGATGAGCATCGATAAGTGGTGCTGGATTTTGAATCTTCCATATCCCCATCAAATTCCTCTACAAAAAGTTCAATTCAAATCCTCTATAATTTAAGTGAGTTTTAAATAAGTTGTGTAAGTTTTCTATATTTAAGTTTGCCCGTTCCGTGTTAATCTTTTATAGAGATTTAATTGATGGGATAACACAAACATGAAAGACTTGATAAACCATTCAAATCATTGAATCTTAGAATAAATTTAAGGGATCCAAATAGTTCAATTAAAATATAAAAGACTTAAAATAACTGTTCTATTACTTCCAGCTTTTTCGAAAAGGAGTACTAGTGATTTGAATGCTTGTTTCATTCACTATTTGCTGGGCCAGCCACCCGCAGTGGCTTTGTAAAACAAGTATGACAAAAGAATATTAGCAGGAAAAAAATTTCAACAGCAACCGAAAGAAAGGGACACAACAGAGACAATACGATGATGAAAGAATAGACAAAGACGCAAGACAGAGAAAAGGGAAAGAATCCCAGACAGACTGAAAAAACCAATGGCCAGCACCTTTTAGGGTGTGGTCACGCCCACAAAGCGGGAGAAAAACTAAATATATTCAACTAAGTTCAACTAGGAGTAGTGAAAACAAACCAAGTACAATTGAGACAGAAGTACAAGAATATCAAGCTATTAACAAGTTATCAGGCTCTTAATTAATATCGCAGATATGTAACCAAGTGATATAATATAAGTGGACATTTAAGAACAATCGCACACGAAGTGGTTCTGTAACTCTAGACACAACACAAACCATGTACCTATTGCCCAAAGATAGATGGATGAAACCATTAAGAATAATGGAAATAGTTAGAAAGCATGTGTATAAGGATACTGAAACGACAAATTGTACATCCATCTCATTTTTCATTTTTTCTGTCAGACAAGACAAGACCAGTAAACAAAAAGTCCCATATAAGGTGGGTTTCTCACTTATCTCAATCCCGAAGCCCCAGATAACCCCAATGCCAAAACAAACAGTAGTCCCCTGATTAAGTTCCAGCTTGCTCATACAAACAGTTCAAAGGTGACGTTTAGTCGTGTACTTCAAAATGAAAGATGAAGAGCTACCAACAAATATTGCTACAAGCATAACAGACTTAAGATAAGACGAGTCTATGACAAATTGGCTTTGGATTCAACAGTTAAAAGAGCAAAAAGTTTTTAGAGAAGCTTGCGTACCACAAAAAAGTTTTAAGCTCCAGAACCTTTAGAACTATATGGAAGGATTGTAAACTCCAAAACTTTGAACAAAGTTGAAAGATTTGGAACTCCAGAACATTAGAGAATCTTTAAAGGACATCATTCACTATATCAGTACCAGATATAATATAATGGCGAAGCTTGATTCAAAGGTAGCCAGCACTCACAAAATATAGCCGTCAAGTGTTTTATATAGTTGAAGCATCGTGGAGCACATGAAGGCAAGTCCTCGTTTCTGGCTTTTCAGTCTTCTCCTCAGCTTGGCTCCTCTAAGCATTAACATGGCTACTACAAAAGTAGGCGTTTCTGTCTATAGAGAACAACGGATACAAGCAGAAAACCAACCTTAAGATGATACTGCATTCTGACAAGCATGCCTATATCATGTACTGGGCTATTCAAAGTGTAGATTGATTAATATTAGCAGTTAAAGAATTTAGATACATTGCTTGAATATATGACCTAACTCAAAAAAGTCTATCTTCTACATGGTTTTAATCAAGACCAAACGAGAATCATTTGCATCAAAGGGGGGAAAAAATCAGCTACCATTGGCTCTAGTATTTTTTTCTCCTAGGGTAATTGGAACACGACAAGGAATCAGAGGACATAACCCTACAAATCAATTTAAAAAAAACACAATCAACAGTATCTATCAGCTTCTTGATCTCAGATGCAGACCTGTCTCTACTTTCTTGATTTCGAAAATGAGCATCCTCCACATCTTGAGCACAAACATCTCTGCTTCCTCATCTAATATCGACTTCAGAGTTTCCAGCATTTCAGCTGCTTTCACATGTTCTTGTGTACTTGTCACAATGTAATCAACCAATGATGTTTCTTCCTCTCCCAAGAACTCTGTAATCTTCTTTGAAATCCATGGTCTCATCCTCTCATGAAGCCCATGCTGTAAAACAACATAAGACAACCAATTAGAGCATGCGTTCTTAAGCATAAAGTTAGTGGACATGGACCAATCACATGCTACTCTGCATTTGCACATATTTGTGCATGATATATACTGATGTCAATCTTTTAGTCAATTACCATCAGGAAATGCTTCACAACCCAATTACCAATTACTTGTTCCTCCCAAGAAAACTATAACATAATGGCACTTACTAGCACAGCCATAAACTTCTTTTTATGATGTCATTAAATCTTTAAAAACACTTAACAGTAAATAAACCTAAAAAGCCACATAAACATAGAAATTAAGAGTTGAAGTTAGGATGGAGGACGTCAAAAAAGGAATGGGGCTTTGTTGTGTGCAGTTCAAGCAACTAGGAAGAATTCTTTAGAACAAGTTAAAACTATCTCCGAATCGTCGGTGCAGATTGGCATAAGGAGAATCATAATAAGCAATCTATCTGTCTGGTTTCATAGAAGAGTTGATAGGAGGTGCAATGAACAGAACTA
This sequence comes from Combretum micranthum, assembly GCA_024138025.1. Taxonomy (NCBI): domain Eukaryota; kingdom Viridiplantae; phylum Streptophyta; class Magnoliopsida; order Myrtales; family Combretaceae; genus Combretum; species Combretum micranthum. Next base: position 718,882 of record JAMXBD010000060.1, on the reverse strand, counting down.
ATAATAATGATAATAATAATATATACTAGACTTTTAGTAGTTAGAAATATGCCAGTTGAATTCCTCAACCTATGCTTAGATATTATTTTGAACTATATACAAAAGAAAATAACAGACTAGAGAAAAGATCATCACAATAACATATTAACAATGTGTGTCCATATATTGTTATGAATATGATGCAAATACTATAATTTAATTACGTAAATATATATTACGTGACAGTTTTATGTGGCTATCAATGTTATTTTCCATACAAGAATATATCACTTGAATTCATGAAGAAAAGCAATTATTTTACTAGCACGTTATAAGTGATGAACTGGCAAATTATAAATAGCCAAAAGGTATTACAAATGAAAGGTCATTCAACTGTAGATTCAATTTATCCCAGAAAAAAAACTTTAGATTCAAAACTGCATTGTGAGCAGCATCCATCTATATCCAGGGAATGACAACACTTTGTAGCACAATAACTAGAACTGAATCATCAGCTACTATGACATGCTGACACAAGTGTATGCATATTATCATGACATTAACATAAGGGATATTTGTCGCCCTATCTTGCTTGGTTGATGGGCTTCAACAGCATTCCAGAAAGAGATGTTTTGATTCACACGGGTGCTTTCTCTCTCTCTCTCTCTCTCTCTCTCTTTTTTCCCTTCTTTTGGTTGGGGTTGGGAGAGGGGGCAACCCCCCCCCCCCCAAAAGCCTCCTTGCTATAAGGTCAGCCCTCACTCTAATTCCCTAAAGTCAAAAACAGCGGGCTGCTAGCTACAGAGGTGGAGGTGGGGGTGTTTGGTGGTCAACATACAAATGTTTAACTCTAGCACCAGCATGGATTCTTGGAAAAATTAACACAAGAATTCATATCCAAGACACACACAGACACACATACTACATTGTTTAGAATTTCAACTACATCAAAGATAAGATTGTTACCTCATCATATAACGCCCAATTTATATCATAGGAAAACAGATCATCCTTCGTCTTTGGTATCATATCAATAAGTTGTTTGGCATCCAAAAGTTTCTTATTATCTGGTGTCTTTAACTTCTCTTGACCATGTTCCCTATCCCTCTCACGATCATGAGTTCTCTCTTTGCCGTTGTCTTTAGCACGACTAGTGTCCTCCTCATTTCGATCCCTATCCCGTTGGTTCGACTTATCATGTGACCTTCTACTTTTTTCTCTTTCTGATTCAGGCTTCTCCTCTTTGACATTGGCATTAGAAATACGCTTTGCAAATTCTGCTGCAGCAGCTATGTTTGGCTGTGAAGTCCCTGATGGAGTTTGTTGGACAGCCTGCATTTCCTCTGTAGAATAATCGATGGGAACCAAGGGCCTCATCTTTTTGTCCTTGTGTGCCTCATCATCATCCTCCTCGTTAAACACAGATGGTACAGTAGTTCTTTTACCAGAACCCACCAGACCAAATCCCAGTTTTCTTGCTGGAGCATTGCTTGTTTGCTGTGTTTCTGATGTAATGGCTGCTGGCAAGACTGAGCCATTTCCAAAAGCAACTTGTGTCTCCCCATCACCTGTCATGCAAACCTCAGACATGAAGAGAGAGAAAGAATCCCAGTGGCAATTAAAAACCATAAAATAATAGCAACAGCTTTCATGCCAAGAGAGCATTCTGCAAAAATAACGTACCTATGTGGCTTTCATTAATAGAATTGCTCTCATAGTCTGCTACACTGTTGCCTTTGTTATCAACTGCTGGTTCTTCCCTTATTGCCTTCCTATCACTTCCACTCATGACACTTCCAGAAAAGAGCTTCAATGCTTCTCTTTGTTGCTCTTGCCGTTTCTTCGCTTCTTCCTCAGCCCTTTTCTTAGCCTCAGCAATTTCCTCTTCTTCTCTTTTCCGGTCAGCCAAGTCCTCCTCCTTCTCACGCAGCCTCTTTTTCCTCTTATCTTCCAATACACTTCTATGCCACCTTTTTCTGGAATCATCATCATCTTCTTCCTCATCATAGTATATCTCCTTCTTCCTTTTGCGTTCCCTTTCTTTTTCCCTTTCCTTCTCACGCTGGCGCTGTTGCTCCTTCTCTCTTTCCCGATATTCCCAATCCCTAAGACGCTCCTCATACTCACGCTCAGCCTCCTCGATCTTCCTTCTTTGCTCCCTCTCCTTGCGGATTCTCTCTCGTTCAGCCTCTCGCTCATATCTCTCAACTTCCCTTTCCTTTTCCCGTTTCAAATCCCGATCTCTATCTCTCTCCCTGCTTCTTCTGTCATGCCTTCTCTTGTCAGGTGAGCTCGTGTCATTCTTCTCATGCTCTCCAGACACTTTGGTATCACTAGTCGTGTCCTCATCATTTTTTTCTCCATCTGCAAATGCAACATTATAAAATACATCATTTATCCTCTGCTTTAACTAGGATAATGTCGCAAATACTGATCACATTAAGTATGAAAATTTTCTTCTTTTTTTCCAAGGTAAATAAGTTTGAAAATTTCATAAAGTAGTTCCACCAAAAACCTGCATCAGGATCCCTGTCTTTTGACTTAGCGGTGTTTCTGAATCATTCTTTACCGGACCATCACCATGCCCTGGAGGAGGGGGTGGTGGAAGCGGTTTGTTCTTTAACCTCTCTTCTATCATGTTTGTAAGTTTCTCCAAGGCCACTTTATCCGCCTGCCTGTCCTCATCTGTCACAATTCCAAAGTTGGCATTCTCATGAGTTTCTTTCTTCTCAGACTTAGAATCATCTTTCTTCATCTCTTCTCCACTGGGCTTCACCATCTCGCTCTTCTCAGCACTAGACTCAGCTTCTCCCTCCTTATCAGGTGCAGCAGCTTCACTTTCTTTCAACTTCTTGGCATTTTCAGATTTCTTCTCAACATATCTCTCTAAGTATTCTCTAGTTGCTTGATTAACATTTAGCTGTCCAAAAATTAAAAAAAAAGGGCAGAGTAAATGAGGTGGAAAAAATATTGACAATAGACACCCAGCATGTATTCAAATATGTTCAAGCTGATATTAACAAAAAGATATTTTTTCCTCTAGAGTCGCAAAATATTTCAAAATTATCATATAGCTTTGTGTAAACAATCCCAACTCCAGTTTAAAGTGCAGAATGTAAAAAAGCAAAATGAGCAAATACAACAGCAAGACTGTAGGAAGAAGTAATCTTATTCAAGTAATAGTAATTGAATTTCAGCCAAAGATCAAAAATTATCAACTGACTAGATTTAGAAGTAGACTCTATTTCAAAGGAAATTGGCACAGAAAAATGGAGATTGCAATTTATGTTCTCAATAAAAACAATTCAACAAAAAAATGATAATCCATGGATTTGGGTTAGCAATGTGAGCAGTTCCACAACTTTGCCATTTGGCCACTGTTTTCATGCATGATTCTTGATAGACCTCTTCAAGTTGACGACAGCTAGAGCGCCCAATTGTTGTTGGTATGACTCAATTTCTTCATAAACAAGCCAAGGCAGTTGGTCATGACAAGAGGTTATTTATGCGAGCAAGCTTGAGAAAAATTCTTCTTAACGGTGCACAACTCAGCATAATGACCAAACTCTATGCTCCAGAGAAATAAGCTTGCCCAGATCAGAGAATCTCAATTGAGCAGTTCTATTATCAAATGGTTCTCAAAAAATATTATATCCATATCCTACCAGACATCATGACCTATTCTAGTTGTAGATTCTTCTAATGAATTTATTCAGGTGTCAGCTTCTAAACACAGCTATCGGTATTATGTCAACATAAAACCCATCTTAGAACCTATTCGCAAATGCTCAGGAAATAAAAATAATTCACCCCAAGGCTGTCTCAGAAGATTTGTAATTATACTTATACATTCCGACCTCTTCCGTGCTTTACCCTTTATTTTTTTATTATATCAATAAGTACCAATAACTTCCCAGTGCAACCACTCTTCTCCTCCCTTTTCCCCATGTTTGATCATCTAACACTTCTTAAAGGTTTAAAAATGAATTTAAAAAGAAAACTCTATCGATAGTTTTCAACTAAGTTGCCTCCGTTAATAAAGCATATAGTTGACCAAGCATATCATCTGCCCGTGGATGACATTCAAGTACACAGGAAACCAAGCACAACATACTAAGTGCATGGCCTAACAGGCTGCAATAAATACTAGGCTGTTGCTCAGCACATACTTGAGAAAACTTCCCAAAAAAGACAACAACTTCAGAAGATAGTTCCGATTATAAAATCACATCGCAAAAAATATTCTTTACATTTTACACCAACAGATAAAATCTATGGAGTTTAAGATCATTATGTGACAAACAGGTAAATCCAGATAGAAGCTTTAAAAAGTTACCATCAGCTCTTGCCCATCTACATTCAATTTGGTAAGTAGGCGCAATGCACGAAGAACACCTTCAGCAGACTCAAATTCACAAAAGCCAAAGCCACTAAGAGTTCCATCTGAAGCATTTTGAGGACGTTTCCAACTCTTGACGGGTCCACATAACTTCACATGTTAAAAAAGGTGTCAAGATTAGAGGGATAAAATATTCCCCCAGACACAATGAAAGCTCAAACTTTCATAGCAAAAAGTGATGAACAAATTGTCTACTTACCTGAAGTAGTGGGAGAATAAAGTCATTTTCAACTGATGGTGCAATCTTGCCAACATATACAGTTGTTTGTGGCTTTTCTGCTGGCGTGACGGGAACAAGACCTGGCCTAACCACCGGAGGGATAACAGGGCGAACTCCAGGAATCACTGGGACAGCAGGGCGTGGAAGCACACCAATAGCACCAGGTGGTCTCGGAGGAAACACAGGTCGAACCATAGCAGGATAAGAAGAATAGCCAGGAATTCCTGAAAAGAATCAAAAGGCAACTATGCAAAAATATCAGAGTAAGTTTAGAAGATTGACCCCTAAGCACATCACTGCTTGTAAACATGAGAAAAAGGGAAACTGCAAAGACGCCAAATAAATGATGTTACCACACATCAAAACCATACTAATGACGGACGCAAAGGCACCGAAATTATCACCAGGTGAATAGTAACCTGAAGAGAAGATCAAGCAAACCAAGTGTGCACAGCATAAAGTAAGAAGTAATATAATTACTTACCTTATGCATCCATTGCAATATTGTAGCCTTCTCAAATAATCCCAAGCACCAATTCTAGATGTTAAGATGGGTAGCATGAGATTTCTTTAGTCGCATGATGCATGCTTGAATCAAGTTCATAAGTTTTTTAAAGCACAAATGACTTAATCATTTATCTTTCTATAGTTTTCTTCCCTCTTTACAGCACATAAAGAGAAGAAAACAAAGAGCAAGAGAGATAAAAAAGTCGGGAATAGATGCAATACCTCAGGTACTAGGCCAACGAGCATAGAGTTGATAACATGGATTGCTGCTGGCAATTGCTAAATCCATGACAAGGGGATGTATGCTTATAACTACCATAAGTAGCCTACTAAAATTCAGATGACATATTAAGTGTTAACCGTTAAAACAAGTGATGTTTTCGAAAGCCTTCCCATATCATCCATATTGATCCATTTTACATGAAACTCAGGAGGTTTGAACAAATCTTAAAAGTAACAAAGCAAAACAAAAAAAGAACTAAGCAAATATGCGCATACCAAAAGGCAGTTGTAGTAGGTGTAGTAGATCTTTAAGCAATATGAAGCCTTCCAACTGATTCTCACACCGTACGGTACCGCTGTATGAGAAAACATCCTGTCATCGATGCCCTAACAACATTCGAATTTCTCTAAAATCTCTCCGAACACCGAATTTTTCTAAAATCTCTGCGAACACTGAATTTGTCTAAAATCCCAATTAATTCTCTCCCCATACCAACTATAGACCTCTAGCCCAACACTATCCCAACAATTCTCTATGGGTTTTTCGCAATTACAGCTACATGGAACAACTTATACTCCAATGAATATACCATTACATCGAGATTCAATAAAAAAGCTAAATTCCACATCCAACCACACATCTCAGCGATATCCCAATAAATAAATACCAATAAATTCAATGCATGTAAAGTAATTTAAACAGTTAAGAGAGAGAGAGAGAGAGAGGGGTGATAACCCACCGGGGACCTGAGGCGCACCAGGGACGGCGGCGTAACCATTCGGCATCGGCATGTACGGCGGACGCAACACCGCGGGGTTTGGCGGTTGACCCGGAGCCGGAACTTGGTACTGCATAATCGGAGGCGGAACGGATCCCGCAACTGGTGGAGCAACCGAGCTTACTCCGGGCGGCGGAACGGCGGCGGTTTGATAATTCGGAGCCCCGGGGATGGGAGCGAACTGCGGCGGCGGGGAGGGACGGAAGGATGGAGCAGGAGGAGGGGCCGCAACGGAGACAGGCGGCGCGTATAAGGGGACGGAGGCGGGCGCGGTGGATGGAGCAATTGGAGTGGGGTTAGGGTTAGAGTTAGGGTTTAGGGTTGGGGGTTGAGAGGTTAGGGAAGAGGGGGGTTGCTGTGGATCAGGTTTGGTAGGAGTTTTGGCGGGTTCGGTAGTTAGGGTTTGAGGAGAGGAGTATGGGTCCGCCATGGAAGTAAGGGGAGAGAGAGCGAGAGAGAGATTGTTATCGTCGGAAAATCCGGAGCCCTAGCTCTAGGCCTAGCCGTTGGTGTGTAAAGGGAAGAGAAGAACGGAGAACAGAGTCGCAAAGTGGAGGTTGGCTCCAGTAAGTAGTGCTTGGTTAGTCAATGATGAGGAGATGGATAACCATGAAACAAATAAACGCATATGATATGATATGGTGCTGATTCAAATTACGGTGAAATAGCCAAAACACAACCCTGTGCCAAAACACAGCTTTGCAGTTATTCGAGTTTGATTTGTTTTAAACTTCACTCTTGATTAATTCGTAAACCAAATCCGATTTAATTTGTAAAGAGGCTTATTAATATTAATGAGTAAATGAGTAAACTCGTTAATATGCTAGTAAATTTTATATTTATCCTATACTATATGGGATTTATTTGGATGTTTGTTTTTCATCTGTATCTATATTTTTTTTAAAATGATATATATAAATATATTTGATTTATATTTGTATTTGATCTTTTAATGAGAATTACCAACTTTTTTTATCTATATCTAATTTTTTATGAATAATTTATTAGAAAAAAAAGTTTAAAAAAGTATTTGTATCTATAATCTACCAACAAATAAACGAACTCATAAATACATAATTAAATTAACAAAAAATAATTTGTATTTAATATTTGAGTGTGTGTGTATGTAGTAGCCCATATTATATAAAAAAAAAAAAAAATCAAACTATTAAGTACTCAAGCAATTATTTTGATGATGATATTTCACTTACAATATATAACTTTTAACAATTGTGAATTGATAGCTAGGTTAGCTTTGTCATGTGAATAAGTTTATCTAAAATATCTATATTTAAAATAATTAAATTTAGATATTTTTTTTTCATTAATTCTCCTCAAATTTTCTCAATAGATACCCTATTTGACTAGTTTTGTAAAACGTTAGATATATATTTTAGCCAGTCAAAACGTTGATATTTTAAATAAACTTACCTTTAATCATAGATGCATATGCTTGAAAGGATAATGGAGAGGATTGTTTCATATGTATGCATGGCAATAAATTAAGGTCAAGATTTCAATGCATAAATACAAAATGTTGTCAACAATAATCTAAAAACAACCACAGAATGGTAATAGGAGTACTTAGAAAATTTTCGAAGTTTTGTATTTGAAAAAATTGAATGTTATTAGCATTCAAAAAAAAAAAAACTTCAATGAATTATTTGATATTCATAAACAATACAAAGTAGTGAAGTGGAAGAAATCTCAAATGGATTCTGTAAAGTTAAACTTAGACACATCTTTAGCAAATGTGAGAGCATGAAAACGAGGATTAATTTAAAATGTACGTGGCAAATTTTATTAATGTATAAATAAACCTTCATAGCAAAAGATATCGATTATGTTAGTTACTATCAATCTAAAAAGGGACTAGAATGTTGCAACCAATATAATCTCCATATACGGCATTAAAATAAGGGTAGATTAACTAACAGCTATTTATTGGGTTAATGATATCTCAAAGCCTTAATGAAAATTCAATTATAATATTGAGTGACTGCAAAAACTTATGTCGCAAGTGCAAGCTATGAATTCCAATATCTTTAGGAAGCAAATAAACCAACAATTATCTAGCTAACAAAACATTTGCTCATCTAGATTCTTTTTGCAAACTGCTCATTATCTAAGATGTTTTTTTACTCTATTTTATTCATAAGAATTTAGGTCTACATTGATATAATTCTAGATGAATTCCTATGAATATGGTGCTTTTAATGTTTAATTGTGTTTTTTAACTCCTTGAATCAAAAGAAGAAGAAATAAAGTGTTTAAATCAGATTTGAAGCAAAAAAGCATCAATACCTAAAGATAGAATCAATCAAGCCCTGCAAAAGCATTGGTCGAAGCCAAAATGTCAAGGCAAAAATGGTCTGTCATGCTCTAAATCTAGCCCTCGACATATGTTCTGAGGTGATCGAACCCTAGATTTGAAAAGAAGTCTCTCTTAAGCCATAAAGTCGAGCCCTAGCCTTGACCCACAACAAAGATTGAATAAAAACCAGACCTCTGCTTGATTTGAGTCACGCCTTAAAGTCCCGAGCCCTTGAAGCACTCAATTTAGCCATCGATGGAGTAATTGATAGAAATGACAGTGTTTTATCTACTCAAGTTGAGCCTTATCTTTAATGCAGTACTCAACTTACCCCTCGATGAGCAATTGTTTGAGCAGTGATATAGACGTGCGCGTGGATTAAGAATTTGCATTCTGCTATAAAGAATCTGCCATGTAAGCAATAAAATCTTCACGATTTCCATACGCTGAGCCTATAAATAAATGTTTGAGGCATGTGATAAAGAGGGATGTATAAAGTATACAATGTACATAATTTAATTTCCTTAACCTAGTATAGAGAAAGAGAATTCAGCGGCAAAAGAACTAGTTTCTTCCCATTTTAGAAAATCTCGTTTTTTCTAAGCAAAATTAATTAAACCCATTGTTTGTAATTTTTGTGAGACTCTGATCATAAGTGAAATATTCTTTGATTCGATTTTATTTCTTTAGAAATTGTGCTTAAAGTTTAAACCCATGGAGAAATAATCTCCTACAACTTAAGATTTGTGAATCAAAATCATGATTCATGTAAATTCAAATGCGCTTTCAAATAAATTGACTGGGTATTTATGATTAGTAGCTTGAATTTATTTTTGTGAGTTTAATTGTATGGTGCACCTGTTAGACCCATGTTTGATTTCAACTGAACAGGCTGAGAGGTTGTTCTTTTGAATAGATCCACAGCTACTAATGGAATTGGTCAAATTGCCTTGAGAGAGGGATTGCGAGACTTTTTGTCTCTTGTTTTTTAAATTTACTGAGTTGGTTTTAAAACAAAAGATTCTTAAGCTTTATGCGGGTTTAGACCGTTTACAGCCTGAGAAGAGATTCCCGATGGTTTAGTCTAAATCTAGAGTTACTGACCTTGAGAGAGGCTTTAACTTACCTCAATGAATCCAACGGTACAGATGTGCCATCAATAACTCTTTCTCAAAGTTTTGATTTGAATTCACGTGATAAGGAATTTGTGAAGTAAACCCTAAGCTATTGTCTTGCATAGTTACAAACCTATCCTTAATTTTGCCTTGATATTTATTATCCTACTATCTTCTATTTTCAATATGATCTTCTGATTTTCTTCGGCTAGATAATAGATAAAATGAGAGTAAGGTAGTTTCCACTGATCCCTTAAGATCATATCTAATTCTTTTTATACTACTTTAGTAAGTGCGCTTGCCTAATTGTTAGTAGTTGCTAACCGAAGTTGGACATAACCAATTAGTTTTATAAATTTGAAAGCTTCCACTTCCAATTGTTTTTTTAAAAAGCTTTTTATACAACTCAAAACCAACTGAACAATCAGAAACCGAACCACAACACCAAAATACAAACCCTTAAACCTCAACTGGTCTACTCTCTTACAGCATGAAGATGTAAAACCTCCAAAACTTCCGTTCATCATCAAACCAGCAATGATAAACCTTATTTCACTCACAAAGATTACACTAACTGGCAATACCATGGATGAAATAAAAATCTAGAGCCTAACCAATCAAACACCATAGGAGCCTACACTCCATAAAACTAAGACATAAGCAAGTTGGTCTAAATTGCAATGATGGGAGTAAAAAGTGAAAACGTATTAGAAAATGACCTAAAATGCTCAAACAATAATTTTTGTGTGAAAGATCAATTTAAACTTTGATGACAACAGATATAGCAATAATAGAGTATAATAAGGAATATTAAAGAGATAAGGAAAGAAGATTTAAGCCTAGATTTAATGTGGAGTTTGACTTGCTTCCTAATCTCTAAGATCACCTAAATCGGCTCCAACAAAGGACTTTACGCACTTCATTAATTTAAAAAACACATAAGCTCAAGCAGAGCAATACACAATTGATAATCGTCATAACACCCTTAATTCTAGGATGATTTGTGGAGTTTTTTAATTGTTATTTGATGGGAAATCATCTAGAACTGTTACTTAATTGATCAATATGTTGCTTTCAGGTTCTACAAAATCAAATGTGATAAAAACAAGCCAAATTAACAAGGAAAACAAGCTAAAGTAATAAGGAAAGCAAGGAGAAATGAGATAGAATCCACCTTGCCCATGCCAAAAGGGGGTGCCAAAGATGAAAAATTGAAGACCGAAGCCACCACGCCCTTCGGCATGGGGCTTGGTGAGCCAAACTCTACCTACCCGACTTTTCTCTCTCCTCTGGTGTCTTGTGGCTGTATATATATATATATATATATAATATATACCTTTATGAGGAAAAAAAACAACAAGTCTGCTAGGGTTTCGTTTTTTAGGAGATTTTATATATTTTTTTTTACAAACGACAAGCCAAGAAGATCCAATCTATTGAAGCATCAAGATCAAATCTTTCGGGGTTATAATCATGAACTCCGGTTTCTCTCTTACTCCTTGTATGTTCATTTTTAATATTATGAGAGAGTAGATCACGAATTTAGATCTCATTTGAACCACTTATCATGTGATGAGGAATTGTTCTTAATGACATTATTTATGTTTTTATGTTCCATTGCTTGTTCTTCATTGTTATCGTAGATTCGTGTATTCGGAGTATGAATTTATGTTTGATGTCATTTAAGTTAATTGAGAAGTTGCTTATATGATGGGATCTATGCAATGGATGAGATTTGCTTGCATTTCTAGAGATAGAATAGCAAAAATCTTCTATACTTTGGTTAACTAGTGGATGGCTTCAGGTGTTTAATGTGATCCTATATTGCTATTAGTTTAAGAGTAACTGATAAATCTACGGTTTTATTAGCTTTTAACTTGAGAAAGTTATTAGTTTACATTTTGGAACTCCGCAACTTAAAAACTCAATAAGTCTGGTCTTTAGTCCAATGATTCACATGATAAGACAGGCGTAAAATGAGATCTAGGTTGTTTTGATAATTGATTTAATCCTTGTTCCCTGTTGAAGTTTGAATCTATAGTAGTTTAGCATAATTCAATAATTAATTAGTTAAAAGTCTATGATCCTGATCATTCTTAATTGACGGTTAGATAATAGGGATAAGGTTAGTATTAGTAATTGGTGGCTCCCTGTGGAACAACCCCGTGCTCAACACTATATTGCGTTTACGATAGGTATACTTGCCTATTGCATCGTAGTTGGAACTACGAACAAGTATTTAATTTATTAAAGCTACAGTTGGTAACAATCAAGTTTTTGGCACCGTTGCTGGAGAGTTTCCACTAATATTAGGAATGCTTTTTACTTGTTAATCTAGCTAATTATTTTATCGTTATTTATTTATTTCTCTCTTTCTTATTGATTTATCAACTATTGACTGATTAAGGTCGTGTTTTTATTACACTGTATGACCAGAAGCTGCTCTAAGGGACTTGCTAAATTTAATCCAGAGCCAGAGCGAACTATTGTAAGGCATTCTAAACGAAAAAAGCAAATAGTTGATTCTTCTTCGACATTTGATGAGGAGAATTTACCAGAAGAAATGATGGCTGATCCGACAAATGATCCTCCTCGTGAGATCAATCCAATGCCCGACAATTGCAGAACAAATTCTGATTTTTGACTCGAACTCACACATTCAGCTCTTCTTAGAGATATGTGACACATTCAAATTCAATGGGGTGAGCGAAGATGTTGTTCGTCTCAGACTCTTTCCATTCTCCTTAAGAAGTAGGGCCAAGCAATGGCTAAATTCATTACCAAGGGGCTCTATCACCACATGGCAAGACTTGATTAAAAATTTCATAGACAGATTCTTCCTCCCTCAAAGACTACTAAACTTAGGGCTGAGATTCAATCCTTTTGCCAAAATGAGTTTGAAACACTTTATGAAACATGGGAACGCTTTAAGGACTCAATGAGGAAGTGTCCATACCACGGGATACCTAAATGGCTTCAAGTATAGATCTTCTATAATGGTTTAAACTACCAAACCAGGCAAATGATAGATGTTGCAGCCGGTGGTACTTTAAATCACAAAACTCCTAAAGAAAGTCTTACTCTCTTTGAAAACATAGCCACAAGTAACTATGAGTTGTCACACACTAGAAGCAGAGAGAAGATACCTGCAGGTATTATAGATATGGATGTGGCTACCATAATCATGTCTAAGGTAGAAGCTTTGTCGAGAAAGATAGATGGTTTGACAATTTCTCAGCAACAGTTGGCTGTTGTAGAACCCTCTATTGGTGAAGAAGCAAACAATGAGCAAGTGGATTATTTGGGAAACCCAGTTCGGCCTCAAAATAATCCATACAGCAGTACTTATAATCCAAGTTGGAGAAATCATCCAAATTTCGCATGGAGCAACAACAACAACAATTTCCAGAAGGGTAATTCTAATCCTCCTCTAGGATATTAGAAACCACCTGGCTAAGGTTCTAAACCACCAATAGAAGATTTGTTGGCAAAGCTCATCAATGATTCAGATGAAAGGCAGAAATCTCTGGACTTGATTATGAGAAATCAGGAGACAACTCTCAGGAACCATGGAGCTTCCATAGATAATTTGGAAACTCAAGTTGGACAAATAGCCAAATTACTTTCAGAAAGACCTCATGGTTCTTTACCGGGAAATACAGAGCCAAACCCCAGGGAACATGTCAAGCAGTCACTTTGAGGAGTGGCAAGCAATTGCAATCCGAGATGTAACCCGATACAAGTGAAGTATCTGAACCAGTGAGATAGCAACTTATTGCTAAGGAAAGGGGGAAGCAACCTGAGAGCTCAACAGTAGATAAACCATCACTACATTCAACTTCAGAATTCAATCCTAATATTCCATATCCAGCTAGGCTCAAGAAAGATAAGGTGGATGAACATAAATAAGAATAGAGCATGAACTTAATTTTCTCTCTCTTTGTAGATTTTGCAAAAATAACGAGAGGATTTTCTAATTTTGTTTGTTCGCAAATGAAAGCTCTTGATTAATTCATTTCTATTTTTTAATCTCCTAAGGAACGTGTATTTATAGATTTCAAGAGTTTAAAAGTCTGTTAGAGATAACTTCTTAAAACCATCAAGTATTAAATATACATAACGGCTCTTTTATGCCACATCGACCCGCATTTTGAGCTCATCACACATTAGTTCCTGTTCTGCCTTAGATTTGAACTTGTCGTGCATTGAATTTAACCCTCAATCAAGGTTGTGCTATTTGAAATTATTGAGCCTTGATTTGAACTTGTTGTACCCTGATGAACCGACTGGTCAAGCCCTCGATGAAAGCCACGATCAAGGCTATGTTCAAGAATTTGTATTTGCTTGCTGGTTCATTTTGCACTTACACAATCTTCAAAGAACAACACACACACACACACACACACACACACATTCTAACATATTATTCATCTATGTTGTTTTAATAATAAAGTGTAGTTTAACACAATTGAATAGTTAATTGTACAACTAATTATCTCGTCAAAATTCACGCTGAGCACACAAGTTCAACAAAAAGTTTTGTGATACAATCGAGGGACTTATTACAGATAGAAAAAAAAGGAGGTTCCTTAGTCATTTTAATAAGTTTTTTCTCTATACTTTGTAATGTTTGGGGTTTTATGTTTACTTTTTTTATGGATGTAAAGAATTGCAATTTTTGTTGCAGCTCTAGAGTTAAGGATACAACTAAGTTGAGTTTTTATAGAGGCAAAAAATTATATGCTAGAGTTCGACTCTTACAACAAAATGAGTTATATTTCGAGTTTTAGCTCATCTTAAATGGAGCTTGAATAGCTTACAAAACTTGTTTATTAAAGGAACAACTTAGTATAAGATAAAGAGTAACTACGATGAGTCTTTATCATATAATAAGGGGATTGTTTCAATGTTCTGTTGGTTATTAGGTTTAATTTATAGATTTTTATGGTGATTTCTTACTCCATTTTTTGTCTATAAGATAATTAAAAATTAGAGAAACCAGAGCAATGGTTCTTAGGATCTCAGTACCAACTGCTTCGATGCTTTCATTTTATCTAAATAGTTTTAAAATCTCAAGCTTCCTAATTTTCATACATAAAAACATATAGATGGGTAATATATCTTTGTAAATAGCCATAATAAAATGAACCAAACACCAATCATAAGAAATTAAAATCATTTCAAGTCAATAAAAGCCAATTAAAGTCAAGTAGAAGCTTGAATGACCAAAATTTTCAAAATTCTAATTTTGCCCCAAATCAAGAAACCAAATTTCCAAAAAAAAATATTTTTAAAAAATAAATTAGGCTTAAAAATGTTTTTAAATGAAAATTTTATGAGAAAAATCAAAACAATATAGTTAGAGCCTTTCTTTTTCTTTTTAAAATTCCAATTTTGTCCTTAACCAGGTTATGAGGTGAATTAGAACTTGAAATTTAATTAAAATTGATAGAATAAAATTATTTGAGAAATTAAATCATAATTTACACTAAAGTTGTATAATAAGTCATAAACTAATTAATTGTCAAATTCCAGCACGTGTAAAAATGAATGATATAGATGATGCCATGTGACACCATGAAATAAAAGAAAAATGAAAAGAAAATCCTAGACCTCCCAATCCTAATTGGCTGCCCCCATCCCCCCTTTTTCACCCCTTATCTTATCTTTTTTTTCATGTCTTATTCTCTAAAACCACCTCAAGACCCATATAAGATAAAATACCTCTAAAATCCATTCTTTAAACACTTTTAGCCTATGTTTAAACTAGTATAATATGAGATTAAGTTATAATTATTATTTTCTCTTTATTTCTCTCGAGAGTATGAAGAAGATATGAACATCGAGGAAGTATAAGAGCTGCAAAATACGTAATACTTAAAATTAAAGTAAGAAAAGTGTAAAATTTTTTAGTTTATTTTAGAACTTAATAAGCTCGCTTAGTGACTAGATTGTTCTTAGGTAGTAGCTTAGGGTTAGAAGATTGAGCAAATGAAGATGGAGAAGCCACTCAAGGTTCAACAAAATTCATGCTAATATACGACCCTAAATTCAAAGGATGTTTTTTGGAGTTTTATGTACATCTAAGTGTAAAAATTGACTTAGGTACTTGGATATATGTTTGGAGTAGCTAATTTAGGTTTTAGAAGATTTTAATAGTGTTCATTTGGGATTATTGCTGGAACAATTAGTGAATGTGCAAGACAAAACAAGATTGGCTCTTAAACTAGCTAATAGAATTTAAATTCAATATGGGTATGGTTGTTGGTTGTATAAGTGAAGTGTAGAACTTTAAAAAAATTGATTGTAAGTTGCTAGAAATTTCTTATTTGTTGATGAAATTGATTATTAATTAGTTGCATATTTGAATTATTGAAGAAAATATGAATGTGGTATAGATTATGTTGTTAGTTGGTGATTGAGATTGAAATTGATGTACATTATGTTGAGTGTGTATACATGTTATGTGACAAGAGTTATATGGAGGAAGAACAAAGCATGTTAAATCTAAAATTTTGATTCATTGTTGGAAATTATACATTTAGGTGATGAGTTATGAGGTTATGAGATAATAGAAGTGGTGAATGGACATATAAAAATAGTGTTCGTTAAGAAACTGTGTGACATTATTGGACAAATTTGAAAATTTTGATTCAATTAGGATAATATATGGACCAAATTGAAGTTGGAATTAGTGGGATATAAATTTAAGGAATGAAGGCAAAATAGCCATTTAGGATAAGGAATGGAGAAATTATTAACGCAAGACTATAATTAGCTTGATTAGTAAACCGGGAAGCTTTGATTAAAATGATTGAATTATAAGATGTTTTACATAATAGTAGATGATAATTTAATGATTCAATAATAATTCACGTGAATGAGAAACTAATTTAGGCATATGACCTATTATGTGGAATTGTGGATTATGATAAGTAATTGTCAAATTTATGAAATCAGAGACTAAATTGTTACTCGGTGGTTATATAGCAGAATTTGATTATCTAATATTGAAAATGAATTTGATAAAATGGGTAGTGAGATGGTTAATTGTATGATAAGTGATAACTATATGGTGATAAATTGTCGTATAATTAGACAATTGGTGAGATGACCATTTTATACGAAGATTTGCATATTGTAATGATAATGGCTAATGAGATTGGTGTAAATGATTATGGTTTGCTAGAGATTCTTAAATGATTGATGGAATTGGCCATAAATTGTTTACATGTGTGAATTATTGAAGGCATTATGAGTGTTGGGTGAATTATAATGGTGATTGGAGGTTGGAATTGAACATTAATGAAAATTTGTTAGGTGTGTGTATTTATGTTTGGGACGTGTTTAGGGTAGGGGTGGGGTGGGGGCGGGGGGGAAGGATGGTAAAACTTTCAAATCTGACGATTTGGTTAAATATGATGAATTTGATGTTTAGATTATAAATTATGACATTACAAGCTAATAAGAGAGGTATGTTGATGAATAAGTATGTGTAAAATATGAGAATTTTAATAGAAAAATCCGATTCGATTGGAGTAAATTAGAGGCTAAAAAAGGTTAAAAATGATAGATAATAATGTAAAGTATGGGGAAAATGACCTTTTAGGAAAAGAATGGAAGGAGGATCAAGTTTTGGCTATAATTTGGCTTATTTAGCAAATCGGATAGCTTAAAATGAAACAAATTATATGGAGGCTGCTCTAAATCATATCAAAAGGAAAATTAATATTTCTATATCGATTTAGTTGAAGGAGTAGCTAAATGGGCATAAGACATGCTTGGTAAAATACATATCACATATGCAATTGTTGTAATTATGGGATTGCAAGCTAGTTTGCAATGAATTGTGATATGGGAGAACCTATGTAACTCATGATAATTATTAATCTAGTGACATAAAGAAAATGATATAATGATGTGACATGTTAAAAGTGGTTACGTGGTGATATATTGTCTTAAGATAGGACCAAATAGATGTTAACATTTGACTATAGAAATTTATCACATCGAGGTGATGAATTAGTTATTAAATTTGATGGTATGATTGTGAAATGCTTGTTGAAAATTTTAAATTATTTCATGTTTTATATGTTAGAGAAATTTAGAAATACATATTGGGATCCTAATTGTTTTGTATCATGTATATATGAGTTTATAGTTACCAGTAAGGTATCATGACTATAAATCGATGACTTAAGATATGTTTTAGAGATGTGAAATTTAGGAAATACTCAATACATATAAAAATTCATATTTAAGTATTACTATGAAATTAAGGACAACTTACCTAATTTTCCTTGTAATAACTAATGATAAAGGAACTAAATATCAAGGGAGACACTTAGGATTTTAAAAAGGGATATAGCATGAAATCCTCACCATAAAGGAAACACTATTATTTGATATGGTAAATTTAGATAAATGGATGATGGAAAAATGGGAAATAAAATTGATTTAGCATATAAAGGCTCAATATACAAATAATGGTCTCTATGGCTAACTCTTAGGTGACTAAGTGTTGGTTACCTAAAACAATGAGACCATTAAATGAGTTGGTAAATCTAAATCCTTAACCAACTTAAAACTAAATAATTAAATTAGAAAACTCAACACTTAAAACCAATGGCGTAGCAACCTAGGCAATGATAATTATCTATAATCCAACTCAATGTACACAAATGAGTTAGATCTTCAATTAGGATCTATAGCCACACAGCCCGCAACCCTTGTAATTCAAGGAATAAAATTGAATAAGTATTATGATTAGTTTATTTCAACATTGTTCTAACACGAGCAATTAAACCATGGACAACTGATATCCATTAAGTGTGGAAAGAAGAAAAGGGTATTGAAACAATCATCGGGTACACAATAAATGTGTATTGCTTGCTATGATAGATTAATAACTAGAGGAGAATTTAAACTTAGCTTAAGTGAGTATTGGCTACTGTTGGCCACTTACTCCTAGAAGTGACACATTTGGATTAGGTTGTAAGCCTTATCGCGACTTCGGGAAGATGCGGTAAATTAGGTGCTCAAGATCCCACATAATGTGTGATTGGACTCGACAGGTAGCCGATAGGAGAATTTTCAAGATCGGACGGTCAATTAAAGCAGAGACGAAATTGTAACGAGTTATATGGGGGAATGAGACCCTGTATAAAGCATCACAATAGACTATGCTCATTGATGGTATGACATGAGGAGATGAACCGAACAAGACTACTACTTTCTTTTTCTTTAGTAATAAGGTTCTAGAGGCTTGTCAATCTCCCCTCCTTGATGCGTGATTCGAGGAGTGACCCCTTCCATCCCCCTTTGCTTGGCGGGAGTCATGAGTACTCACATGCATGTTTACACTGTTTAGTGTTTCTAAGATGCTGGAAATACTTGTTTGTAGACTTTTAATTAGATAACTTAATTTGTAGATGTTACATTAGAATAGGTGCACAACTAAGCTTCGCTGCTCATTCTTTTACTATTTCAGGTACTCATGATGACCTTATATGGATGTTCATTTTGATTTGCTTACTTTTGGGTATGATGAGATGGATGATTGCTCCAATAGGTAGCATGGCAACTACTATATTTTTATAAGATTTTGTGAAGAAATTTCATTTTTTAGTTCTTGAATTTTTCTAGACGACTGTAACAAAACTTTAAACTTATATTACTTAATATGAGCCTTTAGGTCAAACTGTTTTATTTTTGGTGGAGTTATACTCCCCTATTTGCCTTAGTGAGCTTTATTATTGAAAAAGAGTTTCCTTTTAAATTTTATTATCCGAATAGGTCAATTTTATAGGTTTTGAAATATCCCAAATTATGGAAAAATAAACAACACTTTACCGAAATTTTTATAAAATTAATAACGATTTCTTAATTAAAGTTTAACCAGTAACCCACTTAGCTTAATGGATGCCTTGCATGTATCACTTAAGTAATATATGTGGCTAAACTGCAACGCTTTATGTGCTCAAGATATTACACCTTTAAATCTCTAAAAGTGAAAATACCTTGTCCTTTCAAAACATATTATTCCTTCAATCCACCTTTATCCTTCCAACATTACGTTTGGTTCATTGAAAAATGAATAACGATTCTTTTCTTTTGTGATTATGGGGTATTTTTGGAATATATGATGTTGTTTATAAGAAATAGCAATTCATTTGGTAAAGAAAAATGAATAGGGACTCTTTATATATTCTATTTACTCCATATTATATGAAACAAACTTTCGGAATTGTACTCCTATCAACTAGAGGCAGCACAAAAGAATGATTTCTCTTCCTTTACTTTTAATTAATGACGGGTCTCTCTTCAGACAACATCAAGATATGTCTTTTATTAAAATAATTGAAATTATGTTGAAATTGATTACTTGATTAGAGAATCATGTGATAACTAAAATGACCTAAACACCAATCATAAGAAATCAAAATCAAATAAAATTAATGAAATCCAATTAGATTTAGGTATGAATTTAAACCCAACTTAGCCTTAAATCAAAAACCTAGATTTAGAAAATTTAAAAGCAATTCAAATATCGAAATAAAATAATTAAATTAAATTTAATAACAGTTCTTAAATGAAAAGTTTTATAAGAAAAATCAAAACAATGTCGGTAGGAGCTTTGATTTTGGAAAATTACGATTTTACCCCAAACCAGAAACTTACGTGAATTAAAAAAATAAAATTGTAAATAAATTAGACTCAGTTGATATTTAAATCATTAGTAGCCCAATAGATAATTTAAATACTCTAAACTATCAAAAACTAACAGAGATTCTTATACGTATGAGATTTAAACGTCCAATATCGTACCATGTTGCAAAACCCTAAAACAAGGTATTCTCACCCCCCGTCCTTATATAAGACCCCATGACTCCACCGTACTAGCCCCTATATAAATATTCCTTTTTTTGTCTTTGCCTTTTTATAAAGCCTACTAAAACCTTAACTTGAGCTACTCTAAACCTACCCTCCAATTAATGTTGATTAAGCTAATTAGAGGAGAAATTAACATAACTAGCTAAAATTATCCACTTTCCACTAGGGATTTTAGACATGAAGTTGCTAAAAGGAGAGAAAGGATCACAACCCTCACAAAATTTGTAACAAAGGTAAGAGTTTGAGATTTAAAGGTGTTTTTTGAGTGTTTTGTAGCTATGTAAGCATGAAGACTTACTTAGGTATGTTGGTTCATGTTATGGGTTGCAAGAAATTGGGTATTGGAGTGGTTTTGGAGTTTAGAATCTTCATTCCAACTGAAACAAGGAATAATCCATATTTTGAAGAAGGGTAAGATCTCGAACTAACTATTTATGTTAAGGAATTTCAATAAAAAGGAGATAAAACTGTCTTAATGGTGTAAAATGGAGAATAAACATAATTTGGAGTTGGGTTTTGTTGTATGTTGATGTTAGCAATGTAAATTGATAAAGTCTTGTCATAAGCATATTGTAAAAATTGCAGAAAAAACATGAAGAAATTGAAGTTACTATTAAATTAGATGTTTTAAGCCTTCAAATCCTTGATCAAATGTTTAGAAAGAAAGAGAAGATACCATAGATGAAACATAGGATTTAACATATTCATCTGCCCCTATGAAGCCTCAAAAGTTGCCTTAAAGCCCCTTTGCATAAAAAACATCAAGTTTAAGCATGAAATATCACAACTCCAGAAGAACACGACAAGTACATGAGGTCATGTATCTACTCATGTTCCTCTTTGACCTTTAAAACTCGAAGGAAATAAGTTTCCTAGAAAGTGCAGCAAGTACATAAGGTCGTGTACCTGCACATGCTTCTCATATCTTCAAACTCAAAGAATCAAGCTTTCCTATAAGAACATGGGGGGATACATGTACTCCTGTTCCAATTTGCTCCTCTCTGACTCTAAATACCTTTTAATCCTATAGTAGCACGAGGAGAACACGGCATCATGTTTCACCTTGTGTACCTTTATGATCCCCTAACATAAGATAAACACAAGTAGAACATGAGGTGACTTATCCCTTTATGTTCCTCTCTAGTCTCAAAACTCCTTCTATGCTAAAAGAACAAGAGGGAATACATCTCCTTGTGTACCCTTTCATGTTCCTCTCTCTAAAGGAACATGAGGGAATACATATCCTCATGTACCCCCCGTGCTCATTTCCAGCCCCTTCACAACTTCATCACTTCTAGCCCAAATCGCACAAAACTTGGCCGTTTTTCCTCAACCTTAATGTTACGTTTGGAACACTTGAATGATCTAGAATGAAATGGGATGAGTTCCGGAATGATAAATCCATTCCTATGTTTGGAAGTGTACATGGAATGGAATGGCTATCGAATCTTTTTGTCAGAATTGACCATAGCATAAATGCAAATTATGAATATACAATAAGATAAAAGAGTAATTATATTACATGCAATTAGTAGAGCTAAAGTGGAATCGCGATTACGCCTTCTTAAAAGGTAGAATAAAATTTCCTTTCAAAGCTGAATTATCGATTCTAAGGAATCATGATTCCGCTTCTAAAGGTGCATCCAAACATTGGAAATGAAATGGAATCTGAATTGCGATTCCATTTTGGGTTCCATTCATGTGTACTAAACATGGCATTAGTAACATTTCAATACCTTCAAAGCACAAATTTGGAAAGTAATAATACCCCTTCACAGTGTACATCACCCAAACACTTGAGTCCAAAATGCATAACACAAACTAGAGTAATTCAAACTTAAAATTGGAATAGGATACTAAGGACTATACGGGGATTAGTGGACTTTAGGAATCAATTCTTGAAAGGTTAAGAATCAAGACCCATAAAAGTATATCCCATTAAGGATTGGTTAGCCTAAGCCCCAAAAACTAACCTTAACTTACATAATTAACTAAATAGCTTGGCTAAATGAAACAAATGACCTTTTAAACATTGTCTTTGAGTAGATATGATTGAACTAAAGTGAACCAAATGTAACAAACAACATAAATAAAATAAATGTAGTAAATCTTGAAGTAATCCCTGGCTTTAATTATAAATGGCTTTAGATATTGGCTTGGAAAGGGATAACAAGCTCAAATCGACCAACAAATACGTAGTAATTGTGTGTTGTTTGTTAAGGTAGCACTAATAACCAGACTAAGAATTTAAACTCAGCTTAATTAAGTATTGGTTGCTTCTTAACCGCTTACTTCAGGAGTGGCACCTTTAAGATGATGTATTAGTTTAGGCGCTTAGGCCCCTACGGATGCATGGTAGGCTTGGTAGGTAGTCGATGTAGAAATTTCAAAGATTGGGCGGCTGATTAGGAGCAGGTACGAAGTTGTAATGAGTTATACGACGTTATGAGACCCTGTATAAAGTGTTACAATAGACCATGCTTGTTGGTGGCAGCTTGTGAGGAGACGACTTAGACCAGACTATTTCCTTCTTTCCTCTTCTGGTAAGTTATGGGGACTTATCGAACCCCCCTCTTTGCTGCATGATCCACTGAAGGAACCCTACTCCAGTTATTTGGCATGAGTCATGAGTACTCTTGTGCGTGTTGATATTTTTGGGACACTGAGGATGTCTTATTGGTGGACTATAAATTAAATATACCAAACTATGGTTGCTGCATTAGATTAGGCATATGTGACATGCAATGTATGCTTATATTACTGTGTAGTGGGCTTTGCAACTCATTTTATTAACCTTTTAAGTCCTATTGGTGATTCATTGGGAATGAAAGATACACAGGATAAGCTAGTTAGATGGTCATGTACAAGACATTAGTTTTATGAGTTTTCCATGAAATGTTTATCGTAATCATATTTTATAAACTTGGATGATTGTAATCAAATGATTATCAAATGCTTTCATTTGATTTAATATG
This sequence comes from Combretum micranthum, assembly GCA_024138025.1. NCBI lineage: Eukaryota > Viridiplantae > Streptophyta > Magnoliopsida > Myrtales > Combretaceae > Combretum > Combretum micranthum. The sequence continues at coordinate 695,479 of JAMXBD010000060.1, read as the reverse complement.
GACCTTTAAGTCCAAAAGTTTTGTATTCGAGTTGTAATCTTTTGATGGGCTCTATAGGCAATATTTATGAACAATTATTTGTGTTACTTATTTTCTAGATAGGTTGAATTTCATACGTTTTTGACAAACTAGAACCATGGATAAATAAATGGCACTCAATTGGAATTTTTACAAAAATTAATAATGATTTCTCAAATTTAAACTTAATTAGAAATTCACTCAATATTGAATGCCTTACACATATCGCTTGGAGGCAATATATCCAGTGTAACTGTCACCCCTGCGCACTCGGGATGGGGTCGTTATTTTAACATATCTATTACTATTATATTAAGGGAGTAGCCATTAATTCGACTCAAAAAATAAAAATATATAGTTATATTCAAGGCCTTATTGAATTTACTAATTAACCTTTTATATCATTTGTCTTTTAGTTATACTGGACTCTTTGAAATAATTTTTTCTTTTTTTTTTAAATGTTGTAAAATCGAAGACATTACTTTAATTTTACGCCATGGAGACAGTTCCTACGTATTAACTATACATGAAGGTAGTTTTTTACTCCAACCTCTCCATGTTCCCGAGTATTTCTCCCAAAAATTTCCACTTGTTCCAAATTTGTCAATATAGTTTTGCTTGAATACTAACCCTCCAAAAAGAAAAAAAGAAAGAAAGAACCTTAAAATTTGAAGATAAAAGAAAGAAAAGATATGTGTGTTAGTTTTGTAATAGGAGTAGATGGTTGAAGAATACAATATCATTTGAGGGTTATCTTTCCACCCTATTATTACTTTTAGGGTTAATCTTACGAATGGTATATGAATTTTCACAAAATATGCAATTAAGTATATGAACTTAGAAATTGATCAATTTAGTACATGAAAGAACTTTTGTACACGCATATCTTACCTCCGTCAAGTTCTATTAAGTACGAAATTGATCATTTTGAAGTTCAAATACCTAATTACATATTCCTTTTATTTCATTTCTCTCATTATCTTTCCACGCAATGTTTTTAGTGATTGTTAACTTTTCTTTCCTTTTAATTTTTTTCCTTGGATTATTTTTTCTGTAACGAGAAGATGCATAGAAATTCTATATGGTTATAGATCCAATTGATAATAAATAAGAAAATACATAATAGGTTTTTTTTTTCAGCATTCTGTTTTGTTCACCCCTACCCCACCCAAAGAAGAAAAATCATGCTTTTTCCAAGAGGTGCTAATTTTTCTAAGAAAACAAAAGCAACATCTTATAATAAAAGATTCAATTTTTTTACTAATTCTATTTTGATTATATTGATGTCAACACCTTTCGTCAAACGATGTTAAAGATTTTTTTCCTTTTTTTAACTTATTAATTTTGATTATTTTTAGTGATTTTTCATTAGTGCAATGTTCATTTGCTATGGTTATCAAATTCATACCATTTGAGGAAGATTTATAATAGCAAGTAGTGCGACGTAAATTATAGTTTGTGCGTATGCTGCATTTACATTTTCTTTCTTGCTTGAATATGTTATTTTTTTTTCCATTTCTTCTTATTCTGTAAAGGAATGACATTATAAACGGTATTTAAACTTTAGCAAAATATATAATTAAGTATATCAACTTTGAAATTAATCAATTTGATAAAAAAAACTTTAAATTATTTAATTTAGTACCTAAAAGAATTTGACAGGGGTACTGTTGGCATGTACAAAAATTTTTTTGCTAAAAATTGACTAAATTGAAACTTATTAATTCGAAAGTTCAAATACCATTCATGACACTAAACCTTTTGTAAATAAACTATTTATGCATTATATATTATTATTTATTTAAATTGATTTTTGAAAGAGACAAAGAAGAGGGAATGTAGGAATGACGCAAAGGCAGAGATAGAGAATATGAGCATATACTACAATTTCATCAATTGTTGATAGAAATGTACTTATGATGATACTTATAATTTACCCAAGAGTTCGGAATCAAGAAAGTTATTGATTATAGGGAAAATAAGTTTATAAGATTATTGGAAGTTTATACATGCATTTTTTTCCTTTCTTGTGAAATATATTTTACAAACTTTATGTTTGTATATGTGAACTCGTGTACTTATGGAGTTATTTTCATGTGCTATATATTTTTAGGCCATTTTTATTTTAAAAAATATAGAAATTGTTTATTTTATCCTATTTAGATTCTTAGTGAAAAAAAAGGCTAATTGTTTTTCCTATATATGTTATTTTAATTTACTCTATTTATTTGTGCTAGGATTAGGTAAAATTCATGTACTGATGTACACAATATATATATATATATATATTGCCATTTTGGTGTATATTTTTCCATGTGATATGAATGTATTTAAATTTTTATAGTAAAGTAAATTAACATTTATAATACTATGCAAGATAATCAAATTATCCTTGTGCTACCAAAGTGCATGGAAGCAACATTAATACCCCTTAATACTTAATATGTGTATTGTATTGGTGAAATTAGTGAATACTAAAGGGTTAATGTAATGAATAATACATGAACCTTGACAAAATATGTAATTAGGTACCTAAATTTTGAAATTGATTAATTTAATACCGAAATAACTTTTTGTACATGCCAATAATACATCCATCAAGTTTTTTTTGTACTAAATTGATCAATTTCAACGTTTAGGTACTAAATTAACCAATTTCAAAGTCTATATACTAAATTAATCAATTTTAAAGATCAGGTATTTAATTTCATATTTTAGCAAAATTCATATACCATCTATGGCATTATCCCATATGAAAATTGACCATACTTTAACCTTTAAATATACTTTCATTGTTTTTATTCTCCTTTTCTTTTATTAATTAACCAATAATGTATTATAATGACATGAGTATTCTTTTGCCAACATATGGATAGGTTCCAATTGGGAATGTGATATAAAAATTACAATGTTTTAATTTTGTTGGCAGTGACAGAGTGAATGAAAATAAAACAATATCAATTTTATTTTAATTGCCTGGCAACACAAATTTCCTTTTCTTCTTATGGTCTTTTGTTTCAAGGTTACATTATATTTTAATTTTTCACCTTTTCACGTAAATTGCTAAAAAGTTTATAAGATGACACCACACTTAACATTATATATAGAGAAATTTATAAACATCATGTAAATCTCCAAAAGCATATAGTTTATTGTATTAGTTTAAAACAAAATTCAGAAATTTTGTACTAATCATTTTTGTTTTCTTTCTTCTTTCTTTTCTTTTTTTTTTTTAACGTCTTCCTATCCCCTTTACTTAGTATAAACATCTAATTTGGCTCTGTAGAAAAAACTTCGTAGCAAGTATTCAATATTTGAATTTTTATGTGAATAAAAATTGTTTTCTCCATATTTATTGCTAGAAATTTTCATGTATACTTGTACTATTTGTTTTGTAAATAAATATATATTTATTAGATAATTCAATTATATAATTATTTTTCTTTGCACTTGTATTGTTGATGTTTGAAAACATCATAATCAATTAATATTCATCCATATAAATAAAATATCAACTTGCTCTTTGCTTATGTTGTTGCTAAATCAGTGATAATTTTATGTTTATATAAACGAAACTTTCATGGCCTGGTTCGACTTATCATTTCGCCATTAGAATAAATATAATAGGTATTCCAATTATAATTAAATATTAAACTAAGATATTAAACAAGTTACAAAATATGTAAAAAATACGAGACCAAAAAAATTCATTTTAATTATGTATATTTTATTTTTGCACACATAACACGGGTGTTGCATCTGCTAGTTATATAAGAATAAGAAATATATAATATAAAAACTATAAAATAAAAGATAAGAAGATAAGAATTCAAGAAGTATTAAAAAGAAAGGAGATGAAGGAGATGAAGGATAATGATTTTACATTACAATATATTTCTTTGGTTATGTGGATGCAGTTTTTTTTTTTTTTTTTTAGAGGTAGTCACAAATGTATTGCATAGACCTCGCTCTTAGTGTGACTTCAAAGTGTTGCTGAGAAGATGATACTTTATGACAAGATAGCTTTGAGAGAATGATGAGGAGGAGGAACATGTAGTCTCAGTGTTTTAAATGTTCAAGTGTTAGGTTAAGGAGCTTAAGTAGACCTTATGCATTAACCCTACGATTCTTAAGCAATTGGAGTGGTGATCACTTGACCTTATAATTCCTTGTCAATGACTTATCCATATAGGTTGTTGGCTTATGCCTTTTCATTTAGTAGCACCTTTGGAGAGTTTTGATGCCATGGATAGAGAATTTTGGGCCAACTCCCCTGTGTCAGGGATAGAGGTGGTTGACACAATGGTGAAAATGATTGGTGAAATCATGCTACTGATGGGCAAATAATGGATTTGTCCATCAAAAGCAGAGCTAAAGCTACTTGTCAAATGTATCGAGGGGGCTTGTCTATTGTAATTGAAAGTTGATAGTTTATAGCCTATTGCCACCAAAGCCAAGAGGTTGTTGGATTATAGGATGCCAAGACCCATCAAGACAAGTTGATGGTGAAGCTACAAGAGATTCGAAAGGAGATTGCAGTAGCAAATACTAAGTTAAAGACCATGTTAGGAGATAAGACCCGGAGTCTGTAGTAGGCTTAGGTTGCCATCCTTAGTTTAAACTTGATAACTATTATTATTAATTTTCCATTTTTAAAACAATATGCCAATACATCCCTTTTTTTTTTCTTTTGAATGAATAGATTGCTTTTCTTCATTTTTCATAGTTCTTGCTTTTGTATTGCTTTTGCTTGCATGTTTGTTCGTGTCATTGAACATCAAAACACCACTTAGTCACTAGTATTGTATGCTTGAGCTTAAGAAATGATGTTTTCACTGAGTAGTAATCAACCATAAAGTAATGATAATTATTATGACTTTTGACGTGCATCGGACTAGTGATCTCACTTGATAGCAACAATATTATCGACACTTAAAGTAGTGAATCGATCACGCTTCAAGTAGTGATGGTATCATGAGCCTTATAGGCTTGAGACCTTAGTAATTAAATTGAGTTGACTAAGAGGGCATTTCTAATACTTGACCATTCATCATGTTTTTCAAAGCATTACTATAATGCACGTGTAAGTTTAACATCATGTTATCATGCACCTGGGCGATGGTGCATCTACCAGTCAGCGCTATAAGTAAAACATGTCATCGCATGCTTTGGAGACAATGCTCTTAACAAACAATGGCGATGTTTGAGATATTATGATTGTAATTGCCACAACCTCCTATAGGTCATTAAGCATATTAGTTTCATAAGGTTGTATAAATTTATTTGATCTAAGGAGCCTTTGTACAATCACGAAGATAAGACTTGCTTAAACTCAATGATCTAAGATACCTTTTATAGCATTCAATGCATTGGAGTAAGGCTTTTGCTCTCCAATGATAATATTTAAATGATATCTTTTGCAAAATTATTCAATCGCGCTTAAACAGTGGTAGTGGCATTTGTTGCATGGGATCAAAATATCTTGATTTGTTGGTCAAGGCGAGGTTTCCCACTACTTGACTACCCCGTATGAGTTCCTAAGGAAGTTGTCTTCTGCAATGGCCCATAATGTGCTTGTGAGTCAATACTCTTATCAGTTTGCGGTACACAAGCCTAACATGTCATCATGCTCTTGGGAGTCAATGATCTTACCAGTTAGTAGTAACTTTTAAACTACCCCTTATAGACTTTGTTTTAAGAAGTTATGAATCTTGTATGGACTCTGAGTTGATCATCATAGATGATGCAAGCTTAAGGTTAAGGCATGGAAGCCATCATGCTAGGGCATTCTCTGGCCTTAAGATGCAAAAGCCAAGATGGTTTCAAGGCACTACTTAGGCTTAAGGCTTGAAAACCAAGAGATGCCAGGGCTTTATCTGGGCTTAAGGCATGGAAGCTAAGATGTTAGTGCTGTAGTTGAGCTTAAGGCACAAAGGCCACAATGCTAGGACATTGCCTAGGCTTAAGGCACGTATATTGGGATACCAAAGCAATATCTAGGCCTAAGCCATGGAAGCTGAGATGTTAGGGTTTTACTTAAGCTTAAGGCATGGTACTTAAGCTCAAGGCGCAAAGGCCATGATGTCGTCGTGTTACTTAGGCTTAAAGCACGGATATCAAGATATCAAGACAGTGTTTGGGCAGGTGATCTTATCCGAGGTAGTATGAGAGGAAACATGTGATGATGATTAGAGGTAGACAAGTGAGTTATGGCCCGTGGGCTGGCTTGTTTAACCCATTTTTAAAATGGGTTAGAGTCAACATATTTCAGTCCATTTAAAAGTGGGCTAATTTTACTCAATTTGTTTAACTTACGAGCCAAAGTGGGTCAGCCTGAGGGTTGAGTGGGTTGGCTCACTAACCCACTTGTATAAAAAAAAATAAAAATAAAAAGTGGGGAAAATAACTATTAATATAGTATGGTTATTGATTCTTTCATACAACCATACTTAAGCTTAAACTTATGTATTAACCGTAATAGAGAATGACAAATTGATGTATAGACATCATAACATTTTTTAAGTATATCTTTATTGTTTCAAATGAAAATTGACATTCAATAAAATTATTTTGAATTATTTATTTTAATATATAAGTAATTATAATAATAATAAAATTAATCACTTATATATTTAAAACCTTGCAAAGATAAACAAGTGGGTTAAATGGGTCAATTTAGCCAGTTTAACCTATAAAGATAAACAAGTAGATTAAATGGGTCAAGAAATGGGCTGACCAATTTAATCTTTGGGCCAAAGTGGGTTGAGTTAGGCTTAAGAAATTTTGGCCTATTTAACCCGCAAGCTGAGTGGGTTGGGCCCTTTAATCCACTTGCCCACCTCTATGATGACCCACCAAGTAGAATTCTCGTATTCTTAACTTTAGGTTTTGGTTGCTATTCGACTGCAACCTATGGTGGTGGTGTTTGCCCATTGACTCTCTTCGGTACATTTACCTTAGTGGTTGGAGAGTTAATTGGCTACGATGGAGAGAGAGTTGATTGGCATGAAGAGGGAAGCGCTTGTTATGCAACAGTAGAGGAGCCTAGTAAGGTTGTACCTTGGTGCATGATAGTATTAGTAGCCATCCCCAGCATACTAGTGCTCTTAGGTACTGTTCGCATTAGTTGTGTATTATTCTATTGCATAACATGCATTATCGAATGTTGTCAGGTACTGACATGATTTATTCGATCATGTGAAGGTTGGTGTTGTCACTGTCTTGATTCATACTATCATTGAAGTTAGTTGGATTCTTCGTGGAGGTATCATCATGGATGCATCAAATTCCTTAGTCCCTAATGGAGTCACCAAAATGTAGATGCAAGGTTCTTCCTAAAGTAGTCACATCACATGGATCTCGTGCCTTACACTAACTTAAGAGTATTGCTAAGAAGATGACATTTGATGATGGAATGACTTTAAGAGAATAACGGGGAGGAAGAATAGGCAATCTTAGTGTCTTGAATGCACAGGTGACGAGTAAGGAAGCCTAAATAGACTACGTACATCATCGTTATGGTTCCTAAGCAAGTTAAAGTAATAGCACTCGAATTACCTTATTTGATCTTTGTAAGTAAAGCCTCTTATATAGAATATTGTTTGTCTTCTCTCTTTAAAAGTTTTGAAATGAAGAGTAATAACCAAGTATTTATAAGGACTTGATATAAATGACAACCGTCAGACTATCTTTAATGATTGGTGGATAATATGGAATTCTTCATGGGCCAAGGCCGTTAGTCATTTATTATGTGCATGAGCCTGCATGAAAAATGTTAGATGTGGTGGACCAGTCCAACAATCTCTGTTTCAAGCCCACAAAGTGAAATTTCCCTGAGCTATCGCAATAACGAAACTAAACTTGTTGGGCCATATCACTAACATGTGAGTTAAGCACAAATAATATATATATACATGTTTTCAAGCCCATTACAGGTTCACACATATAATGGCAAGGAGTCTCTTACTTATAGGTAAGGTGGAGGTAGTACGGTTCGGTTCGGTTTGCCTCTTAAACCAATTTTTCCTTAAAATCGAACCTAATCATATGGTTTAGTTTACCGATTCGAATTGTTTTTTATTCTTAAAATAAGATACATCAAATTGAGAGGTTTCGGTTACATATTTCTTATTATTATTATAAATAAAAAATAAGGATATTTAAAATTAATTATTTTCTCGAGTAAATTTATAGAGCGTCATTAAACTATTACGGTATATTAGCCTTATTATCTTAAATTAAGTTGACCTATGATGATATATTGAACTCCATAAAAACAAAACATGCTTTTCCAATATAGGACATAATTTCGATTATTGTGCTTTTAATGAAGACATTATCAATTACACAAACTAATAAATAACCACATAATAAAGTTGACTAATCAAGAAGACAAAGGAAAAAAAAAAAGGTTCGAAATATTATATAACATAAAAAAATATATAGCATGAGAATTGCAAAAGAAAATGATAAAATATAGAGAGAATATCATAAGATTCAGGGAAATATTATATTATCATATCCCTTTCATCTAATTATACAAAAGGGAAAGTTATAGAGCATATTATATTATAACTTACCAAGTAAATTATATATTTATGGCAATCGAATATCGAATTAATAGATGTATTAAATGATAATTAAAATTGAATGGACATTTATATCGAATATATATATATATATATACACACATCGCATTTGAATTCGATTGGCCAATTTCTTATATGTCATAGTAGATAATGCCTTAGTGAATGAATTTGATGGATTATCACTAGACCAAATGTTGAATATTAATTTCATCGTTCTTTTGAAAATTATGTGTAGAGAAGAATTTTAGTGAAATTTGTTTTATTTTGTCTCCCTTAAGGTATCCTTCCTTTAACCGAGCAATGCACATTGCATTTATCTTCATAAATTGATGTTTGGATTTCATTATATGATGATCAACTACATGCTTCTTGAATATGCTTGGTTATAAATCTTAACCAAATACATTCCCTACTTGCTCCATGAATTGCTATTATCTCAACATGATTTGATGAAACAGCTCATGTTTGCTTTGTATAACGCTAAGATATAGTCGTATGTAAATAAATAAACTATTTGTGATCAAGCTTTAAGTGAACCGGATAAAAAACCCTACATCTGTACAACAACTAATTGAGGTTAAATTCATTTTGTATAAAATAATCCCAAATTAATAGCTTCTTAGAGATATCATAGTAATACTTAATGCCATTCCAATGTCTCGAAACTGGTGAAGAGCTATATCTTACTAACAGATTCACTAAAAAGGAAATACAGACCTTATAGCAAGATACATTAGTACAACTATTGTACTAAGATATGGTTGAAATACCCCAAACCTTCACATATATTAGAAATTAGGTTTAGATAGATTTGAATGAATTAAATGAATTATAGGATTTAATTAGACAAGTTGATATAATTTAATTAGCTATTAATTGAGATTTGAGTTTCAAATTCCCTAAACATGTCATCAAAGTGTTTAAAGAATTCCTAAATCATTGATTCATAGCCTAAACACTAATTCCTAAATCTCAGTAAAATTTGAGTTCATTTGCTTGAATAAAAATATCAGTTCTTAAACCCGAACTCAAATTAAATATCTTTTATCTAAAATAAATTCTCAAATTAAGTTCTTATTACAAGTTCTTAATTTCTAACATATTGGTTTCGAAACAAACTTTTAAATACTTCTAGAACTATAGATATTGATCTGATAGTTCTAAAACTATATCCTATTTCTATTTTATATAAAGTTAGTTTTATCCTTCCCTTTTCTTTTATTGACTTTTGCTGCCTTTGCCTTTCCCCTTTCATTTCTTTACGTTTCCCTTTTCTTCTTCTTCTTCTTCTTCTTCCTTCTTTCTTCCTTTCTTTCTCCAAATCCAACACATAAATCTCAAACTCAATAAGAGGAAAGGAGGAATCAAGTAGAATTAGCTTCCCTAAGAAGAAGGAGAAGCAATTGCATGAGTAGACTCAAAAAAAGCTAAGTTTTCGTTTTCTATTTCTCTTTGTTTTTACTTGTTATTTACATTTCTAATTGATGAATTGATGTTGAAATGGGTTGAGAGTGCTGTTTATATATGTATTTGTTGCTTTCATGGTTGATGGAAGTTGGGTTGTGAAGGAGGAAGAAGATGATGAATAGTAGTTATGGAAGTTGATGAAGTTTGAGATGTTTGATGTGGTGAATGTGAAGTTATGCATGTTTGAGGATGTTAGAATAGATGTAGGGTGTAGTATGATGGTTGTAAAGTGTTTTGGAGAAGGTTTGAAGTGTAAAAATTTTGTAAAATTAGTGTTTGAAACAAGGAATTTCGTAAATATGTCACTACACCTGTCAAAACACCCCTGTTGCCAAGGGTGTAGTGCTATCGGATCAAAAATTTCATTTCCCCTGAGTTGAAACGGCCTCCAAAACACCCTGTTGCCAAGGGTGTAGTGTCCAAAACACCCCTGTTGCCAAGGGTGTAGTGCTCTCGGATCAAAAAATTTCATTTCCCCTGAGTCAAAACGGCCTTCAAAACACCCCGTTGCCAAGGGTGTAGCGCTCGCGGATTTCTTCCCTGACGCGACACTGTTTTGTAAATTGGTCATAACTTTTTCATACGACCTCCGATTAAGGTGATTCAAGTTGCGTTGGAAAGCTTAAAAAGAGATCTACAATTTTTATGTTTTGAGTTTTTACAAATTCGGAACTTATCGATGCTTAAATTTTAGTTCTTTCCAGCCTTTGTATTTTTCAAACAAAGTCAAAAACTTGTTTTGTTTGTTAAATGTGTTTTTGCTTAGGAAATGGATCTTTTTGAGCTAAAATGAGATAGATACGTGATATTTGATGTGTAATGATGATTGAGGGATATAATTAAGCATGATTTAGATAGATTTATAAATTCAACAAATAATTGAATTTCCATGAGTATTAAACCAAAAGTAGTTATGTTGTATATATGATTTCCATTGCTTGATTTATGATGTTGTGATGACTTAATGAAACTAAATGATCTTGGTAAGTATATAAATGATGATTTATGTATCTATATGAATTTTATTTGAATTTCCTTCATGCTAAGTTTAAGATTTGTTTATTATTTGTTCTTATGATTAGCTTGATCTTAAATGAACTTAGTTAATAAGCCTAGGTTCAACTTGACTAAATGAACTTGAAAGGACTAAAATGGATTAGATTGTTTAACTTTGATGAATTTGGCTAGGTTTAAGCTAACTTGGGATTAAGTGACTAGATCTTAGATGTATAATGAATTAGTAATTAATCTAAGTCCAATTTGACTTAATGAACTTTACTAAGCTAAAATGAATTAGATTGTCTATGTTTAATCAACTTGACTTAGTAAATGAATCAAATGACTAATTTTAATCAAATTGACTAAGGTTAAGCTAAAATGGGTTAGTAACAAATAATTGGATTAAATGAATGAATTAGGATGATCTTTGATTAATATGGGGAATATGTTGTTTCAAATGCGTGTTTACTTGGAAAATGAATATTTTTGGTATATGAATTCTTTGTTAATGCTTTTGTAATAAAACACTATAAATAAAGAGAAAAGAAATTCTTTGACAGACAAAGGAGAACTGTCCATATTTTGGCGGGGCGATCTTCGCAGCCATAGTGGGGTTCCACATTAGTGTCTGATCAAATAGGATTTAATAAAATGAGTTAGAGATTAGTGAATAATTGATATAAGTTCTTGTATGAGTTTGTTGAAGTGGATATTGGTTTAGGTTCTTATAAGAGTTGTTTCTTGAACCAGTGGTAGATATGAGATATATCTTCTGAGATAGCTTCTACTCTACCTTCTGAGACTCTGTTTGGATTTCATATTCAAGGTACGCAGTAACTTGCGTGATGATTGATAGGATAGACATCTAATATGGATTAAAAACTTAAACTCGGCTTAATAATTGATGAGTGTTGCTTGTGCTTTACGTCGTTGAATCCGGATCCGGGGAGCGACAACCTTGTCATGATGCAATGGCACGGTAGTTAGGCACTTAGTCCAATCCTTTGTCATGATGCAATGACTCAAATCCATGATGCAATGGTTCACCATGATGCAATGGTGGTTTCTTTTATTGGCTAAGTGGGTAGCTAATAGGGTTAACTGTATCGGTATATTCTTTACTTAGGCTCGGGAGGAAATAATATGTTTTAGTTCACGGGTATGGGACCGTTGAACTAATTGATATTATAGACCGGGATAAGTGGATTGTATAAAGGAGTGTGAACCCTAGATGATGCTATTAATATTCTTTATCGGTTAGATATAGGAGATATAGATATCCGGTCTATCTATATCAACCCCTGAGCAGCTGCTGTTACTCAGGACCCCCAGATTCCTATTGGCTTGTTCCGGAGTGTGAGTGCTCCATTGTTGATTTGTTTATTTTAAAGAAAAGATAATGACTTGTGGATTGATGCATTACTTTTAGTTAAGCTCGTGTGCCACTCCGTGTGTGATTGTATTACTGTGTACTGGGCTTCGGCTCATTCTTGTTGTTGTTATTCTTTCTACAGGTTTTGTTGTTGATAAGATGATGTTGATGAAGTTGATGGATGATGAGATGATGATATGATGATGTTGTTGCTATTGATGACGCCTGACTCGGGTTTTGGGTGCTTGTAATGATTCGGAGAGAATTTATGTATGAGTGAAGTGAGTAGGAGCGTGGATGTAGTTAATTATTTTATTTCTTTTTGTTTTGTATTATTGAGAGCTGGATTTATGATTTAAACTTGTTATATTCTTTAAAGGGCATAGTAGAGCCCATGTTTTATAATTTAACTTTTGCAAAGCTTTGTTTAATATAGTAATTCTCCACTTGAGAAGAGTGGAAGTTTTGAAATGTTTTTATTTCTAAATTGTTTTATAAAATTTATTTCCGCTGCTAAATCCAGTTGTTGCCAGAATCTAACTAAACGATTTCATAATCTAAAATTGAATAGCAATGTTCAACATAAACACCTTCTTTAAAGACAACCTTACGTATAATTCGTAAGGGTTATACGTGGTTGGGGACTTGGTGTGCTTAATTTGAGAATTGAGCATGTCGTCTTTACAATGGTACTTTAGGACCAAGAATTTCTTCATTATCTTCTCAAGGCTAAAAAAGGATCTCTGTTTACATCGAGTGATCAAGTGACCATTTGACTACTTAATGGATTTGCTTTGTCCATATAAAATCATTTGAGGACCTTTGCTGTATAATTTGACAATTGAAAAAGAATCTCCTTTTCTAAGTGTTCAATTTGTAAAAGGAGATAGAATTTTGTCTTCCAAGTTCTTTTACATTGAATTTCCTTTTAAAAAATCTAGTACTCTTGGAAACTCTTCTAATAATATTCAAATCGTCCATATAATTAAGCACAATCATATCTGAATCTCTTTGTAAAAACATATCAACAAATTGGATCAATTTTACAACCTTCTTTCAAACATTCACTAAGACAATTACACCACTTGCCTCTATATTGTTTTATTCTATATAGAGATCTTTGTAACATAATTAAATAAATTTCTCGAGAACTTCCATTGTATTTTTCTATAATTTAAAATCCTTCAAGCAGTTTCATATAGATGTCATCATCAAGTAAGCCATATAGATAAGTTGTGATCGCATCCATTAATTTTATATCAAGTTTTTCATGTATTACCAGACTAATAAGATATCGAAAAGTTATTGCATCCAGCACAATAGCTTATGATTCCTTATAATTGACTTTAGGTCCTAAGAAAAACCTTGTGCAGGAATCGTATTTTGTATCTCATTACTACATTTTTCTCATTTCCATTTTGCACAAATACTTATTTGCATTTTATCAGTTTTTCACATCAGCAAGTGTTCGAACTACTAGTGTTGGGTTGTGGAGCCTAAATACTGTACACCTTTGCCACGAGCACGGCAAATTATCATTAGAGTTATTTATAAATAGCTCATCAATGTAATACATATCTCTCTCTAACATATAGTGAATATCCTGGCTTGGTAGCGCCCCCAGACGTAGTCACAATCCGTGACGAACTGGGTAAACAATTTTGTGTCTTTGTCATTTCAATCTTTATTTTTCGTCTTTATTATTTCGTAACAACTAGTATGAAAACTTTATGCTTTTTCAAGAAAGTCAGTTCTACTTATTCTGCATCCTTTTATTTTTTGTTAATTGTCTCTATTTCGACATTCTTAAATATAATGTGGCTCATGATCCATAATTTCATAATCTCAAATGTCACATTGTATACAAAATTGTTTTCATGATTATTTTCATATTTTTGTTCCATTAATATAACTTATCATTATTATATATTTATACTTCTTCAGTAAGTTTATTCATATTAGTATCATCTTCCTCAATAAAATTATCTTCATTGTCCACTTTCTATCTTCACAAATTTTAACCTCAGAACTAAGATGTCTTCCATGCTTCAGGTATGCGTGCAATCGAAAATTGATCCGCTAAAATTTTCAAATAGATTAACTTTTCAACTTCTTATTCAAAATGATAAAGTATTCCATGATTTTTTTTTTCACATTTTTATTTTCTCTCCTTAATACTTGGAATGATATTTCATCAAAATGACAATCTACATATTTCTCATTAAGGCTCAAGATACTTAATTATCGAGGGGGTTTCATATTTAACATGTATTACTAATTTTCTTCAAGGGCCATTTTGGTGCTGCATGTAAAATATCAAATTCTTGTATAGGACTAGGGAGTTCAACTCTCAAATGCAATGGTCTAGCTATTAATTGAATACATTTGATAAGTGATTCTACTAGACCATTTTGCCTATGAACACATGCTATAAAATGTTTAACTTCTATCCCAAGTCAAATACAATTATCAAAAGTCTAGGATGTATATTCACTAGTATTTGAATTGCCTTAATTGGATGATGGAGAAATTGTGCTAATAATAAAATTATTTAAGCAAGTAATCTAGCAAAGGTAGGTAATTTAATGCTAATTTTAGCTAGTGATGATTTTATAGTTAATTTTCCCCGAGAGCATGAAGCATTAAAAATTCATTGCCTTAAAAAATCTTATGCTTTTTCACTAATGGATGTCATATAAATTTTTAATAATTTTTCTCATCACTATAGGTACCAGGTGACCCAATTGGTCAAGTCAAATTATTAAAAAATTTGAATCCGCATAGTTCTAATTTATTGTAAGATTTGCTTCAATCACATAAATTTTTGTATAGTATAAACCAGAGGAGTAGTAGGAAAATCTGTCATTACATATATTTTCTTTGAAATAATAATTATAACACAAGGTATTTTCGATTCTCTTCTTCACTAGTCTTAATATGATATTCACACTGTGAATATCTTTAAAATTTAATAATTTTTATGAGACTTTAAAGAAAATAATGCATTACTTATGACAAATTTTTTTGCTAGTAATAATAGTGGCTCTCTCAAAGCATTTAGATAATGAATTATTTATAAAAAATTTTATTCCTCTTAATAATAATATATTGCTCTTCAGGAGTGTTCAGAAGCAACAATTGGCTTTTTGGAGCTTTAATTATTTTTGTATGATCCAATATCTAGTAACAATTGTTTCACCATTTTAAAGAAGAAAAAAATATCTTGTATTTTTTTATGAATAGCATGAGTGGTTCAACCATCCACAACACATATATCTTTTTTAATTGTCTTTGATTCAATTGAAGTAAAGAAGCATCCATAGATTTTCTAGTTATTTCAAGTTTTGAAATTCATAGAAAATCAGAATAATCAAGACTTGTTGTACGTTAAATTCATGCCAAAATTCAATTCAATGTAATATAATCAAATACATTATTAAGGTATCCAACACCATAGTTCAGTATATTTAAATCACTTCAATCATAAGATCAAACTTCCAAATCACTATGCATATAGAATTAGATTATCTCCATTAATCTTTCGTCAATCTACCCAAATTATCCTTAAAAAAATTATTAAGCAAGAAAGATAACGGTACCATAAAGTATTTCATTAATCTGGATAATCTTGACTATTATGTGGTGAATAATGATACATTAATTGCTAACGAAACCGAAACCGAAATGAATAACATAAGCATTGATCAAAAGTCAAAAAATCAAATCAACATAGTGAAATTTTACTTTTAGCCTCTGTACATCATTATTCTATATTAAAATTATACGTGTTATCCATATTTTTATTCATTAAGGTAAAATCAAATATATTGTTAATTGATAAGAGAAAAATATTACATTAAGAGGATATCAAATATATAAAGCAAAATTTCCAAACTAACATCTAACAAAAAATTTCATATTAAATAAAGCGTGCCACACCTATAAAGTAAAACTTTAAAACAAACTTTCATGATATCAAATATATATGGTGCAATAGCGTGAGATTGTTTCAATTCCTTATTTCTAATGGCTTTTATTTTTATCTTTATAATATATATATATATATATGAACTCTTTCATAAATTAAGAATTGCTCATAGACAAAAGTCAAAAAATACTTCACCAAATAAAATTAACAAATGGATAAAATGAATTTTTAATAGGTGATATAATTGACATTTTCATCAATTTGACATGGTAGATAGAAAAACAAAACTTGCAAATAGAATTCACGCATACAATACATTATGAAGTAGTTGATAGTAAATTTTCTATCTTTTATATCACCGGACCTTAATATTGTAAGAATTTCAATGCACATTTTTAATTGCAGTATCCCATAAAAATATATATGAATAAATGCCGATATAAATATAGTAATAAGAAATATGATATAATATGTGTAGAAAATTTATAACTTATAGAACGAGTGTTAACCTCAATAATAAGAAAATCTGAATTCATAAAACTGACTCTAACACCATGTACATAGGTAAGTAAATTTTATGAATATATTACATGATTATTTTATCAAATCAATTTCAAAATTATTGAATTTCACGATTTTCACACCCACATACATAGTAAGTCACGTAGCTTTGTCGATAGCCACAATTTAATATTTCTTTAAATGTTTAAGAGCAAATATGTTCATCTCTTCAATACATCCTATTCTTTAATTCATCCATATTTTTCTAAGAGAGTGATTTGTCTCTTCCTTCACCTTCTACTTTAATGATGGAATTCTACGAGAAATATAAAGAAACTATGTCATGATTGAATAACCATTTGAAAATAATTGTTTGATTAGAGAATCATTTTGATAGCGTAATATATAACATAAAGAAAACATATAGCATAACAATTGTAAAAAGAAAACGAGAGAAAAAATTAAAGAGAATATCAGAAGATTCTGGTGGAAAGATATTGCATTATCATATCCCCTTCATCTAAATATACAAAAAGGAAAGCCCTATTTATGAAATAAATTGCATCATAATTTACTAGGTAAATTATATATTTATGACAATCAAATATTGAATTGATATCCGTATTAAATGACAATTAAAATTGAATGGAAACTCAAATAATATATATATATATATATTTATAACATAGTTTATTAGAGGTTTAAATCTCAAAATTAAGTTATTTGTGGACACATTGCAACATGACATGACAAATCTAATTCTATCATTATTAAAATTGATGTCTAAACAAAAAAAAAAAAATTTAATATAATAATTAAAAGATAACATAATAATTTTGATTTTATTAAAATATATAAAATGATTAATGCCCTGAATGATATTTGAACTTTAACAAAATATGTAACTACCTTTTTGAAATTGATAAATTTAGTACTTAAATTTTAAAATCGATCAATTTAGTATATGGATTTTTTTTTCATGCATGTCAGTATATTCTTTTATATTTTAAATCGATTAATTTTACAAATTTAATTATCAGTTACAATATTATCCTCATATAAGCTTGTAAGACAAATCGTAAAACTGTATAATGTTTGTTGAACCGAATAGTAATATGATACTAGTGAACAAAAGCACCCATGTTGCGTGTGCAATAAAAAATAAGATAAGCATTAGTTTCGGTAATAATTTTTCATGAAAATAAAAATGTAATAAAATAGTTATTATAATTATTTAAAATTTAAATGTAATTTTTTGAGAAGAAAAAGAGAATGAGAGTGATTTTGTTGGAATAAGACATTAATGGAAAAGGGAGAGATGAGAGATTATTATTTTAAAAATAATTGAGGAGAAAAAAATGAGAGGATACGTAAAAAGTGGAGAGAAAATAAACGAAGAAAGAGAATGTGGTGTGAGTGGAAATTACTAAAAAATTTAAAATGTTGTAAATATTATTTTTTTAAGTTTTAATGTAATTAAAAAAGCAATGTTCATTTAAGGATAATAATAGAAAATAGAAAAAGACACCAAATCTTGTTGCTCCTACTTAAATAATAAATTAACGGATGAAAGCATTGTACTATGTGTGCAAAAAAATAAAAAAATAAAAATAGTTATTATAATACAATAAAAATAGTATTGAATCCTTCATATTACATAATTAAACAAATCTTTAATATAAGATCAATATGTTTTATAATAAAAATGTTTTGTATAATTTTGATTTAAATAGATTACATTTTAATATTTAAAATTATAATGTAAGTTTTTTAAAAAAAAGAGAATGATAGATTAATTATGTTAGAATTGAAGTTTAGTGTTGAAGGCACGAGTGTAAGGTTATTATTTTGAAAAAGAAAGAGAAGAGAGAATATTAAGGAGAAAAAAATAATTCGTATCTTTAAAAAAAGAGAAGGAGTGAGAGAAAAAATGATGTGAGCAGAAATTATAAAAAAGAACTTGAATGTTATAAAAAATATATTTTTAGTTTTAATGAAATAGAAAAAAAGAATTTTAATTTAAGAGTAATGATAGCAAAAAATAAATAGAGACACCCAACACATTGCCACTATTTAAATAATATAGATAATATATATATATGAAATCATCAATGGACACAATGGACATAGAATGGAGAGATAGTGGGTTCAATTTCCCTTTACTTTCTTGGTTCCAAACACGGTGTACGCATCCTCAGTATCTTTGCCTCCGTCGGAACCGCCGTGCGTACCGGTTCGGTGTTCACTCGGTTCCCGTCGTCATTTCGAACTCCACTACTCCCTCAGTCTACTCACCATGCAGACGATCAACCTCACTACAACCCCAGTCATCACTCCTTAACTCCACGTATGAAGAAGAAGAAGAAACCAAACAACGACACCAAGAACAAACCCTTAAACCTCGACTGGCCTACTCTCGTACAACACGAAGACGTAGAACCTCCCGAACTTCCGATCATCATCAAACCAGCACGGATAAACCCTAATTCACTCGCAGTGATTGAACAGACTAGCAGTACCATGGACGAAATCGAAATCCAGAGTCTAACCGATCAAAAACTGGACGAGTCTATACTCCGTAAAACTCGGACACTCGAGCAGGTTGGTCCGAATTGCAATGATGGAGGTCAAAAGCTTCGTGATATGATCGAGCGACTTATTTCAGAGAAGAAAAGGAGGTTCCTTAGTCGTTTTGATAAGGTTTTTCGCTCTCTTGTGCAATGCTTAGGGTTGTTATTCCTTTTTATGGATTTAAAGACTACATTTTTCGATTGCTGTGATGTGATGGAGTTAGGGCTGCAGCCGAGCTGATTTTTTACAGAGGCTGAAAATTATATGCTCTAGCTTGACTAAATGAGCTGTATTTCGAGTTAGAATTGCTTACAAAACTTGTTTATTGAAAGAGCAATTTAGTATAAGATAACAAGTATATGTGATGAGTCCTAGTCATGTAATAAGTAGATGTATCTGAAGCCTTGGAACTGTTTCAATGTTCTGTCGGGTTGTTAGCATGTTAGGTTTAATTAACAGATTCTTATAGTGATTTTTTGTTATATTTTCGTCCATAGGATAATGAAAAATTGGAGAAACCCGAGCAATGTTCGAGCTTGGCAACAAATGGTAATTTCTTGGCTCTTAGGATCTTTTCTTAGTAATAACTGCTTCAGCTGCTTTTATTTTACTGGCAAATTCTTCCTTACGCTCCATTTCTACTGTTCTGTTTGTTTGATTCCTGAAGGATTACTTAATCTGTTCACAGGAATGAAATGATTTATGTAGTTGAATCGGGTAGGTGGGTTCAATGCTGCACAGATTTCATGCTTAAGCCCCATTGCTGAGTATTTAAGTGTGAGTTGGAATTCGCTGAGAACAACACTGTCATGATTGTTGAACCTAGTTGAATATATGGCTAGCTTTTCACTATTGCAAGTGATAATAGGTAAAAAAGTGCACAAACAAATAGTTACTCTAAAATATGTAATTGAATGCCAAAATGTCATTTTATTGTGATAAATAGAAGATGATTAGGTTGTAGATGTCAAGCTCATGATTATGATGAAGGTGGTGATTGGGTCATGAGAATTGGATGTGAAAATTTACAGACTTTTAAGATAAAGAATTTAAAAGATATATTTTATGTTTGGAAAAAGAAAATTTTAATTGGTAATTTTATATCGAATATCAGTTATTCAAATTTAAAAAGGTATATATATGTATTTTTTTTTTCCCCTTTTGCCCAAAGGGATATATATGTACTTATACTTCATCTTTTTGAAATCTTCTTTTTTGATATAAACACACAACTTCAGTGGATGCTAGAAAGATACCAAACAGACAAGAAAAAGATGAACCAAATGGACCACTAGTTGCTTGCTTCTGCCAATATCTCAGCTGTGTAATCACCTTCCATCTAGATAACCTTGGTCTTTGAGAAGATTTTGACTTGAAGGTTTACATCAAGTAAAGCAAACTGTCATATCACTGAAATGGAGTTAATAAAGGAAAGACAAAGAAAATCATGCAATCATAAAATATATCTTTCTATAGACCCAGCAAGCTAATTGAGCAAATGATGCACATAACCTCATATTGTGTGATTAAATAACTATTCTTCTGTGGCAATCTAGTATCCTCTTATCTAAATGGGAAAACACAGCTGAAGTTTTCTCATGTGTAGAGTTGGTTGTTAAGAAGTATTTTTGTTCCATGAATTTCCAGAGTATGATGAAAATTAAAACACGGTTCATCTTGATCTAAGATGACCTATAAACCAAGTACGATTCTCGACCATGTTGCGTCTTTGGTTGGCGTTTTTGTGGTTGACTTGGCAACTATACTTTGACTTTTCTACATCTTAAAAATTCTATATGGAACTAAAAAATGTGATTTACAGGGTCTGATGAAAGAAAGGAAAACGATTCATTGCAAACCCATTCACCTCCATCTGCGAAGGATTTAACCATTACAGAAGAAGAAAGTGTAGGAATCTTTCATTCTTCTTTTCTTTGATTGTCTCCAAAGCCAATTATATGGACTCTATTTTCAATTTACTTACAGAAAGATTGTAGGACACCAAATGCTTTTGAAACGGAAATGTTGGTAATGACTGGTGGGAATGGCCAACATAAAGTGAACTCAAAAAGAAAACTGTCACCAAGGAGCTGCCATAAGACTGGTATTTCATCAGGAGAACAGCCTCCTCCCCAATCCAGAAAGGCTTCTTTTATGTGTGAAAAA
This sequence comes from Combretum micranthum, assembly GCA_024138025.1. Taxonomy (NCBI): domain Eukaryota; kingdom Viridiplantae; phylum Streptophyta; class Magnoliopsida; order Myrtales; family Combretaceae; genus Combretum; species Combretum micranthum. The sequence continues at coordinate 673,869 of JAMXBD010000060.1, read as the reverse complement.
AAGCATCTTGATAGTGATCTAAACCCATCCTGCTCCAGTCCCAAAAAGTAAGTTCATTTCATCATCTTTTTGTGTTCTTTAACCCATTTTCGATTTTCCTTCTTAATTTCTAGTTAATGTGTCATAGGAGTTACCAGATTCGGCTTTTCTGTTCTGCCCTAACATATAAATGCTGCATCGTTTATGATTTCACTTCAGGATCCGTACTATTTTGCCTTTCCTCTTTACATGATAGCCAGAAAAGATGCCTATCCTGTTTGAATATTTAGATATTACTAACTGAATAAGGTTTACCTGTCTTACCAGTAAATTTAAATTTCACCTATTGAAGTAGTGGATGCTCAATGAATGAATGCTCTGTTGTGTAAGGATTCATAAATCCTAGAGAGGCCATGGAGCTCGTTCCTTGATTGCAGGCTGGGTCTGGATCTAGTCAAGTACCAAATGATGGCAAAATCATTAATGACAATGGATTCGTTTTTGTTTCAATTCTAACCTTTCTTGGCAAAGCCTTTGTTCATTTAGGGTCTGTTTGGATTGTCTGTTTTTCATCTGTATCTGTATCCTTTTTAAAATGATATGTGCAAAATATATCCGATTTGTATCTAAATTTTATCTATATTTGTTCTATTTGATCTTTTGATGAGAACTGTCAATTTTGTTTTATCTATATCTTTTTCTTGATAAATAATTTGTTAGAAAAAGGTTTGAAAAAGTGTCTGTATCTGCCGGAAAAAAGCCAAAACAAACAGACCCTAAATTGGCTAGAGCTTGGGGGCAAGATTCTTGTTTATCTAAAGTTTACTTGGATATACTAGCTGATGCATTAGTCGTTCATTTTATTGGTCATTGCTTATGGAAAAGATCACTTTTAAGAAAATTATTAAATGGGACAAAGGCGATACAAGTACCTCTACTTTTAAATTTGGGCAATTTTAAGTTTAAAATTTCAATTTGCGCATTTTAGTGCTTATACCTTGATATAAAGTTTAATTTAATGTCTATACCTTTTGCAATTTAGTGTTCCCACTTTAACACGAAGTTTAATTGTCTCAGCCTAAATTGCAAAAGGTAAAATTTTAGATGCTAAATTGCCCAAATTTAAAAGAGGCACTTGCACTACTTTAATCACATCCCTGGAGCTCTTGAAGCAATGGACTAGTATCACTTGTTTTCTGTTTAATTATCTCTTATTGAGCGTTTCTCCGTTGTTGTGACAGGAAGGATGATCGAGTCCAACTCAGATATTATAATTTGAGGGCTAAGAAGGTACAACTTTCATTGTATTGATTATCCTCTCAAGTCACTTTGCTTTTATGCACCTTCTGGTTTAGCAGGATAAGAAAACTCTCATGTAGCCTATATAATTGTATTTGTACAGTTGTATGTGGGTATGGGAAGTTCAGTCTACATTTGAGCATTATATATGGTGGAAAAAATTTGTTGTCTAACCGTTCTTGCAGTTATTTTAATTTATTCTTTCACTCAAAAGGAAGTTCATGATCTTGCCATATATATACAGTAATAAATAGGTCTACTCATACGTTTAAGTATCCTAGAGAAGGAAAACATAGTGCTTGGTACTTTCAGTAACTTTATCACTTATGCAGGAAGTTCATTATTTCAATTTTTTGATCACCTTATGGTTTGAACTAATGTTGGATTTTCAGCTAATATATATTAGTGAGGCCAAATGGATCTCTTAACACCTATTCATTGACTTTTTTTTTACCCTAAAAATGAAAAAGGACTTTAAAGATGGAGGGTCTCCATTTGCTCCTCAACTCATGGCTGAACAGCCAGAATGTATCTGTTTGCAACATCTACAAGCTCCTTAGCAGCAGGTCTTCTGCCATATATGCCATATGTGCCGTCTAAATAGACTACTTTTGCTGAGGTTTATCATCTACTGATGATTTGACAATAGTTTTCAATATAAAACAGAAAAATAATGTCGTTCTGTTAGATGATGATGACTGCCAAATTATGGAGGCACCTAGAAAATCAGAAGAAGATGCTAAAAGGTAAGTTCAACCTTTTCGTCTGGCATTTATTCACCTATTCCGAGAGTAAAACTTTAGCTGATGTAATGCATTATTACTCTTCTGCCATGTTCCAGTTTGGAAGAAGCTAGGATCTATTACCCATCGAGGTAATTTTCTCTCCTATGTGGAGATTACATATTTCTTTCAATATAATTTCAGAGCTGTATGTATGAGATTGCTCTGTCTCTAATAACTTACGAAATTTTCGGTGTCAAACCAGGGAAGATCGAGCAGCTGTTGAAATATGCTATTCTGACCTAGTTTGCCTTGCCCCTGAAGGCTTCTTGACATCTCCGATCATGAATTTCTATATCCTGTAAGGTTTAAGAAATGTAGCAAGTGATGATTCGACATTTTTAAAAAAATTCCAAATGCATTTTGTATCTCCTGTCGACCTAGCTCAAAAATATACTTTGATGTCCATCATCTTATTTTTTGGGCATCATAAGCTTAATCCTTTTTCTTTTATTTTTTATTTTTTCAACCTACCTCATGCATGCCGTTTTTTTCTTAATGTTTCTTTTTATTTACAGTGTCATTAGTTCCTTCTCATGCACTTTTTAAGTTATGAATGTTCCTTTCCTCTTAATCACCTTTCCTTTGTCTGGCCTCTTACGTTTCTGAATTTCTTTTCCTACCACATGAGCAGATATCTACAGCGCCAAGCATCTATGACAAATAGCTCAATAAGCGACTACCATTTTTTTAATACATTTTTCTACACAAAGCTCCAAGACGCTGTACTGCCTAAGGTACTTTTCTATCTCTGTTTGGTCATTATAACAACCTGTCCAGAATTTGGACACATTTTTTGGAATTGGAAATGTTGACTGGGGTTGGCATCTCAGCTAGTGGTATAGGAACACTGTTGCTACATCACATCCTAGTGGTGAATTCCAACACCTACTTTTTTTTTTATTTTTTTTTAACCGTTGGTAATATCACTCCCCACCTCCCCCCCCCCCCCCCCCTCTCTCTCTTTCTTCCTTTTCTTCTCTCTCTCTCTCTCTTTTTTGGTTTATTGGTTTTCAATTTTTATTTATTTATTTTTGTGTGTGTGAGACCAGCTATCATCATCACATAAACCACCCTGTAGATTGCTTCATGAAGTGTCTGGGATTTAAACCCAACACCTCATGCAAGTTGTCATGAGAGTGTTTTGGGCCCAAACCATTAGGCCAATCCTTGAGCATTAGAGTTGGAGATACCTATGAAGCTGTGAATAACTTAGGGGTGTGCATATTTTACAAAACTTGTGGCAGCTTAGTGAATATTTTGCTTGGATACTCCAAAGATATTTTAAATCAGAAATATTTTCTTATCTTTGATGGAAGTTTGGATTGATGGTACCTTTTTATATTTATCCATTCTGTATGAGCTAATCTAAAATGTTTTGTCATTTGATGTACAGGATAACGACAAGGATACATTTGCAAAGTTCAGAAAGTGGTGGAGGAATGTATGTCTATTTCAAAAGGCTTACATACTCATTCCAATTCACGAGGAGTAAGCATCATTTGACTGGGAATTTATATTTTACCAAAAGATTGTTATGATTCCTGAAGAAACAGCATTCCTTAACCTTCCTATCTTCTTTTATCTCTACTGGCCTTCTATTTTACAATAAAAGAAGAAACACTGCTTAAGCCTTAAGGTGGATCTGGCTATGTTTTTCCTTAAAAGTTTGAAAAAAGATTGATGTAATATCTTCAACCTAATTTTTGCATAGTCAATATAGCTTACTTTCTGGAGCGTTAGGGAGTCATTCTGACTAGAAGGGTGCCCGCTTCTTGGACTATCAGGCTGGTTCCTTTGAACCTTCATAGCAAAGGGATACGATATACTTTTTTAAACTTACATTCTAATATATGCATTTATAGGGAAAATTGGGACCAATGCAATGCTAGTGCTTGTACTATCAAATTTGGGTAATTTAGTATCTCAATTTCTAAATTTTTTAATTTAGTACTCCTATTTTGAGCTAAAGTTCAATTTAGTGTTTTTGTTAGATGAGCACTTTAACAAGGTTCTTAGAAATTATGAAAGTTAGCCTGTTATAACCATAAAAAAGTTCATTGCTTAATTTTTTTTGATGTAAATTTTTTTTTTTTGGGCAGTCACGATAGAATAACTTTCATAATTTTCAAGATCTTAGGTAGCAAGACACTTCACTTGGATACCTGAAAAAGGGAAGAAAAAAAAAGACAAGTAATTCCACATCAGCTCAACATAATGTTTGTCATAAGTGTCTACCTATGGAGACACTAAATTGAACTTTTTTTCCAAAGCAAGAGCACTAAATTGTAAAGATTAAAGCTTCAGATACTAAAATGCCCAAATTTGATAGTATGAGCACTTTTGTTACCTTTATTTGGGAAAATTAGGGATGGAAATCTTATAAGAATAAGTAAAAAGAACCTTGTTTGAGCAAATGATTTCACGAAAATGATTAATGAATTGAATATTATCCAAAAAAAATTACAATTCTAGAGAGATTAGAAGGTTCTCTATCATGGAACCTCTAGAAATTGGAGGATTTCCCTGATGTGTTCTCAAAACTCAATTAAAGTTGTTGATATATAATCATACGAATACATCATATGATGAGATCCTTAAGCTGGGTTCATAGTTGATATATAATCATATGGTGTGCATCCTAGTTATCCAAGTCATAGGATTGGCAGCCAAGACGAACTTGTTTCATGTAAAGAACATTTTTGCTGGCTTTCTTAAGAAGTTCAGACTACCCAATTCTGTCAATCCTGAATTGCTGGTTACAATGATTCAACGTTCAAAGGACTGAATGCCTAACTGATCACTAACTAAATCATCTGACAAACCAGTCACTACATGAAAGAAAACCACATATGATTAAGTGAAAATAATCAAGTTTTGACATGCCGTGCTTGTTAAAATATTTTGCCATATTTCTGATCCAGGCTTGTCACTTTTGCCTGGTTAATTATGTTGTTAGCTCTTGGCTTGATGTGACTGAATTTAACAACACGAGTCTGAATACAATAATCAAATGGAATAATTAATGGCTGAAAGGCTTTGATGGGTAGGTTGTCCAAGTAATGCCACAATAATGCAACAATTCAGTCCTCTGTCAGATTTGAAAAAAAAAGGGTGGTGGATAGGAGTGCATTCATCCATGTTGAGGCATTCTAGTGTTCTTGTTGGCTATTATTTATTAATGCCATATGCCCATTCAAACCCACTGAAATTTGGAACTCATCCCTTCTCTATGTCTCAGTGCTCTTAATTGGTTCTTCTTTCATTTGTCCAGCCTTCATTGGAGCTTAGCGATTATCTGTATCCCAGACAAGGATGATGAATCAGGACCCATTATACTCCACCTGGATTCTTTGAGGCTACACCGCAGTAAATTGGTTTTCAAGAACATCAAAAGGTGATGTAATTGATGCTTGGTCTATTGAAGTAATGACTTATTCTAATACTTAAATGCCTTCCTTGCCATACCTGTGCTGGATCCTTAATTTTCCCTATCTTTTAGAATTCTAGATGGGATGGCTAGGAAAGTTTAGAGTCCATGTAAAACAAGATGATTATGTATCAAGGTGTTTATTTTGTGCTTTCTGTGTGAAGAAAAACCAAATTGATGTTTTACTATATCCTTTAAAATTAATCAGTACAGTTGGTTATATTTTATGTGCTATGATTCGATTTCCTTTAAAGTTGAGGGTTTCCTAGAAAGTTTAAATTCTGTCCAAGTTTCTTTAGATAGGGTTGCATTTTGATAGTTTTCACCAATCATCTAAGCCAGTATGGGAGCTTAGCAATTGCAGCTACAACAAGTCATTGTTATTGCAATTTTACTGCTTGTTTGACTTGTCTTCTTTTGTATTTGTTTTATATATCATAGGAAGACAAACTCATTTTGGTGAAAAGCATTTGTTGTGTATCTCCTTCCTTTGTTAGAATTAACAGTTAATGCTTAAAACTCTGCCAAGTATTTAATGCTTAAAACCTCTCTGCCAAGTATTTAATGCTTAAAACCTCTCTGCCAAGTATTTAATGCTTAAAACCTCTCTGCTAAGTATGCAACTTTAGAAGCTGACAATTTGGTTGAAAAGCCTTTGTAGTATATCTTATTCCTTTGCTAGAATTAACAGTTGATGCTTAAAACCTATCTGCTAAGTTGCAACTTTAGAAGCTGACATTTGAGGAGTGTGTTGTTACACCATTTGCTGTTTCCTCTTGTTTGTACTTTATCAGTGAGCAACATTGTGATACAGGATTGCGTTTTTGACTGGGTAATTGGTTGATAAATAGATAATTCAGGTTCTATTTGAAATCTTCTTCTGTGTTTCCGTTTTTTCGAATTAGGTTTGGGCTTATTAGAGAGAACCTAACAGTCTCATAAATTTATAAAATAGTGTTTTTTCTTTCTCTATTTATTTATTTTGGGTGAAAGTAGGATAGTCTGCCTTTTCCATTTCCTTTGCTATAATTTTTTGACTTAGTGTTTCCTAAAATATTCGCACCAGAGGGTATCACTGCAGCCCTTTATAGTTTACATGTGAGACATAATACATAAAACAGGGGATTATTGATGCAACATTACACTTCACGTTCTGCACAATATGTTAGTACAATATAACACACATTCTAATACAAACACTGCGTGTTATTTGACTGTTGCTGCAATTCTACTGCTGTAATATCTCATGGTGGATGTAGACATATTTGAAAAGAGAAATTGACTTTGTAACACATTGCTATCAAGATGACAAGTGATCCTGATAAGTGAAGACAAGACTTTAAGTAGCATCTTTCTTTGTTGTGTCTTACCTGCCTCCTCTCTCCTTATAAAAATCCCTTCTCCCAAGTGATTATTTCCAAAATCTGTCCATTACTCAATAGCATCTTGTGCGATGAACTTTCAGCTTTGCCTAAAAGGCAAGCTGGTCTCTATATTGTAAGTGTGAAATCTTTTAGAATGCAATGCATAGGGTCGGAAAAATATAAAAAAGACAGTCACAATATATGTGCAAATAAGAAAGGGAAATTAATTTGGAATGAAGGAATAACTAATAATTATTGGATGTGCTTATTAATTAGCTTTTGATTTGTGTACATTTTGTAGGCTTCTAATACATGAATGGACTTACCTGAATGGAAAAGTTGCTCGAGTGGATCTTCCTATTGCAGAAAGCGTATGGGAATCTCTTCCAAAGCGAATTGAGGAGAAGACGATTGCGGTAAATAATAACAATGTGCTCTTTGTTTTATAATATACACGTGGCATGTTGGATAGAGATTGAACTGTGGGCTAGCCAAATATGTCTGTACACCCCATGGGCCACGGCCCCCCACCCCCCCAAAAACAAAAATCAGAGAGAGAGAGAGAGGGAGAGAGGGGGAATCTCGGTGTATATATATATATTGTTTGCTCCAACTTCTCCAGTTGACCTTGCTGTGAGTTCCTGCTATGGCGATCACTAGCTATTAGTAGTCTCATTAGATCTTCCTTGTTTACAGTTCCCTATGCAATATACTGAAAATAATCATAGCAGCTTAAACTCAAATTCCATAAAATATTTTATTCAGAAAAAAATTGATGCGTGCAGTTGGTTCTTTACAATTCAAAGTCTGTTGGAGCTGTGCCAAGTTTTCTATATCCATATATGTATATATTCTTGACACACTGAGTTCTTTCCTTTGGGTTCTTTCTTCTAATTGCAGGTTCCCCAACAAAAAACCGATGGTGACTGTGGCCTTTTTGTGCTATATTTCATGGAGCGCTTTCTTGAAGATGCTCCTGAAAGGCTCAGAAAGAAGGATTTAGCATTGGTACAATTTCAGTGTTGCTATAGTTTTTTTCTTAAGCTTTCTAAAATTTTAAATTGTGTTTATTGGCTTCTTCATAAAATTGTGGTAATCCTGTCTTATATGTGTTTATTTCCACAGTTTGGCAAGAGGTGGTTTGAACCTGAAGAGGCTTCTGGCTTAAGAATGAAAATAAGGGATTTACTTGTGGAGAAATTTCAGGAAGCCACTGAGAGTAGTTAACTTGTAGTCTGGATATTCTTTGGCTGGCAATCATACAAAATGCATTTGATGCTAGAATATCCCTGATGAAACTTATGTGCAGCTTCCCATTCAATTGATGCTGTTCTACTGCATAGTTGATGGAGAAGGCAGGTGTTGATTCTCACAGCCAGTCTTGGCTTGTTTTATCAGTGGACTATGGCCGAGCTCCTGGTACAATTTGGAAGCCATGACGGTAGCCTGTTATTCCCATCCACTTGTGCTGTTGAGCTGGCGTTTAACATGGTCAAGCTGCCGAGCTGCATCTCTGTTCTAAACCAATAATGTAGAACATAATTTCTGCTTACTGGACAAAGTGCAATTTATCTGGATCGGAGAACAGGAAAAAGTGGACAAAGGAATGCCCACTCTTTCTAAAGGTCACCTGTTCACGTTCCCTGTCCAAGAGATCCAAAGTGAAACCAACGTTCTGAAAAAATTTATCGATTAACGAAAAAGATATACAACCATTTTTTTTTTCAGAGACAGATAGGAATTTCTTGAGACTGCAATTAATATCTGAATCTGATTCCTGTAACTATTTCAGATGATACAATTTACGATCCATCTCTTTGCTGAACATGAAATCCATTGGCATTTCTACGGATATGTATCTTGATTGATAAAAATTGTCAGGTTGGGATCAAAGCATACAAAACACGAGCTCGCATTTCAGTTTGAAACGGGGTTAAACATATTCATTCGATAAATGTGTGGATCGGAGCTTTCCCCTTGAGCTGTTTGACTGGTATTAAAAGTTTTTGTTGCCAAATTCTTAGAATAGACGGGGAGGGCTTTTGACAAAACCAAAGGTTAATTATAAAACCATGGCTTAAATGTCAATATTATTTAATAAATTAAGAATGGCACATGTCAATATTTTATAGGTCATAAAAATTAATTTTATTTTTTTTTAATTTTTATATTTTCAAAAAAATAATTTTTAACATTTTATTTGTTTAATTTTATTTAGTATTATTTTATTATATTAATTTTTTAGACCAATAAGATTTAACACATTTTCTAATAGTAATTAATAATATTATAATTTTTTATAAAATTGAGCTACTAATTATAAAAAAAATAACACAAGTTATGTATTTGCAAATTGATCAAAATACAAATCATGTTTCAGTAAATAACTCAATTTTAAATCGGCTGGGTGGCGAATCAGTAGTGACTCCATAATAATCTGCAGACCTGTCCAGTGACATTTGCATAACGTCTTGGGACACTAGGAATCCCAGTTATTTAAATTACGAATAAAAGGCCTCTAAGCAGCAACGTAAGGCACCATGGTGCAGCAACTACTTGCAACTGCACTTGGTGCTTGAAGCAACCATCCGAACAGGCAACACTGTGACATTGTTAGGGCAGGAGAACCAGGTGTTACAGAGGGTGCTGCTTTACTGGATGAGATTCCACGAGGGGTGTGCATACCATGAATCATAAGCCATTGCAAGAATTTCTGAGATATGACTGTTTCAAGAAGGCGATGCTCTCCCCTCTTTACCATTTGCCACTCCAAATAAGGGTGATAGCTTTATGGTTTTGCTGATGCACTAAGCACCGCCTGGAACTGTTCTGGAATGCGGAGTACAGGGGCTTGTGTTGCACTGGGTTTGCCAAGTTGGCCACAAGCAGCCATCTGATCATCACCTCTGCTAAGCCTCAAGAAGACGGTACATCCTCCTGCAGCTAATACGTTACGGAACTCAATTATCTTCTCTTCTGGGGTCGCTTTAAATTGGGAACCACAGTGAGTGTTAAATTGAATGAGATTGATCTTGCAAGGAATGCCTTGAACAAGATTGATAAGCCTTTTTGCATCCTCGATGCTGCATACATAAATAATTGTTAGTTGCTACAGCATCAGGCAATTTTTACAGCATTTAAAAAAAGAGGAAAAAAAATGGAACCTCCATATCCGTGTTGTTTCCCAAATGTAGAGAAGGAATATGCAGCCAGAGGTCGGAAAGATTCAATACAGTACAAAGAACATACACAAAATGATACCTCTATTTCACCAAGATTTAGAGAACAATGTACCTGTCATTTATGCCTGCAAGCATTACATACTCAAACAGAACTTTATAATGCTTCTTGAGGTGAAGTTCATCCCTAAGGGTCTCAAGAAGCAAACCTAAGCTGTACTTCCTGTTTATTGGCATAATCCAGCTCCGCACCTGCATAAAATGAAGTTGGTCACTCCTTTTCTTCTGCATGCATGAAGCTTGCTGGCTTTAACTGGAGTGTGCCTGCATGAGTGCATACAAGTTTGTGTGTATATGAAGCTTGCTGGCTTCAAGTGCAGCATGTCTGCATGAGTGCATACAATACTAGTCTGTGTGTACGTGTGCCTTGCTCTAAGTAGTGTGTCTGCATGCATTCATGTCTATGTGCATGAGAGAGAGAGAGAGAGACACCTCATCAGTAGTTGCATTTAAGCTGACAGCTAAGGCACAGTTAGATTCATGTAGAAAACGTTTGAGCTGAGGGACAAGCCCACTCGTGGAAACAGTGACCTTGCGTGGACTAAAATGAAGTCCTTGCTCATGCACCATTATATCTGCAGCTTTTATGACATTGTCAATGTTTTGTAGAGGCTCTCCCATTCCCTGAGGGTAATAATTTTCAAAACGAAACCTTAGATATCAAAAAGAAGCAACTACTGAAAAGTTTCTTCAAGAACAAAAGAAAATACAACATATAAGTGCCATTGGCCTATTGCCATAGTGTGGATCAAGCAAATAGAACCAATTCAACAGATGCAGGCCTCCAGAGTAAGAAATTGCAAACTCACCATAAAAACAACATTAGAAATGGAGCCACCTTCCTCTGCAAACAAGCGACATGCAAATACAGCCTGCTCTACTATCTCAGCTGCAGTCAGGTGTTTGATCAAGCCCATCCTGCAAGATGAAGTGAACAGAACTGAAGCTTGATTAGCCAGGTGAAATAGAGAAATCTTTGAATGTAGTAAAAAATTCTAAGGGATATTGATACTTGCCTCCCAGTGTAACAGAATTGACAATTCATTGCACAACCCACTTGACTTGAAACACACACAGTGTTTCGACCTCTACACAGGGTATAATAACTGTCTCTATTGTCAAACCATCCTCTAGCAAGAACAAAATCTGCAAACTCCTGTGAGTATCACATTAATCAGAATGTTCTCTACTAGATCAAAAATACTTGGTAAGGCCAATTAATGAGAAACATAACCAGCCAGCAGATTAGCGCATTTTGACAACAAACAGATATACATTTTGCAATTATTAAACTTGTTCAGAAGAATATTAGTACCTTCTTAGTTCCATCACTGGCTGTTTGAATCTCTTTTAAAGATAATGCCCTGAACTTAGCATTCTCACCCAACATTTTCTTAAAATCTTTGTTCAAACCTGCACACGAAAGAATTTTACAAGAATTTCCTAAGAAAAGATATCCAGGTAAATAATGATGTTAGCATTGCAAGATTGTTCGCTAGAATTCTATGGAAAAAGGCCAGTAGATCACCTTCTAATTCATCTACACTATGGGCCCAGATATTGTTTCCATACAAGCGCTTCCATAGCATCATAGCCTGACCAGGCCTGAATCCCTGTGATTGGACCCATCCCTAGAGAAAAAGATTTGTTAATTAGAAGAAGCTGCTGCAGATAAGAAGTGAGACTCGATAGAGAATTAGTTCATTCATGCAATTCTTCTTTCACAGTAACTTGTATGAAAAAATTAACAGAGATAAAGCATAAAGCTGACACTTTCAGAAAAACCATGACTCAAAATATCCCCATTCTCCCCTACCTGTTCCGGATAGTATATGAATCACCATTAACTTCAAAATCAACAGCGTAACAGGATTGTTATCATGATAAACTCAACAGAGTTAGCATTAAAACACATTGGCTCTTGAACATGTTTAGAAGTGCTTGACAAGAAAAGTTACTGGCATTCAACATTCATTATGAACAAGTTTGTTTATTTATAGAAAACTGATATGGAAATTTGATGACCTTGATAATGTGCAGTTTGGAAATCTGGACCAAATTACTATGACATGATTCCACCACTCATTATCTCAACACGAATGTACTACCTTAAAATTTCATGACAAACTCAATGTGACCTGAATATAAACCAGACATCCTTTTTGATGGCCAAAAAAAAAAAGGGGAAAAGTGAATCCAGACAAATTTTGATAATGAAGCTGAATCTTGCTCGAGACATTATAACTGACTTGACAAATCACCCAGCCCACTCCTCACACAGGAATAGCCAATTAACGAAAGCCAAAACTGACATCTCATACTTCATCCTATTCACAATGGTACATTCTCAAACTCTCTCTTTTACAGCACAAAACCCTAACTATTCCACCCTACTTAGGGTTTTGCAATTACTTGCGATTTCCATGTCCACCTTAGTGATAATTTGTGCTACTTATAGGTCCCGTCTTTCTCTGTCCATTGATGCAACTTTTATGAGGATCATGACTTTCTCACTCAATTATTTCTTTGTGTGCAAGGTGAAGATGACAATATAGTACTGGATTTGAGTTCCAGAGGACTCCTAAAGATTATTGCTCTTAGGCAGTTACACAATTTGTTATGTCAGTTTGGTACAGACTCTGTAATCTTCTAGATACTGTGGTCGCCTTTTATTTCTTGTACTTCTAGTCTAGGCATAACATATGCTTTTTTTTTTTTAAATCACAAACCATTCAAAATGTTTTCTGAACCTCATATTGTGCACTTAATATATTACGTACACCCCAATCTGATGACATAACATAGAGCATTATTAGATTACATTATGTATATCTGGTGGTAATATATGCATTGTACTGTTGCTGTCATTAAACGTGTGAGTAAAATTTAGTAGATTAACGACGATAGGCAAGGGATCCAGATGTACCGTTAAAGAAAACAATTTGAGGCAAAACATAGTTTCTATAGAGAGCCCAGAAAAGCTAGAAAAATTTCTAATGTACTTGACACGCCACATATATGAATTAGTTGCAGGCAAGGACCAGCAAAACTCTATCACATGAAAACACGAATAGTAATTTTCTAAACCATCTACTATCATTAGCATCTATCTTAATATCATTGAAATTTAACAACCACTCATATAAACACATGGTGCATTAATACCCAAAAGCATTAATGTTTAACATCGAACAGTTATGATGGGTTGATGTTATTGGATAATGCCACGTTTGGTATCAGATTAGTACTTGAATTTTGTCTATTTTTGTAAATGAATAAGGCCGTAATGAAATTTTTATTATTGAGGAATAGAATAGAGCTATAAGGATTTTTTTATTAATTTTTTATTTAAATGGTGATATTTTGAAAAACAGATAATACATTGAGTTGAGTTGAATTGTTATTCATAGGTTTGAATAAAGAATGATTATTCAATATTTTATGTAATATGGATTCACAGTGGAATAGCTATTTAGTGAGGTAAAGCCATAATAGCTAATAATAAGAAATAAGATTATAATGGAATTGCAGTGAAATAATAAGCAATACGTCAATTTTGCTAATTTTTAGCATTAACAACCGAACTTTGCCAATATTTACAACTAAATACCTTACTAGCATTACAAATGAACTCGGTAACACTAGGTAGTTAATTTAAAAATTAGTTTAAGTTCGGTACCGAATGTGGCATTTACCCGATGTTATTCAGACAATTTCACATACGCATGGCAAAGAAAAATCATAGTTACAACATAAAACGACATGCCATACTTGAAGCTCAACATACGACATTCCCTTCAGCAGCACTTTCTCTAACCCCTCTTTCTTTCCTATTTCCTGGTTCTTCTCATCACCACCGCTGCCTCCTGAACCTGACAACAAATGATTAAAAAGAAACAAACTTTAAGGTAAAACGAAAACAGTAATGAAATGGGGATGGGTCCTTCCCCACCCTGGTGGCTTGCTTACCCAAGTGGGTTGAAAGAGAAGCAGAAATGGAGAAACTGGAAAAGAGCGAAGATTTGAAATGGGGTTTTAATTTTAGAGAAAAGAAAGGCAAAGAAGAAGAGGATGAAGAAAGGGAATTCAATAGAAACATAGGGTTTCCGGTCCATAAACAACTCCTAATCATCTTTCTTCTCTCTCTCAGATATCTCTTCAATGGCTTCAGATTTCGTTGGTTGTACTTACCAGAAGCCTAATCTTCCAATTTTAGGGGAAATAATATAATAAGAAAAATTCTACTTTTATGGTAAATTAACAAACTTTAATGTATGTATTTTTTTTATAATTTTTTATTTATGAAAAATCTCATAATGGTAAAGTATTTTTCAAATTAAAACCAATCATTATCTATTATATTAATACAGTTTTAGGGTTAATGAAAAGGTAGCATGTTTTGTGTAGGATAATTAATAATAAAATATAACCAACCTAAATAAAAATATTAAAAATCAATAATAAATATTGTAATAAATGATTGGTAATAAAGCTTGTACTTATTAAATGATAAGAAATTAATTTTACTTTTATGATTAATAAGTTGTTTTTTCAAAAAAAAAAAAAAAAGCTATATTGTATAAAGTATGAGAAAATGTTTTTCAATGATTGTTTCATTTTTCTTTAAATAATATAATACACAGAAGCCAGTTCAAGCAACTTCAATTGAAGATTTTTCTTAAATGGATTTATCTTCATCAGAAACATTTATATATTATTGAATCTTATTTAAATAACTAGTGTTATAGTTAAGATATATGTAAATTTTTTTCTTTCTTATAGTTTCTATAAATTATATATATATATATATAGTTTGTTAAGATACTATTTAAGATATTATTTTGATTTTTAGTTTATTGAAATCTTATATGTGCCTATAAACAGACCATAATTATTAAATAATATAAAGTGAGTTTTATGAATATGAACATAATTAGGAGTTGAGTAATTCTTCTTATTTCTTTTGAATTTATTAAGAATTTAATTATTGTAGTGTTCAATTGTTACAACTTTTAAATATACTCACATTCTCAGTTAGCATAATTTAACGATTTATTCTTGAATTTGCTTGATCAAAGATCAATATCTGCTTTTAAGATGATTTTAGCGTTGTAGGTTTTCACTTCTTCATCAATCTTAACCTAAAATTCTCCTGTTGTTCTCATTCCACGTCTTAGATTACAAACACAATAAATGTATATTAATTTCATATATTTATTTTTAAACTCAAGCAAACTATCAAAAAACAAGGTTAAAAGAGTTTCTGAAGACTCCATATTTGTTAATAAGAAAATAATAAGTAAGTTCTTAAAAGCGATGTCAATAAATAATCCAATCTCTACACATTCCAATTATTTAAATCCTACCTTTGCATTGTCAAACCATTACTGAGTTTCAATGGCTAAAATCACTCCTGGCTCAATTTAATTAAAATAAACTCCACTTAAATTCAACTGATATTTTAAATTTGATTTGAATTCCATTAGGTTTGCATGCTACTGGATTTGATATTCAATGCAAGCTGGTCCTTGACTCAACTTTTAAATCAAGTTTGAGTAATTAGTGTTTAAGCCTCTTCGATCCATTTAATTATTTTGCCATAGTTGTAGTTAAGCTTATTGTAAATATAACTTACACAGCTTTACTCGTGTTATCCACCTCAAAAATGGGACTTCTAATTTAATATGGGAAAATCGATTTGAAATTTTATATTCTAAAATATATGAGTTAAACCTTTATAATTATATTATCATGCCACATAATATATTACACAGATATTCCCCGAATTTCAAACCTATAAGGGCATATTGACTTGAGATGAAATTGTATTGCAGCTGCATAAGAGGGTACAGATATGAAAACTACTATAAAAGCTTGGTTTACAATTGATGAGTTCAATATAAAAATGTGGGAAATTTCAAGCTAACTGCTAATGCTCAGATACAAAAACTCGCTTAGGAAATATAAGACGCAAAAAACTCAGTTCATCCAGAGCCTAGGGTCAACATCCTGAGCAAAGTCAAGCTGGACTTCATATGAAACTGATAATCTAAGATGCCCAAAAATGCAGAGCTAATTCTGTAAACTTCGCAAATCAACTGCATTTTGGCAGTCACCGTACTTTGCTCAAGATGGTGTATCCCAAAAAAAAAAAAAAACACTAAAAAGAGAGGGTCACGTTACATATTATGGATAGCAAAACCAACTAATGTACATAAGACCTGCAAAACTTTAGACTTTTTCGGCCAAGAGCTTAGTTAACAGCCCTGCAGGTGCCTAGTTTAATAAACACTGATCGTTTTCTGAATTCAAGATTGCAATTAATGCCTTTGGAAGGGCCAGGGATTGCTCAGATCAGAATCAGCTAGCATAACAATGGCTGCACATGCATAGGTTTTAGGAAGATCATCAATCCCTGAAAGACACAATAGATAAAAAGGTCAATCTCATGCTGTCATTGAGAATTTATGTAAAGGTGAAAAACAGAATAGCAGTAGTCTGTACGGCAAGATAGAACTTGAAACATAAATGATGAACACATGCTCTGAGGAGTCACAGCCTAGCTCTTTCATAAGTGTCATAACACATCTTAAACAAATGATTGGATGAACCACCCCACAATCTGATGCTTGCTAGTAATTTAAACATGCATTAGGAAATTCCATGAAAAAGACTACCTAACCATCAGTGAAGCTCTTGAAAAAGCATCACAAATGTGGGGTCACAGCATAAGAATATAAAGAGCAATGCATCATTATGCAGTTCAACAACGATGACAATGTGGGCTGCATGAGTAACCAAAGACTAATCTAATGAGACTTGATCAAACCATAGCCAAATCCAACCATGCAGTAAAAGTTTATATGGAAACCTAAAACAGGTTAGGCATTCTTAATCAGGCTAGATTATGAAGCAACTCAACAGCAAAACTTGGGTCCATTAGGTTGCAACTGGATGGTTTCAAAGACATGTGCCAAAGCATAATTCCATACTTTAATGTTCATTCACACCTACAGGCAATGGATAGATTGATGGGATGGGAAGTCATGAAATGTTTGTGTTCTAGGTGGAGTAGCTCCGAGTGCACAAAATCTTTTCTTTTTTTTCTTTTCTTTTCTTTTTTTTTCTGAGTGCATTTATGGAAAGTAGTTCGTTCTTAATGAATTCAATTGCCTGGCGATTGCTGTTAGTGGTGAGGAATATAATTAATGGTCTCTATGACATAGCCAAAAGTATCCATAAGATGATTCAGAGCTGGAAATAGGTTCTTGGGGGAAGATTTGCATCCTATGGTTGGAGGGAAACAATTGAAGAGTGGGAAATCAGCACATGGATCACTGTCTGCTAGCAAGAAAATTATACCCTCTTTGAACTCTAGAAAATTGTTCATATAGGATATATGTTTTGATTCTGCATGTAGGATGCAACTGATTGTATTAAGGTTTCAAACTCTGGAATTTTAATCTGGAGCACACCTTGCAGTACATGCAATCCTCTACTACTGTCCTTAACCTTTAGGGAGCACTTTTTGTTTCATAGCAACATCAACTATATTGTGGTGATTTTTTCTGGTTAATAGAAACAGACATATACACATAAATATAAACAAATACATATATATCCAAGTAAGTAGAGATGACTATAGGTGGAGAAAACATACCAGTATTTAATTAAGCCATCCCAACCACAGGTTGCAACTTTACTCTGTTCCAGCGGATGCCATTCACATCCAATACATACACCCTCATGACATTTAAGGGTTCTAAAGACTCTGCAGCTCTTCCAATCCCAGAACCAACACCTGCCTTCCCCATCTCCAGACATAACAAACCGTCCATCTGGAGAGAAATTAACTTGACATGCATAGCCAGCCACAATATGTCCAGCAAACCTTTTCTTCTTATTGAGCTGAAACCGTTCTCTAGTACTATAAATGAGAATCTGATTGTCCAAACTCTGTGCAGCAAGCCAATTTGTGTTCGGATGAAGTGCAATGGAAGGCATCGAATGCATATGGGGTTCACTTATATACTTAATAACCACTGGAATCCCGAATTCCCAAACACGAAGAGATTTGTCATCACTGGAGGTCACGAATCTCCTGTTATCGTCGACAAAAGTTATGGTGTTCACCGCACCCAAATGCTGGTCATATTCTTGTGTAATTTGCCCACTGTTCATGTCCCATTGCACAATCTTCTTATCACTCATACCAGCCAACAATATGTTCTGCTTATCATCATCTGGGTTAAGCTTCACCACATAAGGGATCTTCCCCGTTGAAAAGGTAGATATAACTTTCCCAGTTTCCGTATCCCAATACTTGATATTCTTATCATAACTAGCAGTTAAAAACTTAGTCCCATCATTACAGAACGAAATATCCCTAACAGCTTTGGAATGCCCCATGTAAGTCCTCATACATTTCCCCGAATTAAACACATCCCATATCTTAACCTTGGTATCCATCCCCGCCGAGAGAATCAAATGCCCATGCTTAGGGAAGAACCTAATTGCCGAAACACCCTTGGTATGCCCACTCCAAGTATGCACCAATCTTTTTGGTATAAAGCAATGATCATTAGAAGCCTTAGCATCCTTAGGTGGCGCGATCCAAGACCGACCCTGATAATCCCTCTCTTCCTTACCATGAAAAGTACTCTTATCAGCAACAACCTCACCTTTATCACCGGCACCGAACCCACTTCTCTCCTCACCTTTTTTCTTAGCATACTCCTCAGCATACTTTTTCTGCTCCTCAGTCAATTCAGTTTGCAATCCCTCCTTCTTACCGGCCCACGGGGACTTCTTGTTCTTAATCAACCACGCATCCGTAGCCGGGTTCTCGACCTCACCCGAATCAACATCAGCACCACTAGTCTCGCTCTCCTCAACTTCTCTCTCATTCTCCTCATTCTTTAACTCAATCCTCCTCCTCTTTTGCTCCTGCTGCGATATATTATACACCGAAACAGCATTGTTTCGATTCAATTCACCTAAATCACCAACATACTCATTACCTACATTAGCACTAGGATCAGCAGCGTAACCATACCTTTGGAAAGTGTTGTACTGCTCGTCGAATATGAAGGAGTCGATAGCGGCATCTTCAACAAACCCTAGCTTGTGGTTGCGCATACCTTGGGCGATTCCGTCCTTGGCGTAAGGGTGGGAAGGTCCGACGATAGGAGTCCAGAGCTGGTCGTAGGTGGGATTGAAAGCTACCGCGTGTTGGGTAGGGTCGATTGGGCGGGCTAGGGTTTGGTTGGTCTTGGCTATGGAGAGAGCGAGTGTTGTATCGTCGACTTTGGGGGCGCCGGATTTCGCTTGAAGGAGGCGCGGTGGAGAGGAGTCTGGAGAGGAATTAGGGTTTTGTAGTTCATTGTCGTTTGTTTCTTCTTCTTCGGCGTAGGATGATTGAAGAAGATCCATGGCGGATTAGGGTTTTAGTGATTTGAGAGAGAAAAGGGGGAGAAAGAAAAAACGCGGTAGGAAGAACGAAGGGAGATGTATACGGGCTTGGAGTCTGGACCTGGACAAGAGGTGGACAAATGGGCTATAACCCGTGGTTGGCCCGTTTAATCCACTTTTAAAATGAGTTAGGGTTTGATTTTTTCCAACCCGTTTAAAAGTGAGCTAAAAAAATTCAGCCCGTTTAACCCACGGGTTAAAGCGGGTTATCCCGCAACAGGCTGGGTTGGCCCCTTTTTTTTTTTAGATTAAAAAAATAGAACAGTTTAATTTTTTCGTATATGTATAATGAGTCTTCAAATTATGAATAAGTATAGGTATTTGTAAGGAAACCTAAAACCTATTTTACCCTACGTAGTTGAATAGGTTTTGAAAAAGTATTAAAGTAATAAGTTAGGCTTTTAGTTTTAATTTGTCAAAACTTGTTCCTAGACCATAAAGATACCAGTTTCAATTTTATTAGATGTAAAAATATTATAAATAATTTAGTGTTTCTTCTTTTACATATATATATATATATATATTTTAATAAGTGAACCTAAACTTTATCGTAGATTGTATTTTTAATTAAGATTGCTTTTTGTGATAAATTATTATTCAAAGTTTTATTGTTAGGTTTTATGATTTGTGCGTTTATAAAAATATGTAATTAAACATTATGTGATTGGATAGTTAAAACATTACAAGTTGATGATGAATGTATATATTAATTATAAATAAATGAATATATTAACAAAGTTGCGGGACAATTTACCTCAAAAATTTTATATCATACAAAACTACTACAAGATACACGAAGTATATTTAATCCTGTGTATTCTATACAGTACAATTTTGTTCATATATTTTATAACTTATAAGATTGCTTCTGATAATAAAATTTAGAAATCTCATTATGTGTGTGTGGGTTTTTTTTTTCCTTTTCCTTTTTTTATTATAACTTAGTTGGCTGGCCTGTTTAACCCATCAGCCCGTGTGGGTTGGGTTTGGGTTATAAATTTTGGCCCGTTTATTAAAGTGGGTTAAAATTTGTTGACCCGTTTAACCCACCAGCCCGCATAGACCTGGTTGGGTTGGCCCATTGAACCCATTTGCCCAGCTCTACTCTGGACATTGGGTTTGGGGTTTCGGGTTGGAAGTGGTGTGAATTAAATTCAAGTTTATTAAGAATACGATACTAAAAAATCTATATATATATATATATGCATATATATATATTTATCATAAAATAAATTATTTTCAAATAATTTCATAAAAAGTAGATATAAATTAAAATATTTTATTATTCAAATTATAGCATTATTGTTTTGAAAACAATTTTTAATATGCAATTTTAAATTTCTTTATAAACATCCTAATAATTAGTTTATATGCTCTTATTATAAATTTAAACAGTGAATGATAACAAATAAAAAAAATATAAAAATTATATTACATTCGACTTAAGGGTAGAGGAGGTTCACAACAAATGATATATCTTTTATATTAATAGCTTAAGAATTATTACGATAACAAATCGAGGATCTTACTGTCATTGAATAAAGCCTCATGATAGAAATGAATGCAAGAAAAAGAATTAATAATAAACAATTATAATATTATTAACATCCTTATCTCTACTCTAATGTCTTACAGGCTTACCAAGCCTATACTGCATTAAATGGCCATTATGGACTTTCAGTCGACCCTTTTAGTATTGGTAGTGATATTACATAATTTTTATAATCATTCCTTCTTCTAGATTCATCATGTTATGAAACCTTGTTCTTAAGACATAAGAACCTTAAATAAGGTTTTGGAACATTACTATGTTTACACCTTAATAAGAAACTTAGCTTGCTATGATTGAAAGAAAACTTACTAATAAAGGATACAATGCTTGAAGAAAGATTACAATAGCAAATGTCAGGCACCTTTACAAAGCACACTTAGTATTCTAATACTCTCCTTTCCTAAAACTCGATATCTTAAACTGAAGAATTCCTCTTCCTTAAGTAGACCTAAAAGGAATCTAGGTACAATTGAAAGATAAAAGGGTTTAGAAAAAATGCTATAGTATAGGCATCTACCACAGTACTAAAAGTAGTACAATAATTAAAATTATTGTCCTTTCCTGGATGCTCCTGTCTTTTCTTGTCCTTGGAATCTCATCTTGTTGTCCTTAACTCTTCTTTCCTGAAATCTATCCATATCTTCTTGTCCTTCTATTTCTTCATCCTCAATGTAATTAGAATAATATGGATTGCCTTTTTCATCCTATTCATCTTATTTTTCAAGGCTTATAGCAAGTGGCCTTAGATATGAATAATATCTTGGCCATATTACTCCTTTTTGTTTTGAGAAGATAAATTTTGTTTTACTACTTGCGACAAGATGAAATTCTAGATCTTCTGTTAGATGCATTCTCATTTTATTAGTAGTATATAATTTAAATTGTTCTTCCCAGCTATTTATTAATTCAAGCCCGTGAATCTTTTGAATAATTGAAACTTTCCATTTTAACGGAGTAATCCAAAACCAAGTTAATACTGGTCTGGATTCAAATTTTAACCATTATGGTGATATTATCCTGACCTTTACATAGTATTTAAGAAGGATATCATGTTCTTATTCCATTTCTCTTAAGGCAGCTTCATGGAACATTCTCCCCATAACTAAGCCATAAACTAGGAAAACGTGCTAACTATTTCTATTATAAGTCCATAATTAAGAAAGTTTCCAATGTGTATTCTTGTTCACTTATTTTAATCCTTTAAAGTAATTAAGATCTAGGACCGATGTATGTATATTGCAACGTACATGTTCTGGGCAATAATATTTGTCTAAATAATAATTATTTATTTCAACTTATAAATCTTTTCCCATACAAGATTAATATGAGGATTTGGATACTCATCCTACTCCATCAAAACACATATGTTCCTTTTGTACAGTTTTTTAGAGTATTATAAAAGGTTTAAAAAATTCTTCTTTTGCATATCCTTTTATTAACCATTTGGCCTGGAGTGGGAGTTTTGAAATGAATTCATTCCTCCTAAAGAAAATGAATGTATTTTTATTTTCATATTCTTCTTGAAGTGTTCTCCCTCTTTTCCTGTTTTGAAAAGGAAATGCTTCCCTGTAATTCTTACTATGTTCTTTAGTACATTCAATACTCCTCTTTGTGGTTGGGCTTCATTTTTCTGCAATTTTGAGAGAAGATATCCTGTTTTCTTGTTCTTCTTTTAGAGATTTTAGATCATTATATCTTTGTGTACACCTAACATATCATAGAGTACTTTTAATAGTTCTAAAATTATGCAAGGCTGGATCAATATAGAATTCTTGTTTTCCTGACATTTTTCTGACCTAATTAATTGTAGTTTCAATGTCATTGAAACCTCTCCATGAAGGATTTGGGTAGTTCATTATTTGATTTTGAACTTCACTCTAATAATAAAAGACTCTTGACAAATGTCCTTTTACAGCTCCATACATTTGATATTTTCTTTTAGCTTGGCCTTGTGTTCCTTGTGACAGTTCTTGTATACTTTTAACACCTTATGTTTCTATTTAGTTAGAGTGTCTAGCCAGAGCATAACAAATTATATATTCAAATTTGTCTTGGTTATAACTTTTTTGGAGAATTTAAAGGTAACATGGGTAGTGCTATGTCATAGTGGTTCTTGGATTACTTTAGATTATCTCATTCTTGGGTTAATTCATTATTATATCTATTTAATGGACTTGGTACTTGTGTCCCTTGAGGAGAAAAGCCACTTGATGCCTGCGAACTTTGAGAAGAAAATAGCCTCTTTTGTGACCTAAAATTCTTTTGGAATTCCATCTGTAAACAAAGTTAATTAAATTAGTAGACAAGATAACTCATCTGCTGCTGTATCATTTTTTCCTTTTATATGTTCAGAATCTACTTTATATCTTTGATCTATTACAACATATTTAAATTTCAACCATATTCTCCTATTTATTTTATTACTTCCTGTATTCTTATGAAATTTAACTATGGCTTCACAATCTGTTCTAACTAACATTTCATTTTTGCTTAAAAAGGATAACCAAAAGTCATCTAGGCAATTTATTACAACCATAATTTCCCTATCTATACTTGATAAATTCTTTTCACTTGTATATCTACAAATTTCTTTTGTGTTCCTGCCAGCATATTTATGAGGTTTTCTTATTAAAATTCCTTTAGGTTTGTCTATTATTCCTGGGTTTGTCATTGTGTGTGATTTTCCTCTTTCTAAACTTGTTAGTCTAGCCTTTATTTCTTGTAATTCTTCTTCCATTCTATCAATCTTGTTGTCTATCCTCATTCTTCTTTTCCCTATTGTATCTTGTTGAAAACTCCTTTTGGCTATAAATCTTTCATTGAATTGAAACATTTCATTTATGTTTTCTAGGCACATTTTATAGGATTTTATCATGCAATTTCTACATTAGTTATCGAGCTTGGTTATAGGATGTCTAGAGCAAAAATTACATGGATAATCTTCGGAACCACTTCCTTGTGAGCAGTTATGTTTATAGGCTTCCATATGTTCTTTTGTATTCATCATTGTATTCCCTATGTCTTATAACATTCTATTTAATATATCTAATTTATCTCCTTGGTACTTTATCCCTATTTGTTCTTTATGAGGGTTTTAATAATCTTGATTTAAAAACATCCCTATGATATCATTCTCTTCCTCATCATCATCAGAATCTTCTATAATTATTCTTTGTGGATCTATTATAATAATATACTATAAATTGTTTATGTATCACTCATATCTTCATTTATTGCTAATATGTCTTCATTCATACATTCAATTGAAAAACTTGCCATAGTATTACTATTATGTCTTTTAGGACAAGATTTGGCTAAATGCCTTTTTTCATTACAAGTATAACATATTAATTTATTTTTGTAAACCTTGTTTTTTGTATTTCCTAACACGTTTGTCTTGTTTCAAAAATGGTTTTCTTGCCGCACTCCTTTTTATAAAATATATATTTTTAAGCCTATACTTTGGTTTTAGCGTTCTCCTATGTTGTCTTTCTCTTTGTCCATATACTTGTGGAGTATAAATTGTTTGATAGAAATTGCAATTTCCTCCTTTTAATAGTCTATTTATCTGAAAAGCTATACACTTTTCTATTAAATTATCTACCAAAAAATTTATTCTGGCTCCTAAATTATTTAATTCGTCTAATAATGTTAGTTTAACTTTTTTCTTCCATTCTTTATACACTTCTGCTGTTAATGGTCCTGGTAACTTTAAAAACAATTTATTTACTATCAATTTTTCATAATAACATCCGATAATGGTATAATTATAGAAAAACTTTTGTACATATTTTTTAACAAAATACCAATCCTTTATTTGTAGCTATTCCAGATTTCTTATTGCATCCCTTTGTTGATTTACACCTCCTATTTATGGTGCTTTTCTCGTTAATGCTACTCTTATTTGACTGCATAAAAAGTATTTGCTCCTAAAGCCTTATCTGTAGCTACATGTTGTGGAAAAAATTTTTCTTATATGATTCCCACATTGCTTTTGCAATTTCTCCTAAAAATGATTCTAAATATATGTACATTTGATTCGCATCCTTTGTTAAAGGACAATCTCTCCATGCTCTAACGACAAATTGGTCCAATTATCTACTAAGCGTCCCCAACTTTGCGGATCATGTGCACTTATATTTAATATTCTTCCATTATTTATCAAATTCTTTTCAAATGGCATCTGTTTTCCCTTATGTATCCTGTCACCTAGTTCTATTTCAAAATATTGTATATAAGGTATTCTACTTGGAATTCTTTCCCACATATCCTGTCCTCTATGTGTTACAATTGAAAGTGGAGCATTTGATCCTGTGTCTCCATTATTATCTATCATAGCATTTTTAGATATATGTGTTTGGTCTCTTATGGTCTCGATTCCTTCTTATAAGTAAGTATCTACTCCTTATTCAATTCCTATTATATTTGCATAACTTCTTTTGCTAATTTTAGCAATTTTTTTTTCATTTTCCTTTCTAAAACAATAAACATTTCCTTGTTCTATTTTCTTTTCAAACCTAACTTCTTGGGTTTCTTTTAAAATTTCCTTTTCATCTAGCCATAATTCATAAGGAATAGGATCCTCTCCATGTTTTACTAAAATACCATTTTCCACTATTGGATTGGTTCTAATGATTCCTCATTTTTTCTCTTAGATTCTTCTTTTTTTCTTATTCCATTGATTTACTTTTGTTTCCTATATATTGCAACTATATCTATTATTAAGATATTCTTCCATCTATTTTATCTTTCTTATTGTTTCATTTACACAGCTTGATTCTAAATTCCTAAATCCATTCTATCGTGATATGTCTATTTGTTCTAACACATTCATCATTCTTAATGTTTTCATTTGTTCTAGAGTTCGAATAAAGTTTTCTGAAATGCTATCGTATTCTTTTGTTAACCTTGGCCTATCTTCATATGACCTAAACCTTAAAGTATATGTACCATCAGGATTTTTTCAAAATCCTTGTAGTAACTCTTTATATTTCTCTTTCCATATTCCTATTTAGATTCCATTCTTCACCTTCTATAGAAGAGGGATCTATTTCTATAGGTTCTATCATTTTTATACCTTTTGAAGCCATGCATTTATAACTCCTTTAATATTAAGCTTATAAGATATCACACTATCATTTGTAGTTTTACAAATGAATCCAACATCTATAAGTGAATTTTCCCCTACATGGTCTTCATATCTTTTACTTTGGAGCCTTATCTCTATGTTTCCAAGTTTGTTTTATTGATACCATGAAATTTGGTGCATAATTAAACAATACTTTTCCACAATTTACATCTATCTCCATAGTTGCAAATATAACTTTTCTTATGTCACTTTGCCATGATTTGTCCATTAATAAAACTAATACTTTACATCCAACTTTTTCTCTTGTGAAACCTCTGACTCCTATTACTATCAGTTCAAGATGAACTAAAGTCTTTCCTGGTGTTTTAATTTTTAAAAGATTCTTTTGTTGCTAACTTAATATTTAGCAGACTCCTTGTTACTAAGACCTTTTTTCCCTGCCTGACCTAAATGATCCTATCCTAAAACTTAATATTCCTACTTCATAGAATCTTCTAGGATTCCAAAGAGTAATTGCATGGTTTGAGTAGATTTCTACATCCCTATCTATGTCTGGTGCTTCTTCCAAATGTATTATATAGTTTCCCTATCTTCTTCTTCGTCTTCCTACATTTATCCTATCTAGTATTCCAACCTTGGAAGTTGTTTCTGTAAACTTGTGTTAGGTCTGGATGATTGTAAAACATGTGATTCTCTTGTAAATGGTCTAAATCTTTCTAAAAATCTTACATTGTCCTATCTATTACACATGTTATTATTGTTCTTGTTATCTCATTATATATTTCTTTCTTTAATTTTTTCTAAAACCCTACTTTCTTGTTGTCTTCCAAAAAAGCTCATCTTGCTTATTTTGATAGTGATTTTCACTCTCCTTTTATAAAATATCCTTGAGGTTTTTCTTTATCGTTTTCTTTTCTACATGTAAACTTTCTAATTTTCCTATTATTTGATCTAATTCCTTTTGGAAACTAAATCCATTAGTTCCTTCTATTATTTCTATTTTTCTAATTTTTTTATTCTTAATTCACTTATGCTTATTTTAATGTCTTCAAATTTATGATGTAAATTAACTAGTAAGGCTATAATTTTACTGTTTTGCCTGATTATTTATTTAATATTATCATTTCCCCTCCAAAATCCTATGATTAGGTCTGTTATTTCAATCTTGTTTCTGCTAATGGATAGACATAACCACTGTCTGTCTTCAATTAACTCATCCTCTTAAGTATGCCTTTCAATTTCTTCTACGATTTTTTTTTCCTTTTCTTTCCTGGCTTTTTTCTTTAATTCCTTAATTATTATCTATTGGTTATTTACTACTTCTTCTTTTTATGCTTGCTTAATAGCCTTTATATACTCTAATTGTCTTAATTTTCTTTCTATATCAACTTGTGTTTGTTTTATGTAATCAACCTTTTTTTTATTAATTCCTTTACTTGTTTATCTTCTTTTTATCTATTCTCCTAAATGATCGTGAGCTTTGTATAGAGTATCTAAATCCTTATGAACTATTATACTGAAGCATATGATTAAGTCTATACTACTATTTAACTATTCATGATCTGAATGCAGCAAATGAGATGGGTGCTTAAAATAACAAAAAATGCGAAAAGCTGTGATCTCTTACTTTAATCATATCATGTTCTTTGATTTCTAAGTTGAGCCAGTCAAACCTCTTGATTCTTTCCATAAATTTGACTTAACTGTTTTCCTAGACCTTTCATATTTTCTTTATCTCTTAGATCTTTTAAATATTTGTTAGAACATTTTTTCATTTACCCATACAGGTTGAAATAAATTAATTATTTAGACAAATATTATTGTCCAAAACATGTACATCACAATATACATACGTCAATCATAGATCTTAATTACTTTAAAGGAGTGAAAATAGGCGAACAGGAATATACATTGGTGACTCTTCTGGATTATGGACTTATAATAGAAATAGTTGGTACATTTCCTCGATTTGTGGCTCAACCTATGGGAAGAATGTTCCATGAAGTGTTAGTTGCCTTAAGAGAAATAAAATTGGAATATGATATCCTTGTTAAATACTATATAAAGGTTAGGGCAAAAGCACTAGAATAGTTAAAATTTGAATCCAGACCAGCATTAACTTGGATTTCGATTACTCTGTTAAAAGATTCTTAGGCTTGAATCAACAAACAGTTGGGAAGAACAATTTATAATATACTGCTACTAAAATGAGAATGCATTTAAGAAAAGATCCAGAATTTCATATTGTTGCAAGTAGTAAAATAAAATTTATCTTCTCAAAAAAAAAAAACAATATGGCCAGTATATGATTCATATCTAAGACCACTTGCTACAAGCCTTGAAAAAGAGGATGAACAGGATGAAAAGATAATCCATATGATCCCAACTACACCGAGGATGAAGAAATAGAATGAAAAGAAGATATAGATAGATTTTAGGAACGAAGAGTTAAGGAGGACAAGGTAAGATTCCAAGGATAAGAAAAGACATGAGCATATGAGAAAGGACAATAATTTTAATTATTGTACTACTTTAGTACTATAGTAGATGCTTGTAGTATAGCGCTTTTTCTAAAGCCCTTTTATCATTCAATTGTGCCCAGATTCCTCATAGGTCTATATAAGGAAGAGGAATTCTTTAGTTTAAGGTATCAAGTTTTAGGAAGGGAGAGTATTAGAATACCGAATGTGCTTTGTAAGGTGTTTGGAGCATTTGCTACTGTAATCTTTCTTCAAGCACCGTATCTTTTATCAAAAAGTTTACTTCAATCATGGCAGGCTAAGTTTCTTATTAAGGTGTAAAGACAATCATGTTCTGAAACCTTTTTTAAGGTTCTTATGTCTTAAGAACAATGTTTCATAAAAAGATGAATATAGGAGAAGGAATAATTATAAAAATTATATAATATCACTAACAACACCAAAAGGGTCGACTGAACGTCCATAATGGCTAATTGAGGCAGCATAAACTTAGTAGGCCTATAGGACAATGGCATAGAAATGAGGATGTCAGTGATATTATATTTTTTCATTATTAATCCTTTTTCTTGCACTCATCCTTATCATGAGGCTTTATTCCATGATAGTATGTAAACCCTTGAAATTTTGATTAATTTTAAGCTTAATCTTAGAATTAAAAGTCAACCGAAAACCTTAAAGATGAATAAAAGACTAGAACAAACCCTAGAATTTAAATCCGGCATTCTCGTATTTTTAGCCCTAGATAACAAAGTTGAAATAATTAATAATAATTTGTAATTATATAAGGAAGTGTAAAAATATCATATTCGCGAAATTTTAATGTCTTTTAGACCCGAACGAATCAGCTTTTGAAAAGAGTGTCCCAGGGCTTGGAATAGTAAAAATATTCCGATAACACCGTTAGGACCGAAATAATACAAAGATTTCAAAATATCAATTTCATAATTTTTCGGTAACTAAAAATAACAGATATTGCAATTATACGCGTATTTTCCTTACTACCGGTATATTGGGTCTGTTTGTTTTGGCTTTTTTCCGGCAGATACAGACACTTTTCAAACTTTTTGCTAACAAATTATTTATCAAGAAATAGATATAGATAAAAAAAAGTTGACAGTTCTCATCAAAAGATCAAATAGAACAAATTTAGATAAAATTTAGATGTAAATCGGATATATTTACAGATATCATTTTAAAAAAGATACAGATACAGATGAAAAACAGACAATCCAAACAGACCCATTATTAGTCTTGTTTACTATTCATTATCCTATATTACTATTTATCTAATTCTTCTTTACCTTACAACCTATTCTTACTACCTATATACCTATTTTTCTATTTTTTTTTATTTCCAATACACCTTCACATCAACCATACTCCACATCTTAATTATTTTTTACTACAAAACAACAAAAATTACATCTCTCCCTCTCTCTCCTCTCTCCTCTCTCTATGGCCGGCACCATTCCCCTCTCTCTTCCCTCAATTATTTTTTTTTCAATTTATTTTATCACATCTAATTTCCCTCCATCTTCAACTATAAATAACCCCCTCTCCCTCAACTTCTTTCATACCATCTTTACATATAACAAAACTCTTTCAAATTCACTCCACAAAATTTTCTTCTATAACAAAACTCTCTTTCACCAAATACACACACAATCCTCTTTATATACAAACCATCTACCATTTCTAACTAACTACATAACCATACATTCACCACCTTCTTCCTACACCATAAAACTTTTAGGTAAAACTCCTATTCCTATTTTATTTACTCATGTCATGTAACTAACATGACCATGGTGTTGTTTTGAAACTCATATAGTAGTAAAAGCAACAACATGTTCATATTTTGTTCTTGTACATGAAACTTCCAATTGTACCATGTTGTTAGTATGCTTATATATATGTTGATTATTAATGATATTATTGTTGTTATTATGTTAAACTAACTCTATATATATTATTAAGTATATGTATATCTATATATTTTTAGAGCCTAATGCTCACTAACTATCTCTAACTTGCTAATATTATTGCTTTTTCTTTTTTTTTTTCTTTTTCTTTTTTTTTGGGACTAGTCTATTCTTAGTCTCGGGTTGCTTGATAAAGCTAAGGCTCCCAATACTTGATCGGGTTACCTTGATGAAGTAAGGTTCCCAATGCTTGATACTAATATTATGCTCTTACTATTTCTTATGTTTATCTTATCTTACTATGGTATATTCCTTTATTTCTCATGGCTACATATTCATGATCATGTATGAACATATTGATATTGTTTCAACCAAAATTTCTTAAATAAAAAGAGAAGATGATAGTTCTTTTCAATGTAAACTTTAGGCATGCAAGAAGTTTTCTCATAAAAAAACTTAGGAATTTATCTTAGCAAATCTTTTCCAAAATCTGGAGAAGTTCATCATAAGTTTTTAATAACCAAAGAACATAGAATTTTTAGATGATACATAAAAGTAGATACATCATACATACACTTTACAAAACAATAAAGTGAAAAAATTTTCTTTAAAAATTAAAATTTCAAATTCTTGATTAACAAAAGTTTTACTAAATTTCATTAAGAAAGTTTTACCAATACTTAGAATATCAAGAAATAGACTAGATTGAAAAATCACAAGAATGTTTCTTTTATAAAAATAAAATATTCTTAAGAAATAAGATTGGTAAATAACTTAGGAAATCATTTTAATTAAATGAAATAAACTTTAGGAAAAGTTAAGAAAATATAAACTTTAATAAATTTTAATTACTATCAAATAGTATGTAGAAACATCCCCTCAATCTCTAGAAATTAAGTTATAAGAAACTTAGAAAGAAAAAATCATTTTTAGAGAAAATTGAAAGACTAAGAAATGGAATTAAAAGGAGAAAATACTCACTTAAAATGATTCGAGAAATTTTTCAACAAACTAAGTGGAAATTTCCAAAGTTTTACTTTTCCAAATTCTAGAACATATTACCTCTACAAAAATCATTATTGAGACAACTTCATTAAATTCATGCATATGATATGAGTCAATATATATATATTCTAAAGGTTTTCCAACTATGATAATATCTACATTTTGGTACAAGTATTTTTGGATAAAGAAATGTTTGCAAATTTTATGTTTCGAAAACTGGAAGTTTTTGTAGTGAATATGTACTCTACGATTTTGGGACCCAAATGACTTTTTATGATAAAAATAAACTTAGAAACGGATAGATCTTTTCGAATAGGTAGAAAACAGAATATTATATGCAAAATTCCGAGTTAAAATGAGCAAGTTATAATCATTTTAAGTTAAAATTTCCACCTATATGAATTTCACCACAACTAGAAAATAGAGATAGAAGTTTTTATTAAAAATTCCATGAAATACTCATTTTGGGTATTTCCTTTGTTTAGGAACCGAGAGAAGACGTATACTACCCCGATGACTACTTCAACTAAGGGAGTATCGTCATGGCCGAGTGAGTCTACTTCTCTTATTTTTCATGCTTATGTTTGTGTTTGTAACTTAGTCGCACTAGATTTAAGAAAAGATAAAATGGAAGATACATGTGTTTATAACATGTTGAAAGAATATTAAGCATATCGAGCCATAAATTGCTTGTAATAAATTGTATATTTATTAACATGTTGAAGTGTCTGAAATTGGTTGATCACTTACAAGAAATTGAAATTTAGGGTCTGTTTGGATTGTCTGTTTTTCATCTGTATCTGTATCTTTTTTAAAATGATATGTATAAATATATCCGATTTGCATCTAAATTTTATCTATATTTATTCCATTTGATCTTTTGATGACAACTGTCAACTTTTTTTTATCCATATCTATTTCTTGATAAATAATTTGTTAACAAAAAGTTTGAAAAAGTGTCTGTATCTGCCGGAAAAAAGCCAAAACAAACAGACCCTTAATGGTTAGGCTCTAAATAAAAATCGATGCATGTACTTCATGAGTTGAGTCACATTGCATTCGCTATTGTAGCAGTAGGCATAACCGGTATATTATGTATGTGGCGAGTAGGAGCTGGTAAGAACTACATAAGTTGATGGCTAGTAGGAGCCGGTAATAACTACATATTTTTAATGGCAAATAGGAGTTGGTAAGATCTATAAAAAATGATTTTTAAAGATATGATGGCTGTAATGGGTCGGGATGCCTAACCTAAATGAATGGCGTAATTTATTCAACATATGATTCCAGAAAAATCATATGTCTTTTCTACTTACGTGCTTGTTGCATCCCATTTGCTTGCTTAATAAACTTGGTTGTTATTTTGTCTTAAGTATGACTATTGGGATTATACTCACTAAGCCTGTAAAGCTTACGTCCCTATAGATATTTGTATTCATGGGTACACCTATTCTTGTACCTGAGGTCTCCCCATATCCACGTAAGTTTTCTTTTGAGAGCTGTTGAAGGGAATCTACTTGAAGGATTAGACTATAATTCCTTTAAAATCTTTTGATGTAGTATTTAAGTTATTGTAAAGACTAGTAGTTATTTCGATCCTTGGAGATTTAGCAGGGGTATGCCCCTAAGATTCATATAATAAACTTTTAATTATTATTGTTATGAACTATCTTTATTTTTAGATTCTTGTATGTTCAATAATACTTACTTAGACCACACTTCCCAAAAGCGTCTCCTATTACCGTGTTAGACGCCTTACATGTAATAGCAAGACTTTCGTGTGACTAAGGTAGTCATTCTTAAATCTCGATATTATATGTGGCGATTGCTACGTTTAGGATACCCTTCGAGGCGTGACATACTAAGATCCTTGATTTGGTATCAGTCATGTTATCTTTATACATTAAGTTTATAAATACTATTCATCCTTAAATACTTGTGTGAGCTTTAATACCTTGTTTGTTTATCATGATCATACAACTCATATTTTATGGTTCATATGCATATGTATATTATATAAAAGAAATCTACTCTTTTGAAGAAATATATGATCGTATAAATGTTGTTTATTGAAGAATATGTTAGGGGACAAAAATAGGAAATAAAAGTTCAAGGAAAGTCATTAAAAGAACAAAAGAAGTTATTGAACAACTAGAAGAACTCTTAAGGCTACAATTTGAGAATTGAAATCCAAAAGGTATAAATTATTTAAATAATTAGAGAAGGTCAAACATATATAGATATCAACAGCATGACCACACGTTTATAGAAGCATTAAGAGGAAAAATACATGTTTGTGAAAATAATATAATAAGGTTTGTAAGGTAATATTATTTTAAGTTTTAGTCTTATATGGTATATTTTTATAGTTATAGCTGAAGTCTTGTATGTTATAGTTGATATTATAGATCTAATAGTAAATCCCAGGCAACATATGAATATGGATAAATATTATGACTCATGGTTATATACGATATATAATAAGATACAAGGCAATAGTTGAAAGATATAAAAGTTTTTTTAAGAGCCATGGAAGGTGACATAGAAAGACTGGAGATAGAAAAGGGAGAAATTGAAGAACAAATAAGAAATAATACATATCCAAATGGGTATGGAAGTTTTGCATCCTTAAGATGTAAGCACATAATTGGAGTAACTCTTATAAGAAAAAGAGAAAGGGAAAGGTATCAAAGTTTAATAGACTATTATCAAGGATTAACAAAAGGTATGACATGATAGGTAATGAATTATAGTAGAAGTTGCAATCACAATTTCTTTAAATTCTTATTAATAATAGATAAGTTAAATATTTTAAATATAAAGGAAGTGGAAGAACATGTTTATACTTTAGACTTAGAATTAGAAGTCATTGTAAAAGATTTAAGTGAAACAAAGGAAGAAGGTAATATAGGAAGATCAATAGCTAAAGAAAGACTATATGGGTATATGAAAGAATGTTTTCAAAAATATTTAGTACTAACATCCTCATGTCTATGCCATTGTCCTATAGGCCTACCAAGCTTCTACTGCCTCAAATGTCCATTATGGACTTTTTTCCAATCCTTTTGGTGTTGTTGGTGATATTATATAATTTTGATGATTATTCCTTCTTCCAGGTTCATCCATGTTACTTTATTCCTATTTGTTATTTATAACGGTTTTGATAATCTTGATTAGAAGTAGAAATAAGAGAAGGAAGGCTAAAGTTACAAGAACATATATTTAAAAAGGTGTTGGAATTTCTTGAATGAATGGATAAAAAGCAATTACAAGCATTTCTAGGATTATTAAATTATGCAAGACCTTTTATCAAAGATTTAAATTCCTTAGTAGGATCTTTCTATAACAAGATTGACATATGAATACCATAGTACATATATTGAGTATATATTATTATATATGTTTTGTTATATTGTAGTATGCACAAAGATACACATGCGCGCACGCATTACAATAAGCCATTTTATGACAAAACATGTATATATATGTATATGTGTGTTAATAAATATACTGTGTAATATAGTATTAAGTATATATTATTATATATACATATGTCTATATATACTTATACTATGTATGTATGCGTTCCGCCAAGTGGAATGGATCTTATTCACATCCTCCTCCCCAATTATAACAGCCATATATATTACAATATATTTTAAAGCTTTTGTGTTATTCTAATTTTTCGCTTATAATACCCCAATACTTACCAACAATTATTGACAACGACTGTTCATAAATCTACAACTTCTTCTATAATCAAATTTGCTTATGCATTTATAATAATTATCTTCCTATTATTTTCTTAAAGTAAATCTTTTCTTTAGTAATTTATATAAAATAAAAATTTTTGTATTATTGTATCTTTGTGCTTACAATAATCTTCAATACTTGCCAACAAATACAACTGCCTATAAAATTACATCTTCTTCTAGAATCAAATTTGCCTATGCATTTATCATAGTGGTCTTTTACTCTATTTTTTTAAAATTATTTTTAGAGAAAATCTCTTCCTTAGTAATTTATATTAAATAACTATTGCATAACAAATATATGATAACAAGTACTTTTAAATTTATATGTTTTACTTTTGAATAACACAATCTTTGCATAATTTATGCAATAAAAAAAAAAGAAAAAAATTGCGTTCATGATGTTTCATTCTAATGGTTTGAAAAAAGATTATTCTTTCTAAAAGACTCATATTTCATGTAAAAAACCATCATATAAAAAAAAAAAAAATATATATATATATATAAACAATAGTAGTTGATGGAGGCATGACTAGGAGATGGAGATTAGATCTACTTGAGATGTTGCCTGGACTAGTTAGAAGAGCCCGAACTAAAAGATTCAATGATGCACTTAATGGATTAGTCTAAGAAGTTTAAGAAGAGGAGATCCATGTGCACACCACCAATGATGAGCTCAAATTGATCAACGTCCTCAAAGTTAGTTCGGACATAGATGAAGACGACGAATTGGACGAATAGCCTTGTACATCGGCCTAACACCTCATGGCTTTTTTAAAGTATGCCGTGGTAAGTGTAAAGGCCGCTGGCCTTATGCCAGCTTTGAACATGGTTAGAATCGTTTTTTTTTTCAAAGTCACTTCAAAGGTCACTAGCTTTGATCTTTTAGGCCACTGGTATAGGACTATAAGCTGCCAACTTATGTTGGACAACATTTGCAATTTTTATTATGACTTTTAGCTCCTTTATGTTATTATAAGTAGGTCTTTTGCTTTGTAATGGAACATACATTACTTTGAATACAATTTGAGGGAATTTCTCTTTGGTTATTTGAAGAACTTTTCTTGAACTTATCGGTTTAATTCATGGTTTTCAATTCTTGACTTATCAATTAGAATTCCACCACCGACTGTGGCGTCTTCGATTCTATACTAAGGTTATTGCTTCCATATAAGCAATGGGTTGCGGTTTCAATTCAATCTTAAATGATCTTAGGATCGATAGCTAGCTTTAGGTACTAGTTTCGTCACAAGTTGGCATAGTTCGTATCAGTTTGGTATCGGAGCTTAGGTTTGTTTAAATCTCGCTTATCTTTTTCTTTATAAAAAAAAGGTGTCTTTTAGGGTTTAGGAGTCTTAAAGCTTCTTCCTTCTAGAGTTCTTTGTGTTTCTTGCTTCTTGTTTGTTTCATTATTGTATCTTGTTAGCTTCATATTAGTTGTTATAAAGAAAAAAAAGGAAGAAATTCGTGTAGAAAAAATTTGTGCAAAAAAAAAAAAGTGTATCAATTGATTGGATTCTTGAAAAGATTTGCTTTGTTTGAGTAGTTCCGAAAGTTCCATTGATAAGGTTTGATAAGTATCAATTGATTGGATTCTTGAAAAGATTTGCCTTGTTTGAGTAGTTTCGAAGGTTCCATTAAGGTATGATTGAATTCTGTGGAAAGACCTTGATTTGTTTGATTAGTTCCAAAAGAACCATAAGGGAGATTAAAGTAAGGAAAAATCAAATATCTATTTTGTGAAAAACATGAGAGATTTGAGCGGATCATCCTTTGAGTGGAAACACGTGAATGAATGATTCGTGAGGTTTTTCTTTATTTTATTACCAACCTTGTTTTTTTTATACAGCAAGATGTCGGATAAAGGTAGAATTGGGGGTGAGACGGGAGGATTTGATCTAAAGTTGGTTTTATATGTTTTGACAACGTAGAAGAAACAAATTTTTAGAGAGGAAATGGAACAACTCCATGAGAAAGTAGAATAGAGTTTAAAGCAATCAAGAATTGTTTCTCTAGGACATAGAAGAGAGAGGTTTCCTAGGAGAGGAGTGAAGTTGGAGGAAGAAGAATATAAAGGGGTTGGATTTGAAGAAAAGTTTGATTGGGGTTCTATTGATAGCAATATAAGGTATGGAGGTATATTTAGAGGAGCTAAGAATCGAAAGGATGATTATTTTTGTAATATAAAGATGAACATACCATCTTTCCAAGGATAGAATGACCTTGAGGTATCTTGAGTGAGAGAAAAAGGTGGAGTTGGTCTTTGATTATCATAACTATTCCAAAGTCAAGAAGGTGAAACTTATTGCCATTGAATTTTCAGACTATGCCATAGTCTAGTGGGGCCAATTAGTGTTGAATAGGAGGAATAGGGAGCCACCAATAGAAAATTGGGAGGAGATGAAGAGGGTGATGAGAAAACGGTTTGTACCCACATATTTCTATAAGAAATTGTACAACAAATTGCAAAACCTTAAACAAGGCAATAGAAGTGTAGAGGAGTACCATAAAAAGATGGAGGCTACGATGATCAGGGCGAATGTTGAGGACTGTGAGGCCACCATGGCACGACTTTTGGTTGGCTTAAATAGGGACTTTAGAATGTGGTGAGTTACAGCACCATGTGGAGTTGGAAGATATGGTTCACATGTCAATTAAGATTGAGAAATAACTCAAGAGGAAGGGTAGTAGTGCTACATGTTTTGCGCCTGGTTCGAGTTCATCCACTTGGAAGTCGAATCAATGGAAAAAGGAGGAGAAACAACCTTACCCCAAGCTAAAGTTTGATTAGAAACATGAGATGTTCGGCCGTGGAAATCAAGGTAAATATGATTCTACTACTCCTAAAAATCATGACATTGAGTGTTTCAAATGCAAGGGCAGGGTTACGTTGCAAATCAGTGTCTAAATAAGCATGTCATGACCTTACGTGACAATGGTAAGTATGAGATAAAGGAAGACAGTAAGGATAAAAGATGCCACCATTAGAAATGCTAGTGATGAAGAAGTATCGATGGAGAGGTTAGTGGCAGTTGTGAAATGAGCTTTAAGTGCGTAGGTGAAAGAGGAAGCTAAAGTGCAACGAGAAAATATCTTTCATACTAGGTGCTACGTCGATGACAAGGTATAGTTGCACTAAGGTTGTTAGCACTTTTCCTATGGAAAAATTAGGGCTCAAGACCACTACACAACCCTGTCCATAAAAGCTGCAATGGTTGATTAATAGTGGTGAGACCAAAGTGAACAAGCAAGCCATGATTGCATTTTGCATTGGGAGGTATGAGAATGAGGTATTGTGTGATGTAGTGCCGATGCAAGCTTGTCATGTGTTGTTAGGAAGGCCATGGCAATTTGACAGGAAGGTCATTCATAATGGCTTCACAAACAAGTGTTCACTTGTTCATAAGGGCAAGAATTATACCCTTGCACCTTTAACCCCTATGTAAGTGCATGAGGATCAATTGCAGCTTCAGCAATCATTTGAAAAACAAAGGGTGAGTGAAAAAAAGAGAGAGAATGAGAGAGCAAAAAAAAGAGAGACAGAAAAAGAAAGTAAAAGTGAAAATCAAAATGAAAAAGAGAGGAAGGCTGAAAAAAATGAGAGTAGCCAAGTCAAAAGCGGTTTAGCTTTGATGGTGAGAGAAAAGGAAAGTGCGACCTTGCAAAAGAAGAGTTGTGTGGAAAGAGTGAGTATGGCGAGGAGAGCGTTAGTTTTGAATCAGCCTATGTTGATGTTGGTTTACAAAAAAACATGTTTGAATACTAACGAATTTCCTGACTCTTTGCTTAGTTCTGTCATCTCTATTTTACAGGATGTGAGTATGTTTTCCCTGAAAAATCCCAAAAGGAATACCTCCAATACGAGGGATTGAACATCAGATTGATTTTGTACCCAGGGTAACCATTCCAAATCGACCAGCTTATAGGAGTAATCCCGAGGAGACAAAAGAACCCTAAGGCAGGTTAGTAAGTTGATGGATAAAGGGTACGCGGGGGAAAGCATGAGCCCATGTACTATCTAGTGATTTTGGTTCCTAAGAAGAATGGGTTGTGGAGGACGTGTGTTGATCATTGAGCCATCAACAACATAACGACAAAGTATCATCACCTCATTCCTCACTTAGATGCTACAGTAGATGAGTTGTATGGATCATGTGTGTTTTCAAAAATTGATTTGAAAAGTGGATATCATCATATTAGGATGAAAGAAGGAGATGAACGGAAATAACATTTAAAAGAAAATATAATTTATATGAATGGTTGATTATGCCTTTCGGATTAACCGATGCACCTAGTACTTTCATGCGTTTAATGACCATGTTTTGTGTGCTTTCATTGGAAAATTTATGGCTGTCTATTTTGATGATATCTTCATCTATAGCATGAACTTAGATGACCATTTAAACCATTTGAAATCTATTTTAGATGTACTTCGAAAGGAAATATTATTTTCAAACCTTAAGAAGTGCACATTTTGTAAAGATAAAATTGTGTTTCTTGGTTTTATGGTTAGTGCATAAGGAATACAGATTGATGAAGAGAAGGTTCATGCGATCCAAGAATAGCCAAGCTTAGCCAGTATGAGCAATGTTTGAAGCTTCCATGGACCTGCAAGCTTTTATCTGCGGTTTATGAAGGACTTTAGTAGCATAGTCGCACCTTTAACTGAAGTCATTAAGAAGAACATTAGTTTTAAGTGCAAGAAGAACATTAGGTTTAAGTGCAAGAAGAACATTGGGTTTAAGTGGGGAGAGGAGCAAGAAAAGGCATTCCAATTGATTAAGGATAAACTAACTTATGCTTCTTTACTTGCTTTACCTAACTTTTCAAAAACTTTTGAAATTGAATGTGATGCTTTAGGTTTAGGGATTGGAGCTATTCTGATGTAGGAAAGACAACTGCATACTTCAATGAAAAGCTTAGTGGGGCAGCCTTAAAATCCCTTACTTACGACAAGGAGATGTAGGCATTGGTTAGGGCTTTAGAAACATGGCAACACTACCCTTGGCCTAAGGAGTTTGTGATTCATATCGACCATGAGTCATTAATGCACTTGAAGGGCCAACATAAGTTGAACAAGAGGCATGCACGATGGGTGAAGTTTACAGAGACATTCCCTATGTCATCCACTACAAGTAGGGTAAAAAAACATCATTGCTGGTGCATTTTCACGCAAGTACGTGCTAATCTCAACACTTGATGCTAAATTACTTAGCTTTAAGCACATTAAAGACTTGTATTCTTTGGGCCAAGATTTTGTAAGGGCTATGCATGTTGTGAAAAGGTAGCTAGTGGTAAATTCATTAGGCATGATGGTTTTCTGTTTAGGGAAAATAAATTGTGCATTCCTAATTGTTCCATTAGGGAGTTGTTGGTGAAGGAGTCTCATGGTGGGGGATTAATGGGATATTTTGGGGGTAGCAAAGACTTTGGGGATCTTGCAAGAACATTTTTATTGGCCTCACATGAATCAGGATGTTGAGAGAAGCTATAGGCAATGTATTACTTATAGGCAAGCTATATCCTGAGTACAACCCCATGGCTTATACACACCATTGCCTATTCCTAGTGAACCTTGGGTGGATATTTCTATGGATTTTGTGTTAGGTTTACCTAGGAGTAAAAATGGTAGGGATCCTATTTTTGAGGTTGTGGATAGGTTTTCAAAGATGACACATTTTATTCCATGCTACAAAACTGATGATATTTCTCATGTTACTGATTTGTTCTTTAGGGAGATTGTGAGATTACATGGTTGCATAGAACTATTGTGTCAAATAGAGATGCTAAGTTCTTGAGTTACTTTTAGAAGACCTTATGGTGTAAGTTAGGAACTAAGTTATTATTTTCTACTACTTGTCATTTATAGTCTAATGGTCAAATCGAGGTAGTAAATAGGACTTTATCTACTTTGTTAATGGCTATTATTAAAAAGAAGATTAAAACATGGGAAGATTGTTTACCACATGTTGAGTTTGCTTATAATCGCACTATACATTCTATTACTAAATTTTCACCTTTTGAGATTGTATATGGTTTTAATCTGCTAACTCCTTTGGATTTATCACCTTTACGTATGTCTGAGCATGATAATGTAGATGGCAAAAAGAAAGTGGGTTTTGTTAAGCATAATCATGAAAAGACAGAGCAGTATGCCAAAAAAGCAAACAAAGGGCACCATAAAGTAGTCCTTGAACTCGGAGATTGGGTTTGGGTGCACATGTACAAAGAAAGATTTCTAGAGCAAAGGCATTCTAAGTTGCTTCCTAGAGGTAATGGTCCTTTCCAAGTTCTTAAATGCATCAATGATAATGCTTACAAGCTAGACTTGCCTGATGAGTATCATGTAAGCGCTATTTTTAATGTCATTGACAAATCTTTTTCAAGTGGAAGGGAATGATGGATGCATGGCTGAGAGATGAAGAGTAGATCCACTTGAGATGTCGCATGGACCGGTTACAAGAGCCCAAACTAAAAGATTAAAGGATGCACTTAATGGATTAATCTAAGAAGTTCAAAAAGAGGAAACCCATGTGCACACCCCCAAGGATTAGTAGAGTTGGGTATATAGGTCATGGCCTGCAAGCCGGCTCATTTAAATGCGGGCTAAATTGGCCCGACCTGTTTAGCCAACGGGCCAAAGCATGCTTGCCCATGACGAGACGGGTCGCCTCATAAGCTAAGAGTAAAAAAAAAAAAAAAAAAAAAGGAGAGAAAAGAAAAAGAGAGAGGAAAAGTTTAAGAATAAGAATAATATAATAAAATATTAGTAATTATTTATGATATATTATGGAAGAAAATAGATTAACACATGCATCACAAGCATTATAACATTTTTTTTTAAAGTATAAATTTATTGATTTGAATGTAATATGAAATCTAATAAATCATTTAAAAAAACTTGTTTTTATATATAAGTAATTAAAATAGTAATAAAATTAATCTTTAATATATATAAGATCCTAAATTATATAAATATTCTGATTTTTATAAAAACTAACATAGAAAATAACAAAAATAAAAAAATAAAAAATTTTCATTTGGCCTGCGAGTTGGCCTGTTTAGTTCGCAGACCAAAGTGGGCCAAACCCAAGCCTAGAAATTTTGGCTTGTTTAAAAGTGGGCCACAATGGCCCGGCCTGTTTGCTCACCTCTTAAGATTTGCTCAAACTAATCAAGTTCCTCAAAGTTAGCTCGGACATGGATCAAGATGACGAATTGGACGAACAGACCTGTACATTAGCCTAACATCGCTGGCTTTCTTGAAATATGTTGTTGGTGTAAGTGTAAAGGCCGTTGGCCTTATGCCAACTTTGAAAGTGGTCAGAATCGTTTTTTTAAAAGCCGCTTTAAAGGTTGTCAACTTTGATCTTTTAGGCTACCAGCGTAGGACTATAAGGCGCCAGCTTATGTTGGCCGAAATTTGTGATTTTTATTAGGACTTTTAGGTTCCTTTGTGTTATTATAAGTAGGTCTTTTGCTTTATAATGAAACATACATTACTTTGAATACAATTTGAGAGAATTTCTCTTTGATTCTTTGAAAAACTTTTCTTGAACTTATCGATTTAATTAGTAGCTTTCAATTCTTGACTTATCAATAGAAATTCCACCACTAATATGAACCACGCCCACCTGTGACGAAACCCGGTATCTAAATTTGGCTATTGATCCCAAGATCGTTCAAGATTGAATGGAAACCGTGACTCGTTGCTTATATAAAAGCAAGAACCTTGGTATAGAATCAAAGACGCCACAATCGATGGTGGAATTTCGATTAATAAGTCAAGAATTGAACGCCATGAATTAAACCAATAAGTTCAAGAAAAGTTCTTCAAAGAACCAAATGGAAATTCTCTCAAATTGTATTCAAAGTAATGTATGTTCCATTACAAAGCAAAAAACTTATGATAAAACAAAGGAAACCTAAAAGTCATAATAAAAATTACAAATGTTGGCCAACATAAGCAGACAGCTTATAGTCCTACGCTGGCGGCCGTTGAAGCAGCTTAAAAAAAAGATTCTAACCATGTTCAAAGCTGGCATACGGCTGGTGTACAGGGCTGTTCATCCAATTCATCATTTTGATCTATGTCCAAGCTAACTTTGAGGACGTTGATCAATTTTTGCTCATCCTTGGTGGTGTGCACATGGATCTCCACTTCTTGAACTTCTTGGACTAATCCATTAAGTGCATCCTTGAATCTTTTAGTTTGGGCTCTTGTAACTAGTTCAGGCGGCATCTCAAGTGGATCTACTCTCCATCTCTTAGACATGCCTTCATCAGTAGTTGCCCTATATATATATATAATAATTTATTGGTATGTATTATTATCATGTTAGTTATTAAGATATTTTCATATGTAATTTAATGATTTTTGCTAATAAAATATATTTTTTTCATCATATATAATTTTAAAAGGTTTATTCAAGATGTCTTTTCATGTGAATACACTATTTCATGATTAAATTTGACCAACAAATCTGTAATGTATGATAAGCAACAATAGTTGTTGTATATATATAATAATTTATAAGCTAATGTTGCAAAATGTTAATTTTTGAGAAAATAACTTCAATTTTTATTTTATTTTATTTAAAAGATATGTCTTTTTGCACATATGCAACTTTTGCAATAATTGCAACTTCTATATAATTAATGCAAAATAACATTACCTTACAAAATGATGTTTCACTCTTCATGACAATTTTTTTTGTTACATTAAACTATGATATATATGAATAATAGTTGTTGTGCCATGTCTATTATATTATTTAATTCATTTGACTTTGGTAACTCCTCAATATGTGAAACTTTTATAATATAAATTTTTAATTAAAAATATCTTTTTATCACTTACAAATTTTTATTAATTAAACTTAATTACTTTTTGTAGACATTCCATTTTTGCCCCTGAAAATAATAATAATAATAATAAAGAAAGAAAAATGGTAAATAGAATATGTGCACAAAAATATAAATATGGTCAAAAAAAGGAAAAAAAAGAGGATAATAATTCAAAAAAAAAAATTATTTTTGGCTTTGGTCTAATATTTGAGTGGCCACAAGACTGAGGCACATGCCAACGGCCTGTTGCATAAGCAACACAACATACACATATGCAACCAAGGTTCAATCAATGCAAGAGACAATGAAATATATATATTTTTTTTCTGTATGGCGCTTGTAGGACAGGTGCTAGTGCATCATGTGCATCGTTTACCTCCCCAGACTCTATTTTTTTTCGCACGGGACAATCGGTTTGAGCTCGCTTTTAACCCATTTTCGATCCAATTCGCACCAAATTAATGGAGGGGATTTGAAATAGGCATGGGATACTATAAATTGGATAACAAACTGGTCTTAAAACTATCGC
Source organism: Combretum micranthum (assembly GCA_024138025.1). Lineage (NCBI taxonomy): Eukaryota > Viridiplantae > Streptophyta > Magnoliopsida > Myrtales > Combretaceae > Combretum > Combretum micranthum. The sequence goes on along the minus strand of JAMXBD010000060.1, from coordinate 629,129 downwards.
TTTGGCATTTAATTTTTGATCTAAAGTTCACGAAAAACTCGTTTTTATACGTGAAGACAAACTTTCAAAATTTAAATATGACCTACCTCAGCTTCTTGAAATCCTTATCTGAACTCTCCTTCGTCTCTCTCGAAATTCATTAAGCTTAAGGTTTGTTAATAAACATTCGAGAAGCTCGAATTTATGTGCGCTACCTTCCCAATTCTCAAACGTAATCCACCTAATTCGACCCCTGAACAGTATAAATAGAAGTCGGGATTCCTGTTCAAAACATCGACAAGCATCCAAAACATAAAAAACAAGATTGTTTTTCGAAATCTAGGGTTCATTTTTTAAAATTCTCTAATTACTCTCAATAGAAGCCAAATTGGAGTAAAATGAAGCTACGGTGGACTGAGGAGTGGTGAAAGCTTTAGTTAGTAGCTTTCTCATTTTCCAAAGCTTCTTAATAGCTTCTGATGACCACCACTGTTGACCACCATCATTGGAAGCTTCAAACCACTAGTTTCCACCTAATTTCAAATCAAATCACCACCACTGAACCACTCGCCGCCCTTCTTTTGATTGTTCTAACATAGTCTCATCCACCTAGAGCCGTCGGAGCACCACCAACACTTCTACCGATCATCTCCTTCCTCTCCAATTTGATAACACAAATTCGACCCAAAAACCCGATTCGGACCTTGCTCCAGCCTACTCCGACCCGACCTAAGTGAGTTCATGTTGTTTTGTTTTCTATTTTATTTATTTTTTAACCAAAAAAATAAAATAAAAAATATATGATAAAAAAATAATAATAAGAAAATATATAGGATCTTTTTCTTGTAATAAATTTAATATATATAATACTATTAGTAGCATATATTAAAGCAGAATAATCATATTAATGAGTTAACATAATAAAAAAATATATAAAATATATAAAAGATCTTTTTGTCACATAGAAAGCTATATTTTCTAGAAATAAAAAATGAATTTGATAGCTCATAGGATCTCACATAAAGAAAAAAAATCATTTTCATAAAAATAGTAAAATTTAACGAACTTAAATTGAAAATAGTTCAAAAAGGTAAAAAATACCAACACACTAAAGTTTTTCTAGAAAAGAACTACGTAACGTCTGATCTTCATTAGCGGGTACGTAGGCACCTCCGATGTGACATAAAATCTAAAAAAGTTATTTTTGTTCCATCATTTTTTTTAATAATTTTTGAATTAATTAAATATTTGTAAATATTGAATAACCTTATCATCAATTTGTCAATAAATTTATGAATTTATAGGATTTGATTTTTTTTTTTAGCATTAAAAGGATAGATTTTAAATGGTAACCATATGATTTTAATAGGGTAGCTCCTAAATCCAAAATTTCTGGTTTATAAAATTTGGTTTTAAATTGAATTTTTGGCAGACTAGTAGTTAAGTTAGGGTTAACCAACCCATTGATCCTAACGTATAATTTTTTTCAACTTTAATTGAGTGGCGACTCTGAATTTGTTTTAAATTTTAGAAGTTTTCTTTAATTCTTAGTCGATGATTCGTATTAAATGGGTTAGGGTTTAATACAAATTGGATTAAAGGAAATTGAATCGGAAATGAAAAATCCAAGCTTAACATTTTTAATTAAGCTTTTTGTGTTACTTATCAAGGGTCTCAACTTTTAAATTTTATATAAATTATGTAATATTTGTGTAATATAATTTAAAGATATAACTTTTGACACATGACTTTGTATTTCCACCACTTGAAGGACTACAACTTTTCCTATGTTAGATATTTTTCTGAAAAAATAAATTCATGCATAACATGAGGTTTTATCACTTTTCTTCCTGCCATACCTTTTTAATATTACCTTTTATTTTATACTCTTTTGATGTTATTTTTTTTTTAGTTATATAATGATATTTATCGCATTTTTCATTAAAAAATTAAATAATATTTAAAATTCTAATCTGCGTTTTACGCAGGCTCGAAACCAGTATATAAATATATATAATGCTATATAGCATATGACGTTGCGTATTTGTCGTTATATTGTTTTGTTATATTGCAATAATGTTTATACATATATATTTTTTAAAATGATACCCTTTCATAACAGTAAAATTATACATACAATGTGTACGTATATGTGTGTGTGTATGATAAGTAGTACCATTATGTATATATTATTCTATTATTTTTCTATGTTATGATATAATTTATTGCTTTGCATATACATTATTTAGGGACTTATATATAATATACATTTGCAACATGTATCACCTTATATGTGTTGTTATATCCTTTTCTTTTTAAATCAATATGGTCTTGTTATCTGCGATTCATTTGAACAAAATTTATTAGACCCATTTTAACCAACTCTACTCCTTAGAGAGAATGGCGTAATTGGGCATTATACGCCACATATAAAATATAAGTGGTGTGTAATACCTATCTAATATTTATTACATTATAAATTAGTTAAGGGAAATATATTGAAGATAAAGGTTATTCACTTGTATAATGAGTGAAAGTTATTTAAATAAGCATAACGCCTAGAAGATACATTTACATCTTAAATCATCATAACTTTCAATTCAAATTTAAGTTTATTGATAGATTATTTAAATGTTAACGTATCTTATCCGTTTCCATAAATAAATAGAAAGGTTCTTACCCAATGGAACCTAGTTTTTAAATTGTTTAACAATTTTAATATTTGACCATCTATATATAGAAATGGTCATTACTAAGAAATTATCTTCAAGAACTATACGGATAGAAGTAAAAGGACCTTTAAATAAAAGGGTTTCAATTGCCCATGTCTTTTTTAAGGACTTAGCAGAAGTCTATAAAGGTAATATGTCCACTCTATTTTGTGGGTCTTGGATTTTATGCTTTTATGTCACAATTGGCTATAAATGCTATGATAAAAAATAAAACAATTTTAGATTTTTTTTTTATTTGTATTGTATCTAACATATCTATTTGATATGTATTTGGTCTATTTGATTTGTTTATAAGTAAAAATATTTATTTTTTTTATCTATATCTATTTTCTAGCAAACATCCTCAACTGAAACTACAGTGTGTTGTTGGCACACTGATGAATGAAATAGAGCCTTAAAATATTTATTTATCAATAGGGATGATATCACAAATGGTACCTGAACTTTGACAAAATATATAATTATGTACCTAAATTATAAAAATGATCAATTTAGTATCTTAACTTTTAAATTAATCAATTTGGTACCTAAAAAACTTTGAAATTGATAAATTTAGTACCTGAAAGAATTTGATGGAGGTATTGCTAGTGTGCATGAAAATTTTTCATAGGTACTAAATTTGTCAATTTCAATGTTAGATACTAAATTGATCAATTTCAAACTTCAAGTATTTAATTGTATATTTTATCAAAGTTCATGTATAATTTGTGACTTTAACTCATTATTAATATGTATAAATACATATATACGCATATATAATTGTAAATTGTAATACGATAACATTAGTTGACACCTAGTGTGATAAAAAAAAAGTATATATAGTAATCACGATGAGTAGAGAAGATATCAACGTTTAAGAGTAAGTTGATGTAAAGTATTGTTGTTTCGAGTGATTAAAAAGATGTATTAAAGTTTTACAAAGTAAATCAAATGAGATATCAGCATTTTGCAAAGTTTAGTTAAGGCATTAATGTTTGAATTAGTTTTCAATTAACTTTCTTTAGTTTTCCTCAATATTCAATTATTAATACCTTGTTTGATCCCTTTTACGAAACGTTTATTCTAATGTTGATCCTTTAAATGAATTTAATCCCAAGTATTGATTTTTCCTTTTAATTATTTGAAACATTAAGGGAAATTCTATGGTTCCGTCATTAATTTGACGAGCCTGGTCCCATCGACTATCCAACAGCTTACACTATACCGTGATCGAACCACTAAAATAGTTAATATTCCGATTACTATAGTTATTTTAATGACTAGATGATTGATTGGATGACCGAGACCGTAGAAGCTCCCGATTAATTAACTCAATTGCAATAACATTAGTAGACGATGCAATGCACCCCCACTATGATGCCTATGCAAAAGTTAAATACATTGATATGATGGGATTTGAGACATAAGTTATTAATGACTATAAAGATGAAAAAAATATTATACATAAATTATTTTATAATGCATACAAATAAGAAGTAATATACAACAAAATAATACGTTGTGCACAAATTTATAAAATTAGTACAGAAATATGTTAATCACATTTAATTTACTTTGTTAAAGAAGTCACTGTGTCTAAAAAACAACCGTAGTTTTGTATATAACAAAGTAACACATAAGCATAATTAAAATGCAATAATAAATGTAATTTCAAGAGATTATAAGACAAAAGATACACTTGTTTTATATCAATAGGTGCATAATTGAATCTTTTCAATCTCTGAAGTTTTGATTGTAATACACCCGATCCTATTTTACATTTTATTGTAAATATTTCTATTCATTTAGTACTTTTTTAACATTATAAAAACTTTTTGAGGATAACACCTTTCTTTATTGTTTTACAAAGTCAATAAAATATACATTGTTATGGTTCATAATACATTTACACACAAAAGCTAAAATTAAAATGTTGCACAAAATAAAAGTTTGAAATATCAATTTAGGAATTCAATAAAATTCAATGTTAATTAATGTGAATTTCCAAACAGTCTTGCACGAACTTCTAAATTAAGCCATAAGATTATAGAAAGTCGAACGAAACAAAAGGTTTTTTTAAAGTAAACTCTAAATAATGCTTGTGTAATTACTTCGAATCCTGAACTCAAAACTCAAGCCAATTACAAAAATGCACTATATTGCTTATTCTTACTAAGATGATGAGATGAGTTACACCTTTGGTTTCCTTGTATAAGGAAAATAAGAAGAAGGAGGAGGGGGAGGCTAAAAAAACAAAGATGAAGAATTTAATTATCTTTTCAATTGATAATTTTGTTGAATAGGAGAATGAGAGAAGTTTCTCTAGTTAATCAGCATGCTATTGGAAAGATAATAAAAAATAGGAAGTGATGCTAATTGCTGAATGAAAAAAATTGTTAAAATCAACGGGAATTATGTCGATATGTATTGCGGATTTAATAAATACTTAAGGCTTTAATACACCAAAAGAGGAGGTCAAATAGCTTTAATATTCGATAAATACAATAAGATTCAACATAATGAACATACAAAATTACATATAAAATTACTAATTAAGCTACAAAGTAAGTACATTTCCTTAGTTCTTTGCCAATAGGGAGAGATTATTAGAGGGAGATATTGCTTGCGATGGGATGAAGTCAAAATTGATCGTTAATGGATTAAAAAAAAAAGTAAAGGAAACTCAAGACTCGATGTAGGTGGCCTAAAGATGTGATGTACCGTAAATAAGTCAAGTCAAACCAAGCCGAGTTTTGAATTCCTGTACCTAGCTCGCTTAAAAATTATTACATTCGAATTAAAACTGAGAATTTTATCAAGCCTCAAAGTTAGGCTCAAACTCGAGTTGTTTAAATAAATGAGCTTTTTCTTAAGCTTGAGCTTGTGTAGCTTATGAGTTTTAAAGATAGTGTAAAATTCGAGTAGCTAATTATGCAAAATAATAAATATATAAGTAAATAAATGAGTGGAAATATTAAGTTAGGTATGTAGATACATTATTTAGAAATTAGTTTTTTTTTTTCGGTTTAAATAAATGAGCTTGTTTATGGAGTGTACTCACTAGTCTACTTGCGATTCTAAATGAGTTTGCTCACTAGCTAACTCGCTAGTCTAAGTTGAAACTCAAGCTTGGTGCGTTAGATCAATAAATTTTACTTTAGACTTGACCTTAACTTGTTCACTAAATGCACTTAAGACAAGTTTGAGCAGAGCCAGGTTTAAAGCGAGCCAAGCTTGTGTGACTCATGACTTATGAATAGTTCGGCTTCTTTGCGGAAAAACATTAAATAGATAATACACACCATGTGTATGTACACGTGGTAAGTAATTACCAATGATAGTTTAACACATATAGGGATTAGTAGATAATTTTTAAAATAGCTACCAACATGTCATCATGTGTTAGAAAAATATTGATACTTATACACCATGTATGTTACACGTGGCATACACACTGAAGCCAACTGTTAATCTTACGGCTTTTTTTTTTTTTTTTTTTGGGGGGGTGGTGGTTGGTTGTGGGCGGTTTACGGATCCATCCATGTTGACATAAAGTCTGTCAAATTTGACTAAAGCACCAACACTTATTCACTCTTTTGTTCCCTCAAAGTCACGTTTTTGTGAATCAGTTCACACATCTTTTCTATGAAAATTTTGTAGGTACCCGTCCCTTGTTGCTTTTCCATGCCAAAAGTTATGTGTATTGAACCCTAATTTAAATGTAATAACCGCAAAGAGGGGAAAAAAAAAATTAATGCGCCCATGGAGAAATTTTCCTAGAGCAAGTAAGTTGTAAGTGAGTATCAACATCTAAGGGTGACGCTTTAATTGAAGTTCAGTCAAATTTTTTGGTTGAAGTATAATTTGAAACCTGTTTAACGTATAGTGCAATTTTCTCTAATATCAAGTTCTGTAATATTTAAGATAAGAATTGCTTCCTCGTCTTTTTTTTGTCCCCCTATTTTGTGTTGTTTAGGTTGTTAGATTTGATAAGAATCGAGTGAGGACTAAGGATTTAGCATACTTTAATTATAAAGTGCAATTTTATAATTATTGCAGAAAAAAAAAAAAAAACAAAGCAAATAAATGTGTTAATTTTAAATTCCAATCAATAACTTTGGCTATAAGCGATTGCGGAACTTCCTTAGTATTGTCCACTTCTGTAAGACTGAATCAAATACATTTCTTTCTCCCTTATCTTGGATTCCCATGATTAGTTCTGGTGTTCCTACTATGGGATGCCTACCTGGGAGCAGTTTCACGCCTTTAATGATTGGTAATGGGGACCTAGGTTCCAATCCATCCACATAAATGAACTGAACAACTTGCATCTTGTCGCTGAGGACAAGATCATCTTGTTCTGATGGAAGTCTTGCATACATGGAATAGGAAGAATCGGATATTTTGATGTCAAATCCATGTTTTGGCAAGAGTGTTTCCCAATCGAGATCCCAAGTACGATTTCTATTACTTGTACGAGGGTGGCTTTGTGTTGGCTTGTTGGACCAACTTCCATGTTCATTCCATTCATGAGCTTTAATATGTTTCCTTGTACCAAAGTTGGCAACGTTCGAGTCGTACTAAAAACCACAATGACAAGAAACAAGAAGCAAAACCCACGAAGCAAAATCATTTCTTTTTGAGTATCAGCAAAAGAATTCAAAACCTATTTCTATAAAGATTAGAAAATAATATGGTTTCATCTATCGGAATTCTAAAGGAAAAGCATAGGAGAAAAGCAAGTAATCTAGGATTATAAATACTGAGTTAGGTAGATAATTAAAATTCAAGTGAAACTGGAAAGTAAATCATGGAATATCAAGATATTTTATTAATGAAGAAGAAAGATGTATTTTAATTTAATGGCGGCAGGGAAGTTTTTGGCTTGTTAAATTATTTAATATTAGTGGTTCATATGACTTATAATATGACTTTAATATAAAAGGTCAAATATAATGGTCATTTGGGCATAATGATAATTTTGAGTCATAAGGTTTTAAAATCCTTCTACTCTCCTTATTTAAATATGACTATTAAAAAAGAAAAGTATTGTATCTTTTCATAAGTGTTATTTCATTTTCTCCACTATCAAAGAAAACAGAAAAGTGAAAGGGAAGAGTAGGAGAAAATCATCAAAATAAAATCAAGAAAAAATCGAGACAGATTTTCTTCTCTTGGTTTGAACTCAAAAGGCTATGGACAATGGTATGTATCAAAACCATTAATTGATTGTTGCTATCATATTAAAAGATTTGGTATTGGAAATTGGATTTACATAAAGATCCTTCATAAAAGAAAATTAAGAGAATGTATAACAATTGGTATCAGAGCGGGGATGTAAATACCTTGATTTGTTGTCAAAATTACAATTGTTTTTGTTTGTGTAATATAAATGTTGTTGTTTTCCGAAACGGAAAAACCTAATATTAAACGTTTCTGTTTTCCGCAATAGAATGATAATGAGGAATTGAGTTTATGAAATTTAGTGTTTTTTAAATTTTTTTGGTTTGTATGTTTCACGAACAACGAACTTCATGAACGTGGAATGACAAGACATGGGATGATAAACGAATATTATTTTGGTCTGTGTATGTTCCTGTTTCCCACATATAGTTGTAGACATTTGTTTTCACGAGTCCTTACTGTTTCGAACTTTGATGGCGAATTCATGGATTAATAATTATATTATATTTCGTTTATCATTTCCTGGTCAAAGCATATAATGATATTATTGAACTTCCGCCTATAGAGATAGTCCGATGGCTATGGATTTCGGAACATTAATTTTCCGAAAGTGGAAAATAAAACCAAATATCTATAAATGTATATGCTATATTCCTGGCATATCTTCCACATTGTTGAGAATTTATTATAGTTTATTTGGATTGAATGGTTTTGATAATTGAATAGTTTGATATTTATTGAGATCATGTTAGTGTGAATGCTGACACTGAAATTTTCCTAATCAAATGTTTATTATAAAAGCTTGTTAGTCACCAAAGTGGCCTAGCTTGAAAAGATTTAAACATTTAAATTGTGTATCTTCAATTGTTCATGTTCATTTGATGCTAATAAATGACATAAAAGTTTGAATTGAACAATTATGATCATTAATCATAATGCTAGGAGATCATCCAAAGATGGATCATTGCCTATAATTAATGATACTAAAAGAGATTCATTGATATACTAGGTGAATATGATTGTATATCCAAAGATAACATACATATTGACTTAAGTATGATTGATTGATCTATCAAAGTATATTTATCTAAGCATCATTATTGATTAAAGTTATGCATTAAAGTATCACCCAAAGGTGATCTTAAATACATAGTTAAAGTTTATCATTTATTTGAATCTATTTAAGTTTACTCAAAGCATTAATATGTATATTTGGATTACATTTGCAGCTTCTAGCAATTTATTCGCTTTGGGCAATGGAATGATCAAGTTCAACGGACTGAACTATGCGGAATGGTCTGAACAGATCCAATTTCAACTAGGTATTTTGGATTTAGACCTAGCAATTATTTCTGATGAAAAGCCTGCAGCCATTACTGAGACTAGTACTGAGTCAGACAAGTCTCTTTATGAGGCTTGGGAACGGTCTAATAGGCTGAGTTTGAACTTGATGCGAATGACGATGGCTGAAAATGTTAAGCCATCGATGCCTAAGACGGAAAATGCAAGGGAATTTATGATGAGAATTAAGGAATACTCTCAATCAGATATAGCTGACAAATCTATTGTAGGAAGCCTAATGAGTGAGCTGACAACCAAGAAATTTGATTGGTCACAGCCTATTCATGATCATGTGACAAGTATGGCTAATCTAGCAGCAAAACTGAAGTCAATGGGTATGGATGTGAGTGAATCCTTTTTTGTTTAATTCATCATCAACTCGCTTCCTCCTAAGTTTAGTCAGTTCCAGGTGAATTACAACACCATTAAAGAAAAATGGAACCTTCAGGAAATAAAGACCATGTTGGTTTAGGAAGAAGGGAGATTAAAGAAGATGAAGGATCACTTTGTTCATCTTATGTTCATAATGATGTTGGTAGTAGCAAGTCTAAACCATATAAGAAGAAGGACAAAGCCTCTATGAAAGTCACTGGAGGTCAGATCCATAAGGATCAGAAGTGCTTGTTCAGGAAGAAGACTAGTCACTTCAAGAAAGATTGTCCAAAAAGAAAGGCTTGGTTCGAAAAGAAAGGTATGTACTGTATATCGGTATGTTTTGAATCAAATGTTATTGAAGTGCCTAATAACACTTGGTGGTTAGACTCTGGGCTACTATTCATGTGTCACATATTATGCAGGGATTCCTTTCGATCCAGCCCATAAGAGGAACTGAAAAGTTCCTTTATATGGGGAACAGAATGAAGGCACGAATAGAAGGAATCGGACGTACAGATTGATTTTGGATACTGGTGTCGCCTGGATCTAGAAAAGTGTCTCTATGTTCCTGAATGTGCTAGGAATTTAGTTTTGTTGCAAAGTTGGATGAAGTAGGATTTAACTTTAAGATTGGAAACGGTGTATTTTCATTGTATAGACATTCGTACTATTATGGATCTGGTACTTTAGTTGATAATTTGTACCGTTTTAATCTTGATGTTATGTATGCTGATTCTTTATTTCTTGTTGAGCATAATATAGGTAACAAACGTAATGCACATAATGATAGTTCTGCTTTCTTATGGCATCAAAGATTAGGTCATATATCCAAAGAAAGGGTATTGAGGTTGGTGAAAGGTGATATCTTGCCTCAATTGGATTTTACTGACTGGGAAGTATGTGTTGATTGTATAAAAGGAAAACAAATTAGACACACATCAAAGAACCCAGCCACAAGAAGTAATGAACTTCTTGAATTGATACACACTGATATTTGTGGTCCTTTTGACATTCCAACATGGGGTGGTGAAAAATATTTCATCACATTTATTGATGACTACTCACGATATTGTTACTTATATCTGCTGCATGAAAAGTCACAATCAGTTGACATCCTAGAGGTGTTTGTTAATGAAGTGGAAAGGCAGTTAGATAGAAAGGTGAAAGTAGTAAGGTCAGACAGGGTGGTGAATATTATGGTAAATTCAATGAAAGTGGACAATGTCCTGGTCCATTTGCAAAATTCCTTGAAAGTCGAGGCATATGTGCACAGTATACAATGCCTGGTACACTGCAACAAAACGGTGTGGCTGAAAGGCGGAATCGTACACTTATGGATATGGTTAGGAGTATGTTAAGTTACAGCACTGTACCTTTATCCTTATGGATGCATGCATTAAAAACTGCTGCATATTTGCTGAACAGGGTTCCTAGTAAGGCAGTCCTTAAGACTCTTTATGAATTATGGACAGGTAGGAAACCCAGTTTAAGGCACCTTCATGTTTGGGGTCGTCCAGCAGAAATAAGGATATATAATCCATATGAAAGAAAGCTTGATGCAAGAACCATTAGTGGTTACTTCATTAGCTATCCTGAAAAATCAAAAGGGTACATATTTTATTGTCCTAACCACAATAAAAGAATAGTTGAGTCTGGTAATGCTCAGTTCATTGAAAATGATCAATTTAGTGGGAGTGGGGAATCACAAAAAATGGATATTAGAGAATTTCTAGAAGAGACCCCTATACCTAATGTTTCTACTCCGGTTGTTGTTTCTTTTGTTGCATCACAGTCAAGCAACAAGCTGAAACGATAAGTAAATGTTCAAAACACACAAAGTGAACATATTAGAGGTGAGCCAAGCAACAATGTGCAAGTGAAAACCACAGGACATGGCATTACGGAGGTCTACTAGACAGAAAGGACCAGCTATATCGAATAACTTTGTGGTTTACTCACGTGAAAATGAATCTGACTTAAGCATTGATAAAGCTCTAGTCTCATTTAGACAAGCCATGGAATGTAGTGATTCTGAAAAGTGGTTCAATGCCATGAAGGAAGAGATAAAATCAATGGATGTAAATAAAGTCTGGGAGCTAGTAGAGTTGCCTGAAGGATCAAAACGAGTTGGCTGTAAATAGGTCTTTAAGACCAAGCCAGACTCAAAAGGCAACATCAAAAGATACAAAGCCAGGCTTGTTGCCAAATGTTACACTCAAAAAGATGGTATTGACCATAAAGAGACCTTCTCTCCAGTTTCCAAGAAGGACTCCTGAAGAATTATTATGGCTTTGGTGGCTCATTATGACCTAAAGCTTCACCAAATGGATGTAAAGACCGCCTTTTTAAATGGTGACTTAGAAGAGGAAGTGTATATGGACCAACCTGAAGGATTTATAACCACAGGACATGGAAAATTTGGTGTGTAAGTTAAAAAAATCGATATATAGATTAAAACAAGCTTCCCGACAATGGTATATTAAGTTTAATAATACCATTACGTCATATGGTTTTGTAGAGAACACCGTTGATCGGTGTATCTATATGAAGGTTAGTGGGAGCAAGTTTATTATATTAGTCTTATATGTCGATGATATTCTTTTGGCTGCTAATGATATAGGTTTGTTACATGATGTAAAGAAATTTCTCTCTAAAACTTTTGAAATGAAAGATATGGGTGAGGCATCCTATGTGATAGGAATAGAGATATTTCGCAATAGATCACAAGGATTGTTAGGATTGTCTCAGAAAGGCTATATCAATAAAGTATTAGAGAGATTTAGAATGGAAAATTGCTCTACAGGAATAGTTCCAATTCAAAAAGGGGACAAGTTCAGTGAATTGCAATGTCCAAAGAATGATTTGGAACGAAAATCAATGGAATCCATTCCCTATGCATCACTGGTTGGAAGCTTGATGTATGCTCAGACATGCACTCGGCCGGATATTAGTTTCGCTGTAGGAATGTTAGGCCGATATCAGAGTAATCCTGGAATAGATCATTGGAAAGCTGCAAAGAAAGTACTTAGGTACTTACAAGGCACCAAGGATTATATGCTTACTTATAAAAGGTCAAGTCATCTTGAAGTAGTAGGCTACTCAGATTCAGATTATGCTGGATGTGTAGACTCGAGGAAATCTACATTTGGTTACATGTTTCTGTTGGCTGGAGGAGCAGTTTCATGGAAGAGTGGGAAGCAGTCTGTCATTGCTACTTCCACTATGGAGGCTGAATTTGTGGCATGCTTTGAGGCCACTATTCATGCAATGTGGTTGCGGAACTTTATCTTAAGGCTTGGTTTAGTCGACAGTATAGCTAGGCCGTTAAGAATCTATTGTGATAATTCTGCAGCTGTTTTCTTCTCTAAGAATGATAGGTATTCTAAGGGTGCGAAACACATGGATTTGAAATACTTGTCTGTTAAAGAAGAAGTACAAAACCAAAGAGTGTCAATTGAGCATATCGGTACTGACCTGATGATAGCGGATTTAACTAAGGTTTTGCCACCGAAAACATTTACTGGACATGTTGAACGGATGGGCATTATAGACAGGTCCTCATTGATTTGATATTTAATGTATATGTATATATACATATGGTTGTATTGCTCGTATTGTTATGACACTTGTGAATTCAGTTAAAGTTATGGTTTTGCTTGCTCTTTTGTTATCTACATCAAGTTGTATACAGTTATTGTTTGTGAGATAACTAGTAGCATATTTGGAAATAATAATTTAAAGGTTTTAATGTTCCTCAGTTAAGTTATCATGAATTATGATGATCATGTAATACATGGAAGGAATCACATCGTTAAATGGTGTGTGACCGCCATGATTCAGTCATTTTAATTCAATTGAGAATTATGACTTGACGCATTCTAAATATGGTGCACACTTAATTGTTATTGAATCATCAAGTCGTAACATGGACCAAGTGGGAGATTGTTAAATTATTTAACATTAGTGGTCCATGTGACTTATAGTATGACTTTAATATAAAAGGTCAAATATGATGGTCATTTGGGCATAATGGTAATTTTGAGTCATAGGGTTTTAAAATCCCTCCACTCTCCCTATTTAAATATGACAGTTAAAGAAGAAAAGTATCGTATCTTTTCATAAGTGTCATTTCATTTTCTCCACCATCAAAGAAAACAGAAAAGTGAAAGGAAGAGTAGGAGAAAATCATCAAGATAAAATCAAGACAAAATCGAGACAGATTTTCTTCTCTTGGTTTGAACTCAAAAGGCTATGGACAACGGTATGTATCAAAACCATTAATTGATTGTTGCTATCATATTAAAAGATTCGATATTGGAAATTGGATTTACATAAAGATCCTACATAAAAGAAAATTAAGAGAATGTATAACATGGCTTTCTCTTATCCTCTCAACGTACCCACATATAAGGAAATCAATATTACCTTTTTCAATTATCTCACTAAATTTTTTATCACCAATATCTTACTATAAAGGCAATATTGAACTAACATTCTAATATTCCAATTGTCAATGGGTCAACGTAGAATGAAACTTATCAGTTTTATTTATAGAGATATCTCTTTTACATTTGGTATTTTTAATTTTACCAACTATTTTTTTTTTAATTTCTATTTTTACACTTTTATTGCCTCTTTAATTTGAAAAATTACCAACCCTTTTAATTTGTTTAAGATCTTTGAAAACATTTTCATTTTCAAAGTTTCCATAATAATGAAATGTTGCATCTTAATTCCATTGTTAATTTCTTTCTAAAAAATGTGTCGTTTGATTTACACAGCATAAATTTTACATGTGGTAAGAAATCATTCAAATCTCGGCCAAAAAAAAAAAAAAAAAAAAAGAAATCATTCAAATATTGGCTCTTTGCTCTTAGCTTTTTCAGTCTTTACAATATATAGCTTCAAATGCTTTTCATTAATGGTTCACTCATACTATTTTTATTATTACTAATTATATGTTCTTCCTATTTTATGGTTTTATTGCCACTTTTAACAACTTCAACAGCTAATTATTCTTTAAATCCTCCGAAGCACAGTAACATTCTTACTCCAAAAAGAATAAAGACATGTCGATTTATATGCTCAGAATTATTATTTTTTATAAGCTTGAAATCGACTCGAATTGATACTCAATAAGTTCAAGCTCGACTTCATTATTTCTATAAAATCAATTAAACTGAAAAATTTGACACACTGTTCTCACACAAATTAGGGTTCATTGAATCACTACTTAATATTGCTTACAACTTTTAAAATAATTCAGTTATTAAATAAAGCTCTCAATATTCAATAGAACGTTTCAAAAACTTATTTCATGGTTAAATTTCATAAATTAAAAACTCATACATGGTTTAAGTCATTTATAACTAGAGCAATAAAATTTAACTAGCAATATAAAAGAAAAACTTTATAAAATAACAGGATCCTAATAAGTAAAATAACACGATCCTCAAATAAGTAACTAAATAAGACAATAATTAACCAAATAAAATAACAGAAAACAGATGAACAAAACAAACGTTGTCCTTAGAAATAATGGCATTTTGACAAGAAGTCCACACCGAATTCTAGCATTAGAACTTGGATCTTTGACCAATCTCCTTGGCAAGCTCATAATATCCTCCCCTCGATCTTTAACCGGTGTGCATTGATCAAAGGCCAGAGGAACCGGTTTCAAGACCGATGGAGATGTAATATTATAAATTGTACCACCAGGCCCTATATCCCAAAAGCCTCTCCGAGAAAGCTTCATCACCAAATCAACTTTGTTTCTTTCTCCCTTGTCTTGAATTCCCATAATTGGTTTTGGTGTTCCTACTAGGGTGTGTTTACCTGGTAGCAGTTTCACGCCTTTAATGACTGGTACCGGTGCCAGGTTCCAGTCTGTCCACATAAATGAATTGACCAAGTTGCATCTTATTGCTGAAGATAAGATCATTTTGTTCAGGTGGAAGTCTTGCATATATGGAGTGGGAAGAATCACATATTTGGGTGTCAAATCCTTGTTTTGGGGAGTTTCCCAATCAAGATCCGCCGGTACGATTCCTATTACTTGTATGAGGAAGGTTTTGTGTTTGCTTGTCGGCTTAACTGCCGTGTTCATTCCATTCAGCAGCTTTAGTAGGACTCCTGGTACTAAAGTTGGCATCTTTCAAGCTCTTAAATATTTAAAACAAGAAGAGACAAGAAGCAAAACCAGCAACCAAAATCATTGATTTTGAGCATAGACCAAGAATCAAATATGAATTTTCATAACCATTGGCATTTTAAAGAAAAAACCAAATGAGAAAAGCTGGTAGTTTTGGGAATATCACCCACTTTATTGGAAATACAATTATAATTCAAGTTAAATTGGAAAGTGAATCAGGATTATCCAAAAATTCTATTAAGTTAAATTGGAAAGTGAATCAGTATTATCCAAAAATGTATTAAAGAAGAAGAAAGATGTTTTACAATTCAACAATGGAGATGAAGTGATTGACCATCTCTTTTAATCTTCTACAATTTATAAGGAAATTAATATAACATTTGAATCATCTTAGTAAAGTTCCACATCACAACATTGAATTAACTTTCTAATATTTGAATGCCAATCTAGAAAAAGAAATCATGTTGCTCATGATCTAACCCAATGTTTATGGAAATTTTGAAAGTTTTTTAATCAATTCTTTTATTTTTTGACTTTTTTTTTTCTAATTTTAAGAAATTAGTCCAAAAATTAGATGGTTTAGATAACAATGCACTGTGAATGAACTTTTTTTTTTTTTTTCCTAACGTGATTGGACCATTAAGATACCTATTACATTAATTATTATAATTGTAAAGGGGCTTAAAAAACATATATATATATATATATGTGTGTGTGTGTGTGTGTGTCGAGCTTGGGTTTTTCAATTCTGGTTTAATTCGATTTGTATTAAATCTAAACCCATTGAATACAAACCTTCGACTAAGAATTAATAAGAATTAAAAGAAATATGATTATTATAAACTTTTTAGGGTCGCCACTTGACTAGGATTGGGAAAAAAAATGTAAGCTAGAATCAATAGGTTAGTTGATCCTAACTTAACCACTAGTTTGCGAAGATAATTGAATTTTAAAATCAATTTTCAGAAACCAAAGTATTCATAGATTCGAGGCTATCCTATTAAAATCATATGTTTATCACCTTCGTATTTCTTAATTTAAAGTTTATCCCTTTAATGCTCTAAAAAAAAAATTATCAATGTTATAATGTGTGATATTTCTAAAATAAAAATAATAACTTCTTACAAAATAAAATAGTATAAGTTTCTTTAATAACAAAAGTTTCAGAAAGTAGTTTATAAATAATAATCTCGAACAAAATTAGTCATGAAATAAAAAAATAGAGTATTATTATTTATATCATATATATTAACATAATTTTATCTATACTATTAAAGTAAAAGCACCTGCTTTTGTGTCTTTAGTGTAAATATTTTTAGTGTAAATGTTTTCAATATAATGTTTTTAGCATATGGGCGTAAAATATTTTTGGTATCTCTAAAATCATGAAATTAAATAGGGTTTGAATAAAATTAAATAGGAGCTGAGTAGATATAGTCTTTTCCTTTATTAGCATATGAGCGTAAAATATTTTGGATATCCCTGAAATCATGAAATTAAATAGGGTTTGAATAAAATTAAATAGAGGTTGAATAGACATAGTCTTTCCTTTTTTAGCCTAAGTATGTATCTTTATATACCGATCTAAAGTTTATGCATGACAGTTATGTAATATGGAGAAGTTACCGATAGAAAATACAATTATAATTATAATTTGTAATTAATTTCCTAATAAGGATGTCAAATATATGTGTAAAATATTTTTGGTATCCCCGAAATCATGAAATTAAATAGGATTTGAATATAATTAAATAAGGATTGAATAGATATACTCTTTTCCTTTTTTAGCTAGTATCTTTATATACCGATCTAGCAGGTGCCTAATGTAGGTTAACATTATCAATACCATTAATACAAAAAAAAAAAAAAAGCCAATACTATCATATCTTTTACATATCTATCTATAACTTTTCATATAGACCTTCCTTTGTAAATATATTTCAATGTTACGTCACACATCAATGTAATTACATAGTTTTATTGTTTCGCAATGAGGTTTTTACAAATTTTGAATTATCATATTTACACATGCATTGCGGATGCATCGTCGGCTTATATAAATAAATAGGGAAATATATGATAACCTGGAACTTATACCTTGCACATATTAGAGTATAGGTTTCAGGATGTGCATAGGGTATGAAGACTGAATGCTTGTACCTTACCTGATAAGATCAGGTTTTGGAGAATTTATACTTGTATCTTACCCTGTGACCCTTAATACCGAGTAGGGCCAAGCGGGTATCTTATATGATAGGTTTACCTACTTACTCTTAATAATTGCATGAATATTTGTTTTTTATATGATTTTTATCTATATTTGAATAATATCTATTTGAATATTAGTGTTTGGAAAACTATTCATGTAGTTAATTAGATAGAAGAGTAAAAGCTAAAAAAATGAAAAAAAAGCTAATATTAAAGTTGTTGAAAAAACATGGACAAAACATAATTATGATGAAGATAGTGATTGAAGAGTGAGATAATTGGGATGTGAAATTTTAATGTACTTTTAGGATAAAAGATTTAGCAATATATTGTACATTGAGAAAAAGAATCCATTGATATTGTTTTTAAGGATATATTAGGAAATTAATCTTAAAGGAGGACTTATATTTTTATCTTTTTGGAATCTTTTTCTTAATAAATATACAATTAGATTCTTTTATACAACCAAACCTTAGCATATAATTTATGTAGTTAATAACATAAAGGATCAAGAGTTAGAAATGTGAACAAAAATTAATAATAAAGTAATTGAAAATATGGAAAAAATATAATTGCATTAATATAGTTAACATTACAACGAAAATGTAGATGAAAAAAATCAGAGAAAATTTTTAAAATTATAAATTACTAGATGAACATGCTCTAGGATGAGCGTGTCTTGAATGAAGGAGATCAAACATAATATATACTAGCGGATGATATAGCCGTGTTGCATGTGTGAAAGTAAAAGAAAAAAGAATAGCAACGATTTTTGTTATAGAGGGTAAAAAAAAAAAAAGAAGAAGGTGGGGGTGGTGGGGGATGGGAGAGAGAGAGAGAGAGAGAGAGAGAGAGAGAGAAGAGAGAGATAAAAAATAAATGTCATGTGTCACTTTTTTATTTTTTGACACGAATGGAGTAGATTTACTTAATAGTAATGCGTAAATTACATTAGAAGGTCACAACATTTAGGTGTAAGTTCAGTCATAATTTTTTGAGTGGTTCATTTGAAGTCACAATGTTTAGAAAAATAAGATAATTAAGATCAGCATTGACATGTGTTAATAGAAGAAAAATTTAATTAAAACTCAGAAGATTAACTATATTGTGACACATGTCAATGGTGACCTCAACTGACCTACTTCCTTAAATGTTGTGACCTCAAATGAACTTATCCCCAAATGTTATGAGTTTCTGGTATAATTTACCCTATTATTGATAGATGGTAAAATAGAGAGTAGAATAGAAATTAGAAGACTCTCTAATTTTCAACATCCACAATAAAGATCCATCTTCAATCTTAAGCTCTACTATCTCATCAGTGATTTAATGATACTTGTCTTAGATGACTCTTTCACTTCCTCCTTACTCTCTCTCTCCCTTTTACCTTTCTTAATGGGGCATTTCTCTTCGATTTTCCTATAGTCAAACTCATCAAGGTTCTATCGCATTAGTTTATGTCCTCCAAGTCTCTAATTCTATCAAATCTAGTTAGCAATTTAAGTACATCTTCCAAAGTTTACTACTGCTATAATTGCACCACACTACATATCTTATGCTAAAGTCATTGAAGAGTTGAGCTTGCAGTTTCATTGATTTTAGATCTATTTAAAAATATTTCACTCCTTCGCATTTGCAATTGCATTAACATCTCCTGTTTGAAATATTTAAGCACATACCTTTTACTAATTTAATGCCAAGTTTTCTCCTATTTTTGTAAATTCCATCTCAACCTTTGTTCATTTATCACAATCATAGAACTTATGAATCTTCTCAACCATAGGTAGATAATCTAAGTATTGCTTTAGTTAGCTGCTATCTTTAAAAGCAATAAACTCTAATAATATTCTCTAAATCTTCAATACCATTACTACTATCATATTTTACTTTCGTGTATTCATTAAAATGATCACTTTCATACTATTCATCCCTAGCCATTCCTCCAGCATCTCTATGACTTCTTTAGTCATACACTCCATGCACGCTTTGTAGTCCTCCTGTATTAGTTAGCCAAGTTGAAATCTCTCTCATAGATGCTGACAACTGTTGTATTTGATTTTCTACTCCATTAGATTCCTCAGCTGCATACTCATTAAGTCTTGGCTAACATCCCCATTGAAAATATTTGATTTCTTAACTCAATAACAACAACAAAAATAAAAACTTTATAATCAACTACAACAATTGCCATACCAAGCATCAACACCAAACTCTAAAACTTCAAATCTCAAAATCTAACAAATAAAAGATTTCATACTTACCACAATCTTATGGAGATTATGTCTCACGAACAGCTCTACCACCAAATATGATGCAAATCATTTTGCTTCTTGACCTGAATATTGATGATTCAATAATTTTGATAAATTTGTCTATAGGGTTTTGAACAAATTGCATTAAAAAAAAAAGAACGAAATTGTAAAGGGTTTTCGCATAATAGAGTAATAAAATGGACAAACAAAAAAGAGTTAATGATAAAAATGGTACTTGAACGTTCGTAAAATGTTTAATTAGATACCTGAAGTTTTGTTTTGAACAATTTGATACCTAAACTTTCTTAAAAAGTCAATTAGGTACTATAAGTTTGGTTTTGATAATTTTGGTAACTAAATAAAGTTTTCACAGATTTTTTTCATACTTGATTGAACTTACTTCAGGTATGAAAAAAGTCCGCCAAAACTTTATTTAGGTGCAAAAATTTTTAAAACCAAACTTCATGTAAGAAAAAGGTTTGTGAAACTTCAAATATCTGATGAAAATTTTGCAAAAGTTTAGGTATTATTTTTGTCATTAACTCAATAAATATGAATATAATTCGTTGTGTTCAATATGAATGATGGTCCACTAACACTAATACTTATACGACCAAAAGAGGCAAAACTTTCACCTTAGAGATTTGGCCTTTTGAGTGGCCATTTTTTGCATAAAGAGGCAAAACTCGCTTACTAAAAATAAGGAGAGACGAGTTTTGCCTCTTTATCTCAGTAAGAGGCAACACTTGCCTTTTTATTCTGGCTAGCAATGGGTTTCATCTCTTTCAAAAAAGAGGTATTATTTACTGTTATTAAGCAAAACTCATCTCTTGGTTTTGCCACAAATACCTAAATTCTTACTAGTGAATCAACAATTAATTCAACTCATAACTTTCAAAACGATTTGGTTGTTAAATAGAATTTAATATCACACACGAAATTCTAAATAATGTGGTTCACCATATTGTAATTAAGGATTTGTAATAATTTATGAATGAAGGGAAAAGGAAAGGAATTAAGACTCGTCTAATTGTAAAATGTCATAAACTGAAAATAGATACATCTTCTAACTAATTTATAACTCGAATAATAAAATCTAACTTGTAACATAAAAAGAAAACCCTCTAAATGATGTCAAGTAAATAACTAGATTAAATACTAATTAACCAAATAAAACAATAAAAAACAGTAAAAAATGAACTAAACAATTCGTTAGCAATGATGGGTTTTGACAAAAAGTCCAGACCGAATTCTTGCAGCAGACTTTGCATCTTTTTGCCAATATCCCTAGCAAGCTTTATTATATCACCCCTTCCGCCCCTCCACTGGACAAAGTTTATAGGAACCAATTTCAAGGCCAATGGAGATGAAATACCATCCATTGTACCAACCATTTATTTTTAATTTCTATTTTTATACCTTTGTTGCATTTTTAATATTGAAAATTTGTTAATCCTTTTAATTTGCTTTGTTTTCATAATAATGAAATGTTGCATTCTTATTTCCATTGATACTTTCTTTGTAAAAATGTGTTGCTAGATTACACAAACTAAATTTTACACATAGTAGGTGACCATTCAAATTCTAGCCCTTTTCTGTTAGCTTTTTTCTTTATACTATATAGTTTCAAATTCTTTTTAATGATTCACTCATATTATTTTTATTTCACTATTGAAGTCCTTTTTTTTTTTCCCTATATTATGGTTTCATTACCATTTTTAACTTCAAACGTTCATTATTCATTATATCCCCGCAAAAAACAAGTCAACAATTTCTTTAAAAAAGACCCGATTCTTAGGCCGATCGTTATCGTTTTGCGAATTATATGTTTATACTTGACAAATTTCTACAAGTACAAAATTCCCTTTACCCATTCTAGTCGCTCTACATTAATAACAAGTCTTTAGTGTGTTGGTCAAACTAATAAGTTCATCGTAGTTTACATATAGATTTGTTTAGATTATTTGATTTTTATTTGTATATAATATATATTTTTATCTAATCTATATCTGACCTGTTTATAAGTACAAATGTTTGTTCTTCATCTGTATCTATTTTTTTAATAAATATTCGTTTGAAAATGATAAGAATAAAATGTCAAAATGACTAAAAAAAAATATGAAACAAATATAGCCATAATTGCATAAATATTTTCTTTTTTGTTAATACATATACTATAACAAGACCAGTCACTAGTTATAGGTTGATTATTGCATCGTAAATAATGCAATAGATAAACAAAAATAATACAAAACAAATTGGTGTTGCTTGGATTTTTTTCTCTTTGAAATTAATCTTTGTTTTTATTTATTTAGTATCTTATTTGTATTTAAAATATTCAACTAAAATCCTTTACACATTTATTATTTCATTAAATGCCAATTCTTATTTTTTTTAAATATAAATTACTTTATGGGCTACTCATTTGGCTCAACATAAATTTGCATACACAATAAATTCTACATGTCATCCCAACCTTGGTTGTCCATCACAATCATCACTCAAAAATCTTCTCAACCTAGGCACACAGTAGAAGTATTCCTCTAGTTGGCTATTTGACCTAAAAGCATCTTTAATTTAATATTCTCAAAATCGTTAATAACATTACCAAGTTTACTCTCCCGTCTCCATTAACACCATCACTTCCATACTCTCCATCAGCAAGGCCATTACTCTGACAGAACTTTGTGGCTTCTTCAGTCACATGCCCCACGATATTGACAAAATCTTATATTTGATTTTTTACTAGATTAGATTGCTTATCCACGTAATCATTACGTCTTGATTAGCATTCCCACTGGATATATAAATTGTTTTCTAAGATCAAATTCAGATGAAAAAGTTAAAACTTTGTAGTCAATTGCAACAATTGCTACACCAAATGCACCATGGAACCCTATAACTTTAAATTAGGAAATCTAAGGAAAAAAAGATTTCACACTTACCATAATCCTACACAGACCATGTCTTACCAATAGTTTTGATACTATATATAATACAAATTAATTTTCCTCTTCACCTAAATCTTATTCATTTAATAATTTTAATAAATTTGTGTTCATGTTTTCAAAGGAATTGAGATTAAAAACGATGTTTTTAGTTTTTTTTTCTTGTATGGCAAAAAAAATGACCCACAATTTTCAAAATAATTTGGTTATTAAATAAAGCTCTCAATATTCGATAGATGGATTCCATGTTTCAAAAACTTATTTCATAGTTAAATGTCATTAACTAAAAATTCATACATGGCTTAACTTATTTATAGCTAGAGCAATACAATCTAACTTAGCAATGTAAAAGGAAAACTCTCTAAAATAACACGATCCTCCAATAAGTAACTAGATAAGACACTAATTAACCAGATAAAATAACAGGAAACAAATGAACAAAACAAATGCTTTCCTTAGAATTGATGGCATTTTGACAAGAAGTCCACACCGAATTCTCGCATCAGAACTTGGATCTTTTACCAATCTCCTAGGCAAGCTCATAATATCCTCCACTCGATCTTTAACCAGTGTGCATTGATCAAAGACTAGAGGAACCGGCTTCAAGATCAATGGAGATGAAATACCATAGATTGTGCCATTAGGCCCTATATCCCAACAGCCTCTCCGAGAAAGCTTCATCACCGAATCAACTTTGTTTCTTTCTCCCTTGTCTTGAATTCCCATGATTAGTTTTGGCGTTCCTACTAAGGGGTGCTTACCTTGGAGCAATTTCACACCTTTAATGATTGGTACCGGTGTTCCAGGTTCCAGTCTATCCACATAAATGAACTGACCAAGCTACATCTTATTGCTGAGGACAAGATCATTTTGTTCAGGTGGAAGTCTTGCATATATGGAGTAGGAAGAATCGCATATTTGGATGACAAATCCTTGTTTTGGCAAAAGAGTTTCCCAATCAACATCCGCCGGTACGATTCCTGTTACTTGCACGAGGATGGTTTTGTGTTTGCTTGTCCGCTTAACTGCCGTGTTCATTCCATTCAACAGCTTTGGTAGAACTCCTGGTACTAAAGTTGGCATCTTTCGAGCTCCAAATATTTAAAACAAGAAGAAACAAGAAGCAAAACCACCAACCAAAATAATTAATTTTGAGCATAGACCAAGAATCAAATATGAATTTTCATAACCACTGGCATTTTAGAGAAAAAACCAGATGAGAAAAGCTGGTAGTTTTGGGAATATCACCCACTTTATTGGAAAGACAACTATAATTGAAGTTAAATTGGAAAGTGAATCAGGATTATGCAAAAATTCTATTAAAGAAGAAGAAAGATGTTCTATAATTCAACGGTGGAGGTGAAGTGATTGACCATGTCTTATAATCTCCTACAATTTTGAAGGAAATTAATATAACCTTTTAATCATCTTAGAAAGTTCCACATCGCAACATTGAATTAACTTTCTAATATTTGAATGCAAATATAGAGAAAGAAATGATGCTGCTCATGATATAACCCAATGCTTATAGAAATTCTATGAGTTTTTTTAATCAATTCTTTTAATTTTTAACTCTTTTTTTGTTTTTAATTTTAAGAAGGCAGTCCAAAAATTAGATGGTTTAGATAATAATGCATTGTGATTTGACTTTTTTTTTTTTTTTTGCCATTGTGATTGGACAATTAAGATACCTATTACATTAATTATTATAATTGTAAAGGGGCTTAAAAAACATATATATGTGTTTGTGTGTGTGTGTGAGTCGAGCTTGGGCTTTTCAATTCTGGTTTAATTTCTTTTAATCCGATTTATTTTAAATTAAAAACCATTTAATACAAACCTTCTTCTAAGAATTAAAAAGAATTAAAAAATATGAATTTTTATAAACTTTTTGGAGTCTTCACTTGAGCAAGGTCGAGAAAAAATATAAGCTAGAATCAATAGATTGGTTGATCAGAGGGCCATCCTATTAAAACCATATAGTTACCACCTTCTAACTTCTCAATTTAAAGCTTATCCCTTTAATGCTCTAAAGAAAAAATTATCAATGTTATAACATGTATTTACATGTCATTTACAGCTTAGTAAGAAATTATTTAGTATTTCCAAGGATAACAAAATCAGTTTAATATTTACAAATGAATATGATATGACAAAAATAATTTTTTTTTATTTTTTATCGCACCTACGTAACCGCTAATCGAAATCAAACAAAACATAATTCTTTTTAGAAAAATTTAGTTTGTTGGTTTCTTTTAACTTTTTGAACTATTTTCACTTCAAGTTTGTTAAAATTTAATCATTTGGGCATAAATGGATTTTTAAGATATTACGGATCTTCTAAACTATCAATTATATTTTTATTTGTGAAAATTGGATTTCTATGTGCCAAAATCAAGGTTAATTTATTTATTCATACAAAAACTAATAATGACATTCATCCATCCATTCATTCATTCATTATTAAAAGCACACGATGCACCTACAAATAAAAAAACCCAATATCTATAAATTAAATAGATATATTGTTTTGATAGGTTGAAAGAGGACAACCTTAATTAGTACTAGAAATTAGGAAATTAATTAGAAATCGTAATTATAATTATATTTTTCTACATGTAACTTCTTCATATTGAGTAACAGTCATGCATAAATATGCATAAAGATACATGCTTAAGCTAAAAACGGAAATGACCATGTCTACTCAATCCCTATTTAATTATATTCAAATCCTATTTAATTTCATGATTTCAAGAATGCCAAAAATATTTTAGTTCATATGCTAAAAAAGAAAAAGATTATATTTATTTAATTCCTATTTAATTTTATTCAAACCTTATTTAATTTATACTAAAAATATTATATTAAAAAATTATACTAAAAATATTTACACTAAAAATATCAAAAGAGATGGTTTTGCTTTTATAGAATAAATTATTCTAACTTTACATATGTACATTTTTTTTTCTTTTAGCATATATATTAAGTAAAATAATAAATAAAGTGAAAGAAACCAAACTTACCTCGAGAACCAACACACATGCACAGGACTTCCGGTGGATTCGTAGGTTGGATGCGGCGCAGGTCTGGACGTGGTTCGAGATGGAGAAAGGTCACGGCCAACGGCGGGGAACAGCGGCGCAGTATTGGGGAGTTTTAGCTACTATTACGGCCAAAAGAGGTACCAACCTAGCTAAATTGATAGTGTCGGATTGTCACGACCTCCTATCCGAGCCCACTGCAGTGGAGGAGAGCGCCTATTTCACCTGGCATGGATCATGATGTCAAAAACACTGGCCCTTCAATGCATCTTCAAACATATCCAAGACAGAATCAGATATTATTTTCCTAGATAGAATTTATTCTAGCTACAACCATTCAGAATTGAACCCCATATTTAAGCCTTTTGTTTGCCTCAAAAGCAATGGCTTTCACCAGTTGAAATAGTGCACTGAATATCAGTGTTCCTAGCATCACAATCCTTACCCGGTAAAATAGATGCACTGGCCCACTACAGTAGGCTCGGAATGGTAGGTCGTGACACGGATACTCTGATGGAGTCGGTTTTGTTAAATCCATATTAACTTTATGTGAAAATTACCACATATTAAAACTCTAAATCGATCATGTTTGCTCATTAAGAATTAAACAGAATTAAGCGGAAGCATACCTGAGTCCATAGTAAGCAATGACTTTAGAGCGGTGCGATTGGCCTTTTAGATCAACACGTTTTCTCTTAGAGATCCCTTTAGTTTTCTCTCTGCATCCTCTAATGATGGAATTTAGAAGAAACTAAAAAATATTGTACGTGTAATCTGAGGATTATAACCATTATTTATAGAGATAACTTATTGTTATCTTTTGGTATTTCTATTTTAGCCCATCATAAATATAGAATTACCCATAAAGTCTCTACACATAAAAGAGCTATACCCTATTAGATATATTAAAGCCCAAATACCCAAAACCTTATGATCACTTTTAATTGAGCTTGATATAATGTGACAGCCCGCAACACATAATTATTTCACATATAAGGCCAACGTTGGATTAAGGATCCAACAATCTCCTACTTGGAACTATATGTGTAACTGATACACCATGAATTATCTATGATCTTAATGTTGATTGAGTAAAATTTAGGCCTTTATTTATGCTTTTTATTTAAGAATTGATACTTAATCAACAATATGGTTCAATTCAGGAACTTTGGAACTTAACAATACAATTTGAAGCAAAGAGGACTCGAATTGTTAAAACAACATTGGATCAACTAGAATCACGGGCGAGAATTGATTCATTGATGTAACAGTGCGAATATAGCTCCTTTGGTCACCGTGGTGTGGACTGGAGGAAGAGAAATTCAACACAGCCTAAATCCTAGCCTCTTCTTCGCCCATGACTTCCTATGGGAGAGAAAAATCATTACAGCAAGAATACAACCTTTAGTCGCTCGTGATTCGTTTTTTGACAATTTCGAAGCATTGTTTTCTTTCATTTTCTTAACACATCATTCGGACAAAAGACACTCTTTCCCAAGTGTTGTATTATTACACATCAAGCTCAGGGGAGATAAGAAGGAGAGAGAAGATACCCATTGGGAGAAGATAAAAAATTGGGAGAGATAAAACACACCTGTTCATAGAAAAAAAAAAGAAGTGACTGTTGGAAGTGTAACAATTTATAAGACGTGTTGTATTCTGAAGGGGATTCCAAGAAGAACTCGAGAGAGACTTTTGGATTCAAGTGTTGTGTGAAAAACATCTACGAATTGTAATTCAAGAAAGGGGTTTTATTCTTTTTTTTTTCTTCTGTTTTTCTGGTGTTGATGCATAGTTATGTTATTTTCTATGTTATTCCCAAGTTCATACCCTTATCCCAGCATGAGTGAGTAGTAATTAGGGTGTTACGAAGTCATATTAACACGAATTGTACATGTAATTGTTATTAATCTGTTTAATTACGAATTTCTAGTGATGGGTCTTCAATAAAGTTAGGAAATTGTAGTGCACGACATAATCCTACATCAGATCTCATTGGAAAAGGTTGGGAAACAATTTCCTTCGAGTAGATCTAAGGCACTAGAACAAATTACTTCTTTTGATAGAGATATTAATAGGAAGTTTGCTGCATTTTTCAAGGAATTTGAGGATAACAAGAGTTCTAATGCAATCCTGAACTGGCTATTAACTTAGAAAAGATTCTAATGGATACAATTAGGATTAGAATTGATTTATTATGAGAATAATGATCATGAATTGAGAATTCTGTAGAAAAGTGATTAAATGGATGAATTTAGTTAAGTCATGTTAATGTGATGGAGTAACCCTGCTGTATATTGTGTTAGTAGTTGCGTCAAATTCTTGTTTTGTATGTTAATTTGGTGAATTTTTGTAATTGATATAGCTTAGTTGTGAAATTAGTTAGTTATATAACTATAAAACCTGATTTGATTCGATTGCTAGATAATAATAAAGAAGGCGAGTAGTAGTATTTGTTAACGGCTCCGAGGAATACGACCTTATAATTTAATCCTATGTTACAATTGATAGGTGCACTTGCCGATTGTTGACCTGATATTAGGAAAGGATTATTGGACATTAATTGATTAACTTAGGTCATACACCAGTAACCTTATAATTATTTTTTTTTTTTAAACACCATATGAGCTCAAATTTGCCGTCACAACCAATATGTATCAAAAACCAATTCGGTCCATCAACTATATCAACATAGGATCAAAGCGATATTCATTACATTTATTGTAACTCAACCCATCAATGGTCACAATATCGAAAAAACTGAATGATATGGATCATGATATGGATGTGTAGCAAGGAAATTTCATGCAGTGTGATCTTAACATGTCTATTTCCTACTGGTCCACCATAAACCTTAGTGAGATCAAACCATAAACCAAAAACAGAGTATAAGCAAATAAAAAATTTATTTTTGCAGAAAATATCCTTGAAACATAATAAACAAAAAACAACTAATTAAAGTTTTCTATGACATAAAAGCATTCAAAGCAACAAACTCCAACTAAAACTGAACATTACTTAAGGACATGACACCATAAGAGCAGTGTGCTCATGAAACACCTTGGGTTGCACTCCTTTAGTAAGCGGATCCGCAATCATGGAGTTTGTTCCTATATGCTCTATAGACAACTGTCCACTCTGAACTCTTTCTTTTACAACTAGGAACTTGATGTCTATATGTTTTGACTTTGTCGAGCTCCTGTTGTTGTTGGAATATAGAACTGCTGACTTATTGTCACAAAATAACTTAAGTGGTCTATCAATAGTATCCACTATGCAGCCCTGTGACAAAATTTCGCAACCATATTCCATGATTAGACGCCTCATAACATGCTACAAACTCCTTCCATAGTAGAAGAGGCAACAAGAGATTGTTTTACACTCTTCCAAGAGATAGCTCCTCCAGCTAGCAGATAGATGTAGCCTGATGTAGATTTCATACTATCTTGGCATCCAGCAAAATCAGAATCAGTATACCCAACGATCTCAATCTGATCTGACTTCCGATAAGTGAGCATGTAATCTTTTGTTCTCTTAAGTACCGCAAGACCCGTTTGGCTGCTTTCCAATGGTCTAATCCTGATTACTTAAGTATCTGCCCAACATTCCTGTGATGTACGCAATATCTGGACGTACAAACCTGAGCATACATTAGACTCCCTACTACTGATGCATAAGGAATCTTTTGCATTTCTTTTTCCTCAAAATTATTCTTAGGGCACTGACTGAGACTAAATTTGTCTCCTTTAGCCACTGGGGTATCACTCGGTCTACAATCTTGCATGCCATACCTTTTGAGTACCTTTTCGATATAGCTCTTTTGAGATAATCCGAGAACACCATGAGAGCGATCTCGGTATTTGTATTCCTAACACAAAAGAAGCATCACCAAGATCTTTCATCTCAAAATTCTTAGCTAGAAATCTCTTGGTTTTATGCAATAAGCCTATATCGTTGCTGGCAAGCAAAATATCGTCAACATATAAGACCAAGAAAATGTGCTTACTCCCACAGAACTTATGGTATATACAATCATCAACCAAATTCATCTCAAAACCAAACGAGATGATCACTTGATGAAATTTGAAATACCATTGTCGAGATGCTTGCTTAAGTCCATAGATGGATTTCTTAAGTTTACAAACCATATTCTTTGGATCTCCAACACAAAGTTTTCTGGTTGTACCATATAGATCGTCTCATCAATGTTACCATTGAGAAAAGCGGTCTTTACATCCATCTGATGTAACTCAAGATTGAAATGTGCCACTAATGCCATTATAATCCTAAAAGAGTCTTTCGAAGAAACTGGTGAGAAAGTCTCTTTATAGTCGATGCCTTCTTTCTATGTAAAGCCCTTTGCAACAAGATGAGCCTTGTACCTTTCCACATTACCTTTCGAATCCCTCTTGGTCTTAAATATCCATTTGCAACCAATGGGCTTCGTACCTTCTGGCAATGGGACAAGATCCCAAACGTCATTGTCCTTCATAGACTTTATCTCTTCATTCATGGCATCAATCCACTTTTGAGAGTTAGAACTTTCAATGGCTTGACGGAAATTAATCGATCATCTTCCATCATTCCAATGTCAACCTCATGTTCTTGAAGAAATACGATGTAATCATTTGGCACCGCACTTCTTTTTGGTCTAGTAGATCTCCTTAATGGCATAGGTTCTTGAGGTGGTAGAGTTTGTTCTTCCAGAACAGTCTCTTGAACGGGATCTCCACCATTGTCTAAGTCTATTGTGTTTTGAATAAGATCAGGAACAAAATCTTGACCAAATTCAAGAGCACCTGTGGGAATATCAACGTATTCCTCTTCAAAGACAATGTCTCTAACCATATCTCCCCCGCAAACTCGACATCCTCAAAGAACCGAGCATTTCCTGACTCAAATATCGACTTAGTTGTGGGATCATAAAACTTGTAACCCCTCGATCTTTCAGAGTACCCAACAAAATAGCAACTCACTGTTCTTGAGTCCAGTTTCTTTTCATTAGGCCTATAAGGCCTTGCCTCAGCTGGACATCCCCACACATGCAAATGCTTTAAACTAGGCTTCCTACCCGTCCAAAGCTCATATGGGGTTTTGTTAGTTGCTTTAGTTGGAACCCTATTAAGGATATATGCTGCAGTCTTAAGTGCTTCTCCCCAGAGTGATTCTGGTAAGGTGGAATGACAAATCATACTCCTCACCATGTCTTTAAGTCGTTTCGTTCGTCTTCAGCAACACCATTCATAGTGGGGTGAACCGACATGGTGTGTACTGTGGGACGATACCGCATTCCTCTTGGAAGTTAGCAAAAGGTCCTAGACGTTGTTCACCTGAACCATCATGTCTGCCTTAGTCACCACTACGATCGGATCTATGCTTAATCCTTTTGTTGAGTTGGTTCTCAACTTCAGCCTTATTATTTTTTAACATGTCCAAAGACTGTGACTTTTCATGATGAGATATAGATAGCCATATCGCGAGAAATCGTCTATGAACGTTATAAAATACTATTGACCATTTCAAGCAACTATAGGAAACGGTCCATAAATATCTGTATGTATAAGTTCTAAGATGTCTGAAGTCCTGTTGGCTTCAAATCTCCTTTTATTGGTTTGTTTCCCCTTTATACAGTTAATGCAATCATCAAAATCTGTAAAACCTAAAGGGTTTAGAATTTCATCTAACACAAGTCTCTCCATTCTCCGTCTGGAGATATGACCTAATCTCTTGTGCCATAATGTAACTGAATTCTCATTGGTTAATTTTCTCTTTGTACCTCGTGTACTTACTTGCAAGGATTCATTAATGAAGCAATATTATCAATCAAGTAAAGATGATCATAAACAGATAAAGAACCAGATCTATCTAATTTTGAATCATAAAACAAACTAAATTTCTTATTTCCAAATGAACAAGAGTAACTAGATTTGTCCAAAGCAGAAATAGAAATTAAATTTTGTATGAATGACGGTACAATAAATGTTTCATCAAGATCCAAATAAAATCCAGTCTTTAATAATAACTTAAATTTTCCAATTGCTTCAACTTCAATTGTCTTGCCGTCACCTACATGGATGTATCTTTCACCATTACTTGGTTTTCGGCAATGGAGGCAACCCTGCATAGACACGCTAATGTGAGTTGTCGCACTAGAATCTATCCACCAAGTGTGTACAGGTACTGAAGTTAAATTAACCCTAGAAAAAACCAAATGAAGAAGCACACCTTTTTTTGCACGCCAAGCATGATAATTGGTGCATTGCTTCTTATAATGCCCCATAGCTCCACAGAAGTGACAACCATTACCATTCGGTTCATCTGACTTCTTTGATTATTTCTTCTAAAGTACTGTATTTGCAGCTTCTTTATCCCTTTTTCTTTTGTTATCCTTGTTCCTATTCTTAGGGGTCAAGGTTAGGTGAGCACTCTTAATCTTATCTTGCTTTAGCCTTTCCTCTTCTTGAACACAGTGTGAAATGAGCTCATTCAAAGACCAGGTCTCTTTCTGACAATTATAGCTCACTTTAAACTGGCTAAACTGTGTCAGAAGAGATATTAAAACCAAATGCACTAACAAGTCCTCTGTGAGGTCTAGTTTAAGTGCTCTTAATTTGAAAGCAAGATGAGACATCTCCATGATGTACTTCCTAATGCTACCCTTACCCTTATACTTCATTGAGATCAGGCTTGTTAAGAGTGTACTTATTTCTGCCTTTTCATTCTTAGCAAACATTTTCTGAATTTCATCAAGGAACTCCTTAGCATTAGTTATCTTTTCAGATATTGTGCCTCTGAATGCTTTTAGAATGGCCTTTTTCATGATCATCATACACACGCGGTTTGATTTCTCCCACTTTTCTATCTCCCTCTTCTCATTAGAGGTACTCTTATCAATAAGAGGTAAGGAGAATCATTCCTTACACAAGGTCGAGATCCATTACTCCAAGTACTATCAAGAGATTATCTTTTCATGACTTGAAGTTAGTGCCACTAAGCATAGGAATGGAATTGATGTTGACAGTAATATTAGCAGGATTATTCATAGCTGAATGAGAACAAAACCAAAATAAAATAAAATAAACAAGCTCACATAAGTCTCAAAACAACAATAATAAATTCAAATAAAGGTAAACCCCATCTCAAGATACTGGACAGCCCATTAATTTCATCTTTGGATAAAACATTAACTACTAAGTGGTATCTTGGTGTAGTAATCAAACACTGACAATAAAACATATCAAATATAAACCTTCCTTTGGGCTGATTTATTATTCACATGTAAAACCAAATAATTGTCACGCGTTTATTACTACGGGTGCACTTACAATTCTATTAAACATTGACCTTCCTTTGGGCTGGTCAAATATTCATATAAGTTACAAGCACACAACCTTTTATATTTTAAAACAAATTAATTTCTACAAGAAATACCACTTTGGCGTATGTTGTTTCAATTAATTTATCTCAAAGTATATATAAACATATACCAATATTCAAATTTAAAATTATATTAAATTTTGGATCAACATCATATCAGCATCCGCTTATTCAATGTAGGATTATAAAATAGATAAATGGAATATACAATCCAATATCAGATTGATGACCTACGCCATCAGAGAACACAGATGCCATAAGCAAATCTCAATGGAACTTCCACAGATGGAATTCGACAAATATCACGAAGAAAACAGAATTTATATAATATTCAATAACCATTAACATTAAAATCCAAAACGGTTTTGATAATAAATGTTCTTTATATATAATTATACATATATCACATTCATGTATATCTTCTCGATAACAAAAATTGACAAATACCACGAATTGTATAAAAAAAAAGACATTTAGAAACAGTCGCGACTGTTCTCGAAATGCCCACCAAAAGAAATGATGTCACGAGCCGTGACTGTTCTCGGAATGCCCCCTAAAAGAAATGATGTCACGAACAGGTATAAATTCGCGACTGTTTAATTTGCACGATTTCAGATATAAAGCAGACGGAACAAGGAGACTAACCACACATATAATTCGCACGATTTCAGATGCTCCGATCGTACAATTTGTCAAAAACGAAATGAATAAACGCAGCATACATATATATTACAAAATTGAGAGTTTTTCATGTTCCCATCCAATTGATTATCAAATCATTGAAATCATGATTTTAATAAAATAATAAAAACCATTTTAAAAAATTAACCAAAATGTTCACGACTGTTAAAGTTGTAAAAAAAATTATATTACAAGTTTTGGGAATCCCATAGAAGAAATGGACGATTGAGAAATCTAAAAGTAAAAGGCAACCATCAGATCAAATATTATATATTTGATTATTCAATAATAGATTCATGAATATTAATATTACAAGAATTCAAAAATTCTTGTTCATAAATGAATCCTCTTAATTTTACTCTTTGAAACCTTAATTCTTAAAAATAGGGAAAAGAATCCTATGTATAAATTCCAAAAGTAATTCCTAATGATAAAACATGTATGCTCTGATACCACTTGTTAAATCTAGATTAACCTTATGTGAAAATTACCACATATTAAAATCCTAAATCGATCATGTTTGTTCATTAAGAATTAAACAGAATTAAGCGGAAGCATACCTGAGTCCATAGCAAGTAATGACTTTAGAGTGATGCGGTTGGCCTTCCAGATCAACACGTTTTCTCTTAGAGATCCCTTTAGTTTTCTCTCTTCACTCTCCAATGATGGGATTTAGAAGAGACTAAAAAATGTTGTACGTGTGATCTGAGGACCATAACCACTATTTATAGAGCTAACGTGTTGTTATCTTTTGGTATTCCTATTTTAGCCCATCATAAATATAGAAATTACCCATAAAGTCTTTACACATAAAAGGACCATACCCTATTAGATACATTAAAGCCCAAATACCCAAAACCTTATTGATCACTTTTAATTGAGCTTGATATAATGTGACAGCCCGCAACACATAATTATTTCACATATAAGGCCAACGTTGGATTAAGGATCCAACAGGTTTCTCCCAAAAACATCCCGGGAGTGGTGTTTCTAAAGCAGCAATGGCAGGCTGTGATTACTCGATGCTATTCCGATGACCTTGGATCCTACGAAAGCTACCAATCGATAGCCTTACTTGCCAAAAATGTTTCTATGATGATGGACTTGCTCAAATTGCTCTAAAGTGATCCTAATTGAAGAAAGTTCCCTTAAGACCTTAATTTCCTAGAATCTCTTATATCTAAGCTTTTTGAGTGAAATTTCTAGAATTGCTTCCTATCCCCCCCACTTAAGTATTACTCAAAGCCCCTTTATATGGTGTTTGCATCGGAGATAAGAATGGGAAATTCATAATGGGGTAAAAAAATCCAATCTTGATGTTAATGGGTTTTTTTTACTATAATCATACCATTCGTGCTTGATTCACTCGATTTTGCAATGAATTATTGGTCAAAATAAATCCATTACTTTGAAATCCATTAAAACGAGGTAAAATTGTTGATTTTTTTTTATTGGCCTTTCATGGAGTATTTGTATTTTTAGTAACTTCAAAGACAAATTTAATTCTCCCCTTGTCATTAAAAATTACGATTAAGGGTAATAACATAATTCTACCCCATTCAAATATCAATTTCCATCATTAATTTGATGAAAATGCATGGTAATTTTCTCAAAATTGAGCTGAAAATGAGCCTGATTGCACATGAAAAATGCTTCCCAGCACCCGTAAATTCGTCCAGCCAAAGGAGGAAAAAGGAAGCGGACAAGGTGGATCCCACCATTCAATCAGACTGCCACGTGGTATATATTAAAAAAAAAAAATAAAAGCCGCGTCTTGAGGCTAGCATGGGTTGGACCCATGTCAGTTGGGAAATATGGCCTGAACATTTCCAGCGGAGCCAATGCTCGTTGCTGGCACAAAAGCAATTGATTCCCTTTAATTAGTATCAGCATGGGCCAATTTAGCCCAAAATCATTGGCCGAGCCTAATTCGTTTAAAAATGATAAAATCTAAATCGCATATTGTGACAAAAAAAATAAAAATAAAAAATAAAATTATGAGTCTTGCAATTCCCTCTTTTTATCAGCTCGAAACTCTAAAGATTGACAAAGTAGTCATTTTAACACTATTTGAGCTTAAAAGGATAATTTTTAGGTTGGATTTATCTTAATACTATAGATACCAATAAAATGAGCAATATAAAATCAATTGAGACTTGTTTGAAGTCCCTATTGCTTATTTCAGGACATTAGAAAATTGGATAAATTGTATGAAATTTGAATTTCTCTTTTCTTTTTTTCGTCAAAAGACTCATATTTTATTAAGTTGCATATATAATTTAGACTTCTCATTAATGTTCATATTGGAAAAATATTTTTTGAACCATCATTGTCAACAACTACTTCTAAAGTGACCAAATTTTCAAAAATTAAGAGGCAAAAATGGGTTATCCACAATATGTATATAATTATATTATTTATTTGGGCTTAACTCTTTTTTTTAGTGACAGAGTTTGAAGAACCTGGTTCAATTTATTGGGATCAGTAAGAGAAATTTGGCTTTGGCCAATAAAAAAAGAAAGGAGATTTGACATGTGGATTTAGAGTAAGGCCCATTAGATCATCCAACTTTTCTTAATATAACTCATGTGTTAAAAAGGAATTTATTTTGGCCATCCATTATCAATATGATCTAACAAATGATGTTGATGGTCAAACTCTATAAACACTCCAAGTCCTTTTGATGCTTGATTATCCCTCCATCTATCACAAGAGCAATTAAGATGATTGAAGTAACTTACTCTTCCTCTTTATTCCACTTTTCTTTTAATCATTCTTAAAGTATCATTATGTGTTACTCTTTGCAAGGTACATGTAACGTGATACTTATTCACTATGTGCGTGACTATTTCTACCTAAATTTATACATCTATAATAATTATTTTAATAGTAAAAAAATGGGTAGATATATGACAATAATCCTACAATTTCCCAATCTTTATCATTTTAGCATTATTTTTATAGGCTCCTGTATATATTTTCTCCTCTTTTCGGCCAGCTGTTCAATTAGGTAGCCGTAAAACCTGATATACTGCTGTTACATGATGACCCCTAAGTCCATTTTATATTGTTTACAGCCTTTACTAAAATAATAAAAGTACCATCCTTTATACCCAAAAAATGATCCACATATATAATTTTTACTTTTACTAATAGCTTTTCTTAATTCCTATTATATGGTTTTATTGCCTTTTTTAACTTTACAAGTTTATTATTCTTCTAAATCCCTTAAAAAAAAGCCAACATTTCATATTTTCATTTACGTGTCTTCCTTTCAAAAAGAAGAAAGAGATGTCCATTCATATATGCAATGGGTATGCAAATCTAACACCATAAATACACAAAATATTAAATAAAACATTCATATAGTTAATTAAATAAAAGAACAGCGATAAAAAATGTGAAAATTGTACTGAAAGTTGTCGAAAAAATATAGACAGAACATGATTGCATAAAGATTTACCTTTGTTAATACGTCACAGGATAATAATACTCATCAAAGGTCGATTGCTTCATCATAGATCCTGACATCTTGCCGTA
Source organism: Combretum micranthum (assembly GCA_024138025.1). Taxonomy (NCBI): domain Eukaryota; kingdom Viridiplantae; phylum Streptophyta; class Magnoliopsida; order Myrtales; family Combretaceae; genus Combretum; species Combretum micranthum. The sequence goes on along the minus strand of JAMXBD010000060.1, from coordinate 591,341 downwards.
TGCTTACAAAAGTAATACAAAACAACTGATCAACTAAATTATTAAGGGATGATATGAGAGTTCTTTATATTATATAAAAAGCATTTATAGATATTGTATGAGACATGAATTACTAAATGCAAAACATTTATGTAGTTAATTATATAAAAGGATTAATGTTGTGAATGATACATGAATTTTGAATAAATATGCAATTAGCTGCCTAAACTTCGAGATTGATCAATTTAATTTGTCAACTTTGGAATTGATCAATTCAATAGTACTTAAAAGAACTTTTAATGCACATTGAGGTACATAATTGGTTAATTCAAAGTTTATGTACTAAATTCATCAATTGCAAAGTTTAGGTATTTAATTGTATATTTTGGTAAAGTTTAGGTATCATTTGTACATTCACTCTACATAAAATATTAAAGATTAGCAATGAGAAAATAAAAATTATATCAAATTTGTTGAAAGAAAATACGGACTAGATTTGATCTCATGAATGTGTCTTTATTAATATATCACGGAACAATAATACTTATCATAGGTTAATAATTTCAAGTGGGTTTTGCCATTAATCTACACAACAACAACAACAACAACAACACTAGCAGTCATTGTATCCATTGTACATTTGTAAATTTAGCAACATAAAATAAATGAAATATTAAATGAAAAATATTTATGTAGTTACTTAAAAAAAGTGAGAGTTAGAAATGTGAAAAAAAGAAACTAATATAAAAGTTGTTGTAAAAAAAAAAAAATGGAGCAAACATCACTGCATAAATACAGTTGACATTACATTGAAAATGTAGTTGAAAACTAGAAAAATTTCAAAATTATATACCCCTAGATGGACATGCACTTGCAATTTATGTGGCAAAAGATATCAAAATTGATAAGTCATTTAGCAGATAATGAGTTTCGTCAGGTATGCAATGATGACATAGAAGACATAGATCACATTTTTCGAAAATGTGGCAATGCTTTTGTTGTTTGGTGCAATTTGATTCCTAATCATAAATGTACTCAGATTTTAAGTGTGCCATTCAAAGATTGGTTATTATCTAACCTAAATAGCAAAGAGGAACATGAAGTTGGGAATTGGTTTGTGGTTTTTTGTTTTACATGCTAGAAACTTTGGACATGGATGAATAAATTTGTGTTTATTGGGGAGTCTATAGATGTAATTTTGATTCTTGCTCACGTGAGAGTTTAGTTAGGTATTACAAGTTAGCTACTCGACAAATGAAAGAGATGAACACAAACACTCGTCGACGATCTGAGATTTTGGTTGGTTGGCATCCTCCTATAGAGGGTGTTTGTAAAATTAATACTGATGGGGTAGTCAAGAATAATTCACTGGCTTCTACAGACGGTTTACTTCGTGATAGCCAAGAAAGATGGCGTGGTGGCTTCATGGCAAACTTAGGTTCTTGTTCTTTCAAGTTGAGCTGTGGGATCCAAATTATGGATTGTCTTTGGCATGGAACCTCGGTTATAGAATCGTTGTTCTTGAAGTGGACAACAAGTTGGCGGTTCAGTAGCTAAAGGAGAAGAATCATAGGGATAATGCTTGTGGAATACTTGGGCCTATCTTGAAGCTTTTGAATGGTGAGTAGAATGCATAAGTGCAACATTCGTATAGAGAGGGAAACCAATGTGTTGGCTTGTTAGCCAATAGAGCTTCGGATTATCTCTTGAGTTTTCATAACATTGAATCATGTCCTTTCTTAATGAGCTTATTATGCATGATGTGATAGAAGTCTCCTTTAAGCGTATGTGTAGCACTTGATTTTGGGCATTTTTTGCCACTTCTTGATATTAACATTTCTTATTTGAAATGTTCAAGTACAAACCTCTTACTTATATTTATTTATCTCTTCATTAAATGTCAAATCCTCAACTTTCTTTTAACTTTGGTTAATCTATGACTTTTAATTTGTCCCACTATAAACTTGCACTTCTAGAGATGCCATCTCAACCTTAGGTTCATTCATTATAGCTATAACACTCCATAAATCTTCTTAACGGACCAAATATTCCTTTATAGAGCTGCTATGCCTAAAATTAGCAAGAACCTTTAATTTAATATTCTCCAAACCTTTACTAACCCATGCTCCACTCTCTCATCTTCATTAGAATCATTACTTTTATACATTTTTTCTTTAGCACCACTCCCTAGAATTTTTATGACTTTTTTGATCATATGCTCTATACACACTTTGCTCTCCTTCCTATCAATTGATTGGATCGAAAGCTCTAATATTTATTTTAGCATGGGGAATGAAACCACGATTTTAAGGTCTATTTCTTATAATACGCATTTATTATTATGGACTTTTTTTTTATATAAATATACTATATATACATTCCATTTGATTCCATTAACACTTTCGAACATAGCATTTAGGAACCATTTCCATATCAATGCATTCTACTCCATAGTATTTATGCATCCAAATGTAAGATAATCAATGTTGAGAATTCTAATATTTGATTTTTTTATTATATTACATTGCCTATCCAATTCATCACTACGTCTTGATTAACATTCCCACCTATTGTTTTTTCAACTCAATATCAATAGCAAAAATCAAAATTTTATAGACACATTCTAATGTGTTTGACAATGTTACCCAAAGTTGACTTAATGTTCCCACCTATTGTTTTTTCAACCCAATATTAGTAGCAAAAATCAAAATTTTATAATTGCAATTGCTATGCTAGACACATTCTAAGTATGTTTGATTATGTTACCCTAAGTTGACATAACATCAAATTCTCACCCTCGTAAATCCTTATTTTGAGAGCTTCTCTTAAAATCATCACGAACCCACTTCTCCTTCATTTGCTTATTAAGAAACCTTAAATTCAACTCCAAAACTCCAATATTCAATTTATCACATCAAATAACTCCAGGAAAAGATTTCCACTCGATCTATATATACACATATATATGTATTATGAAACTTATATTCAATTCCATAATCAACACAATATATAAAAAAAAAAACCTTAACTTAATATTTCAACACCAATTAAATTACCTAAATCCACAATTATCTTTGTAATAGGGTATTTAATAGGAGGGAAAGAGAACAACGAGCTACTTTTAATAAAATCTTACAATCTCCACACACAATATAATCTTCTGCAATCTTTTCTCTTCAAAATATGAATTCCACCATAGCAATCTTCAAAGAAGATCCTTAGGTTGAATTAAGGATTTCACTTAGTAGTGATTGCAATTATTCCTTTCACGCAACTTTATTACTTGCCTTAATTTTATCACACTTTTGTGTTTTGAGCTTGACTAAAATTTAAAAAATCCCAAATTAAAGAGGGAGAAAGATGGAAGTTTTGCGTTGACTTTTCATAAAGGATTAAAATATTTTTCTTCCTCTACTTAGTCTATGATGATGATAGTTTGTCTTGTGGCCTACTTAAGTAGAGGATGTAAGTCTAAGTTATCAAGTATACTTCTAACTAGTTTTGAATTATAAAATGCTGGTTTTTGGAAATTGTAAACCCCTGGCTTTTAGTATAACTTTTAGTCGAAAACCCTAAACCGGAAGTTTAACCGGAAACCCTAAGACACTAAAACCCTTAAGGAAATACTAGTAGTTTAAATCCGGCAACACCGTGTTCTTAAACCAAGACGTTGAAATATAAGTAAATGGTTTAGTAAGGTCCGTAATAATTTAAGGATTCTTAAAAATATCAGATTGGAAAGTTTTCGGCCTATTCCGGACCTGATCGGACACATACTTCGAAAAACGTGTCCCGAGGCCCGGAGTACCAAAAATAAACCGTTAATACCGTTAGAATCGTAATTTCATAAGATTTTCAAAAATATCAATTTCATAATTTTTCGGTAACTAAAAACATCTGATATAGCGATTTCATTCGTATTTTGTTTACTACCGGTAATTAATTTGTCTTCTACACTATTCAAGGTACACTAGGACACTATTCTACACTATTCACTCTCTCTACTTTATTTCTAATCACTCTTACAAATGACACAATTCACACTATTCATGTTTTCTTTCCCCATAAAAATCTACTCATACCTTTCTTACAAAATATCACTTCTTCTTACACAAAATTAATAAAATTTGTACAAACTCACCCTCCCTATCACATCTATTTTATTTTATTTTTCTTTTATTTAATTCACTCTTAATTCCTTCACAAAACTCTATAAATAGCACCTCCCCTCTTCTCATTTCTTCACACCATTCCAAAGTAAAGGATTTATGCCAAAATCCTCTCCAAAAAAAACTCCTCTCTAAACTCTTGCAAGAACTCATTTCTTGTAAGAAGAAACTCTCTTCTTTTATTACCAAAATAATTTTCCTTTCAAGCTTCATCACCAATTACTACCAAAAGCCTTCAAGGAAAATAATCTTTCTTTCTTCTTACCCATTTAGGTAATGAAGAACTTCTATTCTATTTTTTTTCATGTCAAGTAACCTTATATGGTTTTAATGTTGTTTCTTAGGTTGAAAAACTAAAGAAAACCACATTAAGATCATGTTTGGTTCTTGTTCATGGAACTACTTTCATGTTTATATATATTTTGTCATTTATTACTTGCTTTATACTTTAATCTTGTTATTTATTTACTTTATGCAATTTATTTACTTGCTTTCCCAGTAATTTAAGACTAGTCTTTCTAGTCTTAGACTTGTCCTCATCAAGTCAAAACAACTTCTTGTTATTTATGTTTTGGGACGGAATTTATTCTTTGTCCTGGGAGCTTAGATCTCCCAATACTTGATATATATATATATTATGTATATTATTATATGTTCTTATTCATATCTCTCTTTTATGTTGTTTATTTGTTTATGCTCATAAACTAGAATGATTCATGGGTAAAATGTTATAATAACCAATGGTAACCAAACTTATGAAACAAATTTTGAAAATAAATAGTTAGCTACAAATAAAAAGGAAGTTCTTAGAAAAACCAAAGGAAAGGATTTTTACTCATCAAAAGTTATTAAAGGAGTTGTTTTTCCACAAAGGAGTTTGAGAAACTAGTTTTGACAAAAGCAACAATTTTCTAGTTTACAAAAAAAAAAAAAAAAACCGTGGCATTTCAAAGAAAAGAGTTTTCAAAAATAGTTTTTCAAAATAAAAGATTTGGTAAAACAAGTATATTTTCAAAAACAAAACCAAAGAGATCTTACAAAGATATTTAATAAAGTTAAAGGAACTCAACTCACATTTTCAAACAAAAAGGTTTTATCTCAACAAAAAAAAAAAATTAGGCAAAATGAAAATGAAGATTTTTGTCTTGAGAACAATAGAATAGGTTGATCTTTACAAAAACTTTTCTCAAGAAAAATCATTCAAGAAATTTACCAACTCTTTTGGAAAGAAGCAAAACAAGTTTTTAACTCAAGAATCCACTTTCAAAACCATAAGTTAAAAATAATGAAAGTGATTTTTGGAAATCAAATCTTGAACAAAGAAAAACCATAAGATAGATGTAAAGAGAAAAGTCTTTTAAATGATATAAAACCAAAAAGACCATTTCTCAAAAATTAAGAATAAAACTATGTTTTCCAAAACTTCTAAAAATATGATCAAGACCATAATGAAATAAATAATTGTCATCCATGAATCATACTTAATGAATGAGTTATATGATTATCTAAAAGAATTTCTCAAAGTATATTGATAGCTAAGTATCTATCAAAGCTTTTTGATAAAGTATGAATTAGAATTGATTTTGTTTTGAAGAAGAAATTTCGTGCAGACCTGCTGCACCCTTCTTTTCGCCACCTTTTTGACCTTGTTTGATGAATATAACCTTAGAAATAGATAGCTCTCGTCGAATAGGTATAAATCGGTATATTATATGCGAAATTCCGAGTTAAAATGATCAAGTTATGGCTATTTTAAGTTGGAATTTCCTTCTAGGCGGAAATTGACGAACTTAGTAAAATAGAGTCACATAGTTACGATTCGACTACACAAAAATACTCATTACGGGTATTCCTTTTCTTAGGTGACTTCGGTGGAGGTATCGACCTACCGGAAGACTACTACGATTAGTAGTTGTGAGCCATGGCCAAGTGAGTATTCTCTCTTTAATTACATACTTATGCTTGTGCTTGTAATTGTTAGTAGCATTAGAATTAGGTCAAGATAAAAACTATGTTTGCCTATGGAATTTCTTCCTTGAATGAATGATAAGAATATCGAAATGGGAAGTGCTTAAGATATTTGTATGATGTAGGATAAAATATGAGTGTCTGCAACCTCTATGATCACCTCTAAATTGCTTAAATCTATGTGCCATGAATAAATAACTACAATAATCATGCATCCCACGTAGTGAGTCACATTGCATTTGTTATTTTGTCTTTGTGGGGAGAAGACATAATAGCATGGTTGGGAGGCCTAAAAAATTATCGAGGGCATAAAAAAAAAAAATGCATGGGGCATGGGAGTGCCTGAAATTATTGAATATTTAAAAAGTGCGGGAGACACTTTATTACTAACGGTGGGGTACCTGAATCACCATAAGAGAAAGAATTTGGATATTTTGGTCGCATGTCTATGGACCACCCAACCAAGAATGGAGGGCGTAAATCCATTCACATATGGCTACCGGAAAGTCATATGCTTGTTTGATCACTTGCTTGTGCATTTCATATGTTTGATAATGAACTTGTTTGTTAAAATTGTTGCTTAGTATATAATTTTTCAGGTGGAATCTCACTAAGCCCGTAAGCTTATACCCCTATAGCTTTTTGCTGCAGTATGATTACCTTTAGCTTGCCCCAAGAGGCCATTTCACTCAAGTACTTACTTGGATCCCTAAGGAGCTTCTTTTGGAGAAGTCAGGACCTAGATTTAGGCATACACTTCTATTTGAATCTCTTTAGATTATAAATTTGTAATGAGACCTTGAGGACTCAAATTTATTTATCGGGGAAATGCCCCTATGATCTTTTGTAATAGATATACTTTGATAATTTATGAAATGATTATGTTCTTATTGCTTATGAATGTCTTCTTGAACTATTTCGATTCAAATTAAGGTTCCCTACTTTGTGAGAGTTAGCCTTGCACCCGGTATCTAAACTCATGTGATGACTAAGGTTGCCATACTTGAGTTTAAATGTTGAGTGCGGCGGACTGTTACGCTTAGGGTATCCTTTGGGGCGTGACAGAAATAGTAATTTCTTTTTGGTTAATTTGCCAATTTGAATCATAAGGATAGATGGACTGTCCAGGGCACATGGGCTCACGAAACAATAGCATCGCTATTAGTATGGTCCTATAATATAAAGATAGGTCTAATAATGCCCAAAAAATAAGATAATCCAATAAATCATCATATATATCAAACACACCATCCTCATCTCATGGAGCTGTACATCGCATTAGTAAGATTATTGTTCTTACTTGAAAATTGAAAGAAGAAATTACTTGAGGCCCTATTAAAATTACAATAAGTTAAACTTTAAAGGTGTAAAGAGTCGATGAATTGAGTTTAGGTTCAAATTTATCCATCTTTTTTATTTTTTCTAATTTCAACTCCAAATTATTGCCAATGACATTTTAGTTAATGACATCTTTCCTGATTTCTCAAGTGAGAGGTAATAGGTTTGAATCTCTCTTCATCTATTGTAATAGTAAAAAAAAAAAAAAAAACTTTCAAGTTATGAAAATTAATGATTTGAGCAAGATAAATATGCAGCAAATAAAGTGCTAAAAGTTTGTTTTGATGAAAATGTTTTCTAGAAAAATGTTTTTATTTTTTATTGTTCCATATTTTTTTAAAAGAAAAGTGAGGCAGTTATTTTAAAACATTTTCCCTTATTTTGGAAAATAGACGCTTATTCATAGCTTATTTTTGGAAAAGCAACTTATGAATTATAAAAGCGTAATTTATTTTCCCATCAATTTATGAGTTACTTCTACCAATCATCTTCTATTTTTGACATTTATTATTAATGTTTTAATATTTTTATTTAGATAGTTTTATTTTTTATTATAGAATATATTTCATTATTAATTATCCCAGTATTTTCATTATCGAAGTATTTATAAGAAACAAAGGAAAACTATTTTTATAAAATTAACCATACACTTGAAAACATGCCACTTTTCAGAAAAATCTTTTCAAGGAAAAGTGTTTTCCATTAACAAATTGTTTTCCTCAAAATAAACAGGGTCTTAATGTAGAGTTTGGATCGTTTCCTACACTCCATGTATTTACATGCCCTAAACCGAAGACTTGCATACCATTTAGTTATTCACTATCAACAATATTTATAAGGAGTTACACCAAATTTTAGACAACTTAGTAATCTCATAAAACTAGTACTATTTTTACAATTTACAAACACTTGCTCATGTGCTACTCGATTTTCACTAAGAGTCTCACACACAACAATCAGCAAACTATAATCACATGAGTAGTGATTCTTTCCTCAACAATTTACCAATAACATTGTCAATCACTACTCAACATCTCTTTAACAGAAATTGTACAAGAGAATAAATCAATAAGAATACAAAGGTTTGTTTTCTTGTAAGCTAATGACTCTAAAACTTATTAAAATTTGTCGAAAAAGGAAAAAGAAAAACCTTTTATAAACTCTTAAAGAATTGTAGGTGTTGCCCATTTGTCCATAAACTTCTTGAATGTTGGGTCCCTAAATCTAGGGTTCACATCTCGAGTAGAAGTTGTCTTTAATTGGGTAGTTGCAAATAAGGATGAGGAAGAAATGCAATTCTGGCAGCCTTCCAATCAATCCCCATCCTGACCTCTAATTAGCTTCTTACAATATTAGCAATTCGTGAGGTTTTTCTTTCTTTCTTTCTTTTTTTCCCTAATCTTTTGGTTCTTTTTTCTTTTTTTCTTCCTTCAATTTTTAGTAGTGTTTTTAATTTATTTATTTTTATTAACTTAATTAATAAGATTATTGTCTAGTTAAAAGTTGTGATATGCTCTCTCTTTATAATTAAAACATATTATTAAACTCAACTCAAATGATGTAATTATTTATTCATTTATTTTGTGGAAAAGGGGTAGAAACACTAAAATCAAACAATATAATTGTAGGGACAAGAAACTCCTATAACATCTTGCAAACAAATATCACAAACAAAGGAGGGCATAACTTCGAACTTATGTAGACTATAAGGAAGATTTAACGCATTATTAGTAAGTAGATCCACAGCTTTGTTAGCCTCTCTAAAAGCATGTTGCACTACCATAGTCCAATTACGTTTGCGCATCTCAGCAATTGGCTACAATAGATTACCATGTCTTGGCTTCTCAAAGTTCCTATTTTTAATCCATTTGACCACCATTTTATTGTCCATTTCAAGCACAACCAATTTGTACCCTAATTCCCAAGCCAGACTAAACCATGAATATTTCCCCATAGCTTAGCAGTAAAAGAAGAACAACATCCAAGATTAGTCGTAAAACCCCTTAACCATTGACCATTTGATTCTTTGATTAGACCTCCTGTTGCTACTCTTTGAAAGTTGGATTTGTCACAACCATCGGTACAGATTTTATAGAAATTAGCGAGAAGACCCTGCCAACCAACTAGCACTTCAATCCTATTTTTACTAACTCCATTCCTCGAAATCATTTCATCCTAAGCAACAAAAAATTCAGTAGCTTTACGCAAATCTACTGCACTAAAAAATTTTGCACTTGCAAAAATCTCTTTGTTATGCCAAGACCATAAAAGACAACATGTTGCACCAAAAAACAGTGACTAAATAGAGTTCCCATAGCTCTTATTATTAGATAAATTGGACAAAATTCATTCCTCAAAAGGTCTAGTATAGAATATAATCAAGTCATTGAGGGGAATGACTTTACACCAAATAGAAATTGTTCTACTACATACACGAAAAATGTGGATCAAATCTTTAGTCTCATTTCTACAAATTAGGCAGACATCCCAATCAAATAGATGATGTCTCTTCCTTTGGTGGTTCGTCAATAGGGCATCTTGAAGGACTATCCAAATGATGAATGTAATCCATTTAGGGCCCTTCTACCTCTATGTAGCTTTCCATTTTGGATCAGCCAAATAATCTACTATGACAATTCAAAGCATAAGCAGTAAGATCAAGAAGCCACTTAAATCATATTTCCCTTATACAATCTTATCTTTCCCATTATTAGGTGGAGAGGGGTTAATAGTAACAATCAAGTTTAAAGAGGATTCATAAAGACAATTTCTTAACAGAGGCTAATTCCATTTACTAGAAGGAGAAATAAAGAAATTGACTTTTTGATTAAGAAATCCCTCTGGCACTTGATTGACACACAAATCAATTAAGGGGCAGTTAGAATCAATCCAAAGATCCTTCTAAAAAATAATCTTTGCCTCATCACCAACAACCCATTTAATAACTCTTAATGCCAACTCCTAAACTTTACTAACACATCTCCATAAATGTGAAGCATTGGGAACTTTAACCACTTTAGGAATACAATCACTTTGAATTTTATATTTATCCCTTAAAACACTGCACCAGAGCAAATTGGAACCTGAAATTAGTCCTTAAGCGACCTTCATTAACATAGCATCATTAATATAAGCCATTTTTCAAATGTTCAGCCCATTACACTCCTTGGATTGACAGATATTATCCCAGCCCACCAAATTGCATTTTCTAAAGTCATATGTGGATCCCCAAATAAAGTTGTGGCGAATTTTATCATTCTTACTACATATAGTTCTCGGGATCCCTATAGACTGCATTGTGTAAGTCAGTATAATAGAGAGATGCTTGACAAAGAGTGACTCAGCTTGTAAGAGAGAATCGTAAAGGGTAACAACCCCTTGCCTTACCCCAAACCTTCTCCAATAATTTGCTATAAGTATCCATAGAAACACACCCATGAATTAAAGGAACCCCCAAGTAGACACCTAAGTCCTTGGTTTTATTGAAACCTAAAGCAAAACTCAAATCTTTTACTATATTATCTTCAACATTGGAGGCAAAAAATACTTTAGTTTTCTCTCTACAGAATGAGTGACCAGAATAAGAGCAAAATTTAGCAGGAATATTAGAAATCACCTGCACTTATTAAATATTTACTTCAGTAAAAAGTACTAGGTTGTTTGCAAAAAATAAGTGGGACACCCTAGTTGATTCGCCTATCGAAAAAGGCTTCTAAGTCTCGCTATCAATAGCTTGACAAATAACATGGATAGCCTCTCCATACAAATAAAGAAAACACACGGGGAGACATGCTCACCCTGTTGAACCCCCATATTTGGGTGAAGGGAACGCTAACTTTTCCACTCTTAAAAAAACTTACATAGAATAAGAATAAAAAGAACTTATAATAACATTGAAGAGGGAATTAGGAATACCAACATCTTCTAAAGAATCTTTAACAAATTTCTAGCTAACCAAGTCATATGCCTTCTCTAAATCAATTTTTATTTCCATAAGCCCTTTCTTACCTCTCTTGATGTGTATAGAATGCATCATTTCTTGCACTATAATAATATTGTTAATGATACTTCTTCCTACGACAAAGCTGGTTTACACCGAGCCAATGATATGGACATTACCATCTTTAAATGATTTGCAATCACCTTCATAATCACCTTATAATTGATGTTGCACAAACTGATTGGCCTGGAGTGATTAAATTTTTTGGTTTCTCTATTTGTGGAATCAAGCAAATCATAAACTTATTAATAAATGGATCAATAGAACCAGACTCAAAAACATGTCTTACCATACTGCATAGATCACTACCTACTACGCTCCAGTTTCTTTGGTAAAAATATGCATTGAGATCATTAAGATGAGAAGCCTTGTTCGGATCCATGTCAAAAAATACCTTCTGGACCTCTTCATTAGAAATTGGACTACATAACATATTCTTTTGCACTTATGACGAAATTGGAAAGGAACTTTGAATTGGGAAAGGTTGACCACTAGCCAAGTCACTTGGGAAAACATTTTGGAAGAAAAGAGTAGCTTGTTCACAAAGAATATTAGTGTTAGAACGCCATCTTGCATCAACCAAATGTAACTAATCCCCTCTATTCCTTTATGTTTTAGCATTAGCCCAAGCACGAAAAAAATAAAAAAGAGTTCCGATCACCATAAGAGAGCCAATCGAAATTAGTTCTTTGTTGCCAAAGGAGATTCTCTTGTGTTAAAACCCTTTGTAATTCCTCCTTCAAGGATACATCAAGGTACTTCAAATTAGCCGAAGAGTGAACTGCCAAAGCCTTTTATATACTTGAAATGTAAGCAAGAAAATTTCGCTTTCTTTGAAAAAATTCCCAAACTCATTTCTATTATAATGATTCACCCATTGACAAAATTCCACAATCGCCCATTAAAATCATTACTACCCTTCCAAGAATTCATAACAAAAGAATCCTAGCTGGGTTGAGTGCTCCAAGCATTTGGGTGTTTTAAGCGTTTTGCATGCAAAAGATAATCAATAATTTGACCCAAATTAATTAAGAGAGGGGAATGATCGGATCGAATATGAGCAAGATGAGCGACATTGGTATTATTGAATCATACCAATTGCTATTAACCAAAGCTCTTCTAACCTCTCATGACACAAACCTTTGGACCAAGTAAACCTTGTACCAATATACCTAAGATCATAAATATAGTAATAAGAAATCCACCATCTAAACCTCTCACAAGGGACATGGCTACAAGAATTGCTAAACTTCTCATTGCTATTGATAATGGCATTAAAATCACCATAAATTATCCATGGACCATCCATCTCTTCAACTAGGATAGACATATTACTCCATAACTCCTTTCTAATATTATAAGATCGACTACCATATACTACAATGAAAAAGAAGGAGGGAGAATCACCAATTTTTACCTTTGGATGAATGAATTGCCAATTGTTGGCTAAAATTTCCACTATAACTGTTTCCCTCCAAAGCAACCATATTCCACTTAAAAAAACCCACAGCTTCAATATGATAGGAAATTAAGAAAACTAAGCTTCTTGATGATAGAATTGGCTTTTCTTTTCTTTTTTTTTTCCCACTTACTTTCATCTCTAATAGAGCAAGCAAATCGATCTTATGAACTAGAGAAACGGATTTAGCAACATGAATAAAATCTTTGCATGTCATACCTTTGTAGTTCCAAATTAGCATACCCATCATAAATAGGAGTGTAAGAAAAACATAATTAACCATAGAATGCCTAAACATCAACCTGGGTTTCTACCTCATAAAAATCCTCTAAGTTGTACGATTGAGTATCATCGGCCCCATAAAGTAGACATATTTTCTAAAAAAATCATCATTTGCAATGATCTTCGAAGTAACACTCTTCTTAGCCTCATGCTGTTTAAATTTAAGTTTATTCTTGATATTGAAAGCTTTTGACTTATCTGGGGTCTACCTACTTGAGCTAGACCTATAAAGAATGGATGGCTTAGAAGAATCACTATGGTTGCCACTATCTAATTGGACTTTAAGAGAAGGTAGAGAGGAGGGATGTTTAAGATCAACAATAGAGTGGCATTCGCTATCAAGAATCTCAGATGATTTCTTTAACATACCAGAGGAAGAAATCAGAGTGGTTCTAGTATCAACCAAGGAAGATTGCTGGATTTGGGTTGAAATGCTATTCACCCAACCCACAGTTGGGTTATTATTCTCTTTACTACTGTGATAGCTCTTTCCAGATATGTGATTATGAGCTAGGTATTTTTTTAGGTCCTAGTGTTGGGCCTATCTCCAGCACCGTCCTCTGATTTGGAAGATTCCCCCGTCTTTATATAGGTTCTTTTATTTTGGAAAGTGCTTAATGAATCCACAACTTCCTTTTTTATAGTCACATTTTCATCATTGTTATTATTTTTACACTCGTTATTCTCCTCCATCTCCATCAATATATTGAAATGTATATTAAATGTAAATGAAAATTCTTTCCTTCCTTGTTGACCCTTGCTTGCATTACTTGTTCTAAGATTCCTCTTTCTTCCCTTTTTAGAAGCGTGAATCCAGGGCCCTAACACGTTTTTGTTACCTGTTTGATCATCTACTTTCTGATTACCAAAAAATGGGGCATTAACAGGGACAATATCCAAAACAACATTCTCCAACTAGTCTTTGTCCTTTATAAAGGAACAATTCTCACTCATATGACTGTAGCGGCCACATAGATAGCAAATAGAGGGTAGGTTCTCATACTCTACTTGTTGAATCCTCCTATCGACATAGAATTTAGATACTAGCGGTTTATGGAGATCCAGTTCCACTACCATTCTAGAAAATTTGCCCCTCGTTGATTCCATTGTGTTACGATCAACTTTGATAAATTTACCAATAGTAGAAGCGATAGCCTCAAGAACTCCCTTCTTATAGTCATGAATTGGTAGACTAGAGAAACAAATCCAGGTAGCTATTGGCGAGATATTGTTGTCCTTCGTATGAAACGATGATGACTATGGCTGAACCGTTAGGTAGTGACCAAGAATAGTCCATGGCCTTCCTAGCAATGTTGTCATATAATCTTCTATAGTAGATATTCTCACCATATAATAACCGTTATCCAAATTGACAACCTTAATATCATTGAAAGGTCTCCACAAACTCATTATTCGATCATACAATACCTTATAACCCATGCTCTTACTTAGGAGTCATGCAATATCAGTTTTTCCTACAGGTTCTGATAACAAATTTTGAACCCTGTTTGAAAACATGATAGAAGTCATTTCTGGCCCCTACTTCAATCAAAACATCTTCCTCGCCAATCTCCACATTAGAGGATTCTTCTGGATCCATTTCATCATCATGCCCTTTAGTAAGGAGCATATCTTTGAAAGATAGACTTCTTCTATCTGTGCACAATGCATTTTGATTCTTGACCTTAGTTTGTTGATTTTCATCATTAGAAAGCGGTGGCAAAGAGATTTTTTTTTTCCCAGAAAGTCAAAGAACTCCGTTTTCAAATAATGTATTTATTAAAAAAAAAATAAGGTCACTCTTTGCAAATGACAAAAAAGGAGTCATTTTTTAAAAGGACTAATGCTACGAATATTACCTAAACTTTATCTAAATATTCAATTAATTACCTAAATTTTTATTTAGTCAATTTACTATCTAGGTTTACTTTTTGTGTCTAAAAAGGTACCTCACCTAACTTCGTCTAGCTCTATTATCCTAATTGGCATGTGTATGTAGCTCTAAAAAAAATTACATGCGTCCTCCTCGTCATCCTCCTTTTCCTGCTCTTTCTTCTTCTTCTTCTTCTTTGAGCTTTCTCTCTCCTCCATTGCTTCTTTCTCTAAAATGAAACACCACCACAATTCTCTCTTAATCTATAAATCAAAGGGATCCTAAGCTCTCTCGTTCTCCTCATCCTCCTTCTTCTTAAAACTTTGTCTCTCTCTTCCTTACGCTTCCCTCTCTACCCATAAATGGGAAAATTTTAAGAAATAAAAAAAAAAGTAAAATTTAAAAACATGATGCCTAATGAAAACTGATGTAGAAAGTAGTAGTGTGGGAATGAGATGGGATTGAAATTGGGTTAAATTTGGTTTTGCTTTTAGGATCTATGAATTACTTTTCCCTAGATGAACTCATGTTTTTCGTTTTTTTTTTTCTTTTGCTTTTTGTCTGAGAATTATAACGACTATAGTTGTTTCAAAGAAGAAATTTGATCCATGAATTTTGATCACAAAAGAAATTGGTTTTCCTTTTAGAGATCCATGAACCACTTTTCCCTATTTTGCTTAATGCTTATAATTGTCTTTTTATTAAATTCTCTTTCTTTTAGCATGCATACACGCTCTCTTTAGTATTATTAGTAGCTTTATAGTCTTATATATTTTAGTAGAGATGCTGGGTGGTGTCTCACTTGTAGAGGGAGAAGCAAAGGGGAGAGAGCAGGGGAGGGGGAGAGTTTAGAGGAGGAGGAGGAGGAAGAAGAGAGAGATTGAGATTTCGTTTAGAGAGAGAGTGGTGGATGGTGTTTTTTTTTTAGATGGAGTTAGGTGAGGTATCTTTTTGAACACAAGAAGTAAATATGGGTAGTAAAATTGACTATATGAAAGTTCAGGTAGTGTTAGTAATATTAGCCCTTTTTAAAATGAACTTTTAAGGCTACTTTTTACATGGATTGGATGAAGCCCACAAATAGTCCTTTGCTAGAATTTGATTTTAAAAACATATTTCAAGCCCAATTCACTATATGGGTTAAGTCCATTAAAACATTATTTAAACCCATTATCACTATAAATACACTATTCAATATTGTAAGAATGCTAAAAATTAAGCAAAAGTCATATTTGGTATTTGAATTTTATTAATTTGTTTAATTAAGTATCTAAAGTTTTAAAAGTGTTAATTTATTAACGTGGACAAAATTTAGATAGTAAATCAATAATTTCAAACTTAAAGTAGTTAATTATACGTTTCAGCAAAGTTCAGGTGCCGATTTTGACATTCGCCCTATGAAAAATAAGCATGGACTTTAAGGCATTCCAACAATATGTACATGCATTATACTCATGATTTATCACCTTCATGCGAAGTACATCATTGATAAACCTTTGATCCACATGTATGGATCATAAATCAACTTGATAAAACTCAATTTTTCTTAAACTTCGTCTAATCTTTAGTTTGACATGTTATTGTCAACATATACATATATCAAATCATCCACACATGTCACAGAACAAGAAAGTGATCATCAACATACTCTTCAAATGGGCAAACCCGAACAATATTCTTCTTGAGTTTATTATTATCTCTTAGTTATACCACCATCCAAATCGCATTATAACATGATATGTGATTGTTATTAAGTTTAATTAACAAAATACATAGATTAGTTTAGGGTGCTGGTGCTTGACGTGTGCTAGATAAGGTTAGGGTCATTAGGTTGATTTACGTCTAAAAAAGTCCTTGAGCTCCCAAATTCCCTCCCAAGCTTGAGTTAAGAGTGCTCTTCAAATTTTCAAGAAGCCATTGTCCTTATCAAGAATTTTCAAGAAAATCGTCCATTTTGTCCTTATCAAGAATTTTCAAGAAAATCGTCCATTAGCAAGAGATGCCTGAACTGCGCCAATCTAGAATTAATGTACTAAGAGAAAAGATTAAGCTGAGCCAATCTAGAATTAATGTACTAAGAGAAAAGATTAAGCTGAGCTAAAGGTTTTTGACGTAAAATCCATGTTATGGCAAGAGATTTTTCTGATCAAGATCCGCAGGTACCGACCATGTCGACCATGTCTTTTACTTGGGGTACAAGGGAGCTTCTGTGCTCGCTCGTGGGCTTTTTTCGAGTCTAAAGAAAATATGATCATAGACGGAGAAGAAACCAAGTTCATTGGCTCTTAATATTATAATCATTTGACAATCCTCCTTTTATACACACAATCTAGACATTAAACACAGCATAAGACCCATAAAAGTCATTTATTACATACAGTACAACATAATCTTAACATAAAACACTCCAGACAAGACATTCTCCAGTATATATCATCATACTGATTTCAATTCAATATGCAAGGAAAACTTCCTCAAGGATTCTTCACTTTTATTCTGAGTTTCCGAGTTATTTGTGCCGCTCTGGGGTGGACTTGCTTGCTACTATCACATTGTTCAACTTCAATCCAATTGATTACTTTGAGTATAAGCGACTGTGGAACTTTCTTACTGTTATTATCCCCCCCATCAGCTGTAGATCCTTTTGACTTCTTCAGCCCGTTTTCAAGTGCTTTCTCCAGAAACTCCATGAACCACTTTCCTGCTTCTGCTTGAATTTGCTTAGCCAACTTAATATTGTTGCTTAAGCCACTAGGAACTACTCCTGGCTTCCTGTTTTCGTCATTCTCTCCAATTGTCTCCATTGGGACTACTTTCCCCATTGGGTTGACAGCCCTTTCCTTTCTAAAGAGGCCTTCCGGGTACTTGTGCTTGATGATCTCAGGATTTTTTCTAACTTTTGTTCACCTCTTTCTGGGAACACAGAGATAGATTTGCAAAGAGCAGATCGTCTTTTGGATAAAATTGATTCTAAATTTCGGGGTTGGTCACTTGAATTTTGGGTTGTCTCATTTAAGACTGGGACTCAGGCTCGGGTTCTTGAGATGCTTCAGTGGCAGCTTGGATGGAGACCATGTCAGTTACTGCCTGCACAATTTGTTGATGGAATTCAAGAAACAGATCAAAGCATTTCGCAGGAGCATCTGCTCGAGCACATTTGCTTAGATTGGAGAAGATCCTACAACGAAAAACAGAACATATTAGACCGCTGCATAAATTAAATAACTGACGGTTTCATATGACAAGTGCTTAAAGTAAGAATTGTACTTGAGTGATCTAACGATAGTTTCTGTAGCTTTAGCATCTCTTAGTGCCTGGAGCGCAGTTTTCTGAGCTGTTTCTCTCTGCTGCAGGGCCTCCTATAAGCATAGAAAAAAAAAAAAAAAAAAACAAAATCATCTTGTTTGGTTGCGGTTTACCTTAAAAGAAACAAGGGGGGGAAGAGAAACCTATCTTTTACCTTGCCAAGGATGTTAAGCTTTCCAGGCAAGTTCGTAATTAAACTACTGCTGCTGTCTGGGGCTGATTTAGCAGATTGAGCTTGTTGTGCTTGTGAAGACGCCTTTGGATTGGAGGCACCCTGTAAATCTCCATTCATTTCGAGGGAAGAAATTCTGCTCGAATTTCTTGTGCTTGGAGGCGGAGTGACACATTTCTTTTCCTAAACCAGTTTAAGGCACCATATTTTCAATGAAATAAGTAACTTGAACCGTGTAGGTAAATTTTCATCAATAGAATTCATCACGGTTCTCATCTAATATGGAATCAGAGCCAAATATCCATTTGCACTTGATCTGTCCTAATCGCTAAATTAAAAACAAATTTCAAAATTAAGAGGAAAAATGTACCTACAGCTGAGTTGAAGGAGGAAATTGGAATCCTAGTGTCTCTATCACAAACGCTCTTGCTTCTAGGAAACTTGGAAGCTGAAGGCGTAACACAGCTCTTCCTAAGCAAAGCCGGACTTTCCCCTTTAGTATCCACCATCTTTGCAGAAGTCCACCACCAAACGAACACCGCAATCTTGCAGTAGAACCCGTGTCTTTTGCCAATCTCCCTCTAGTCATAGGCGAGCTCATAATATTCCTCCCCCGATCTTTAACCGGTGTACATTGATCGAAGTCCAGAGGAACCGGTTTCAAAACCAACGGAGACGAAATACTATCCGTCGTGCCATTCGGCCCTCTACCCCAAGAGCTTCTCCGCGAAACCTTTGAGACTGAATTAGGTTCGTTTCTTTCTCCCTTGGCTCGGAGGCCCATGATTGGTTCAGGTGTCCCCACTAAAGGGTGCCTGCCCGGGAGAGGTTTCGCGCCTTTAATGACCGGTACCGGTGACCCTGGTTCCAATCTATCAACATAAATGAACTGACCAAGCTGCATCTTGTTGCTGAGGACGAAGTCATCTTGCTCAGATGGAAGACTTGCATATATGGAGTGGGAAGAATCGGATATTTTGATGTAAAATCCATGTTTTGGCAAGAGATTTTTCTCATCAAGATCCGCAGGTACGATGTCTGTTACTTGGACAAGGGAGCTTCTGTGTTCGCTCGTCGGCTTAACACCCGTGTTCATTCCATTCAACAGCCTTAATAGGATTCCTGGCGCTAAAGTTGCCATTTTTTCGAGTCTAAAAAAAAAAATGCCCGCGTCAAGAAATTGACAAAAGATTATAAAAGAACCAAAACCCACAGACTTTTAAAGATTGGAACTCTTAAGGATTGGCCAAGAATCAGTATTGAATTTCCATAAAGATTGGAACTTTTAAGGAGAAACCAGAGGAGGAAAAACCGAAAGGAACTGGTGTTTTTGGGGATATCAAGCACTCAATTCAAGTAAAATTGAGATGAAGAGAAATCAGAAGTATTAATGAAGAATGAGACTAAAATTTGGATTTTTAGATTTGTGAAGTGTTAATGAAGAATGAGAGTAAAATTTGGATTTTTAGATTTGTGAAGTGTTAATGAAGATAAATCAGAAGAGTGGGATAAGAAAAGTAGAAGCATTTGCAAGTAGACGTTGGCAACTGTAGAGCAGAACAAGAAAGAGCCAAGATTTTAAAATTTGAAAATTTGGAACGTTATAGCAACGGTCATTTGTTGGCTGTGAATGGGGCCGGCTGTGGGAAGAGGCAGGCAGCTATAGGGTGGTTGCCCTATGAGTTTTTCTTTTTATCTTTTATTTATTTAATTTTTTAAATTTTGTAACTTTATTATATAGTTTAATTAAATATATCCAATGACATGTTTGTTGAAATGATAGTTATGGGCTAGTTAAGAGATGAAACGTGTTTTGATATTTTATTTATATCGATTTCAAATAGATATTTATTAAAAAATAGATATAGATAAAAAATAATTATTTTTACTTATAAACAAATTAAACATATCAGTATAGATGAGATGAAAATCAGATGCATGTCAAATACATGTATGATATAGACAAAAATAAAACAATCAAAAAGTTCCTCAATGAAATTGATGAAGGACATGCTCTATTTTTAAACGAAGATTCAAAGATATTTTTAGAAAGATAAAAATAAAACTTGACAGACTAAAATGGAAAAACCACTAATTGTTACCGTTAATTACGTATACCGCCAATTTATTATATAATTAAAATTTGGATAAGATGCATATGAATTTCCTTATTTTTCACACTAGCGGGTACTACACCTATGCTATGTGTGTAAAATTAATAATACCCATGAGAAATCTTAATTTTTTTTATCATAAAATATTAATTTTCAATGGCAATTTTTTTTGTTTTAAATTTAATGTTATTAATTTTCTTATTTCATAATAAAATGCAAATTTTTAAAAGTGAAAAGAAGTTATAAAATTATGATAACTAAATTATATATAAATAATAAAAAAATTAAAAGTGTAAAGGCACTAAATTAGGTATTTTGGCTTTAATAATATAGATGTGTGCTATGACTTATTATCATTACATTAATGTGATCATCAAATTTTTAAAAGGTACATTTTACCTTATTTTATTATTTTATTCTTAAAATAGAGTAATTAAAAGAACATACTAAAAGCATTTCATATTATTTTTTAATGGACAAAAAGATTTTAAGGACAAACCAATTGTGTCTATTTGGCATGTCCTGGTCATTGTGGAAATACAGTTGTAATAATATTTTTCTATATTAATTTTTTCATTTAAATTATGATATTTTAGAAAAAAAGGTAATTCTAGTATTGAATTGCTATTCATAAGTTTGAGAAAAGAATAACTATTTAATATTTTTTTTTGTAATAGGAATTCTTTATAAAATCACTATTATAATGAAGTAAATAACGTAATAGTCATTAATAAGCAATAAAACTGTAATTGAATTACAATTACTGTAAAGTGAATGCCGATAATTGACTTTGTTTTCTGTATATTCCCAAATTTCATTGCTTTGGATTAAAAAAAAAAAAAAAAGAAGGGCCACATCATATAACCCTTTCTAACATTGTATATAGGCCAAGAATCTCAGAAAGATAACGAATGTTTCTCTTATTTACCTGTGCATGTTGTGATTAACGAATAAAGACGATATATCCATACAAGCATAGAGTAAGAATCAAATAAAGTCCGTGGATCAAGATTTACTAATAAGAGATATTCATCAAAAGAAATTGAAAGAGTCGTATGTCGGTGTATGTACTCTTTTTATGTAAGTTTTTTAGCATTGCTTTTAACTTGCACTTTATAATGAGACTACAAAAGTTTAAATGAAATATCCCTAGAAAGCTTTATAACCATGGGTTGATGTTATATATGTTACTTATATTCTATTTATGTGATTAACGAAATAATTTCTTGTTTACGGTAATAATTAAAATTAATTACTGGTTTAAGATCGTTTTGAAAATAATTATGTAATTACAATAACCAAATCGTGTTTATTAAATGCGATTTGTATGTAGCGAAAAGCAATCGCGATATAAACAAAGGGCAAAATTGTAATAAGAGATAAAAGAATCTTTTAATGCTTGAAGGAGAATACGACACAGTGTTACTGATTCACTGGCTCTTTCCATTTTTATAAAGTTAGTTGATATTGTGATTGGTGGGTGGAGAAGGGCCATCATCACTCGTCATCCTTTTACCTAAGAAACTCCACTGCATTTGTCGTGTCTTATATCACGATTTAATGACGCGATTTTCATATAAAATTGTATATTCTGTTTGATTCTCGCAATATAGGTACAACACAAAAACATTAAATGGCATTGCTTAAATGTGATTTACTTGTTAAATACTAATATCCCGATTGTTAAATGCGATTTTTGGAAGGATTTTGGTAATTATTTTTAAACCGACCTTATATTGGTAATTATTTTTTTTTGGGAGGCCTAAATATGTTTTTCACTTGGTGATTAATTATCTAATCTAATGTTTGACAGTGTGTATCTACTACCTATAAATCTTCTGAGTTCATTTATAATAATAGACAAATAAGATAGTTAAATGCAAAAATGGATAAAATTTAGGTAACTAATTGTAACATTTGATAAAATGCAGGTAATTAATTACAAAAATAAACAGATGCAACAAATATACATGTATTTTTAAATTTTAGATAATTAATTGCAAAAATCGGTAAATTCATATTTAAATAGGACAATTACCCACTAACAATTATAAACTTTTTGATTTAATTATGAATATAATTAATAGTTGGGAGAGCTAGCAAAAAGTTGAGTATGTTCACTAAAATCCTAAATGCTTTAAGATATGAGATACTTGCCTGTACTCAAGCTTGAATTAAGATATTAGGTAGAAAAATATATAAATATCTATTCTAAAAGAGATATAGAATTATAAAAATAATGATAAAATTTCAATTAAGAATATAGTAGGAAAACTAATACCTACTACATTTAGTACTTGTAAATGAGGAAGAATGAAAGCAAACAATAACTTATAGGTATTTATTAATTGAAAAAAATGAACCAAAATATGAAAAGCTCAAAAGTACACATGTGTAAAACTAAATAATAAGAAGCAAATAGAAAAATGACAATCATTAGAGTGATAGTGTAGTAAATAATAGTACAATAATGAAAAAAAGAGTAAGAAAGAATAAATGGTGAGACATGATGATGAAAAATACTAAATTTATCTTAAATGAAAATAAGGAAATTTGCAAATTATCCTCTCAAACTTTAATCTAGATGAAAATTTATCTCCTAAACTTTCACTGTGCATTTTTGGGCCTCCTATATTTTCAACATTTTCACATAAATGAGGATAATTAATATTTTCTATGTTTACTTGAAAAGTTTGAGAGATAAATCCATATGTAAATAAAATGTAGGGGTAAATCTATATGTAGGTAAAATTTCGAGAAGGTAATTTGCGATTCCCTTAATGGAAGTGTTAATTGCTTAACTATACCAATTTTTGAAGTTTCAAAGGTTTAAAAGTGTATTTTTAAAATTATAGAGGATGAACCCACACTTAGGTAAAAGTTTAGGGAGATAATTTGTAATTTTTCCTAAAAATAAAGTAATAGAGGTAGTTGATCACTAAGATTGTACAATGATATGGTGTATTACCTCAAAATAAGCTAAATTCCCCTAAAACTATATGTAAGGTAAAGATGTTTAAGTATGTTACCAAGGAGTGTTCTCTAATGAGTTATTGAAAGTCGTTGGCACCCACGACTATATTACACAATATTGTGGCCAAGAAGACAATACTTTAGTACATAGAGTTCAGGTTGCTATATTTTTGTTGTTTTAAGTGATTAAAAAAAGGATTAGCATGATATAAAGTGATACAAGTGGAGTCATTACTACACCATTATAAAATATATTGATGTGACATGTAAGGGTGAAGTTACATCAACATCCATTTGTAATATTAAAAAAAATGATTCTTCTTTTTTAACCACTTAAAACATTAATCCCTGTATGTTGATTTCATTTGATGTAATTTTCTCGATCTAAGTATCTTTTGCATACATATTGAAAAGTTCTTGACTATAAAAGTGAGTAAAGGCTATCTATCGTACGCTTGATAAAAAATTCAGTTAAAAGGATGTCTTGGAGTTTTCTAAATACTTATTTATATGTAAGTCTTATTCTAACTTGGGATAGCATAAAGAACTGTCTTCTTAGCACTAAATCTCGGTACAATTTAAGTAAGTGCTTCAAGGTTGGTGAAAATACACTAAGTCAAATCCAAGAAAGTCAGCCGAGGGTAAGGTGAGTTTATTTATAATTTTATTCATTTTTTGGTTTTAATTGTGAATTAACAAATTTATACACTAAAAAGATTAACAACAACAATAAAGTGTAAGGAATATAAAAGAAAGAAGGAAAAGAAATCGAGTTAAGGAGTTTGGCCTCTTACTTTCTATATGCCAAACCTCTAACCAAGGATTTGATGCACACTTTTATTAAGAGTAAATTACATTAGAAGATATACACGTTTAAAGGTGATTCATTTGAAGTATGAATATTTCAAGTGAATAAAAATATAAATCAACGTTTCATAAACTAAGTGAAATAAGCTATCAATATTTCCCCAAATTCATTTTACTCACTTTCTAAAAATGTTGATTCTTTTTATTATAACCATTCAAAATGTTCATGTTTTAAATAAACTTACTCAATGTTGATACTTTCTAATATAATTTATTTCTTTTATTAATCACCAATATACTAATAAATTATATCAAAATGTATCAATATCTAGGAAAACTTTATTTAAGATATCGATATTTCAAGTGGTTAACAAGAGAAATTAATGTCTTGGGATAAATTCATTTAAGGTATTAACGTTCGAGTAATTAAAAAAATGAATCATGATTTTGTAAAGTTATTCAAATAAGTATTTATAATTGATCGTTTAGGAAAATTAAAGGAAAGTTAATTGAAAACTAATTTAATTGTTGATATCTTACATGAACTTTATAAAATGTTGATATCGTATTTAACTCACTTTTTGAAATATTGATTGCTCTTTTTATCTACTTGAAATGTTGAACTTAAACAAATTTATCCTAAAATGTTGATACAATTTGGTGTAATTTGTCAACAAATAAGACTCCTAAGGAGCTACACAAGATTACACATAATAAAGTTGCAAAAGAATAAGCTTGTCTTTTTAGGACCGAAATCATCTTACATTTAAGATTCAAGGCACTTTTGTATCTTATTGCACAATTGTAGGTAATGAACAAATTGCTCACAATAATTACAAGTATTATTAGCTGCTTTAGCAAAGTAACTCTCATATGACTTATTTTTGTTGCCTCCTCTATAACCAAATTCTCTTCTTTAATCTAACACAATTTTTTTTTTGTTCGAAGAGCATCTTCAAGTTATTTTTTCCTCTTACAAAATTCAGCTATAGTTTCTTTGAATCATTTAAGCTATTCCAGCTCTTACAAGCATTCATCATTGCATTCCCTATCATCATGCTTTGCTTTAATTTAAACACATTTATTCTTTAACCTATTAACTTTTATGCTCAATTCCTCAATTTCTCTTTTATATTCTTTAACTTTTCTACTTATATTTGAAGTTTCATTTTTATCCTGAAGCTTATTATACTCTAACATCATCATACATTAAGGTAACTCAACATTGGGGGTTGTTTAAGGATAGAGAGAGGTAAATAAAGTTTATCTATAATTTTTTTTGTTGTAAATTAGCAAATTTATGCAATAATGGTAAGATGAATAACAATAATCAAGTGTAAGGAATATAAAAGAGATAAGATAGATAAATTGAGCAGTGATTTAACGTAGAGTTTCAATAGCAATCTACTCTCTATACACATGAATGTCTTCAATTGAGACTTCACACACACTTTTATTAATCACCAAATGATGTGCTAAGGAACTACAAAAGATTGCACATAACACAATGATCACAAGAGTTGTGCCTTCTTTACAAATTGCAAATAAAAGTTACTAGGCATAACTCAATCTCTCTTTATTACAAAGTGCAAATTTATAAACAAGAGCTAAACTCAACAATGGAAGCAAGAGAGATTTGTTTAATTACAAGTTATAAGCTCTTCCAAGATTAATGTTTGGAAAAAAAATTTATTCATTTCCTCTCTAAGAAATTTGGTATTTTACAAATTTTGCCTAACTTTACCCTTGCATTAATTAAAGTTAGTGGCCAGTTTCTTCTATATTCAGCTTGATAGTGCCTTATCTTGCAAGAAAATTTATTCACTAAGTTGATAAGTAGGCTTATCTCAATACTCTTATCTTGCAAATGCTAAAAAATCCATGATGATTTTGGACTCAACCAGTTTGCCGACTCTTATGCTATTGCCTACCAGCATGTCGATAGCCAACATTAGACATCATGTAAGTTCAATTAGCTCATTGAGACATTCTCTGATATACTTCTTGATCTATTGATTCGTTGACTCTTTTGCTAATAGCAAGTTGGTAGGTTTTGATTAACTAGAAAAGATAACAACACATGTAATTTTCACACTCGTTTCTTGATTGATCTTATTGTTTAAACCTAGGTGAAGAGAGAATTATCACTCTTAATGGTTTGCTAATTGCTAAGATTAAATTGATTGATTAAATAGGGTTTCAAAGTTGGACCATTAAAACAAAGATATGTAGGTAATATATAAACTTAGTACTTTATGCATGTGTTTAATGAGGGTTTTAAATTTTACATAGATGTCATTTAACTTTTGTGGTCTCATTATAAAGCACTAAAATAAGGCTATCAAAATTACATGAAAATAGTAAATACCCTTGCATATGAATCTTCAATTTTTTTGGTAAAATTTTTACGGTTATTAAATCTCAATCTCTTAAGTTTAGTGAATACTCACTCTGATAGTTACATGATTATATTGTCTTTTATTCATCCATTGTTAAAAATATTTCCTTTTTGACTTTTCCCCTTTGCTTATCTAATAAAAGAAAATTAGAAAATGCCTCTCTAACTTTGCTTCTATATCGTGGATACAATATTTTATATATGCTTATTTATCAATTTCAGTTTCAAATGTGTAGAACTTATCACACCCCCACAGGGTACCTTAGAAGTATGATGCACTATGTATCTGAGTAAAGCCATAGAAACAGTATTAAACTATATGAGACTTCTAGAGAGATATATAAACATCATACTTGTAGAATACTCCATGGTATGGATAGTTATATAGGATCAAAGGTTGTTTAAAATAAGAAAAACTGGATACATATAAGATATAAACAAGAATTAAGTCCTAATTATTACATCATAATTTTTCTCAACTACAATTCTCAAATATTCCTTACAAATAACTTCAAATCTTTCTCCATCCCATAATTGTTCTTCATATTCTTTTGATTCCTGAAATCAAACAATCAATAGGAGTGTGAGCTCAACTAGCTTAGTGAGTAACTAGATATTAAAACATTTCAAGCAACACAAACAAGTTTAATTATCAAACATATATAATGCTACACTCAACCATATGAAATGCATAGTTTGGATGACCAAAATCTAAACTAATAGAGATTACGCCATCTCTTGAGGGTAAAAGGAAATAGCTCAAGTAATTCACGCTTAGGAGAAACAAAGAACTAAGGAAGGGAGCATTTTCTCAACTCATTGTTATTTGAAAATATATATACATTTAACATAACCTCAAACTTCCCCTTAAACATAATTAAGGAGGGGGGATTTCCTTTTGAAACTTATTATATCTCAATATCATCTCTACTTCACCTTTAGAATAGAGAAACTCCACTAAGCATTAACATTTCCTATCGATACCCTAGGCGACGTCCTTCGTGGTCCGTTTAGTTCCTATGAAATCGAAAGAACAATAGTAACCTCTCTTGTAGAACCAATGTCATCTTCTATTTATTGAAAAAACTCAAGGTTACTATAGAACTGAAATGTTAATATGTAGCGTGATTACCATGCTAATGCAATGTATGCTATGGTGAAATGCATGTTTTGTTTATTTCATGATCGAATAGGGTTTATATCAGATTACTTGGTGATCAATCAATTTCTGAACAATCCACAGTATGCAGTCCTCAATTAATACAATTCAAGCAATTTTAACCTTTTGTTATTAAAGTTTTTCAATCACTCAATCACTATACAACATGCATTGTACCCATCCCCATGCACGATCAATTATTATTATAATTTAGTCTTGTGCTACTATTTTACAACCACAATCAATGCAATAAGATCAGAGTCACGCACTTGATATCCGAATAAGTCGTAGAAATCTTCTAGTAAATCCAATTATTGATTCATATTTATTTTTCTTATGAAATGAAATAATAGTCACTTGTAATTCATGTTTTCTATTAATCTACACTTAACTTCTTTATTAACTTAGTATTCACTAAGTCTATTGACTTAAATTGCATTTAAATCTATTTTATTCGCTTAATCTTATTTACAAGTTATTTGTCTAGATTTTACACAATACATGCATTAACACTTAAGCTATATGCTAACATACATGTATCTACCAAAACATACTCAACAATATAACACATCATACTCACATGTTTAGTGCTTCTTATAAACATATGCATCACCATTAAAATAAATTCAATAACATAAAGCATCACATTCATATTCATCAAACTCATTTTTAAAACAACTCATTTCCTTTAATATCTAAGAATTAATATACTATGATTGCATCTAAGTCATTTACAAGTTAAATTCATATTAGCTTTTTTCTTTTGCCGATAAATTCATATTAGCTTAACTTAGCCAAAGTGGATAAAGTTAGTTATTTTAGTTCATTTTAGTTTACTAAAGTTCATTAAGTCATTGTGAACATAGGTTTATTAGTTAAGCCTATACTAACTTTAACTTAACCAAATTGATTCAGGTTAATCATTTACTTCATTTACTAAGCACTATTCAATTATCTCATTAAATCATTCCCATATGCCTTATAGAATCTTATTTGATTTTAGTTCATTTAGTTTCATGAACTCAAATTGAATTTAATTTTATTAACTAAGTTGTTATCATTCATCCCATTAAGACAAAATTACATATTTTACAAGATTCTAACTTAAGTTAGATCATTAAATTAAGTTGAAATTATTATTATTATTTTTTTTTACAAAAGTTCATTTTATACTTGAAAATCATGTTAAATCAATTTAATTCTAAATCCATTAATTCTTGTAATTAATCTCTAATCATAAATAATAATAAATCACATCTATTATACATTATTCCTATAATTCATTCATTTATTTACTTATTTATTTATATCTATTAATATTAAAGGAAAACTGCATAACTCGTGTAAAAAAATATTAGTCAATCTTTGATAGTTACTCTTTCATTCTGTCCACTCTTTCTCTTTCTCTCTCTTCTCTCTCTTTCATTATCCCCACTCTTTCTCTTTCTCTTTCTTCTCCCTCTCTCTCTTTGGATTAAAAATTTTCCCATTTTTCTACATTTTTTTTATAATTATTCTCATCTTTTCTTTATTATTTCTTTTTTTTTTTTTGCACATGTAATGCGGATGCATTGTATGCTAGTATATATTATTTGATTTGATTTTTTAAAATAGGGCAGAATTAGAGTCTGCACGGCCGTGCTAAAAGTTGTGCTGGCCTGCATGGGCATTAGCATGACTCGTGCTGATTGGAAAATTTTTAGGCTGAGGCTAACACTGGCTAAATCATGCCCGTGACCTCCCCTCCCCTGTTTTTGACATCTTTTATGTGAATTTTTACATACCTTCATCAACTTATGTACATCCTACTTTAACTACAACATTATACAAGTAACATACAATACATAAATACAACTTT
The DNA here is from genome assembly GCA_024138025.1 of Combretum micranthum. Lineage (NCBI taxonomy): Eukaryota > Viridiplantae > Streptophyta > Magnoliopsida > Myrtales > Combretaceae > Combretum > Combretum micranthum. The sequence goes on along the minus strand of JAMXBD010000060.1, from coordinate 561,486 downwards.
CAACATCGCTAATCCCTTTTAACTTCATCAAAACATGCTAAACTACATTATCAAATCCCAACTTCACATATACATAAACCACTTAGGTTTCCGACTTTCATGCTCAAAACTTCCTTCATCACAAATTTTATCACAAATCCAACTTGTTTGTAGCTCTAATTTATCATGTACATGAATAAACAATCATCAAACAAAGAAAAAAAAGAACCTACTTGTTTTAGGACAAACTCAAGCATAAAAACTTCATCACTACCACTTCTTTTAGTTAATAAAACTCCTCCATGCTTGATCTACATCTTCTATCTTGTTTCTACCTTTAATTTCTCTTTTAATCTTCTCTTAAACTTGAGACTTTTGGAGAGAAATTTGAGAAAAGAAAGAAAATGAAGAGAGAAAGGAGAAGAAAAATAGGGCACCAGTGGAAACAAAGGAAAGAGAAAAAGAAAGAAAGAAAAAGAAGGCAGCCTCCAAAGTTAATGGAAAGGAAAAAAATAAATATATATCTATTATTGTTAAGCCAGTAATTAATCATTCGACTCCACTTCCATATTATAAGCTCTAAAGCAGTTTCTTTTCAGTTTATATGTTTACATCATTTTATGTCTGCGTCATTTTCCCCTCTAGCTATATTTTTAGGAGTCAGTTGTTTTCATTTAACTGCTCTCACATGACCAAAACTGGTCCACATTCGTCTCCACAATTTTAAGTTATTATCGTGGAACCCATCTTTTCCTTTTATAAAGTAAATCACATGTACATTTCTCTATTTGCTCTTGAACCAACAACACTTTTTTTATTTCGTAAGAGACACAAAAATGTAAATCTACATCTTAGCCTAGTGCTTTTGGTAAATTTCACATGTTAATAGTTTAATCCACTTAGAAACAGTTTTACATTTTCTCCACAGTTTTGAAAAAATTTTTCAAGGTAGTTTTCTTTTTTTCTTTTTAAATTTAACACTTTACGAGTAAATTTTATAGTTTTATCCTATTTTTGTGTTACATACATTATATACTATTTCCTCCCTCTTATCCTGATGGCATTTCAAATAAATGATTTGCCATAATAGTAGATGAAAAGCCATTTAGAGCTCAAAGGTAAATGTAATTGTTTAGAAAAAGATTAGATTTTTATATTGATTTTGTTATTGGTACTTTGTGGTGTGCTACCGATAGTAGAAAATATTTTTAATTTGTATTCTAAGTAATGTGTAATGGAGGAAATTATAACATGTTTTTTTATTTGATATGCTTTTCGGATGATGAATAATGAAGAAACTGCTGCTACTTTTTCAAATGTTGTTCACAACTGGGACTCTATGGTGCAGGCTGGGTGTGATAAAGTAAAACCAGAGTTTCAAAATAAAAGTCACTTTTTCAAATGTTGTTTACAAGTGGGACTCTATTGGTTCAAATTTTTTAAGATATGAACTACAAGTTCCTAATAAATTAGGATATTTGTTACCGTTTCTCTTTATTTTTTCTATGATATTTTTTTTGTTTAAATTTGAAGAAAATTTAAATATTCAATTTAAAGATTTAATTATAACATGTGTTCTCTGTACACTACACTTGGAAATGGATATATAATTGCTAGACAATATATTATTTTCCGCTATGCAAATAATTAATCTTTTTTTTTTTTTTAGTTGAATTCCTACTTATCAATTTTAATTTTACTTTTACGATATTTTATACCTATTTTGCAATTCTTATAGAAAAGAAAAAAATGAAAACAACTTCAAACAGCTTTGATAATCCTACCGTGCAAGACCTCTCGAAAATGCTTTTCGACAATTTGATGCTTTCATTCTTTTTTTAAATTTCCGATTTATGTATTATAAGATATGAAATTATGGTATTCCTTATGGTGCAGAACAATAAATAATCCAATTGGAGTAGGGATTTGATTAACTTGGTTTTTATTTTAAAATTGACAAATTATGTAAGCTTTGTAAGCTAAAGAGCACCACACCTTAATATGATAATCTTGAAAATAAAAATTCTTCGAAAATAAAAAACCTATGTAATGCAACCATGAATTTTTTTTTATTCATCATTTTTATTTCCAATTTCTCTACATAAATTTTTCTGCTATTTTAATAATGACAATATCGTTTTTCTATCCAATTTCTCTATGTTGATTTTCTTCCTCCGATATTTGATGTTTAGTTGTACAACGATTTATACATTTTCACATTTTCACTTCAAAATTGAATGATTAATATATTTTTACTTTTCACTTCAACATTGAATGATTTATATATTTTCACTTTCCACTACAAAATCCTTCATTTTTTTTTTCTTATCCATTTTTGCAGTTGTACAATGGAACCAATTCAAGGATCAGGTGAATTTTCATCTGCGAATGAAATGAATTCAAGAAGATCTTATTGGAGAAGTCGTTATCGCACTAGAAGACAAGCTATGTCTATTCAACAGCGAAAGGCTCACCTTGCTAGAAGTTGGACGAACTATCAAGCAAATATAGAATCTACTTTCAATATCGTATTTTCTTAACAAATAGGCAACGTGTTATAAACTTCGTAATAAATATTTACATTGTATTAAAAGTGTTATTTTATTAATCCTAACATTTTCTTTTCATGTATTTTTATACATTTTATTCAATGTTGTTAGTTTTTTCCTTGGTCTACGGTTTTGCGTGTAATTAATTTCAACTATATTGTTTACCGCAACGCGGGTGCATCGTCTGCTAGTATATATATGATAAGAATTAAAGGATATTTATGGGTAGATGATTTGTGCTTAAATTTTTCAGATAATTTTCTTAAGTATAAAAAATAATTAGAACTTGATTTTAAAATTGATAGCATAAAAATAATTAGCTAGCATTGAAAGTCTAGTTTTGGAATTTAACTTTGTAAAAACTTTATGTTTAGTTTGAGTTTGGAATTAAAACTGATATTTTTAAATAAGCAAATGAATTAAAAAATTTTGGGGATTTAGGAAATGGGATTTAGACTAAAGCTTAAAGTTTGAAACTTTGCAAAACACTCAAATCATATGCTTAGATTTTTAGAGAAATAAATTGGTGTAAAAGAAGTCTAAATAAATAGTTGAAAAAGATTGAATGATTTGATTCGTTGAAAACCATTGCTGTAACAAATATATGATTTTGAAAGAACATTTAAAGTCTTAATTTTCAATTTAAATCTATTTATTAACTTATATCAATTTATCTAATCATATAATATAATTTACTTTAATTAATGTGTGGTTATCAAAATCAAATTAGTTATTTAGTTTGGATTTGGAATTTTAGAACATAAAACTAATACTTTTAAATAAGAAATCGATTTCTAAAATTTATAGACATAAAAAGGTATTAGTTTGTAAATAACTAAATAGAGTCTTTTTGTAAATTTTTTGGTGATTGAACTTTATAATTTGTGTTTAATATAAAACTGAAAGAAAAGGAGTTCAAGTTGAAAATTTATTAAGATGATGAGAAACCTGATTTGTTAAAAAAGATAATTAAAGAATATAGACAAATGGAGAGGAATAAGATTTGAAATTGAATAATTTTATTCGTACAATAGGTAATGGAACAATTAAATAAATGGAAAAGAATATTTGTAATCTCATTTCAAGAAGTTCCTTTATTAATTTGTTTATTTATCTACCTAATTATACTCTGTTGTTTAATTTACTTAGTTTAATTAAGTTATCTAAGTTCAAATTCTAAATTAAATTCAAATTCAATTAAATAACGATAAATTATTCAATTATTACACTAATCGATCAAAACAAATTAATTCTAGCTAAGCCAAAACTTATATCGGCTTTCTATTAATTTTTTTGGGGAAAACTTTGTAATTACACAGACTATTGAATTTATTAAAACTATACAATATATATTTATCAAAGAAAATTGTTGGACTCAAGGAGCTTTCATGTATTGCATATTATATAAATGTTTGTAATTCAATTTAATTATAAGATCAGTTTCATCACCAAATAATTTTTAGTCAAAATTTAAATTAATTCATTACACCAAAGTTTATTTTTTATACAAAAAAATTTAATTTTTGATTACATTATGTTAATTATTTAAAAGTTTATATCTGATATCCAATAGGTCTTGCGTTTTTGTAATACTATATGATGTTTGCTATACATATAATTGAAAAAGACGTGGTTTATCCCCGAATAAAATTTCATAAATATTTTATTTATTAGAAAAAATGAATTTTATAATTGAAAACCGTTTAGGCCTTGCAGATAATTGAAAAAAAGGGCCACAACTAGCTCATCATTCAAAAACAAAAAACGTGATGGTTCAATGGACGAGCCCGTCAAGCTATCCGGACATGGAAGGCACCGGCCCGTTATCCTCCCACCGCTAGGAACGGGAAGTACTCGTTGCTCTGTGAGCCCAGTCTCACGCCGTCTCTTCCACTCTAGGAGCTAAGTGGTCAAGACCTTCGTCCAAACCCCATAGCTCAACTCCTACCTTGGAATGGGCGAGTCAGTAGATGTCTACCATGTCCAGCCCAACGGTCTGTGTCCCTGTCTCATCACATTGACGCCCCCACATGGGTTAAAGGCTTGCGCTACCAAGCCCGGCTGGTCATCGACTCTCTAATTAAACAATATATGCAAATCTGCTGACTTGTGTTTTCACAATGTGGGGCTCTTATAGCTCTCATCAGTGATGAACGGATGAACATGAACCTGCATTAGAAGATACCAAAGATGGATTGGTTTTGCCCTGTTCAGGAACAATGTCTTTTGTCGGACGAATTTATAAATTGCTGTAGTTGCATATAATCATTAGAATTTGGAAAGAAGATCATTATAATCGGTTAAAGATCTCATATGGCTGCAGCCTGAAAGTGCAACGAAACAAGAAAAAGGAGTAATGTCTTTCCGCCATTTTGAATTCAAAAGCTTGTGAATTAACCTAATTCCCACATAAATTTAAGCTAGCCAGGATTCGAATTGCGCCGCGGAGGTGGTGCTTTTGATTCTTAATAGCAACAACCTTGTTATGTAGCTTGGTTTTTTTCGATGTCTTTTCATGGTGTCTCTTGGCTTCTGACTCCAGCTTTTCATGATATTATATCAAAACGTACTTAAAGTAAAGCTTATTATAAATATGCTTTCTAATTTTTTCTATTAAAAAAATTTAATTCAATTTATGGTGATTTCTTCGCATTGTTAATATAATTTTTGTTTAGATTAAGTTTTATTTGCTGATTTATTTTAGGTTCTTTTCATATAATTCTTTATGTTTTTCTTCTAATTATTTATTTATTTTCTTTAAATTTTTTGCTTATGTTGTCCTACAGGACTTTCATTGGTATTTTAACACATTTTTCACGCTCACTGATGTTAGCTTAAAGAATACCCAATTGATTATTAAAATATTGACATCATGTGACAATGAATATGATATAATATGTCTAAAATAACATCCTTCGCTATACCCTAACAAGAGTATAACTACACATAAATTTTTATACTTAAGATATTCATAAATTAATAGATTATTAACTGCATATCTCTTATTAATTTAAGCTTATTCACGTATTAATTATCGTGAGCAAAATTTTTTTTCCCAAAATTTTCCTTTCGCTCTAATATTTTCTTAAGAGAATATCAGCAACTTCTCATTAGCATTAAAAATAATACATACTATTCTAATATTATTTAGCATACTTCATTTCTTTTGAATTGGCTGTTAATGAAAATAGCATTTAAAATAATAATAATAATAATAACAAACCGGGCCTCTACCTTGGTAATATGCTGCCACTCAATCTTGGATATAATCTCATCACAAATGGTATGTGACAATAATTAAATTAATACATAAACTAACATTAATTGGTCCAAGTAATAGGGATTAAAATGCCAAATAACGGTGTGTTTGGTTTGTTTAATTTTAGTCATTTTTACATCTTATTTTTATTATTTTTAAATAAAATATTTATCAAGAAACAGAAATAGAAAAAATCAAATATTTTTACTCATGAACAGATTAAACAGAATGGATATAGATAATATGCATATGCTTATACCACTTTGTAGCTTTTTAACACCGACTCTGTGTTGATTGATTCAGATTGCTACATTCTTCACTTGATAGTCTACTCAAGTTACTAGCCAAGGATACCATGTGTGTGTCAAATAAAGGGATTATATCTATATTATTAAAGCAAAATCACCTCCTTTGGTATTTTTAGTGTAAATATTTTTAATATAATATTTTTAGTATATGAGCGTAAAATATTTTTCGTATCCCTGAAATTATGAAAATTAAACAGGATTTTGAATACAATTAAATAGGGATTAAATAGATATAATCTTTTTCTTTTTTAGCATATGGACGTAAAATATTTTTGGTATCCTTGAAATCATAAAATTAAATAGGGTTTGAATATAATTAAATAAGAGTTGAATAGACATAGTCTTTTTCGCGTAAAGTGTTTTTGGTATCACTAAAATCATGAAATTAAATAAGTGTTTAAATAGATATAGTCTTTTTCTTTTTTTAGCCTAACATCTATCTTTATATACCGATCTAAAGCTCTGATACCATATTTATGTATGACAATTACTCAACATGGAGAAGTTAAATACAATTATAATTATGATTTGTAATTAATTTTCTAATTTTTAAGACTAATTAAGGTTGTCCCATTCCAACCTGTCAAAACAATATATTTATTTAATTTATATATGTTGGGTTGTTGTATTGGGACACGCATCGTGGATATATTGTCTGCTTATATATATATAAAGAGAGAGAGAGAGAGAGGGGTTCTTGCCTATGTCTTCCACACAATAGCAGTCTATTGCTTGATGAATTGGAGCCATGTGATAAAAATCATAAAAGATTGCATGATCTCTTCTATTTAGGCACGTTTCTTCGCTGGCTTACACATATAAGTGCATAGAAATGTCCATCTCGAAAGCCTTATTCCTCTTTCATTGTCCTACATTATCAAAATTTCAACAATCAACCTCCTCCTATATTGACATATAATTGAAAAAGCTCATTGCTGATGTGATATGCTTTACAAGACAGGAGAAGATTGAATTGGTTAGGTGACTTTTATAGGTCCTGATTCTTAAGTATGAGATAGTAATTGCCTGTATATAAATATGATTGTAAATTATTCCAATTATACAATTATTATAGTGATCTCCCTTTGGATGGAAGGGGGAAGAAGGTCCCTGCTATACTCACTGTAGGTCCATGTTAACCCATTAAAATTTCTGTCGGCATATGTAACATTCAATAACTCATCGAAATCAAATGCCGTGGGCCCCAAACTTGTGCCCTAAATTCAAAATGGTGCAACCATATTCCTTTGTTCAGAAATGTAGTGATAAAATATAAGTGACTAAGAGTTGAAAAACTTGGCATCAACATGAAAACTACGTATCACCCACTTGATTTGAATTTTTTAGCAAAAATGTAAGAGTATATTCCCCTGAAATAATTATATGTATATATATACATGTATATATGCTTAGGCATATTAGGTATGTAGTTTTTATCTTTTTTTTTTTTTTTAAAAAGGGATGAGTCGGAACTATCCCGCTACGTACATGGGACAGTTATAGGTCCATAAATTAAAGACCTGACTTGCCCATTATAGACCCATAAATTTGAGACCTGACCAGCCCCGGTGATGTCTAATTCCAAGAAACAAATGCGTACCAGTTCATGCATACGTAGTTTATGTAATTTCTGTCTCATTTACGAAAAGAAAACAACATATTGGGTAAAAATATTTCATTTATCAGAATGAGTACCGGACACCAGTAATAGTAGTGAAATATCGTGGAATGCTACATTTTGCTCGAAAATTGTCGAAAGAAATGAACATATGTCTGGGAGGAAAATTCGGTATTTCAAAGCAAATTGGCAAGCATGGGCAAGGCATAAACAATGTGGGGTGATTCTACATACATCTCTAAATTGAAAGTGACCACATGCGGATAGACCTTACACTTTCCAAAGCATTGGCTTCACTTTTCAATCATTTTCTAAAATGCACAAATGATTGTGACAAACACTAAAACTATTGTTACAATGATTGTGAATAATGACAAATTTTACAAGACGTATTCACTTCGCCTTATGGAATTAGAGAGAAATTGAATTCTAATTTATTAATAGGAATATAATAAAGATGTAATGACTGTTACATGTCTTTGAAAATGTTCACTTGTTCTAAAAATAAAACTAGTAATTATTGGAGTAAAGGTAAAATATCTTTAATTTTTCTTATTTTTATTATAGATAGATGATAATTGTATTGGTGATATTTTTAAAATAGATGTATTTATGATATAAATTGAAAGTAAATCATTGAATGACAATTATTGTTTGAAAAGAAATAAATTGCTATTCATTATTTTTGTGTAATAGCAACTTTAAGTAAAACAAGACAAGGAGAGAATGAATAGTTATTTCTTCAAACATTTAGTTTGGCATGATGAAAGGCATTAGGAAGGAAAGTTTGTGGAAGGAAAGAAAATGGAGAAGAGGAATTATTGAAGAATATTGAATCCATCCATATATGTTTGGGTAATGAAGGGATAAAAAATAGATGGAATATTCGTTATTATAAAAGAAAAAAAAGATATAATGGTAATTTATTTGTATGCCCTCAAAATATAATAAGTAATTTAAAAAGTAAAGATATAATAATAATTTAAATTTTTTTCCTCCTTTTCCTCCCAATTCTCTCCGTCTTGGAGGTGATTAAAAATATGATAGTACTTCAAAAAAATATTACACTCATTTTCCTTTCTCTTGTCTTTTACTTTCAAAACAAATAAGAGAATAAATTTAATCTTCTTTATTTCCTTCCCCTCTAATTCATTTCCTCCCAATTTCCTTCCAATTCTCTTGTACTAAACACAATATAAATGAATGGACTTTTAGGGTTTTAATAATGGTACGAGATGAATATGATGTTTCTAAGAATTATCAAAGGTTGCCCGTCAATAAATGGAGAATTAATTATTAATTTTTATTTTGAGAATATTTTCCTACGACAGCTGCTTGTGGCATTAAATTCTTCCCATCCTCCATATTAAATGAATGCACCCTGGTTGGTATAGGATTCTGAGTCTACTGCCCCGAGTATGCAGTAAAGATTTATTTATTTGATGTAAAGCAAGTGCAACCTTTTCCCTACCTAGTTATATGCTATTGATAGCTCACATGAGGATCAATTCAAAAATTTAAGGCAAAGGTATGGGCTGCTTGGTTTCGTCCTTCATTCTGTCATGTTGCTACTCTCTGGTCAACTCCTCTATCAGCTTCTCGTTTAATGAAAATATGAGATTTACTTGATAAATTTGATGTTCTTGAGCTCGCAGAGTCAAATCCAACCACAAATTTGACCATCATGAAGTAGGCGTCCAATTCTATTATGTTAGCGTTGGACCGCACATTCCAAAGTTCTTAGGGACAGATTTAAATTCTTGAGATTTGGATCCTACCACTGAATTCTTAAAAGTTAAAGACCTACATAACCTGCCAGATGAACCATATTTATTTACTTAGAAAACTATTTTGGCAAGTCAAAATAGGCTATTATAGTATATAACTAGGTAGGGAAAAGGTTTAATTGACTATAACAATTGAATAGCCATTATATACTTGATCCTATGATAAGTCAACGATGGAATTATTTTTTTTAATATTTTCATTTAAATAAAAAATTGATAATTAAAAATTCTATTATAATTTTATTTTATTTATTTAGTAATAATGATTCTACTACAGCTTAATTTTTTCAACGAAGTGAACATATAATTAAAATATGATAGAAGAGACCTAATATAGTATGTTATGAGTTATGGTAGCAAGTAAAGAACTCATACACCTAATGTGGAGGTGACGTAGTACAAAAAGCGTAAGATAACCAAAATCAATAACAAAGATTGATTTTGGACACAAGGATTGCAAAAGTTGTAACTTTCTTGAGAAAACTTCTCAAATAAGATTTCATTATGTGATAAAATGTTCCCTTTTTACAAAAGTCTTAAGGACTATTTATACTGTTACATGGGAAACCAAAAAGGCAAATAATAAATATAGTCAAACCAATCAACAAAGACTATTGACTATTCAAAAGACAAATACTAAAAAGGTAAAATAATAAATGCAAATCCAAAATAAATAAATAAGTTTGATTGTAATAACACTAGGACATTTCTTCTAAGGCTGGCTTGCATCATTCTCTCCCACCTGCAAAGAACTCGACCCCGAGTTCTCATTTGGATATAAAGGTACATCATCAAGGTAGAAAAGAAATAAATCAGCAACATTGAAGGTCTTTGAGATACCCATGTTGTCAGGAAGTCCAACAACATATGCATTGTCATTGATCTTCCTCACTATTTGATATGGACCATACTTTCTAGGCTGTATCTTACTATATTTTTCGACTAGAAAATGCTCCTTTCATAGAAACACCATTACTTGATCACCTACTTTAAACATTTCTGTCTTCTATCCTTATCTGCACTTGTTTTATACTTAGCATTGGCCTTTTCAGTCTTCTTTTTGACTTCGACTGTAGTTGTTTGCCAATTTTCTGCCATATGCTTAGCTAGTGTACTGAACTCAAATGATCTTGGTAGCTTCACCAAATCTATGGCATGTTGTGGAATCTTGGTGTAGACAATTGAAAATGGAGATCTCCCAATAGTCCTATGGACTGAACTGTTGTAGGCGAATTCTACTTAAGCAAGAGATAAGTCCCTATCCTTGGTTTTTCTCCATAAATGCTTCTGATCATATTTCCAAGGTTCTTGTTGGTAACCTTGGTTTGTCCGTTCGTCTGTAGATGAGCTGTACTGCTGTAGTTTAACGATGAGTCGAACATAAACCATAGTGTCTTCCAGAAATAACTTAAAAATTTAGTGTCCCTATCCGAAGTGATAGACTTTGGAACCCCATGTAGTCGTACTACTTCTTTAAAAAATAACCTGGCAATTGCTTGGGCATCAACAGTCTTCCTACATGGAATGAAGTGGGCCATCTTTGAAAACCTATCTATAACAAAGAAAGCAGAGTCAACACCTCATTCGGTATGAGGCAAACCCAAGATGAAATCCATGGACAGGTCCTCCCAGATATTCTGAAGTATTGGTAATGGCATATATAGCCTAGTGTTTTGAGACTGTCCCTTGGATGTGTGTCACATATAGCATCTTTGTACAATCTTCCCCACATCTCTTTTCAACTGAGGCTAATAATACCTATTCGCCACTGCAACAATGGTTTTATCTCTTCCCAGATGCTCCGCCAATCCTCCTCCATGTAAATCCCTAGTCAATTTTTCTCTCAATGATTATTCAGAGATACACAACTGATTACCTTTTATCAGGTAACCCTCCTGTATGTAATAATCACCACAAGGCTTTCTAATACCACACTTCTTCCAGATCTCCTTAAAATCAGGATCCCCTACATAAAGTTCCTTCATATGTTCAAACCCCAAAATTTCAGCACTCATAACTGCTAACACATCTACTTTCCTGCTTAAAGCATCAACCACTTTGTTTTGAGCTCCAGAATTGTACATTAGTTTAAATGGAAACCTTTGCTTGTGTGCATATCTTTTCTGATCCAAGTTTGATTGCTTGAATGTTTCAAGGCACCACAGTCTGAGTACAACACAAATTCCTTTCCCACTAGATAGTGTTCCCACACTCTCAAGGTTCTCACCACTAAGTAGAATTCTTTATCATATGTAGACCAGCTCCTTCTAGCCTCACATAATTTTTCACTATGAAAAGCAACTGGTTTCTTTTCTTGAGATAACACAGCCCTAACTCTTAGACCACTGGCATAACATTCAACCTCAAAGAGCTTCTCAAAGTCGGGAAGCACTAATACAAGAGCACTATAAAGGTTCTCTTTCAATACAACAAAATTAGTCTTCGCTTCCTCAACCTACTAAAATCTTCCTTTCTTTAGGCATTTAGTCAAAGGAGCAGTAATAGTGCTGAAATGTCTAATGAACCTCCTATAGAAACTTGCCAACCTCAAAAAACTCCTTAACTCAATCACAGTTCTAGGCATAGGCCACTCTCTTATAGCTTTCACCTTTTCATCATCCACCATTATATCATCACTACTAATAATAAAACCCAGAAACAATAGTTTTTTCACCATAAACATATACCTTTTCATGTTTGCATACAATTTATTTTTCAGCAACACAGTCGAAACACTTCTAAGATGCTCTAAGTGTTCTTCCTCAGATTTACTATAAATCAGGATATCGTCGAAATAAACTACCAAAAATTGCCAAGTAAAAGGTTTTAATACCTGATTCATAAATCGCATAAATGTACTAGGAGCGTTGCTGAGGCCAAAGGGCATAAGCATCCATTCATAGAGGCCTTACTTTGTCTAGAAGGCTGTCTTCCATTCATCCCTAAGCCTAATTCGAATCTGGTGGTATCCACTCCTCAAATCCACTTTAGAAAAGACAACTGCTCCACTTAATCTATCTAGCATGTCCTCCAGATGAGGAATTGAGAATTTGTACCCAATAATGATTTTGTTGATAGCTCTACTATCAATACACATTCGCCAACTGCCGTCCTTCTTAGGTTTGAGTAGTGCAGGCATAGCACATGGACTCAAACTGTCCCGTATAAATCCCTTCTGTATTAGCTCTTGTATTTTTTCCTGCAGAATCTTTGTTTCTTTAGGACTCATCCTATAATGTGGTAAATTTGGCAAGCTGGCTCTAGGCACCAAATCAATTTGGTGCTGAATATCCCTAAGAGGTGGCAATCCTTCTGGCAAATCTTCTGGCAGTACTTCCTTAAACTCCCTCAACACTTCCTTCACACACTCTGGCACCTCGCCACTATCCTCTACTTTCAAGAAATCCTTTATGATCAAGGCATGTACCACCTTAGACTTTTTTATAGTCTCTTCCATCTTCTTTCCAGATTATGTAATAGTTAGGAAGGAACGCTTCTCAACTTTAGCTACTTTGGAACGATTTGCTACTTTAAGAGGTAGTAAAGTGTATTTTACCCCACCTTTTTCCAATCTATACAAATTTTCTTTCCTCACATGCTGTGCATTTACATCAAATTGCCAGGGGTGCCCAAATAATACATGGCATGCATCCATGTCTACAATATCGCAGTAGACATTATCCTGGTATTCACCAATAGAGAATGGCACTCGGCACCTCTCTGTCACATCAATCCTCTTAGTAGATTTAATCCACCCTATAACATAGGGATCATGATGTTTTTCAATTGGAAGCTACAACTGATTAACAATTGTTCTACTAATTATGTTTTCACAACTTCTACTGTCAACAATTAATTTGAATACCCTTCCACCTATAGTACAACTAGTGCGAAATAGCTGATGCCGCTGAGTGTCATCTTCTTTCTTAGGTGCAAAAAACATCTTCTTGGTAACATTGGCTGGTTCAACACCTTCATCCTCATCTGCATAATCCTCATCATCTCCATCTGGTTCACAAATTTCTTCTTCTTCATCTCGTTCTACCATATTGACACTTGTTTTGTTCGAGCATTCATTAGACCTGTGTTTGGGTTGGTTACAGTGAAAACATTTTCTTAGGATTGGTTTTGCATATGGGTTGTTATGTTTAGGTGCATCTTTAGCCTCAATAGGTCGTTTACCAGTAGCTTTGTCATCCCTCTTTTCATTGCTCACATTCTACTTCTCTTTATGACCTTTGTTTTTCTCAGTCATGGTTTTGCTACTGCTTGTGCCTTCAACTCCATATCTCCTATTTCACCCTTCAAAGCAGCTACTCTTGTCTTGTAACATCATCTCAACCCTAAGAGGCATATTCTTTGCTTCGTTCAAGCTCCTCATCACATTTACCCCAATCTTATCCTTGATTTGTAACTTCAACCCATCAATAAATCTAGCCACCTATTGATCCTCACTTTCTCTCAAATCATTCCTCTCAGCTAATCTCATAAATTCAACAATATAGTGGTGAACGGAACACTAACCTTGGCAACATCTTTGATATGGCTGAAAAAGGACTTGTTCATAGTCATAAGGCAGAAAATCTTGTTGCAACAGTTGCTTCATCCGGTACCATGTTCTCATAGGTTGTCTTCCCTCTCTTTGCCTCCTATTCTGCAACCTCTCCCACCAAGCAGAGGCTCCTCCCTTCAACCTGCAGGCAACTAAATACACTCTACACTCTTCTGGTATTTCCATATAGTAAAAAAATCGATTTCCGCCAACCAATCTAAAAACTCTTCGATATTCATGCTGCCATTAAAGCATGGAATATCAACTTTCAAACGGAAGTCTCTACCATCACCTTGTTTATATCCATAATAATTCCTCTTATATCTATCACTTCCATCGTCATCATGATCATATCCATGATAATTTCTTTGATTTCTTCCACCTCCATCATTGCCTCTCCTGTGGGGTTATCTCTCATTAAACAAGATCTCATCCTCCTCTTCAGATTCCTCATCGAAAATCTAGGCCCACTGATTTGCGGTGGTAGGTTGATTGTCTGGCTTGGCATAGGCTCCTCTTACCCTTGGTCGTCCCATACCAACCTCTCTAACTCCGTTGACAATTTCTACCAATGCATCAAAACGCTGGGTCAGATCCTCAAGACGCTCTTCACCTTATTGGATTCTTTGATCCATGGCATTGTTTACAGCCTCAGGAACCTCAGCTCCTTAGACTCTCGTATCAGGGACATCGCCACGAATACGATTGCTATCAGTACCATCGCCCGATGACATCTTTGCAGGATTCAAACCGTGCTTTGATACCAAAATTGACGCAGTATGAAAAGCGTAAGATAACCAAAATCAATAATAACGATTGATTTCGGACACAAGGATTGCAAAAGCTGCAACTTTCTTGAGAAAACTTCTCAAATAAGATTTCAATATGTGATAAAATGTTCCCCTTTTACAAAAGTCTTAAGGACTATTTATACTGTTACATGTGAAACCAAAAAGGCAAATAATAAATATAGTCAAACCAGTCAACAAAGACTATTGACTATTCAAAAGGCAAATACTAAAAAAGTAAAATAATAAATGTAAATCTAAAATAAATAAATAAGTTTGACTGTAACAACGCTAGGATGTTTCTTCTAAGGTCGGCTTGCATCAGGAGGAGTTGGAATAGCCTTAAACTACAAAGATATTTATTGACATGAAATGTTTTAAATGTTTTTACTACAGTCACTTAGTTACATAGAGTCTTTAAATTAGTGAGTAATGGCTGTTAAGAAAAGATCTCAAAGCTTAAGGTAGACGATGAAGAAGACGTAAAGGAACATTTCACACATATAGAAACTAAGATGGAGGCATTTGACAAAGAAAAATGTTGAGTATAAGAAGCAGGGTAAGGTCATGTTTGTGGTGATTGGATTTATTAAATTGTTGAGCCTTCAAATAAACATGAGGAAAGAACGAATTTCTTCCAAGCAAAAGTGCCTAGTGCAAGGAAAGGTATGTTCTTTGATCATTGATGGATGTGGCTACACTAATTTAGTATATGCTATTTTTGTTCATCTTGGGGTCTAAAAGCCATTACATGGCCAAACCCTTATAATATGCATTTGCTCAATGAAAAAGGGACTCCATGTTAGGGGTGAGAAAAAAACCAATCAAACTGAATCAATTCGCAAAGTCGCAACTAAATCAAACTAAATTGAAAATATGGTTTTTTTTTTTAACAATTTGATTTAAACATTTTTCAATTCGAACAAATCCGTAAATTTATTGTTTGGTTTAAAAGGTAAATTAAACCAATCAATTAAACAAAACCAAATCGTTTTAGAAAAATATAATAATATTTTACTTATAAATTATAACTATAATTTTTTTTATGATGATTTATTATAGGTCATATATGTTCATATGATTTTATTTATATTTATTATTAGGTAAATTACACCAAAAGGTTCCAATGTTTGGAAATAAGTTCATTTAAAGTCCTAACATTTCGAGTGGTTAAAAAGACGTTCCAATGTTTGGAGGTAAGTTCATTTAATATCCCAATATTTGAAAAAGTGGATCAATTTGGGTATCAATAGGAGATGAGTTTTTATAGTTTTAATTAAATATTCTCTCCTGTTGACACATGTCCTTAGGGACCCAAATTGACCTACTTCTTCAAATATTGGGTTATTAAATAAACTTACCTCTAAACATTGAGACCTCTTTATAGCCACTCGAAACATTAGAATCTTAAATGAGTTATTCTCAAAACGTTGGGACTTCTAGTGTAATTTACCCATTTATTATTTAGTGAATATTGATTAAAATCAACTTGTTCATTTTAAAATTTATTTTTTAGGCTTACAATATATATTTTTTTGATAATGAAATATTATTTTTTAATAGTTTTTAACTTCATAAAGTATGAAATTTATTTATTTAGTTATAAACTCTTACTATGTATTAATTGTTTAATATATTTTGCTAGCAAATTATTTTATTTGTTGAAGAATTTTGTGATAAGTGATTTTTCTTTTTGGCCAAATTTGTTGGTAGATGATTGACTTAATGGTTCTATTAAAAATTATAAATTATAACTTACTATATATTGGTTAGTGAATGTATTTTATTAATGAATAACTAAATTTATAAAAAACTTTATATTAAAAGTATGATGAATTCATAAAGTATTTTATCGTGGTTTATAATATAAACTTTGTGAAGTGATATAAATATTGAAGTATTTACACAAATGTAAAAAAACTATAACAAAGAAAATTTTTGGTTAGAATTTTGATTTAATCTATAATCCAAATCGAACCAAACCATTATTTAATGGTTTAGAAAATTTCTAATTCGAACCAAACCGTTAGTTAAGGGTTTTGTTTGGAGTAAAAGAAAAAAAAATTGTAAATTATGTTTGGTTTTGCTTGGTTTGGTTTGGTTTTAGGAAAAACCGAAATAAATTGATCCATGTCCACCTAAATACTCTTAGTCTTATGAATTGGCATATGCAGGGGTGAAGTCATCTGTGATGTGGTATCATCCCATAAAGATATCCCAAGTCATAGAATGATTTAACAGTTGCTTCCTTTTAATAAATTAACCTTTTCTCAATAAGTTCTAAGTGAACAACCCATTAAATTAGGACACGCACATGAAGACATTCGCATTTTATCTTCCATATCATTTGAGATTGCTGACCCTTGCGGATAAAGCAACTAGCAATTGTGAGGGCTGCATTAGTTCTTTGATAGCTTAGGTCTTTGGATGCTGGCCATATACATAATATTATAGATCTAATATGGATAGGTTCAATAGACTACTAACCAAATAATATAACAATCAAATAAGGTAATCAATTAGTTGGGTCGTGCTTAGATAATCACAAACTAATTAATTGAATAGCCATCTCCTTTTCATTTGCTTAAAACATGATCCCGACGTCTCTATATACAAAAAAATACAGGTTATAGTTCCACTATTTCCACCAATTCTAGTATTTGTAGAAACCACTTGTCCCACAGCCATGCATCTTTACCTTTGATAAATTTTCTATAAGAAATTTAGAGAATCCATAAGGAAAGAAAGAGAGAGAGAGATTAGGTTTTTATCTGAGTGACAAAAAGGGAAATTACTGAAATGTCCATATTTTTACATTATTTCTTGAAGCATTTCAAACTCAGCTTCACATTTTTTTGAAATTTTAGATTTCAATATATAGGGTTTTTTTTTATCTGAATTCAATTCTTTTCTGCTCAAAAAGGAGTAATGTCACAATTGGTACTTGAACTTTAATCAAATGTGTAATTATCTACCTGAACTTTTAATTTGATTAATTTGTACTTGAATTTTGAAATTTAACAATTTGGTACCTAAAAAACTTTGAATTGGTCAATTTAGTACCTCAAAGAACTTAAGAGGTACCATTGGTGTGCATGAAAAGTTCTTTCAAGTACTAAATTGATCAATTTTAAAGTTCATGTACCAAATTGATCAAATTAAAAGTTCAAGTAGCTTATTGCATATTTGATCAATATTCAGATACTAATTGTGGCATTAGCCCCCTAAAAAATTGCTAGATTGTAATTAAAAAAAAAAAACATTCAAGACTTTTTATACTGTGTCTATGTTTTTATTTACCATGCAGAGGAGTGAGGCCAAATGTTCGAGCATGACACTTCCACTTAGGGGTGTATGTTTGTATTTGTAATTTTGTATGTCTATGATTCTAACTTCAAAATCTATAATTGTCCATTATCATAATGGTAATCATCACTGCATACTCATGATCCATTTTACAAACAGTTAATTTCTAAATAATCTTCCACTAACTATATTAAAAGATTAATTTAAGTTCTTGCAATTGGATTTTGTAGTTGAATATAAATTGCATATTATGAATTTCTTGTAAGTCACAATAAAAAATTTGGTTTTAGAAATAAAATTTGTGTTTCTAAAAATATATTTCTATTGGAAATATTATTGTCCCTAATTCTATACGTAGAAATAGAACTTATCTTACTGATTTTCAGTTATAAAATTTATGTATCTAAAGGTCAATTTTTTAATAGTGAGTTTAGTTATTTAATTTAGAGATAATTCATTAAGGTTATTTTTTGTCTTTTAGGACCTGTATGTGTCCTTAAAATAATATATTAGCAATTTAAGAAACTTGTTCCACCCCTCAATTTTTCTTGTAAGGTTAACTAATATTTTCATATTAAATTAGGAAAATCTAACACTTCATAGACAAGTAACAAATATCATAGTACATATTAAATGAAGTGACACAAATTTAAAATTCTTAGTTTATCTGCTGAGAATCTTCATGAAGTGCTTTGTAACGCTCTAAAAATTTAATCAAACATTAAATCAATTGAGGCGCTACCGCACGTATAATACCCTAAAGTATTACATGCTTAAGCTTTCTTTAAAAGATTTTGTTTATGTTAAACATTGCTACTCAATTTTAGGTTATGAAATTGTTTAGTTAGATTTTCAAATAACTGGATTTAACAGTAGAAAATATATTTTATAAACAATTTTTAAATAAAAACTCTACTCCCAACCGAGCAGACCAGCTTTCTAAGAAATAAAATTTTAATAAAACATTTTGTAATATACTCTTAGGGGTAGACAATCATTTACAAACATATGGGCACAAAAAGGTCCTTTATGGAAATACAAATCCATAAATAAATCCAATCTCTATAAAACAAAAAAAAAAAAACAAAATAACTAAAATCAGATCTATGCTTCTAACTCACTTCACTTATCCTCCCGAATCAATAGAAGCTCCTAAAACCGGAGCCAAACAACATCATCATCACCCATCATCACCATCAACACATCATCATCATAATCATCATCCTCCTCAAGAGTTCATCAACAACAATAACAACAACAACACCATCGATAACATTACTCATCTTCGTCATTGATAACAAATCCTGTAAAAAAAAAAAAACAATAATAAGGATAAGCTGAAGCCCAGTACACAGTAATACGATCACACATGGAATGGCACACAAGCTTATCTAAATGCAATGCAACAACCATTAAGTCATTATCTTTTCTTTAAAGTAAACAAATTAACACTGGATCACTCACACTTTAGAACAAGCATTTGATAGACATAAATTATCCATGATCTTAATAATTGATTAAGTAGAATTTAGGCCTTAAATTATGTTTCTATTCAAGAATTGGTACTTATATCAACAATATTTTCAATTCAATTGACTTTGATCATAACAACTCATGATTGGTGCAAACGGAAGAAGAAGAACTCGAAAATCTCTAAAGTAACAAAGTATCTATATCCACCACGGGCAAAATAGGAGTCAAATGAGGCCATCGATATCAACAACAAGAATAACGCCCCCATGCTCGCCCGTGATCTTGGAATTCTATGAAGAAGAATTGACATCACGCTCATCTTTTCGCCAATGATGATGGATTTATGAAGACCAGAATCACGAGACCTTAGTTGCCCGTGATTGAGAGTGGAAAAAGAAGAATTCAGTCACAGCACAAATCCCACTCCTTTGATCGCCCATGATATGAGAGTCTAAGAAGAACAAAAGGAATGTTACCTCTTTACTCGCCTGTGATTGAAGTGGAGCTGGGAAGAACTTGAGCCACAACATGTATCCCCCACTAGTCGCTTGTGATCTGTGGATTTTGTGAAGAACAACATATCATTCCCATCTAGTCGTCCGTGATTTAAAATGAAGAAGAAGAAGAAAATTCATCAAAGAATTAATCATTACCACTTGGTCGCCCGCGATTAATAGTTTGTCAAGTCGAAGTTTTACTTTTCTTCTATTTTAACTAATGTATTGGTTCGGAAAATCCAATTGTTGTACTGTTTTGCCAAAGAGTCTAGGAAGTAAAAATAGACAATACCTAAAGGAGAGAGATATTCATTCATTCTTTTTCATTCTAATCAACACCAATTCAGAGAGTAATTGTCAATTTGTGTTAGTAAGGAGAGTAGTGTACATGGATAGTCAAAGATCGTACTAGGAATCTCCAGGAAAATTTGAGAAAGATATCTGGAATCCATTGTTCGTGCTTGTAATCATCTTGTAGTTATAATTAAAGGGTTTTCCTTCTTTCCTATTCTTTTGTTCATCTATTGTTTTATTTTTGAGAATTTTATTAAGTGTCGATTGTTGTGTGTTTTCGATCATGAGTGAGTAGTGATTAGGGTTTTACGAAGTCATATTAACATGAAAAATGCATTTAATTGTTAATAATCTTTTTAATTACAAAATTTCTAATGATAGGACTTCATAAAAGTTAGGAGATTGTAGCGCACGACATGATCTTACGCCAGATCTCGATAGAAAATATTGAGAAACAATTTCATCAAGTAGATCTAAGTCATTAGAACAAATTACTCTTGTTAATATAGATATTGTAAGGAAGTTTGCTGCATGTTTCAGGAAATTTAGGATAACAAGAGCATTTTAAGGCAATTGTGATTTGTCATTCGTTTAGGAGAGATTCTAGTAGATGCATGTTTTATTAGAATTGGTTTATTATGAGAACAATGACGATGAGTTGACAATTCTAGCAGATGAGTAATTAAAAGGATGAATGATATTTAATTCATGTTAATATGATGAAGTAATCCCATTGTGTATTGTGATATTGGTTGTGTTAAAATTTAGTTCTGCATATTATCTTAGTGAAATCTTGTAATTAATAGTTTAGTTGTTAATTGTAGGCTTAATTCATTCAAGTTCACTTATTCGATTGCTAGATAATAGGAAATTTAATTTAGTACTAGTGCTTGACATGTTCCCTGAGAAGACGACCTTATACTCTAATCTATGCTATTAAAAGATAGGTTCATTTGCCTGTTAATCGAGTAAGATTGAATATAGGATTATAAATTGTAAAACTCGATCATTAGGAATCTAGGGATCTTGAGTAATGCTCTCGATGCTCAGGGGTTGATATAGATAGTTTGAATCCCTATATCTCCTAGATAATATATCCGAAAATGAGAAAATAGCTTTATCTAAGGATCATAGCCGTTATTGGACTCTACTTAAACTCAGTCCATAACATAAATATAGTTCAATCGTTCCCATAAACGTGACTAAATCATGATATTTCCCTCCAAGTTTAAACAACGTTACACCGATATCGTTTGCTCCATTAGCTACCCGTTGTACCACTTATGAAAGTTATATCTTAATGACAGGGTGACCTAAGCGCCTAAACTATCGTGCCCATCTCAGGACAAGGTGCTGCTTCTTCGATCAGATACCGATCTTCCACTCAAGTCAAGAATCGGATTTCACGATAGAAAACACAACTAATACTCATCAATTAATTAAGCTGTCTTTAAGTTCTTAATTCCATTTTAGATGCCTATCCTAGCATGTAACACATAAGTTACTGTACCTCTTATATGAAATCCAAATAAAGGCAGAATGCAGGAAAAGCTATCTCAGAAGATAGATCACAGGGTTGATTTAGAGATAAACATTTGTTCAAAAATTAAACTCATATAAGAACTTAAACTATATAAGAAATTAAACTAGTTAATCATTATTTCAAACTTTTATTAACCTTATTTGATCAGACACTAAATAGAACCCGCTATGGCTGCGAATATCTTGCCAAAATATGGACAAAATATGGACAATTCTCCTTTATCTGTCAAAATATTTATTTTCTCTTTGTTTATAGTGTTTTATTACAAAAGCATCAAAAACATAATTAATATACAAAATATTCATTTTCCAAGTAAACACACATTTGAAACAACATATTCCCCATGTTATTTAAAGGATTATTTTAATTTATTCATCTAAGCCAATTATTAACTACTAAGCTCATTCTAGCTTAATCTTAATTAAATTGATTAGAGTTAATAATTTAATTCATTTACTATGTCAAGTTGATCAAACTTAAAAAATCTAATTCATTTTAGCTTGGTGAAGTTTATCTAGTTAAGTTGGACTTAGATTAATTAACTATATTCATTTTATATCTAAGATTCATCTTACTTAAGCTCATGTTAACTTAAATTTAGCCAAGTTCATTAAAGTTAATCAATATAATTCATTTTAGTTCATTCAAGTTCATTAAGCTAAGTTGAACTTAGATTATTAACTAAGTTCATTTTATATCTAACTTATGTGAAATAAAATTATTTATGAAATCTATAAATTCACTAAATTCATGCTTTATCATATCATTCAACAAATGTAATACATCAAATATCGTTTATCTATCTCATTTTAGTTCAAAAAGATTCATTTTATACTAAACTACACACTTTTATCTAGTAAAACAAGTTTTCAACTTTGCTTAAAATCTATAAGCTGGAAATAATTAAAATTTTGGTCTTGATACTTTTGAATTTGCAAAAACTTAAAACATGAAATTATAATCTTTTTAAGCTTTCCAATGCATTTTGAATCACCTCAATCCAAGGTCGAATGAAAAAGTTATGGTCAAATTACGATCAAGTTACAAAGCAGGGGAAGCTACACGACTAGTCTTCACAACCATGTTCGAGGCTATGTTGGATGAAAATTTTTATTAGAATCGAAAAAATTTCTACACAGACTGCTACACACCCATGTACAAGGCCGTGTTGAAGTGAAAAAATGCTAGTAGCTTAAAAATTTCTACACGAGCGCATACACGGCTCGTGTTGATGCTTGCGTTGCCCTTGTTTCCACTGTCACGAATTTCTTTAGTTCCTTACACATCCTTTTATCAGCTTCCATCAAAACATCATATGAACTAGTTTCATGTTTTAATACTTCTAATCCATTCAACACATCAAACACTATCAACTCCTCCATCAAACCCCCATTACCACTATTTATCATCTTCCTCAACAACCCAACATACATCCACCATTAAATCATAACATACAAACATAAACAACAACTAAAAACAAAGTAAAAAACAATTAAAACAAAGAAAAACAAGACTTATCTGTTATTCTTCTTCTTCTTTCTAACTTGTTGGAGCTATTTTTAACCTTGATTTCCTCCTCCTATCCCCATTTCTAACTTGATTCTCTTTATTCCTTCTTGAATTTGAGATTTAGAGAGAAGAATTTTGAGAGAAAAAGAAAAAGGAAAGGAGAAGAAGAAGAACTAGATACAAGAAAAAGAAGAAGAAGAAGAGAGAGAGAGAGAGAGAGAGAGAGAGAGAGGCAGGGAAGAAAAAGAAAAAAATAAAGGGAAAGGGTAAATATAAAGATATTTTTAAAATAGGGTATTAAATTTAAACCTTTCTGGTAATTATATTAAATATCAAAACTAATTACAAAATGATTCGAGGATCTATTTAATAGAAATAAATAACTTGGTTTAGAAACATGATTAAAACTTAGTATTAATTTAAGTTTGGGTTTTAAACTGATATTTTTAAGCAAGTAATTGATTAAAAAATTAATAAGATTTACAAAATAAAAGATAATTAAAGTTTAAGAGTTTAGAGTTTTCAAAACATTTAAAAATTTATTTTCAGATAAAAGTGAATTAAATTTGAAGAAAAAAGAGTTTGTTTAACTAAAATGAATGATTGAGTAGAAATGAGATAGTTTGATTTATAAAATCGATAGGAGAAGAAATAGATATTTTGAAAAGAATATTTAAAAATCTCAAATCTCAATTTAACTAATTTATTAATTTAATTATATCGAATTATCTATTCTATCTCTATTGTCTACTCATTTTATTTACTTAAATTATCTAACTATGTTAAAAAATAACTATCTATCATATTATTTAATTAAATTGTTTTAAATTAATTAGATGAGGGTTTGGGGTATTTCATTCTTAATTTAAAATTTTATACTAAAAAAATTGAGATAAAAAATGGTCTTAAAAACAGTAAGAAAGTTAACTTTAACTTCAATCGCGTACCTAAAAAGAAAAAGTAATCTGACTTGAAACTATAATATTCTAGATTATATTAGTCGAGGTGCTTGAGGAGAAAGAATAAGAAAAAGACCTAATCATTGTCATTTCACATTGTTGTGAGAATCTTAATTTGCTAGTTAAAATAATGCTGTATCATAAGTAATACAATTCGGCGTATTGAATTCCTACACTGACTAACGGATTAATGAAAAAAAAAAAAAAAAAAACCTTGAAAACAAGTTAAAAAATTGACCCATCACCTAAAAATGATGAAAAGGAAATTGATTGGAATATTATACTTACGTTGCTTATCTTGCCATACAATGAATAAAATATTCATTCACCAATAATCGAAAACTGGCCGGACATAATTTATGCCGTGGAAAAATGATAAAAGGAAATTATATCTCTACAAATAAAATATTAGATAAAAATTTATTTTTAAAAATAAAAATTTTATCTTTAAAATTCAATTTTGTTATCTTAAACAGAGAGAAAATGTAGTCGGACGAAAAATTAAGTAGGAAAATGGTTGATACCGTCACGAGTTGGCTTCGATGTTGGCTCTGTCGTGCTGTTCATTGACTCCACCGAAATCATGTGAACAGGACCTACATTGAATGACTTAATTTAATTATTTGCGACTTTGCATGCAGATCAATTTTGGATGTACTAACTAACTATATTCTCCTTTCTTCGTATATTAATTGTAATTCGACCTCCATAATGCCTTTTTTAGTATTTGTTGCAATTTGACATCCAATTGATTAAATATTATCATAATAGTTTGCATGAGGTTGTAATTATGGGTCATTTAATGTGTATAGGATTGCAAATTACAACAAATTAACATGATTTTATAATATGACTTGAGCATTTGATTTGGCAGTATATTCTTAAAATCGCAAGTTAAATATATAATTTTATGGTCATATATATTTTTAATATAAATAAACGAAAAATTATTAAGGTGCAAACTTTAGGTAAATTTATGAATTTAGATGTATGATTTTATATATTTATAATTTTACTGGTTTTGCACAACTATATGATTCTACACATTCGAGTAAATAGTAAAATTACAATTTTGATAAGTATATTTGGAAGATTTTTTTGTTTGACATAGAACATAACCCAAACATGCTCGATAAATAAATTTGTCTTTTATGGCTTGTGGGGAACTTTAAGGAAGATTTTATACGTTTATAATTTTACCAGTTTTGCATGATTCTATAATATTCTACTGATTCTAAACACTTAAATAAATAGTAAAATCACGATTTTAATAATTATATTTAGGAGATTTTTCTGTTTGGCATAGAACATAACCCAAACATGATCGATAAATAAATTTCATCTTCTTATGACTTGTGGGAAAGTTTAAGGAAGATTCACAAATAACAGATAGACTTTTTAAGCTTACAAAATGCACCTTAAATATGCTTTATACTTCTATAAATTGATAATATTAGACAACATGCTTTCTCTATCTATATATAAAAAAAAGAGTACTAAATTCAAAATTTATGGGTATTTAAGTAACATTTCATCTTGAGATAAAGCTTGGGAATTTATTTGCAATCTTCAGTCAACTTACCAATTTGCTTAAGTTTAGACGATATTAAAGTACATTTAATGACTGGGAGATAGAATTACTTACACCAAAGTCGAAGTTTATGAGTTTTTTTCCTCCTCTTCTTTTTCTAGAAATTTAAGAATGTGAGGTGATAAAAAGAGGAGTCGTATGGAAATTAATTAATCCTATTTTAGTTAGATGATATGATTCGAGGTCCCTAAAGATGCATCAGTATATATATACATGTTGTACAAGTATTGATAGAATTTTTATAACATAACATATAATTTTTAAAATAATTGCCACTTGTATTTTGGAAATGATATGAATATAAAAAAAATTATTGGTATACATATTACATTGTTATTAATAGAAGTAGAGGTGGGCACGGATCAGTTTCGTTTGGTTTTTTCAAAACCAAATCAAACCATAATTTACGGTTTAGTTTTTTTTTTTTCCATGCCAAACCAATTCCTTAAGTAACGGTTTGGCTCGGATTAGAAATTTTTTAAACCATTAAATAACAGTTTGGTTCGGTTTGGATTACGGATTAAATTAAAATTCTAATAAAAATTTTTTTGTTATACTTTTTTTATATTTGTGTAGATACTTAAATATTTATATCATTTTACAAAGTTTATATTATAAACCATGACAAAATACTTTATGAATTCATCATACTTTTAATCCATAATTCTTTATAAAATTAGTTACCCATCAATAAAATACATTCACCAACCAATACATCGTAAGTTATAATTTATAATTTTTTAATAAAACTATTAAGTCAATTATCTACCAATAAATTTGGTTAAAATAGAAAAAAATCTATCAATAAAATTCATCAACGAATAAAATGATCTGTTGACAAAATATATTAAACAATTAATACATAATAAGAGTTTATAATTGAATAAATAAGTTTCATAATTTATAAAATTAAAAGCTATTAAAAAAATAATAGTTCATCATCAAAAAAAAAAAAAAAAAACATATCATGAGCCTGAAAAATTAAAAATTAACAAGTTGATTTTAATCAATATTTACCAAATAATAAATATTAAATGAAATCATATGCACATATAGTAAAATATTATTATATTTTTCTAAAACGGTTTGGTTCAATTTTACGAATTGGTTTTGTTTACCTTCCAAATCAAACCATAAATTTACGGATTGGTTCGGATTAAAAAATTTTTAAACCAAATCATTAAAAAAAATCATATTTCGATTTTAATAGGTTTGGTTACAAATTAGTTCATTTGGGCTGGTTTTTTTTTTTTTTTTCTACCCCCAAATAGAAGGCAGATGGAAGATTATTTCAGCTGCTTTGTGCATGCACGGTGGCACCTTTGCCAAACTTTTCTGGAAGCTCTACACTATTACAGTTCTCAATCATTATTATTAAGGACACTATTGAGTAGGTGAGAATTGGATTCGATTAGGATATTTAACAATAATAAACCAACTAATTTATCGATCATTACACCATAATGAAGATTTAAACTCATATTATTCTTATAGATGACAGTATTTATAATAATTGGACTAGAAGAAATTATTAACTATAAGGTATAATATCACTATTAACAAATAAATCAAAACATCCATTAATGAAATCCTATATAATTATTTAAATGATCGGTAGGATTGTAAATGAGTTGTGACTACTTGCGTGTTACTCGTGTTTGATTTGATGATAACTTGAGTTTGCAATTGAGTCAAGTTTGAGCTATTTATAGTTTTCAAGTTCGAATTCGAGTTCGAGTTTTAGAATACTCGACTAGGGTTGCTCATGAGCCTATTCGAGTTTTATAAAACTTATATTTTTCCTATTTTTAAAGTGTATTTTTGCATCTTGGTTTTTTCTTTTTCCCTTTCTTCATATCCAATGATTGCATTTATTATATTTAAAACCAAGTCATCTAAAAATCTAATATAATCCTTAATCCTAACTTATATTTTAGTCTAGTTAATTTTAGGGTTAATTACAAAACATTAACTTTG
This sequence comes from Combretum micranthum, assembly GCA_024138025.1. NCBI lineage: Eukaryota > Viridiplantae > Streptophyta > Magnoliopsida > Myrtales > Combretaceae > Combretum > Combretum micranthum. The sequence goes on along the minus strand of JAMXBD010000060.1, from coordinate 533,497 downwards.
TTTTTACTAATTTACAAACACATGACCCGTGTTATTTTTTGACAAATAGGTAATTTGAGTTTCATACAAAAGTATCAATATTATTTAATAATTTTAAAATGAGAAATGTCAATATTTTATTGATCATAAAAGTTAATTTTTCATTTTTTATTTTCTCATTTTCAAAAAATATTTTTAATATTTTATTTATTTAGTAATTTTTTAAGACCAGTAAAACTCTAACACATATCCTTCTAATTGTCATTAATTAAAATGACACTTTTGCATGAAGCTCGAGTCATTTAGTTGTTAAAAAAACACATCATATATTTACAAATTGATCAAAATATAGGTCATATTTTTATAATTAACCTTTCAATTTTAATAAGAGTAATTGAGTATAATCGTGTCAAGTTCGAGTTTATTGATCATTGAATTGAGTTGAATTCAAGCTTGAAAGTTAAAGCTTGATTGAGTTTAAATCAAGCTTTATATTTAAGTTTTTCATTCGAGTTAAGTTTGGATTTAATACTGTATATTTTGACTTGACCCGTTTATAATGAGACCATATTTACTTATTTTAGGATGGAAGTTCTTATATTCTATTAATTTCTGGAGCATTGCAAAGGGGGTTACTGTAGATACACGAACTTGAATATGAGCAGTGCCAATGCCCCATCACAGCTGTCTTTATTGGCCTTTCCTTATTTATGAAAACGCGCTTTTGGCTGACGTTTGTGGATGGACCACCTCATCTTTTAGCCACAAAAACACTACAGATTTTGATAGACTTATGGCTCTTGCTGGTGTTTTTTATGTTCCCCGTCACGATTTGCATCTCACCCTATTGGTTCCTTCTCCTCTTATTTTTTCTCTTCTTCAATTGGACCTAACCCTTTCAGGCTCTTTTTTTTCATCTTGTTCTTCTCATATTGATTGTCAGCTAGCAAAATAAATCTAACTTTTAACCCGTAAGGCCTAGAGATTTTGGCCTAATAAGTAGCAGACGAGTAAGTAACACGTAAGAACCTATCTTTGTACTTATGGATTTTTATCTATATACAACTTAATAGAACAAATGTACAATAGTAACAATGTACAACGAAACAGTATAACCTGACACTCATGACCCTATTTGTAAGGAGAGAAATGATGGATTTAGATTGGTTCAATCATTGAATACAACTTCTAAATTAAAATTGTGAATACGCAAATAGAACCTTTCATTGATAGGTACATATTCATGTAAGGATGTTTCAAGACCAAGTCTTGAATTAATTCCTATCATAGTAAAATCAAAATTAAAACAAGAAAAAAAAAAAAGAAAAAAAATAGAAAAAAGATAAGAATCAAGTCGGGTTCGAGTCGGCTTAGCTTTCTTAACCAACCACGGACTTGAACCCAATCATTTGACATATACCATGGATGCTTATTCTATCCAAGCCAACACTGCCAATTAATCCGCTACGACCCATGTCATATCATTCTCGAAGATCCAATGACAAACCTCGATCCGCCCAGGACCCGACCCCAGAGCCAAGAAGGCTCCATGAGTAGCACTCCAAGCAGAAGTGTCCAAATGGCAAATTGCAACACCATGGTTGATCGGGGTCCTGGTATTTTGATCCAATATATCCACTTCATAAACCCGGACCTTCGGAACCGAATGACAATAGTACAGTAAATAAGGAAACAAACTCTGGTGACAAGAAACGGATTTAGTCACTTTCCCACCATTGATTCTTTTAACATCACCAATCATGATATCCTGTTTGGATCCCTTAACATTCTCGTGGTCCGAGCCACCACATTGTGGCCTAGAACCGATGTTGCAAAATCGATCATATCCTCAATCGAGCCAGCGCACCTCTTAGTCTCGCCGGGGCTCGGAGCTCTCTCGCATTCATCCAACGCATCCACCATCATACTCTCCATTGAGGAATTATCACCCGCATGGAAGATCTCCTTGAGCTCGCTCAATTTTGAGGACGAGAAGGGTATTTTCGTCAAAATCGCCCGGGGCAAAAACGACCTCTTGGGCATCTTATCCCTAATGTCGGGCATTGGCATAACCGTCCCCCTCTTCAACATGGCCTCCCTGAAGAATTTCCCTGGCTCGACCCATCTATTAAATTTCTTGCCACCACTTGCTACCATACTAGACCCAACACTTCCAGAACTACCCTTTGCGGCATAACTACTAAAACTGACATCTTTCTTGTTGTTATAATCCTTAAAAGTATTATTAACTCCATAAATCTTAAACCCAACAACCTGGCTCTTTGAATTCTGCCCATACCCACTAAACTTATCCGTACCTTCATTGAAGGACTTCCCGTAGTTAACAAAATTCACCTTCTCCGCATTCGAATTCTTCCCATAAGATTGAAAACTATCATCCCCAACATTCGACTCCACACGGTAATTAGCGAAACTATCGATTCCGCCATTACCTCCATCACCATAGCTCTTGAAAGTATTCTTAGGGACGTTCCCGTCCTTCCCGTAATTAGTAAAACTGTCATTAGCACCATTAGCACCTTCAGCATAGGAACTAAAACCCGAACCGATAACGTTCGAGTCGGTCGCGTAATTGACAAACTCATTAGGCGAACCATTCTCGTTCTTACCATAACTAGAAAATGTTTCACTTCCTGCATTTGTTTCATCCGTGTATGAGGAAAAAGAGTGTGCACGGCCATTGCCGTCTGAACCGTAATTGTTGAACTTCAAGTTCGGCACGTTGACCTCCCTATTATACCCCTTGAACTCTCCTTTGCCACCCGTCGCACTGCCACCGTAGCTATTGAAACCCTGGTCCACCACATTGCCATTCGAACCATATGAATCGAACCGGTCGTTGTGCCCCGACGCGTCGTGGCTGTAGCGTCTGAACGAGTCGACAGGAATATTCTCCCCCTCGGAGTAGTTTTTAAACGAGTCTAGTCCTCCCAGTCGACTGGTTCCGTAATTGGAGAAGTTTTTGTTGGAGTAGACGGCAAAGTTGGAGTCCTTCTCGTGTTTTTCGAGGGAGGGTGCGAGGTCCGGGAAACAGAGGAGCCCCGCGGCGGAGCAGAAGGAAGGAAGGTGGCTGGAGAGGGCGTTTTGGGCGGCGAGTTTGGAGAAAGCGGTGGCGTCGACCGCAGTCAGTGGTGATGCTTTAGAGAGGAGGAATTCGGGTTTCGGGTGGTTGTTGGAGATCTGCTTGTTCCAGTAACGGATCAGTTGGGCTTTTGGGGTAAATGGATTCACGCCGGTGTCGGCGACCGCGGCAACAACCTACATTGTTCATTAAGATTCACATCAATTATAAACAAATAACAAAGCCAAGCCAAGTACTTATTTAAGGTTCTAAACTCAAAAATCGAAAACCGTATAAATTCTGATACGGTGTTATTTTAATTTTTCTTTCTAAATTATAATTTTTATTTCATAAATTTTAGATTTATAGTATGAATAAGTAATAGTAAGAGTGGATTCTTAATAAGACATTACATATGAATGTGAGAAATTTAAGGAAATAGAAGACATTGTTGTAAGGGAAAAAGAGTGGGAAGTTACACTTACAGTAAGAAGTAAGAGGAAGAAGTGAGAAGGCAAGAATTTGATGTGTTTGTTCATTTTTTTTTTTTTTTTTTAAGAGAGTGAGTGTTGAGAATGTTGGTGGGTTTGTTCGTTGGATTTGTGCCAGAAATTTATAGGGAGTAAAAGCACAGGGAGAGGGAGAGAGAGAAAGAGGAAGTTAGTGCTAGTTCTGGTTTTATGATATGGCACTGAGTGGGAGTTTGGTTTGGGGGAATTAGAGTAAGGAAGACTGGATGGTTTGAAGTTTTAAATATAATATATTTTTTAATTTTAAATGTGCAAATTGGTGGATTAAATTAATGTAATTAATGGAAAAGGGAGGTATAAAAAATTATGGGAGTGAGTAAGTAGATACAAATCAAGAAGACAAGGGTGATGAGTGTATGTGAAAATAATTAAATAAAAAATATGGAATTAGTTGATGTCAGGTATATATTATTGCATATTATCAACTATATATTTTATTGTAGTATTTTCTTTAATAGTTATAATTATTATTAGTGAATGTTGCACTTTTGTTGCACATAAAAACTTAATAATATTAGTAAAAAATCTTAAATATAATATCATAAAATATTAATATTTAATTGTCAAAATACCTATCTATATTTTGGGGCTAATATAAAAAATATTAAAATATTATTACTTATTTTAGATTTATATGCAAACTAGTTTTAATTGAAAATGACAATAGGAAATAAATGTGACGCTATAGGATAGTTACTAGCATGGAATATGTTAATTAAAAGTGATGAAAGTTTCGCGCCCGCCCCCCCCCCCCCCCCCCCCCCCCAAATTAATGATGAAAATATGAAACTATTTTTCATTAGTTTTTTTTTTCTTTTTATCATTTTAAACCAATAATACTATTAATTAGTCATTGCCATGGCTTTCCCTACCACTAAAGTTCAGGAGTGTTTACATTCTCTTGAAACTAATATTTGATAACGGTAAGGCAGTGTTTGGTTACACTGCTTTTTATCATACTAGATTAGATAAAGATTGTTGTATAATACAATGTTGTCAGAATCGGATCAGAGTTTGATCCGGATAGGCTAGGGGATCAGGGGTCGAGAGATCGTACCAGGTCAACTGGAGTCACAAAATAAAATATATAAGGGATAATTTAATTATAAAAGATCACAATGTGTGTAATCACTCAATTAAATCTATATTCGGATCAAATTCATCAATTAATTGTTAAATAAATATGATTTAATGATTATATTTTATAAATTTATATAAAATATGAATAAATATTTAAATTTCTAATTTTTTATTTTATTTTTTTGGATCCGGGTCAACCGGTTCAACCCGATTTGACCGCTCGGGTTGACCGGGTCAGTTCGGTTCAACCACCCGAGTCGACCGGATCAGTCCGGTTCTCGCCAAAAACGAGCTAACCATCGAACCAAGCCCTCCTTCATTGCCGGTTCCGATCGAATAGGTTCGAACCGGCCGGTCCGAGCTGGTTTTGACAACCTTGGTATAACATTTGATTTATAGGATGTATTCGAAATTAGGCAAAACCTTTTTCATGAGACTGGACAGACTTAGAATCTTTGTCCTTTATCTTTGATGGTGAAAAAAATATTAAAACTAGATAAAAATAACATCTATTAATATAATTTATCTGATACCTTCTAATACTATTATACCAAACATGATATAAGAAAATTGTTTTGCCCACTACTCATTGTGTAGTACTATCCAATTTTTTTTATCCTATTCGGTTCTTATAATCAAATGATACTAATAGCCTTCATAAAAAATGTTAAGGAAAAATTTTTGAGCATATTTTAATTAGTAGTGGGATTCAAGTTTACAATCAAATTGAGCCCTCTAAAGTATAGTAGTGATTTTGAATTTTGATATTATCATCTATTGAGTTGTACTTTTGTTAATCAGCCAAAAGAAAAAAAAAAAAAAAAGCACATGCAAGGGGGAAAAAATGAATATATTTGTTTGAAGTGAAAAGATATTTTTCTTTATTTTTTTCACCTTAAAAATTTAGTTTCTATTATAGTCAATTACCGTGGTCGTCACCTTATGTAATATCATTACTACTAAATGTGCTGGTTATTATGTTCTTTTGAATATAGTAATAGTGAAGATTATAACATATGTCCACAATGTTAAATTTAGTATCTAGATTATAAGGAGTCTATTTTATTCCAGCAGCATAGTAAATAAAATTTGGAAGATTGAAAAAATAATAACAAAATGTTTAATTAAATATTAAACTAAATTGGCCACGTTAAAGTTTGAATATTAAATTAAAATATTATACAAAATTTAGGTAATAAATTTAATATTTACCCCAAGGGTTACCTTACGATCTGATAAGTGGATGCTTGAAGAGAAAAAAACATGATGAGCTATGTTAAATAATTAGAAACGTATAAATATTAATAAAATTTTTTATGTATATAATTTTATATAAACTATAAATTGTGAGCACGGATTGTTTAAAATACATCGATTCTTACCACCACGCACTTAATATGTAGCATGTCATGCCTATTATATCCTTTTTAGGCGAGATAGGCTCAGGTGCACTCCCAATGCTTTTTCAAACAAGCATGTAGAACTAGTATAAAACCATCCCGTGAAACTTGTATATAATTAAATAATAACATTTGCAAAATATTTGAAATAATTCTAAATGTATAGTGTTTTATATTAATGTTAATAATTATTTAAATAAAATCTATTAATTTGAAATATACGCATAAAATGTTTCATGTTAACTAGACTTCTTCCAGGATTCGGTCCGAATCGAGACCCAATCCGGACTGCCATTAGCGGTTTGCGAGGGAGAATCGTCCGGACAGGGAGTTTTGAACTGGCGGTTGAATTCGTTGGGGTGGCGAATCCTTGTCGGTTTGCTATGTGGGACCTGTCATAGTCGGTGGGTCCGAACCATTTGACTAAAAAAAAAAAAAGCGAATAGACAAATTGTAGGGAAATAAGTGTATTATAGATGTTCAAATGTATTTATATTTTTTTAGTGACTAATTAAGAAATTTTTCCTTAAAAAATAAATGTAATATAATAAGCTTTTTTTTTTTTTCACATATTGTATTTGTATTGGGTAACTAAAATTTTGTAATGGGATTTTTTTAAAAAAAAATTAGTACCGGTTCGAAATCATGGGACCTGCCCCGTGAACCGGCAGGTACACGGTTTGTACTCGCCTCGTACTGTAGACGTAACGATTCCAGATCTGTAAAAAGTGAAAACTAGATCAGGCGGTTCAGGTCACAGTTTGGACCCAAACCAGAATGGTGAGATGCCTAGTTAACTAGTTTTTTTATATAAACTCCGGTCACAACTTTGATGATTTGGGGGAGGGTAAAAGGGGAGGCAAAAAATTAGCAACTACTTTAATGTCTATTTAAGGTCGATTAACTCTTCATTTCCTTAGGTTTGGAAAGCTTAACTAAGTATTTCCTTCTTTTTTTATTTTCCTTGTTTAATGCATTTTTCACCAATCAGGATCAGAAAAGTAAAACTGAAACTAGGTTTTGTCCTATATAAAACCGGGATGAAAGTCAACAAAGTAACACAGGCTAAGCATCTTCTACGATAGCAGGTTTGAAAAACCGTTACCAGATTAAATTCCAATTTTTCATCTATTATTTTCTTTTTTTTTTTTTTTGTGGTGCCGTTACATTTAACATTAACCATACATTTTAATTTCAGGTAAAACAATATTCCTAATTACTCATTATAAATATGATATGAGCTACCTTCTGATTCAAATGCTGATATTATAATAATAATTTTATTATAAATAAAAGTTTATAGAGGGAGCTAAATTTTATGTAGCCGACAAAGAAAGTTTAGTAATGATACAAAACAAGCAAGCTCAGTGCTAATATAGTTTGGAATCCCAAATTAATTGTTACCAAGGGTATAATTGCACTCATGTGCTATCATTTAGCTAAGCACATTTCAGTCATGCATGGTGCTACAGTTTATTTTATTTTATTTTATTTTATTATTTTACATCACTAATTATAAAGTAAGCAGTTCGAACAAAGTATAAAATCATCATATGGATCCCAATCCACCACAACCCTTCCTACCCCCTCTTTTTTTCTTTTTAAAAATTTTATTTTTCTTCCATTACAATGAGTAAGGGATGTGAATTGGATACATCTCATTTGTCGGACTTGTAGTAATACCATCACTGCAAGAAATCTAGGCTTTAAATATAAAAGTTTTGTCTTAAACGTAAATTTCTATTGCAAAAATCATTATTATGGATTTTATTTATAGAATTATAGTTCGTTTTATGCATTTTTCATTATATAATTTCCGTCTCTAAAAGCCAGTTCTCTTGTAGAGATGGAAAATTCTAAGGTCCCGTGGCGGTTATAATGGGACCAGTCCCATCACATTAATAAACGATTTAGATTTTTTCTAGCCATGATTGAATCCTTTAAAATTTTTTACATTAATTTTTTTTTACAATCAATTTAATTTTGATAATACTAATGATATAAGTTCTCTAATACTATTAGATTATGAGACCATATCTTACCATATAGAATTTCAAAGGAAATATTTTAGAATCCAAACCATTGTGTGCAAACACATGTTTGTTCAATATTCAATTTCATATCGTCAGTCAAAGGCTATTTTTATAGTATAGTAAATAAATTCTAAAAGTTTAATATCGCATTTGAGTAAAAGTACCATATGAATTGTGGGAGAGAATTAGTATTATTTTATAAGTAGTGGCAGTAAATATCAAGTGAATGCTAGTCAAGACATGTGGTTGGATAAAATCGATTAGTCATCTATCAATTGATTATTGATTACGATTGAGTTGAGATATTACGGCATATCCTCTATTTTAATCCAATTTTTAGAAGAGGTTTAAAAAAAACGGTAAAGAGTGTCGTCAAAATGTTTGAATACTCTTGGTGGGATTTTAAGATGATATACTGGTGGATAAATATCAAGAATGAACTAAATCGTACTAGAAAGGGAAAATAACTTGAGCCTAATTGTAAGATCTTAAGACAAAGACAAAGACATTGCATGTTTAGAAGAAAATTGGATCGTAGATAGGATTCAAAATAACTAGAGTTCATGATAGGTATGAAATCATAAACAACCACTCAAAGTCGTTAGAAAGCTGTACTTTGAATGATGACAGGTATGTCAAACTCGTCAACTAATTTAAGGCAAAACAAGGTTGTAGAAAAACTTTACGAGGTTCCACATTTTATGGAGATAAGTATTGTGTGACAAAGCACTCTTCGAGTGATTTTAGGATCTGGTCAATTAGCTCCTACTGAGAACTTGATGATGACAGTGCAAGCTTTGCTGTTAAATTGGCATGCAATATAGCTGGGAAAAACGCTAATGATATCTATCGACGATTCAATTTTGGTTAATACATTACCAATTACCATGAAATGGCAACAGATAATCTCATAAATGAAGAAGTTGAACGAGAGAAATATTTGGGGAAAGAAAAGAAAGAAGCATGGCGTAAACTTACTAGATGGGCATTAGTTGCTGGTAAATACATAGATGGACAAAAACTAAAAGGAGAGACTTGATAAAAAAATCTGACAAATCGAAGAAAAGATCAAAAGCTAAAAAGAAAAAGAGTAAATATTACAACTGCAACAAGGTTAGCCATGTGAAAATGACAACGCAAAATTGGAAAGCCAGAGCAGGGAAAAGAAAGTCGAGGCAAAAATGTAGATATTATAAAATTTGCTGCTAGTGAAACTATTAAGATTGTGATGTAGGCTCTTTATTAAGTATATTATTATATTTTACAATATATATCATTAGGGGTGTGTGGATATGTAAAGATTATATATGTTTATGTATAACATGACAAGTTCTTCTATATATAAAATTTGTGAAACTTACATTTAAACACGTATGAAACTTATAGTAAAATTTACAATAATTAATTTTTTTAGTTTCTTTATTTTAAGTTTATGTGATATTAAATAAAATAACTGTATAACCCGTATATTTAGAATAGAAGAGGGAGGAAAAAAATGTTAAGTAAAGTGTGAGAGAAAAATGATTTTAGTAGACTAAAGTTAGCTTAATTACTAACAAATGGAGGGGGATGGTGGTGGGAGGAGAGAATATTATGATGGTTTTAGATTTAGCTATTTATGATTTATATCTTATAGTCCATTTACAGACAAAAACATAAAATTACTTTCAATTTCAACTATGATAGCTAGTATTAGGTATCCTTGAATCCACACTTGTATTTACTAGATCGTAAATTTTGGGATGGATATATGATATAAAATATCCTATTGCATCTTATCATTTGAGTAAGATTGGTTTTTGAGATATTTCATTAATCAAATCCTATCTTATGATTTCGGTACTTATCCAAAACCTATTCAGTTGAATAAATAATAGATCTCTCTATCACCTTTGATCTTTATATATTATATTAGAATATTAAGATTAATCATTACTCAACATAAAAAGGAAAAGAAGAAACAAATGGGTACTTTTCTGATTCGATAAAAATTTGATTTGGTTAGTGGTTGATTATTATTTGTCACTATAACAAAAATGAAGAAATTAAACCTGATACTTCTAACTTTAAAAACCAAGAAATATGCCACTGATCTGCAAGATTACTGCCCACCTAGTGCTGGATTGGACCAATGGAAATAGCATACAATCGTTTGTGCAATAATATGGAAGAAGCTAAGCCTTTAATGCCTCGGCATGGTTTCAACTCGATCTATAGCCCTATTAATAGAATCATGCAAACAATCTTACACATCAAGATAATAAATAATGTTTCTAATGGTCAAAAGCCTATATTAATTGGACAGAAGAGGATGCCAAGTACAGAAATCGAAAAGAAATGTGTCGAACACGGACACGGACTACTAATTATTCTGAAACCATGGTTTACTGACCGAGCTGTGACCACTGACTGCTTTAATGTACAAGCAAAACACAGATAGTGAAATAAAGTATTCTTGGTTTGGTTAAAAAGACAAAAAGAAAAAAGAAAAAGGGAATAAAAAAAGAAGAAAATAAATAAAGCGTTCGTGACTACTGATGACTATTGACTGATGCCAGTAGAAACAAAAGCAATGTTAAAAAATTTAAGAAGAAATTATAAATATTTTAAAAAAAAGCATACATACATAGCTGATGAGAAAAGCTGAATAAGGTTTTTTTTTAATCTTATTTTTATCATTTTTAAGATATTTATTAAAAAATAAATAAATAAAAAAATTGACGGTTTTACTTATAAACAAACAAATAAATCGAATACATATAAGATAAGATATAGATGAAAATCATACAATCTAAACATATCATATGTAATATAAATATGGTAATTAATTATTAACGATTTTTCAATGCATGGTAGTTACATTCTATGATAGAAATTAGAAATTAAGGGTTTATTTCGTTCATCTTATTCTGATCGATTCGATATATTATTTTATTTTTAAATAAATATTTATTAAGAAACAAATACAAATAAAAACAAAATCAAATATTTTTATTTATACATAATTAAACAAATAAAATATAAATATACATATAATACAGATAAAAATCATACAATTAAATTAACCTAAGAATAATTATCAATTATCCTTCACGTGTATATATCCGTGATGTACAGCTTGTTTTTAATATTTTTCATACATAGATTTTTGTGGACAGACAAGTGGCTCAGAAGCCGCGTTTTCGGATACATGGCAAGAGGTTATTGGATACATCGTGGGACTTTCATGTAAGATTTTGGACGCGGTTTAGCCGCTAATGCTCTTGTTTCCTATGTAATGAAAGGTTTTTGTGCGAAACGAATAGACAAACTTTTCGTGATCCATCAATGTCTTGCGTTGCATGAGTTCCGTCTTTTAATTCCGAATAATTGCAATTATTACATTTAGAAGGACAAGCAAGAAAGTTTGTGTCCAAAAACAGTATCTGTGCTCGTGGAAATGACAATTTGTACGAATTTAGTGAGATGACCATTTTACTTTGTCTTCATTGGTTTTATCTTGTTGGGGCATCCACTATGAATTTTCCAGCTAATTATGTCGATTTCAATGTTTATCTCCAATCTATTTGTAGCTTATCCGAATATGGTTTAATACATATTCGAGTTGATGGGCGAAGGAAAAAGGAAAAAAAAAAAAGGAAAATACTTATTCGAGTTTAAATTTAATGGTTTCGATTAAATTTTTTTGGATTGAAGTTAAACTTCATGACACTTTTTGTAAGCTTAGGTGAGATCAACTACTCAAATTAAAATCAAATATTTTTTAAGTTGGATTTGGATTCGAGTATCTATATAATGTTAACTGAAAAAAAATTATTTAATCCAAGTCTAGATAATTTTAATTGAATCGAGTATATATTTATTTAGTATCATTTTGACTCAAGTTAGAGTTTAGAATTCGATACTCGAAGACTAAAATTTAAAGTTAAGTTTAAGTTTAAACTCGTTATTATAGGATCTTTAATTATTCGAACGTTGATAAGTTTCAGTTTGAAAGCTACAACAACAACATAAATACGAAGAAAGATGTCCTTGTACGAGTGTTCCGTTTGGTAGCTCAGATTCTTGTGGGTAATGTTTTATGTTTAGCCATACTTAAAGCTTATGGGTAATTTGAACATATCGAGTTAGAAAAAGAGTAATGTAGGCAACACAAATGCATTATTAATCACGAAAAGTGATTATATCATTGCAAACGTTCCAAATTCTAAGTCATATCATGCATAATTGGCCAATAGAACATTAGCCTTTACCCGTTTATTTAAATAATTCTTTAAGGTGTGATTTTTTTTATATATACAGAATATCATTTCTAATTGAAGTAGTAATATGGGACTATAAAATGCTCAAAAGATAAATAAGTTCCACAAAATTAAAAACAAGTTTGAGATTGTTAAGAAAGAAGTCTAAACAAATAAATCTAACTAGACATGCTTTTAAATATATTTATTATTTGTATTGTTGATTGCAACATACTAAATGTTGTGAATATGTAGTAAATTTTCACAATAGTTGGACATTTTTTTCTTGCATTTACTTTATTTTTTCCAATTTTCTTTTTTTTTTTCTCCCCAAATTCCTCATTATTTACCTTTTTCCCTAGATCGAGTAACTCGATAAGTTTGTGATATTAAATTATGAACTAGCCTTAGCTCCTGGATCATTGGGTCAATTGATACGTCAAGATACATACAAATGATCTAGGTTCTTGGTCTAAACTTATCTGGCACGTTGGCTAGTTCACTAGTTTGATCCACTAGTACTAGCCTATTAAATATAATAATTAGGGTATTGATGTTTAAAATATCCACAAAAAGTACACTAGAAAAAGTTTTTGTGTGTGCAACAAATTGTTAAAAAAAGGAAAGCTTGTTACTCTGCCATGGTATCCTATTTGTGGCAACCGGCCATGAATATTCTTGTAGAGTGAGGACCTATGGTGTCCTAAAGTGCATCAAATGATTATGAAGTGTGTGTAAATTATAACTATAACAACATATAAGCAAATTAAAGCAGAATAAATACTCCATATATTAAACTCGGGTCTCCAATATGGGTAATTTAATCATTTCATAGGTTCACAAAATAATAGCCATTTGAGCTGAAGGGAAAACTAATATTGGCGGGTGACTAATGTTTTCGCATAACTTCACATTCTAAGGTTGGTGAGAAAGGAACTCAATGAAGGCTAGCAATAAGAATAGATCTATAGGGAGCAAGCAAAACTACAACTCGTGCGAGGAATGTCCCCCTCCTTAACCCGGATTGAGATCGGTCTCTACCATTAATGCTCGAGCCTTCCAGCACCAATACGACATCCTTAATTAAACCATCCCAGTATACCCTTAAGCACTTCCTTTACTTTTGCATTCCTGACTAAATGCGTTTGGATGCACGCGGCATCATATCTCCAACTAAATTTTCCTACGCCCAAAATAGTGGAATGGGACTACTAGCTCCATCAAACACGTAATAATCTCTATGTTACTTAGAAGATTGTGCAAAACTCTTTAATCTATTGTGTAGTAATGATGACCTTTTGTTAATACAACGTTTTATGCAATGGCTGCTGGGACTTATTTACAAATAGAGTTATTATTTAATTCATTTAAGGGTGGCCAATTACGTAAATACATTAGGAAAATTATATCGAAGGGCATTAATGTTTGAGGGTAAAATTATTTAAGTTATCAACATTTTAAGTAGTTAAAAAGAGAAATTAACCTTTGGGGCTAAATTCGCATAAGGTATAAATGTTTCAAGTGATTAAAAAAAAAATCAATATTTTACAAAGTGAATCAAAACAAGGTTTCTATAGTTGACCATATAAAAAAATTAAGAAAAATTAATCGAAAACTAGTCTAAATTTTGAAACCTAAAATGAATTCTATGAAATATTGATACTTTATTTGATTTTCATTGTGAAATGTACCACTTAAAAAACTAACTTGATACATTCTAATCTAATTTACCTCAATAAATTACACACAATAGGAGATTTTCATAAATATACATGAGCAAAAACTCAAAGTAGAATCTTCAATCACAACATACAACTGATTGTTCCTCCCCACATTTATACCTTAGTGATGGTCATAAACTGGACAATCACAAAGGAATTTTATAGATATTATCGGTTATTAATATTGCCTATAGTTTATTAGTGTACTTTAATTCATCTATTTATCATACATCATTTTATTGATTTAAAATATATTGTGGATTTATTATTAATTATTAATTTTTTTTCTTTTAGTTTCATACAACTAAAACGTATCCGTAAGAATCAAGGCCATGATCTTATGAGCTTATTGACAAGCTCCTACTTATTGTAGCTTTTATGTAGCATAAATGGCACCACGACTTTCTAAGCCTATCAACAAGCTCCTGATCAGGTGGTGCCCTATAAATTCCATAAGCTTGTACAAGGGTTTGTTTTCCAATTGATTTTGTATTCGATTACACATACATTGAAATCAACCTCAAACATCGAATCTTATATTATCATTGATGCTTTACAACATATAAAATTACACTCATCTATCCACTTCTATCAAGTCTTATATTTTCAATAATCAAGCATACCAACATATCAAAAATTTGAATTATCACTTCATGTTTAATTGAAGTAATATGAGAGTACCTTCTAATTTTCAAAATGACATAGACAACAACATCAACATATATTTGTCACGACAATGGAAGATTAAGTATTTATACTTTTAGTTTTTGATAATTTTAATCTCTCATAAACGGATTTTAGCAAATTAGTACTTTTACTTTCAAATTATGTGTAATTTGTGTTTCTATTAAATAAAATAAACATTTATTTTGATAATGAGATAATGGCTGACATTTGGCTGAATTGTCAAAATTTAAAGATGTAACTAAATTACAAAAAATTGAAAGTACACGCACTTGACTACTATTATTTTGTCATCAAAATAAACTTATGTTAAGTATTATTTAACATAGACATCGAATCGCATATATTTTGAAACTTCAAGAACCAATCTACTAAAATTAAAAGATGAGACACTAGATTGCTAAAAATATAAAAGTACAGGCACTTAATCCATCATTATTCATTCGTTTGTTTCATTTAAACTTATGCATAAGTATCTATTCTTCCATCTCTTATCTCCCAATTTTACTTATGATTTTACCCCCCTATTTTGACTTTTAATTGTTTTATTATCTAGGAAGTATAGAGAAACTTTTCATAATCTTATGGATTAGTTATAACACTTTGCCATTATAAAGTCAAAGTTTTGCTTAAATGTTTCACTTGTTCTCGTTTTGAATCAAAAGTAGTTTTTAGTGCATTTTGAAGTTGTTGTTATTGTTTTGTTATTATTATTATTTGCCATTAGTTAATTTTGAAGTTAAATGTCATACTATGGTGATGAGGTCTAGATTGGGTGATAATAATAGGACATGTAGAGAATAATAATTAAAAAGTTAAATTATAAAAACATGACCCAT
The DNA here is from genome assembly GCA_024138025.1 of Combretum micranthum. NCBI lineage: Eukaryota > Viridiplantae > Streptophyta > Magnoliopsida > Myrtales > Combretaceae > Combretum > Combretum micranthum. The sequence continues at coordinate 517,908 of JAMXBD010000060.1, read as the reverse complement.
GTTTTAGTATTTTTATAAACAAGTGATATGAATTTTGAATTTTTATAAATACATAACTTGTGTTTTGATATTTTAACAATAAAGTGACCTGGGTTTTATTTTGATAAATACATGACCTGCGTTTTATGCTTTTGCAAATAAGTCATATGAGTTTTAATTTTTGATAAATACATAACTCGTACTTTGTCACTTTGCATCGATAATATATTACATTGATTTAATCAACTAATGAAAAAAATCCACTTGACCGTAATCTATGATTAACACAAAGTGACAAAATATAGGTTATGTATTTATTAAAAGGTAAAACTCAGGTCACTTATTTTTAAAATCACAAAACATAGGTCATGTATTTATAAAAAATACGGGTTACTTGATTGCCAGAATATCAAAACACAGATTATGTATTTGTCAAAAATCAAAACTCAGAACACTTATTTGAAATGTACTAAAACATGGGTTATATTTTTGTAATCAACCCTAATTGAAATGCAAATTATGAATATTGGTAGGAGAGTAAATTTCTTTTAATACTTGAAAATAATAAGTGATAAGAAAGATTATCAATGAAGTTATTTTATAACATCTTTTTAGTAAGATAGTAGTAGTTTTGTGATGGTAGTGATGTCTAGATTATTGTTGGCACATAATAGAGCATTATGGTTATCTCAATATTAGCTTTGGTTCAAGAAAGTAGGTGATAGGATATGAATAAATGACGAACGTGTTGTATTTATTAAGGAATGAGATGCAAACAAGGTCAAAAGAAATAAGATAAAGAAAAGAATACAAAAAAAAAAAAAGAAGAAGAGGTGGGGGTAGGGAGAGAAAAAAGAATGTAATAAGAAAAAAAAGAGCACAGAGGGCATCTTAGAGAATTTTCATTAAATGATGTTGCATGAGAAAGAAAAAGTAAAAAGGTAAAGAAGAGGTTGTAAGGGGATGAGAAACTAGAGGGAAAAAGGAGTTTAAAGAAGTATGTTAGTGAAGTTGACTACTTATACTGTAACATTCTCTATGCTTTTTTCCCTCCCTTTTTCTCTCTCTCATTACTAAGAATATGCATATCTTTTTTTCCCTTTTTTTTCTCTCTCTCTCTCTCTCTCTCTCATTATTAAGAACATGCACATCAAATACTTTTAGCGGGCATTTTTAATGAAATTTTATGTATGAGCTTAGGATCCTTTCATTCTCACATATGATCTTAAGACTTTCTACTTTTAACGGATATTTTTAATGAAATTTTATGTAAAATGGTAATGAATTTTTTTTGGTTAATATCCTGAATGGTACCTAAGCTTTAACAAAATATGCAATTAAGTACCTGAATTCTGAAATTCATCAATTTAGTACACAAAAGAACTTTTCATGTATGCCAATAATACTTTTGTAAGTACTAAATTGATTAATTTTAAAATTTTTTCAGGTATCAAATTGAATAATTTTAAAGTTCAAATACATGATTGCATATTTTGCCAACGTTCACGTACCATTTGTAACATTGTCCTTTTTTTTTACTTACTTTTCCAAGTTTAAGTTTATCTCTCATTTAAATGTGTCATTCTCTTCTGTCTCCTTCCCTCTTTTTTGTTCTTCCTTTTTTTTTTTTTCCTTTTCTCACTCTAGCATTGGGTATCCTCCTTCTCTTCTTTCTTCTCATTACATGTCGTCATCCTCGATATTTTAACACACTATTATTACCCTTGACTTTTACTCCTCAACAACTTTTAATTTGATGCCACTACCACTACTATCATGTCAGCATGCCACCACAAATGTATCGCAAATAATTGGTCATTCTAACCTACTAAAACTTAGTTTTTTCTAATATTGAAAATAATTGATTAGATCAACTTCTAACAAACATAACTCTCACCACGTTTCACCACTTAACATAAGATAAACTTAATTTATTCCTAATTAATAAGTGCTAAATCAATTCTATTGGCTATTTTAGTGGATAATATGAAAATAATGCTATCAATCCTTATAATTTGATTTCGGTCTTTAAGATGTTGATTTTGAGAAAAGGAAGAATTTTGTAGAGTTTCATGAAGTTTAGAGGTTATTTGGACAAGAAATAAGGATAATTTATGATTGACATGAGATAGCACAATTGTGTCTATCAACTTTATCGTTTAATTATGATAAGGATGTGCCAAAATAAATTAAGAGACCAAAGTGACACAACTAAGGGACATGGTTATGCCTTATTTGTGTCCTCAGGATAAAGGAATTTTGAGTATAGACTTTGAAATGAGAAGAAGACATGGCAATGTCTCTCTTGTGTTAGCGCTTTGTTTTGTTTAGAAACAATCTAAAATTTGAAACTTCGTGAATTTATTTGAAGAAAAAGGCAATTTGAGATATTTTTGGAAGGAGTTGAAGAGCTTAACTTCCACATTTACGAAGATTAACTACTTGTCTAACTTAAAGATTTACTTTTCTATTTTGAAGACTTCACTTGCTAATTAAGAAGATTTGGACTTTCCTATTTTCTAGACTTCGACCATCCTATTTTGGAAGAGGAAACTTTCCATTTTGAAGCTTGAAGGACCTCTATGTAAGGAGAATAGCCCCTAAGCAGCTATATAACGAATTTTAGAACATTATTCCAGACTTTACACTTCAGCCAAGTGGTAAAAACAACGGAGTTAGGTTTGATTTATTATGCTTTTCTGCTCCTTATATTCCTTTTGTTACTCCCATGGGTGAGTAATATTTTTGCTTAGATTTTGATGAACATTAAGTTATTTGTGTGATTTGTACTTATTGCTTTCAATATATTGATTGATTTCTTGAATCTAATTCTAATGCACTTAATGGTTTATCTTAAATTGATAGCACACAAAATTGGTTTTTGATAATATTTTGAGCAAATGTATTGAATAATTGTTTGCATGATTAGATTTACACAATTAAAGGGAGTTTCATCGATCCTAGTAATAGGGTGATGTAAATCTTTTGGATTAAGGTCAAACCTAATAAGGGAATTGATATCGTTAAAGTTATATTAGGAATTTTAATTAGAAAGAAATTTCAATTAATTATATAACATTAGATTATAATTCAATAATATAGAAAAATGTATTGAATAGCCTTAAAATTTCCTACGATTCAAGAATATCAATAATAAAATTAAAATTATTTTTTGCATGATAACATAAAAACCTACTGAAAATTCAAAATCTAAATGCTTTTATAATTTAGTTAATCTTTAGAAAAGTTGACTTTTGATTTATACGTTGTGATTGTGATTGTTGCTATTGATTAGTTAATATTACTCAATTTTGCAGAGAAATGTGATTATTAGTATCCACTGATCCCTACGAGATGATATTGCACTTAGTCCCTATATTGACCGGAACACTTGCATTAGCAATTGTAATATTAGAATTGAGTAGGAGATTATTAACTTGTTTCTATTGCTTTCGTGATGCAAATCTCTATCACCTAACACAATCCCTTGCCCAAGTTAACAACTTAATAGTATGAATATTCCTAGTAAATTTTATTAAAGTTTGTACTCGTAAGTAAAAAACTATACGGATATATTCTCATCCAAAAATAAGATAATAAAACCTAAACAATCCTTAAACATTGTAAAGCATATTACAATAAATCTTTAATAAGATAAATGAAAGAAAACAAAACAAAAAAAAAAAAAAAGAAGAGAAAGACATTAAGATTATGGATAGAAATAAAAATCATGTAAAATGTATGAGTAGAAATGGATAGAAATGGGTTTTGATTGGATCGTGATATTGGAATGTTATTAACTTTTTTGGGTAATTTTGAATTTTTAAAACTTTTCTAAGATTACAACAACTAATTAGAACAAGGCAAAGGTAACTGAGACATTGCGATTTCTTATATTTTAGTTATGTATGATATTTTAAATATATTGAGAATTAAATGAAGTACTCGAGTTAATTAGATTTCAATAATGCACAAAATGAAAGTAAGCTAGGTAAAGTTTGATGAGTAGCTCAAATACTTAGACTTGTTACTAAGAAGTGTTGAATTGTGTGTGAGTTTTGTTATGTGTGGAGGGAGCAACTCTTTAGTTGGAGCTTATGCATTGGCATGTACTGAAGTGCAACCTAAAACTTCATTGTAAAGACTTCGGTTGAACCAAACACATGAGCTTCGATCAAGTGGTAATTGTGGATTATAACAAAAGAAAGAAAAAAATATATGAGAATTGTTTGTTTCTTATTTTTGTTACATTGAACAAAATCCTTGTTCCAAACGTGTGACTTGCTCTTATTAGCAAAAGTATTATAAAAGAGTTATATAGATATGTGTGAGTTGTCATACAAATTAATAATACAATAATGAGCTATGAATTGCATTTGAAATGGCTATTACTATGTATATTGAATGATTTCTTTTAATTTTTATGATTTCCTTTTTTTTTTTTTTTGGGCAAAAGCATATATATATATATATATATATATATATATGCAGTCTAGATAAAAGGCCAAGTCAAATTACTTGATCTTAATTGTTTTTATAGCTATCATAATAAGGATAATATAATAATACTTAGAAAAAAATGTTTTACTATTGGTGGTACCCATCAACCAAATTAATCTATTGAATTTGGTGTCGATAAATATTGTTGGTGATATCTTTTTATTTGTTTTTTTGTTGGTTTTTGTAAAATAAGAGGCACAATTATTACATTTCTAAGTTTCTCAGGAAAAATACTAAGACAATGAAACCATTAATAAGATTATAATGTTTTTTTTAGACATCACTTTTAGATTCTTAAGGATAATTTGCATCATCATCTTCATTCGTGTCATTGTCACACTATACCTTATCAATCACAATTGTTGTTTACCAGATTATAACAAGGTAGGCTCTTTCATGGTAATAATTATTTCTTCTTTATAGGCTTAGGGATACTAGTAAGAGGTATAAAGAAAAACGAAATTGTTTTTGAAAACAATGTGTTACATTATGAATGCCACAAATTGCAACATTTTCTTCTTCCCTTACTATTCTCTTTCCCTATCCTAGTGGTATTAGATTTTTTATAATGGTATTAGATTTTTTATATACTATAGAGCATACCGATAGTTCTTTTTTTTTTTTAATGCATTCTTTGCTTCTCCAAAATTTTCAAATAAAAGGGGGAAAACTATATAAAAAAAAGGTGACATATAAGGTCTTTTTTAGTGCTGGCAATTTAAGTCACCATGTCGTGTCTTGTGTTCGTGTTTATATGCGTTCATGTCCGGAAGACCTTAACTCAGGACTAGATCCATTTATTAATTACATATGAAAACCTAAAATCATGACCCGACCAGGCATGTCTTGTATCAACCCACTTAATGATTGGTATTTAGTATTGTTTAATAATGTGATAAGAAAGATTTAGTATTGTAATAGATAATAGACTTGAAAAGTTAATGTATTAAAATAGTTATTATCTTAAGTAGATTTAGTTAACAAATTATATATAATATATTATTTATAAATAATTAAAAGTAAGAGGTTATAGTATGTGACTTAATGTGCTACTAAATAAGTATGATATTAGTTTATATGTACTATTTAAGTTGTATATATAATTATTCCAAACCATAAGTGTTATATAAAAGGTAAAGTTTAAACATGAAGATATATAATCTATATATTATATATAATCTGTATATAGCATACTCATATCATGTAACAAATAAATTATAACACATATATACGTATATAACATATAAATTATGTATTTATAACCATATATCTTATATATGTGTAGATAAGTATATATATATGCATATGCATTATAAATAGTTATTATATATATGTTATGTCACATGTATATTATGTTATATTTATGTATATATTAAAGCAATATGCATTGGATGTAATTTATACTTTATATGTACTCTATAAGTTACATACATCATATATATAATATATATATATTATACGACCTAACAATTTTGTAAATGTTTCATATGCAATCTCTATTTTAATACATATATTTATATAATATCTTATATACATATAATTTACATAACATATAGATTATGTATTTATAATCTTCAAATTTAACATGCGTGTATGTTATATCAATACATAATATTATTATAAATATCTGATTTACATACAATATGATATATATGTTGTGTGCATATATGTTATATATGTAACAAATAAATCAACTATATATTGATATAAAAATTATGTATATTTTATTTGTTAGGTAAGGTCATATATATATATATATATATATATATATTATGCATGTTCTATATATATATTTTATAATATATACTATACCTATATATATAATAGATTTCATATAAGGATAATTCTATCATTTTATAATTTAGTTAGAGATAATAATATTATATTTTAATAAAATAAGAATACAAAACAATAATAATATACTTTCATGGGTTCGTAGGTTTCTAAGCGGGTTTGAGTTCTAAACCCAAACCCAAACACATTTAAGTTGTTGTGATTTTGGGTTTGACTCATTTATTAATAATGTCGGCTTTTACTTACCCAAATGCTCTTATAATCGTGTCATGTCATGCCGTGTTCGGGTTCACAGGTTTGGTTCCAAATTGCCGAAGCTAGGTTTTTCTAAAAAGATACTTGTGCTTTGTTTTATGATGGGAAAAAAAAAAAGGAAAAATGTTAAATTTAGTACTTGAATTATTCATAAAAATTCAACTTAATACATGAATTTTGAAATGACCAATTTAATACTGTTGGCCCTAAAATTATAACTTGGGGGGAAAGGGAGGGGGTAGTTGAATTTGCTATTGTTAAATTAAATTTTTTTTTTTGGAAATATTCTCTTTGGTAAAATCTTTATAATTACACTCAACAATTAACAATTTTATATTGTACAAACAATGAATAAATAAATTATACAAGAATGTACGAGAGAAAGGAAAAGGAGAATGCTCAGTTATTTATAGAGGTTGTACCTTATGCATCAATACTCTCTTCCAGCTCTAAGATAGAGATCCCATCTTCCTTTCAAGTATATTTCACTATATCCAATGGAAAAAATTACAAGAATTTGTTAACAAATTTTAGACTCAATTCATCTTGATTAACCTATCTAGCTTAACACAAGCTATTCACTAAGCTTCAAAGCCTCCTTGCAATCTATAACTTTCGTGAACTCAAAACTAAGCACAATATCTAATACAAATTGATCAAAAGATCCAAGTTGCAGCAATCTAAAGTTGAAAGTTGTAGGTTTTTTTAAATGAAAGAAAGTTGTATGAACACATGTGTAGCACTTGCTTTTATTGAGTAAGGATAATAATATTATTGTTGCATCTTCTATAATTTTAAAGGGCAACTTACATTGGAGGGTATCAATATTTAAAGGTAAGTTTATTTAAGGTATTAATATCAACGTTTCAAGTAATTTAAAAAAGGACTTAACATTTGGGTATAAATTCATTTAAGAAGTTAATATTTCAAGTGATTAAAAAGAGATATTAACGTTTTGTAAAGTGAACTAAATAGGGTATTAATAATTGATAATTAAGAAAAAAATTAAAAGCTTGATTTAAAAATAATCGAAACGTTGATACCTTAAATAAAGTTGACAAAACGTTGATACTTCATTTGATTCACTTTGCTAAAGTTGATGTCTCTTTTTAACCACTTGAAATATTGATGCTTAAATAAACTTATCCCTAAAAGTTGATACATTTTAGTGTAATTTACTTTAATTTTAAATTTCACAATCATTTATTTGTCGCTCATTAACAGTTAAAAAAAATGGTTAACTTGGATCTTGAATTGATTGTTTGAATATATGTTCATCCTTGATGTTGTGTTTCTTTAAGCTACAGTTCTTCTTGTGAATTCAAATTTTTAATTTCAACTTATAATATTAAATGTAATTGATGTGTCTTCTCGTTCCAAATTGTTATCTTAATATTTCCCTTTAATAATAAATTCAAAAATTGTTATAAAGTCTGACCAAATATGATAAAAACCACCATATCTTGTACATCTCTCTTTTCTAGGAAAATATATTCTAGCTTGAACTTGTGGAATTATCCTTCAAAATGTATGAGAAAAATATCTTTGGGCTCAAATAACTCGTGCAAATATCTGAATTAGAATATGCAAAATTCAACTTGGATGAACCATAAAAAATTTCAACCGTAAAAAGATGAAATTGACTAATCCTCGTGGATATACTTGTCTAACTTAGTGGAATATGTTGAATATATTACCTAAATATATTCAACCTTGGAGCTAACAGTCGTTAAAGAAAAATTACATTGTTTGAACTTGATCTAGAACAGTTTGTATGCTTTCAATTCAAGAACTCGTTTATATCGTTGTAGGTTCCAATATATGGTTTGAGTAGTCTACAATTTGTATTTTTCTCTAGAGTACCCTTTAAGATGTGGTACGATTTATACTGTTTCATAAAATTTTTATTTTTTCTTATGATGTTTGAACTACCTTTGCTTCAGTCTTCCCTAAGATCATTTTAACATAGCCATATTATTTAAAATTTACTTTACACTTAATCTTCACTCTCATCAACAATACTATTAATCACTAATACATGTTTTGATATCATAAAAACCAAGTCAAGCGACTTAACAAACACCCAATCAAACATTTTGTAACTATATTTACTATCATATCTAGCATCGCTTGTTTTGTTTGTTAATACAAAAGATGCAACCTATCAATATTAGACATCGTTAAGGAATGTAGTAAAAATTCAATGATAAAATGTCTCTTTTATATCAATAAACATGTAGTAAAAAAAAAAAAAAAATTGGCCTCAACAATTTTCTTACTACACAGAGACTGAGATGTACCAAACACCACCAGGTGAGTTTATAATAATGCCAATCTGTAGTACAGTTATCGACAAATACCCTTTAACCCCGGAGTAGACTAATAAGGTTAGTTAGTTTGGAGCTCACACATGGCATCGGGTGGGCACCCACGGCTCATGAGAGACACACAACTTAAATTTGACTAACCATCTTTTTGATTATTTGTATAGATCGCGACCCAATATTCTTATGGACCGTTTTTAAATTGTCCCAAGGAAAGGGCATGGCTGACAATGACCCTACCTTGGTGGTGTTAGCTATCCCTTAGCCTTAAGTTGATGAGAAAATGGCTATTCTTGAGCTAATTTTTATATTAAAAATATATTTAATATTATTATGTTTATTAATTGAATTATAAATATATAAAAAAATTGACATGTCCTTTATATTATCAATCTAAAATCAAATAGCATAATTTTTCTTTTTAATAAAGATACAAGAGAGAAAATTATACTAGAATACGTCAGCATTTGACGTACATTCAAATAGATTATAAACATTTTAAATGGTTTAAAATAAAGGATCAACATTTTACCAAGTAGTGCAACTTAGAGATCAATATTTTAATAAATAACATAACTTATAAACATTTAAGTATGTAACGTATGAACACGTAAATAAAAAAAAATAATTTATTTGCAACAATTAATATCAATTTATCTTTTTTAGCAACTTAAAATGTTAATCTCTTGTTTTTACTACTTTGTACAACGATGATTCCTTATTAAACCACTTAAAATATTTGCATTTTAATGAGTTTTTCCTAAAACATTAGTCCCTTTTGATATTATTTGCCAAAAACAAAATGTTGACAATTCCTTTTTGTAAAAGACGCAAAACACATGCTGATTTTTTTCTATAATTTTTTTGATAAAAATATGAAAAATGACTTTAAATAAAAATATTCAAAATATATATCTATAAAAAGAGTTGTGTTTAGGATTGTTTAACATAAGTTGATTTTTATATGGAAGAGCTTTTAAAAAAGAGCTGGAATATATTACACTTTACAACACTATTTTTCCACCTTTTTCCACTTCATACCTTTTCATTTTATTATTTAACTATTACTTTGTTGACTTTTACTTGGTGAATATCACATTTCATATCTTGATTTCACTCATTTGTGTAATGGGCTACTTAAATTTTGAAAGTATTGATTATCAACTTTTTAGGCCATTTATATTATCAAGTAGTAATTAATTGTAAAAATGTGTAAAGTTCAAATAACTCAATGCAAAATTTAGAGTGCATTTAGTTTGTTGGTTTGACATCCGTTTGATATCTATTTCATGTTTATCTCAATAAAACTATTTATCTAAAATAGATACAGATGAAAAACAATACAGATCGTATACATATAATATATGAATTCATATTAGAATAAGATAAGATACAAATGAAAAAGAAACTATCTAAACAGACCTTAATAAATTTCAAGTGATTGATTATTGAAATAGGAAAACTCTAGGCATATAGTTACCTTTTCTTTTAAGTTTATTGGTTACTTTTGGTTACTCCACCCGAGTTAAATAATTAACCATATGAGTTTTAACTAAAATTTTAATGGGCAAACGTTATGAATGACACTCGAATTTTGACAAAATATGCGATTAGATATATGAACTTTGAAATCGATTAATTTAGTACCTAAAAGAACTTTTCGTACATGCCAACAGTACTTCTATCAAGTTCTTTAGATATAAATTGAACATTTTTAAAATTTTCAGGTATTAAATTGATTAATTTCAAAGTTTAGATATTAAATCGATCGTTCAATTATCTAATTATATATTTTATAAGAGTTTGAATACCATAAGTGATATTATCCCAATTTTAATATATATTGCATGAACTCTCGCATTTTCTAAAAGCTATCAATTCTACACGGTATCATAAACAGGCCCAAGAGGGTCTTGCTCTACAAGACGAGAACTAAGTGATATTTCCCTACCTTGTGCCATTAAATTCCTAGCATATACGAGATATTTGCTTGCTCAACCTTACTGTATGGACCGCGCGCCTCTTCGGGACAAATGGAAGTTGCTGGAAGTTTACGTAATTATTATGGAATGGAAGACCCTTGCCGCTATACGGCTATCGGTCTGATCATTAATCGTGTCTTTGGAGTAAGACGAGGAGCTTGTTTGTATCTAAGGTAGAATAAAATGTCATATCATTGGTAATTTCATGAATTCGGGTAGGTCCTCCTTATTATTTATTTTGGCTGATTGGATGGGCATTGTATAATGGTATGGGAGTTGAAAACCTAGTGAGAGAGTGTTCAATTTGAGTATATAGCATTGTGAACAGCATCAATAAGCTAGTTTGTTTGGGGAATGAGTAAACTCTGGAAGCGGGTTTGACCTTCCATAAGCAAACTAATTGAAATTGATACTACTCTCTTGGTGAGAGTATGGCAAGTCGAAACCAGTTGTAACACTTGGACTCCCAAGCATATGGAGGACTGTGACAAAACCAAGATGGTGTTCCTTGTGATAATGTTGGGTTTGAAAAAAAAACCTAGGAAAATAAGACGAGAAATGGCTGATCCACCATTCAAAATAATAGTATATGATAATATGAGGGGATAATCGATCGTCGTACAAGTACTTCAGGAGGGGAAAACCTTTTGTCATACATTCATCATCTTAGCATTGCTTTAATCATAATTTATGCCTCGTAAATACATTAGTTTAGACACTGTGGGATGTAGGGGTTTCAAATATTGTCCACTAAAGTTTCGAAGTAATTAGAAGTTGAAGTTATTATGTACATATAGTGCATCCCAATTTATTACTTATTATTGAAACGTAGGGAAGAGATATATGTAATGAGAAACACTTTTATAGAAATATGGAAATAGTTTCTTGCATTTAAAACTTCCTCAACATGCAAACTATTTTTTATTTGTGCTTGTTATTGCAAATCCATATATATATATATATATATTGTTAGGAAAAGATCCGACGTTTTCTTCTTGCCAATGTGATTAACAAACAGAAAGCAATAAACAAAAACAAAATAAACAAATCAACATCATGATTTACGTGGAAAACCCAAATTGGAAAAAACCATGGGACTGCCGTACAAATTTCTCCCACTGTCGATAAATAATTGGATCTACAATAGTTCTTCACTAGAGTAGATATCACAGATTATCACCACAATAGTGGATTTCACAAGAAACAGTCTTTCTCTCTTTAGAAACTCTCTCTAGGCTTAAAAACGGCTTCTGATTTCTCTCTAGTGAACCCTAGGAACAATAAGGAGTATTTATATGTATCAAACAAAAGCTGGTGGCGTAGGGTGCAGTGTTAAAAATGCAATTATGAAACCACTGTGCGCCAGCTAAATGCCGGTGGTGTGGCCACCTACGCCGATGGCATTTGAGCCAGCGTTGCATTCCTGCTGTTCTCGACAAATTCTGCAAAATTTCAATGCTGACAAAAAATCAATTCAAGGCCGACGACGCTCCTGTTTCTGATGCAAGTGTATATCCTGTTTTCATGAAAAAAAATTCTCTTTATTTAGTTCCTCTTCAATTTATTTCATATACTTAGGATATCCTTGATTCAAAGTCATCTAAATATATATAAACATATATTTAGGATTCTTTGTAGTCATAGATCCATATGAGTTGGATATATAACCCAACAATCTCCTCTCCAACTCACATGGGGGATTCCATCATGCAAGAATTAAGTTTCTCTTTGGGTAGAGCCTTGGTCATCATATCTATTGCATTTTCATCATTATGGATCTTCTCAAGCTTCAACTGCTTTGACTTAAGTACATCCCGAATCCAATAATACCTTACATCAATGTGTTTGGATCTGAAATGGAGCATTGGATTCTTGCTAAGATGTATTGCACTCTGGCTGTCACAAAACAGCTTCACATCTTCCTGTTGTTGACGTAGTTCTTCAAAAAACCTTTTCATCCACAAAACTTCTTTGTAGGCTTTTGTTACTGCAACATATTCTGCCTCAGTGATAGATAGAGCAACACATTTCTACAACTTAGATTGCCATGAAATAGCGCCGAACACCCTCCCCCCCCCCCCCCCCCCCCCCCCAAATATGTAATCAAGTAACCTGAAGTGGACTTCCCAGAATCCAAATCTCCAGCCATATCAGTATCTAAAAAACCTTCCAATATAGGCTTACTGCCACGTCCAAACTGCAGGCTTAACCTATAAGTGCCCTTAAGATATATGAGAATCTATTTAACGGAAGTCCAATGCTCTTTACATGGATTCGAGAGAAAAACAGCCTACAACACCGACAACATGAGCAATATCAGGTATTGTACACACCATTGCATACATTAGACTCCTAATTACTGAAGCATGTGAGATTTTCTTCATATCCTCTTTGTTTGCCTCACTTTTAAGATATTGTTGAGAACTAAATTTGAAGTGCCTACAAGTGAAGAGCAAATAGGTTTGGCTTTGCTCATATTGAATCTCTCCAACACCTTTTCTATATATCTCTCATGTGATAACCATAACTTTTAGCTCTTCTTGTCTCTTACTGAAATAACCATGAAATTTCCCTATCATATTTTATATGTATGTTATAGAATTTAAACATGCTTTTGATATGTATTGAATATGATTTGTGTTCATGATGAATTATGTGTTTTATTATTGTGTTAAATATTCAAATACTCTAGAATTTATTAAATGTTTAGTTCATAAAATTTAAATTGCATTAACATGTAATAATTATTTTTGGAATGCATTAAAATGAGTAAATAGATCCATGCACATAAGCCCCATCATAACCTAATTCTTTTACCTTAAAGGGAGCTTAAACCCCTCATTAATTAACCTAAAGACAAGTTCATTAATTAGCCATTGATAAGCCATTAATTTCCCTTAATCTCTTATGCCTCAAAAGTCAAACCTTAAGATAATATCAACTTTAATATTGCAAAATTCGTGCACAAATTTCAGACCTCCAAAACAAGCCTTCAAAAGTTTCAAAACCCCATTTTCTTCTTCTCCAAAGCTCCCTCATTGATCTATATAGATAAGCCTCTCATTTTCTACATTTTTCACCATCAAAAGCATGCTAGAGGATCACAAAATCAAGGTCTAAAGTTCTATTGGTAAGTATGTGTCTCATGTCTTCAAAATGTGCAAGTTTATTGTTTTTTTTTAGCAATAGACTTTAAGTTAAATTGTGTTTGATGACTTATATACCTTGTTGGTTGTATGAGGAGTGTTATGTTGCTATAGGAGTTAGTGGTATATGTAATATAAGGGATTGGAAGTGTTGAAAAATGCATATGGTTGATGACTAAGTGTTGGGTGTAGTAAGTTGGGGGTTGAAGTGTGATTTGTGAATGATGATTTGTGGTGGAGAGTTTGATGTTGTGAGTTGGAGTTTATGTTGTTTGAATAATGTAATGATCATATAACAAGCTTTAGAAAGTTTGGATTAAGTTTGGGAATTTTTGGAAAAATGAACAAGTTGTAATAAAACAGGGGAAAATAAAAACCATTTTCGTATAGGTTAGATTTTGAACGTACGCCGGCATCTGGGGTTTCTACGCCGCCGGCCTAGAGGCGGTGTTGAAAGCCCACAGAATCAAATTTCTTAAGGCTGACCGAACGCCGCCGGCTTTCGCTGGAAAAGTCAGCCGGCGTTCATCCTTTTACATTGTACGCCGGCTACTGGGAATCAAAGCCGCCGGCGTATATGGAGAGGCTGCCAGCGTATCTGTGTAAGCGGACGGCTTGCACCTCTCTGGACGTTTTGAAAAATTTTGGGTTTTGGATCCTACGCCGGCGTAGAATGAAGGCAGTCGGCGTACTCTTAAGCGCTGCCAGCGTTGGCAGTGTTAATTTTCATAGTATTGAACACCGGCTTAAACGCCGCTTTGGCTGCCGGCGTATCTCCTGCGCTTTTGAATTTTTAAAACTTTCTTTAAAATTTTCCAAGTTTGATATATGATCAATTACGTATTTGTTAAGCGATCTAGGATATAATAGGATGCTTAAATGCTTTATTATGACTTTGTATTAATTTATTTGGATTTCTTTGATTTATATATTTTCAATTAGTTAATTAGTGTTTGAACTAAGTGTGAGTTTGTAATTACTTCTTTTACAGTGAGTGATCCCCTTTCGGTTATTTCCATTGATTCTCGAGCTAGTACAGGTACGCAGTGACTTGCTTGTATGCTTGTTAGGATAGGCATACTTAAATTTGATATAAGTTTTAAATGACTTAAGTATTGCTTGAATTGTTTGTGTTTTCACCGTTGAATCCGGTCCGAGGAGCGGTAACTTATCATGATGCAATGATATGTTAGTATAGGCGCTTAGGCCAATAGTCATGATGCAATGACTAGGCTCGGCGGATAATCGATAGGAAATGTAGTAACTGAGCAACATTTACTTATTCTTGAAAAGAAATAGTATAATTTAATTCAATGTTTATGGGAGCATGTGAATTAATTTATATTATGGATTGAGTTAAGTGAAGTTGGGCAACGGCTATATAACCTATATGAGATTATTCTTTTCAGTATAACGTTATCTAGGAGATATAGATATTCGGGCTATCTATATCAACCCCTGAGCGTCGTGAGCGTTACTCAGGATCCCAGAACCCCATGGCTTGTTCCGGAGTTTGAATACTCCAATGATGATTTGATCACTGATTTCTAATGAAAGTTAAATAAAACATTAATGTTGCATTGCATTAGTCTAGGTATGATTGCCACTACGCTTTTGAGTGTTGTTTTGTACTGGGCCTTTGGCTCACTGATGCTATATTTCAGGTGATGACGACTGTTATGATGATATGGGCTATGGGTCGGATTGGGAGAAGTTTATGGATGAGTGGGGCGAGTAGGATTGAGTGCAAGATGACAAGGAAGGAAAATTTTTTATCAAGTCGTTGGTTTAAATATTGTATTTTGTATTTTGATTAGAGGCTTGTTAGTTAAGCCTTGTTTGTATATAAAGACTTAAAGTCTATTTTTCTTGTTTTGTAAAACTCATGTAAGTTTTGTTGTGTCATATGTTTGACACAAGATTGTAAATTATTTCTTTAAAAGTTCTATATGAATAGATTACTCAAGTGAGTAATCCATGTGTAAAAAGTCTTTATATCA
Organism: Combretum micranthum; assembly: GCA_024138025.1. Classification (NCBI taxonomy): domain Eukaryota; kingdom Viridiplantae; phylum Streptophyta; class Magnoliopsida; order Myrtales; family Combretaceae; genus Combretum; species Combretum micranthum. The sequence continues at coordinate 501,928 of JAMXBD010000060.1, read as the reverse complement.
AGTTATAGTGGGATTAAACAAACAATTCACATAAATTGTTAGATTTAGGACAACCTTTCATATAATATGAAAATATTATATGTGGTTGGGGACTTGACTTGCTAAATCTTAAGGATTGGTGGGTCGGGTCTTTACACTTACAATTCTCATGCTAAGGATTTGGAGTGCGAGTCCTAAGTCTTACTCAATGATATTTTCATATCTTGTATCTTCTTAACATCCCTACCAATAATTAACATGTCATTAACATATAAAAGGAGTTTCAAAAACTTACCATCTACAAACTTCTTTGAGAAAACACAAGAATTTGATGCAGTCCTAGTATAACCCTGATCAATCATGAAGGAGTCAAACTTTTTATACCACTGTCTTGGAGTCTGTGTCAACCCATACAGACTCTTCTTCAATCTATAAACAAGATTTTGCTTCCCCTTGATCTTGAACCCTTCAGGATGCTCCATATAAATTTCTTCCTCCAAGTCTCCATGAAGTAATGTTGTTTTCACATCCATATGCTCAATCTCTAGATTCAAGCTGGCTGTAATACTCATCATAACCCGAATTGAAGACATCTTCACCATAGGTGAAAAGATTTCATTAAAGTCAACTACCTTTTTCTGATTGAAGCCCTTCACAACCAGTCTTGCCTTATATCTCAGTTGTGAGCTGTTTTCATCAATCTTCAACCTATAAACCCATTTGTTTTTCAAGGGTCTTTTGCCCTTAGGTAATTGCACCAACTCGTTGGTCTTGTTATCATGCAAGGACTTTATTTCTTCTTGCATTGCTTTAACCCGGTTCTTCTTTTGCTCATGTACCATAGCTTCTTGATAAGATTCAAGTTCTTCCCCATCAATTAGCATCACAAATTCTTCAAGATCATATCTTATTGATGGTCTTCTTTCTCTTGAAGATCTCCTCAACTCAATCTACAGTTGAGGATCTTGGAGCTCTTCAACTGTGTCTTCTACATCTCTCCCATTAGTAGAACTTTTAGGTAAGGGCATTGGGTCAACATTAATAGGGATCTGAGCTGAGGATTTTTCCTTTTCAGGCTTCTCAATGTCTTCTATTATTTGGTCTTCAAGAAAGACCACATTTTTTCTCCTGATCACATTTTTCTCTGATGGATCTCATAATCTGTATCCATATTCATCATGTGCATATCCAAGCAAAATGTATTGCTTGGAGTTAGCATCAAGCTTCCCTCTCACATCCTTTGGAATATGTACAAAGACCTTGGAACCAAAAAAAAGTAATTGATCATAAGATATATCTTTACCTGATTAAACTTTCTTAGGGATATCTCCATCCGGAGCATATGAAGGAGACAAATTTATCAAATCTATAGCAGCCATCATCGCTTCACCCCAAAATGATTTAGGTAGCTTGGCATGTGATAACGTGCACTTCGCTTTCTTAGTGATAGTGCGGCTCATTCTTTCAGCAACACCATTCTACTGTGGGGTCTTTGGAACAATCTTTTCTAGTTTGATCCCATAAGTATTACAATACTCCTCAAATGGTCCTCTATACTCCCCACTATTGTCTGCTCTAAGACAAATCAACTTCATCCCAGTTTCTCATTCTACTCTAGAGTGACACTACTTAAAAACATTTAGCACTTGGTCTTTAGACTTCAAGGCATAAGTCTAAAGCTTTCTAGAGTGATCATCAATAAATGTAACAAAATATAAAGCACCACCTACTGACCTGTCTTTCATATAGCAGACATCTGTATGGAACAAATCCAGTACATGAGCTTTTCTAGAAGGTGAATTTCTCTGAAATGCAACCCTGTGTTGTTTATCAACATGACAATCTGTGCAAGTCTTCAAAAGAATACCTTTGATATCTGGTAGAAACTTCTTCTTTACAAGTATCTGGAGGCCTTCTCACTCATGTGACCAAGCCTTTTGTGCTACAACTCCATAGAAGCTTTTCTTGTCAAATTGACATCTCCTTTACCCAGTTTTGCTGACATTATGTAAAAGGTAATGGATTTCATTCCTTTGGCAACAATAACAGAACTATTGGTGAGTTTCCATCTACCCTTACCAAAGTAATCGTGATAGCCATCATCATCAAGCTTTCCTGCAAAAATAAGGTTCAGATGGATATCTGGAACATATCTCACTTCTTTGAGAATGCGTCTGCAACCTATGTTAGTCTCTAAAACAACATTTCCAATACCAATTGTTCTTGATGTTTTATTGTTTCATATCCTAACATTGTCATAGTCATCAGTAGTATAGGATGAGAAAAACTCACAATGTGCAGTCACATGAAAGGAGCCGCCAGAGTCTATGACCCAATCACCGTCATGACCTGCAAGACTAATACAGTTCTTATCCCAGATAACCATAATCTCACCATTTGCTGTTGCATTAGTGGTGTCTTCACTTTTATCAACGTCTTTATCCTTACCTTGATTTGTAAACCCTTAAAATTTTCATATTTTTTTAGAAACTAATCATAGAAGTCAGAAACTAAAAACCGAAACCGTGAAAATCAACCCAAGTTAAAATCAAAATTCTAAATAAGGTCAAAAACGAGAATTCTTAATCTTGAGAAATAGGGAACCTTCAAAACAAAATAGAAAATCCAACTATAGGTTGATTTAACATCCGTACACCAATCAAATCATCTATCCAATTCCTAACACACAAATCAAGACGATATATCCAAATAACGCTTGACAACGAAATATTAAGACCTTAAATCCTTCGGTAAATTTTAGAATCAAAAGTTTCAATTTTTACTAAAAGTCAAACTAAGTCAACCCATAACCCTAGACTCGGTTAAACGATCCCGAGAATTGAAAAATATTAAATAATTACAAATAAAATGAAACAAAACATAGAAATTGAACAGAAAATAAAATACAGACAAAATCCCAAAATTTTATAATCATACGAATAAAATCAACAAGCCGGAAGTCAAACCGGAACTCTAAAAGTCAACAAAGCTTACAACTAACCTTAGTGTTTAAGATCCTACAATCCCGTACTCTTAAACCCTAAACAACAAAATAAAAATAATTGTTGATAATAGTTCGTAATAATATAGGGAAGATTAAAAATATCAGATTTGCAAATTTCTAGTGTCCTTTGGATCCGAACGGGATCAGTTTTCAAAAACTGTGCCCTGGTACACCGGACGGAAAAAATATTCCGCTAATACTAATAGACTAGTAAAAATATAAGGTTTTCAAAAATATTAGTTTTAAAATTTTTCAATAACTAAAAATTACACCTATCGCATTTATACACGTATTTTTATTACTACCAGTATTTTATTTATTTGGTCTACTATTCATAGTATTTTTCTACTATTCATCTATCTATACTTTTTCTTACTATCTATTCTTACAACCTATATACATATTTCTTACAATTTTCTTTTCACATAAAAATTATACACCACATATTATTAAACTTCTCTTACACTTTTCTTCTAAAATTAATTTTTAATCACTTCTCTCTCTCTCTTCCTCAAGTTGCCATCCACCCCCTCTCTCTCTTCACTCTCAATTATTTTCTTTTTCAATTAATTTAATTACATCTAATTTTCACTCCAAAACTTTATAAATACCCCATTCCTCCTTTATTCTTTCACACAACTCATTTTACCATCAAAACTCTCTCAAATTCACTACACAAACTCTCTCCATAAATATTTCTCTCTACCAAAATTCTCTTTAACCAAATACTCATAAAAAATCCTCCTCTACACACAAACCATATCTCATTTTCTACTACCCACATAATATTCTATTCATCTATCATCTTTATACCACATAAATACTTTAGGTAAAACTTCTTCCAACCATTTAGTTTATCCATGTCATGTAATTTAATATGACTATGGTGTTGTTTTGAAACTTAAATGAGTAGTAAAAGTAACAACATGTTCATGTTTTGTTCTTGCACATGAAATTCCTATTTTATTATCTCAATATTATGCTTTTATATATGTTGTTATTATTCATTTTTATCATTGTTATTATTATACTAACTTCGTATTCATATCTAACTAAATATATTTAGTTACCTATATATATTTTTTATAGCATATAAGCTCACTTGTTATTTATTTATTTATTTTCATGTTTTGCAATTTATTTATTTCATGCTATGTTAAGACTAGTCTTAGACTTGTCCTTATCAAGTCAAAACAACATTTTCTTTCTTTTCTTTACTCTTTTTAGGACTAATCTATTTGTAGTCTCGGGATAACTTGATGAAGCTAAGGTTCCCAATACTTGATATTATTACATTGCTTATTATTATTACAAGTTTTTCTTTAATAAATGAACTTGAAACTAAATTTTCTATTATGTGACTTATTATTAAATAATAGAGTTATTATCAACAACATCGAAATAGAATAATACAAGTTTTCTCAAAATAACAAAGATAGCTTTACCAAGGAAATAGAAGAAATAAACACTTTCTTTTCATAATATGGTAATCTAAGTTTTAGGAAAATAATTTGTTGGTATTCAAAATTTTCACAAAAAGCTTAAGATTAAACTCTTTTCAACTCCATAACAAAATTAAGAGGCAAACTATTTTCAAAGTTAAGATAAAATCAACCCATAAAGTTATAAACCTGCTAGAAAAATAATGATTTTCAAGTTTCTAAAGAAGGAACTTATTTTCAAAGAATACAAATATGATAAGATAAAAAACAAAGGATTTTATCAAGAAAGAGGATTCTTTTCAAATAAAAATTATAGAGGAAATAAAAGACCAAGTTTTAGAAACAAGAACTTATATTTTAAACAAGAAATATAAGAAGAAAAGACTCGTTTTCTAAAACCATTATAAATATAAATTTATAAATAGGTTATCAACAACTTAATAGACTTTTGATAACTTTGATCTTCTATCACTAGAAGTAAAAATTATAAAAGACCAAAGTTAAAGGAAAATTTACTTGTTTTGGAAAAATGAATGAGGAAAATAAAATAAGAATATACTCATTTATAATAACTTAGGAAAATATAAAGTTTTTTCAAAATACTTGAAAAGAAATTTGTCAAGTTAAGTTTTCACACTTCAAAATGAACTATTTTATGAAACAAATTGTTGAAATACTACCATTAGAATTATTGCATATAATATAAAGTGAGCTTATCTATATACTCAAGGGATTTATCAATCATATATATATATATATATATGTGTTTGTGTGTGTGTGTGTGTGTGTGTTTTTTTTTTTTACTAAAGGATTTTTGAATGAAGTTGAGTTGGAAAATTATTTCGCAAAATCTGGAAAAATTCGTTTTGAAACTGTACCCTACGATTTTGGAACCCAAACGACCTTACATGATAAAAATAACTTTAGAAATGGATAGATCTTTTCGAATAGGTAGAAAATGGTATATTGTATGTGAAATTCTGAGTTAAAATGAGCAAGTTATGACCATTTTAATTAGAAATTTCATTCTATGCAATTTTGACTAACATAGTGAAATAGAATTATAAAGTTTAAGTAGAATTTTTATGAAATACCATCTCGGGTATTTCTTTTATCTAGGTAACGAAGGATACGAGATTACCGTTTCTAAGGATTGCTACAACTAAGAAGATTGCAAAATGAATGAGTGAGTTATTTCACTTAATTTCGTTACCTTGCTTGTACATGTAAAGTAGTGGCATTAGTATACTAAGAAAAGATAAAAATGAATATGTATGAGGAATCCGGGAATATGTATATATGTGATTCTATGCTTATGTGTGAAATGAAAATTAAGAAATCGCAACTTCAAACTGCCTATTTAAATGTCTTGTTTACTTACTTGTATAACTTCTTATTGTTTGCTAAATTGATTGATCACTCCCCCAAATAAACCTTAATAAGGTTTGGCTTAAGAACAAAATAAAATGCTCATGCATAGTATCCATTGAGTCACATTTCTTTCGGAAGGCTACTACTCCTACGCATAGAGTTGGATTGGCTGTTATCGTGCTGTGACACGAGCCATGTTCTTTCCTAGAGAATCCAAATTGCTCGGGAAATGCGACTCTAGGTTCAGAACCGAGCTAACCGAACGCTTTAGGTGGGGACCTGAGGACTAGCAGTAGAAGGTCGATGATCTTCATCAACAATTCCCTAACCTTTGATATGGAGAGGTAAATCCGTTCTATATATGGTTTCCGGATAACTGTATATATATTTGTGAAATCACGTGATTGTTGCATTGTATGCATAATAAATGCGTGAAAATTTTTATGAACTTGTTTGAAACCATGGTGCGAATGAAAAAGAATACCTCACTAAGCTAATTGTAAGCTTATATCCCCATAGATTTTGTTGAAACAAGTATACCTGTGGCTTAAATCAAAGATCATGACATTAAGGAAGTCATGGAATGATATTAAACTTTTATGAAGGCAATAGGAACATAGGATGAAGTTACTTTGTAAGGTTCCTTATATGTAATGTATGCTATGTTAGTGTTATGGAAATTTCTAAGAAGTGTATATATTTTGAATTGAAGAAAATAGAGGGATATGCCCGTAAGAATTGTAGTTTACCATATTTATGTTTTATGATAAGTATTCTCCTTGCCTTGTTACTTAATCATTATCAATGCAAATTACGCTACTCCGATGCGTTCCCTTGATTGTGATGTATGCCTTGTACATGATATGGAAGCCTTTACATAACTGAGGTAGTCATTCTTAGGCTTTAGTATTATGTACGGTAGACTGCCATGTTTAGGGTATCCTTCGGAGTGTGACATGATCTTTCTTCCACTGTCTACATTCTCTCTTAAAGTGCCCTGGCTTGTCATAATAGAAACATTTGAGATTTTGTCTTCCTCTTGACTTAGATCTTCCCCTGGATTTGTTAGATTTGTTATTTGGACCTCTATTCCTGCTACTACCACGTCTGTGTGGCTTGTCAGTTACAAGTGCTAGAGTTTAAGTATTTATCCCTAGATCTTTCCTTTTGGCTTCTTCGTTCATCAAATTATCCTTCACCATCTTAAGGGTAAGCATTCCATCTAGAGTTGAATTGCTAATTGACACCACTAGTGTCTCCCAGTTTCAGGCAACGAACTCAACAACAATAGTGCTTGAATTTCATCATCCAGACAAGTTTCATAGCCGTCAGTTGATTCACAAGCCGTTAAAACAGACTCAAGTGCTCTAACACATTTAATCCATCTTTATATTTCAAATTCACGACCATCCTTATCAAAGAGGTTTTGTTTAAAGTTGTTTGCCTTTCAAACATGGACTCCAATTTTTCCCATAGGACATCAACCCTAGTCTCCTGAGCAATATGATAGTAAATGCTTTGATCAACCCACTGTCGGATACATCCAATAGTCTTTCTATGCAAGATCACCCAATCTTGATCAGACTTGTCCTTAGGATTTGCAGCATTACTGCTTTAACGCAAATATAGATCTTTGCAATGCAAAATATCATTCATCAAACTTCCAGATGGAATAATTTGATGAGGTCAATTTGATCATTGATCCTAATGATTCAGCTATGATTGCACTTTCACTAACATAAGCCCTAAATCTCCTTTTTTTGAACTTAGCGCTCTAATACCACTTTGTTAAGAAAAGATCTGACCTTTTCCTATTGGCAATGCGATTACAAATAGAAAGCAATAAACAAAAACAAAATAAACAAATCAACATTAGGATTTACGTGGAAAACCCTAAATCGAGAAAAAACCATGAGACCGCTGCACAAATTTCTTCCATTATCAATAAATAATGAGATTTACAATAGTTCCTCTCTAGATAACACTAGTAGACATCACAGATCATTACCGCAATAGTGGATTTCACAAGAAACAGCCTTTGTCTCTCTATAAACTCTCTCTAGGCTTAAGAATGTCTTTTGACTTCTCTCTAGTGATCCCTAAGAATAATTAGGAGTATTTATATGTGTCAAACAAAGGCTGGCACGAATAAAACCAAGACTGGTGGCATAGGGGCGGCGTTAAAAAATGCAATTCTAAAACCTAGCCGGTGGTATGGCCGCCTGGGGAATTGGTGTTGTGTTCCTACTGCTCTTGGCAAATTCTATAGAATTTTAACACTGGCAAAAAATCAATTCAAGGCCGGCAGTGCTCCTGTTTCTGATGCAAGTGTACATCCTATTTTCATATAGAAAATTCTCCTTATTCAGTTTCTCTTCCAAATATATCTCATATACTTAGGATATCCTTGATTCAAAGTCATCTAAATATAAATAAACATATATTTAGGATTCCGCATAGTCATAGATTCATATGACCTGGATCTATAACCCAACATACATATATATATATATATATATATATTTCCTATTGAACAAAAGAAAAAATGTTATTTACATTATTGAATCAAGCTAGCTAAGAAAAAAATATCAAGAATAATGTGTCTTGGATATGTGGAATAAAAGCATTTGATAACTATATATTTTTGCATGAAACATATATAAAAGAACATCTTGCCAAAAAAATAAAACGAAAAGGTCAAATATACTAATAATTACACTATCTGAAACGTATATATTAATAAAACAAGATATACAGTTTTTGAAACATATCAATAAGGTAATATCGACATGATGTTACAAAATAGTGGAGGAAGTGACAATCTATTTTAATTAATACTTTTTACATAAAATAGGTATGCCGCTTGGTATATTGACAAAAATAGACAATTAAATATTTATTTCTCTAATTAAATGTAGCTTTAAGTTTGTATTTATGTTTTAGAACATATATCAAGAATGCGTTACATTTAATAATATTTTATATGAATTATTCTCATTTGTACACACACACACACACACACTCACACATTACATACTATAGATGAGTGAATCTGGTTGCTATAATCAAACTACATAACATTTTGTGCCACACGTGGCTTTAAAAGAGTTATTTGGCAATGACATATAAAAATGGCTTGAGAAAAGAGATGAGGATAGGGGAGTAAGCAATCTTAGAAAAATCGAACGCACGTGAGACAAGTGGAGGAGTTACATAGCATTAACCTTATAGTTCTTAAAGAAAGGCAATATTGGGATTTTAATCAAAACCAAATCCCTACTCTGAAAACAACAGGATCAGTATGTGTGAAAATTAGGGTATGGAATAAAGCAGAAGTGTAGTTTATTCCATTGAATCACATCAATTCCAAAAGTAAGTAGATGATCTTCTAGTTGTTGTGCGCATAGACTTCTTTCTATGAGTGATGGGAGAACTCTATGGAATGAGAGATTGAGAGAGAATGAAAAAGTTTTTTTTTTTTTTTTTTTCTAGAGGCTCTCACAATATTTTTATCTAGTGCATATGCAATTAGGAACCTTGACCTTAGTATGAAACTTATGGGCCAAGCTACTGAAACAGCCCATCTATTATAACCCCACACTTATATAAGATGATAAGGTCCCACTATAATATTATTAATTGACCATCTAAGGGCCAATAATTTAATTTATTTGTAATAAACATACAATAACATTTTACGCAATTGCATGCATGTCTATATGGCCGTATGTATTAAACCCACAAGTACACCTGAATTAAGTCCAAATTCTAACAATCTCCCACTGACCTTAGCCTTATTTGAATTTTTGTATGTGAGCATGTGATCTTTCATCTTTTGAAGCTATCGTATAATCCTTTTAGCTGTGACTGAATGGTCCTTACCCAAATTGCTTTGGTATCTTCCTAACATTTAACAAATGAATGCAAGATCCAGACAAGTACAGACTTGCGAGTACATCAAACTCCCCATTGTTGATGCATAGGGAATTTTCTTCATAGCTTTGGACTTAAAATTACTCTTAAGGCATTAATTAAAACTAAATTTGTCACTCTTGCTCACAGGGGTATCATGTGGTTTGCAATTTTGCATGCTAAATTTTGGTAGGATCTTCCAAATATAGGCTTTTGTGATAATCCTAGGATTCCATGAGGACAATCTTGGTGAATTTGGATTCCTAATACAAAAGAAGTCTTAGAAAGATCCTTCATTTCAAAGTTTTCTAAAAGAAAACTTTTAGTCTTTAAAAACAAACCTATGTTGCTACTGACAAGCAATATGTCATCCACATACAAAATTAAGAAAAAAAATTTACTCCCACACAACTTTTGATACACATAATCATCAATTGCATTTATCTCAAAACCAAATGATGATATAACTTGATGAAATCTTTGGTACCATTGATGGGAAGCCTATTTCAGCCTATAGATGGATTTTCTCAGTTTGCAAACCATTAGCATATAGTCATTATCATTTAAACTCTCAGGTTGCGACAGATAAATCATTTTATCAAGGTTTCCATTAGGATACATTGTCTTAACATCCATCTAATGAAGCCTTAAATCAAAATGCGTCAAAAGTGCCAAAATGTACTTAAAGAGTCTTTTGAAGAAACTGGAGATAAAGTCTCTTTGTAATTGATGCCCTCATGTTGAATGTAACCCTTAACGATAAGACGCGCTTTATATCTTTCCACGTTACCTTATGAGTCCCTTTTAGTTTTGAGAACCCATTTACACTCGATGGGCCTTACACCATTTGGAAATGGGACAAGAACCCAAAAATCATTGTTATTCATGGATTTCAACTCTTCATTTATGGCATCAATCCATTTATGAGCATGAATTGTTCAATGGCTTCATGGAAAGCGATCAGGTCATTTTCTAATGAGTCAATGATTTCCTTGTATTCATTAAGAAATACAATATAATCATTTGATATTACACTTATTTGCTCTCTAATAGACTTCTTAGAGGTACTAGTTCTTGAGATTGTTGAATAGTTAAGGGAAGAGGAACATTATCATCGAAATATTTTAGACCTCACCAAGAGTACACTCTTGATTTGATGTAAGAACGACTAAAGGAAGAGAAACATGACGCTATTCAGCTCTATGCTTCTAACTTGGAGCCTGAATAACAAGCAATGTAGTATGTTCCTCTTCAAAGACAAAGTTCTTAACCTTATATTCCCATTTAACCTCAACACCCTCAAAGGATTGCACATTTTTGTTCTTCAAAATTGTTCTGTTTAGAGGATTGAAAAATTTTATAACCCTATGATCTTTCGATGTAACAACAAAGTGACAACTAATGGATTTTGAGTCTAATTTCTTTTCATTAAACCTATATGGCCTGGCTTCAATTGGACATCCCAATACCCTTAATTGCTTAGGGATAAGTTTCTTATTGGTCTATAACTCATATGGGTTTTTGGTTATCTCTTTATTTGGTACTTTATTGATAATAACGGTTGCAGTCTTTAATGCTTCACCCTATAGTGAGTCTAGTAATTTTGTATGACTAATCATACTTCTTACCATATCTTTAAGAGTCTTATTTCGCCTCTCAGCTGCCCTATTCATGCTGATTGAACCAGGCATGGTATACTGAGGAACGATACCATACTCTTCTAGGAGTTTCACAAATGGCTATAGACATTGTTTACCCGAACTGTCATTTCTACTGTAGTATTCACCTCCTTAGTCAGATCTAACTAATTTAATCCTTTTGCTTAGTTGATTTTCAACTTTGGCCTTACAGGTTTTGAGCATGTCTAAAGCCTGTGACCTCTCATGAATTAAATATATGTAGCCATAATAAGAATAATTATCTATGAACATAATAAAGTACTATTGACCATTCCATAAAACTGGATGACCATTCCGTGAACCGTAGGAAATGACCCACATATACCCGTGTGTGTTATTTCTTAGACTTCCTTAGCTCTCTCGACTCCTACTCTTTTCTTGCTTGTTGTTTTACCTTTTATACACTCAACACATATTCATTTATTATCTAAATAGTTAAGTGTATTTAGTATTCCCTCAGTTACAAGCCTATCAATTCTCTCTTTAAAGATATGCCTTAATCACTTGTGCCATAATACATAGGAATTCCATCAATTTATTGTCGTTTAGTGCCTCTTGAGCTAACATGCAAGGTTTTATATGTTAAATTAACAATTTCAAGCATATAGAGATTGTCTATATAAGATAAAATGTTGGTGCCTACAAAATTAAAATTATGAAAAAGATGACATTGTCCATTACCAAATGACAACACATAACCTTCTTTGTCTAGAATAGAAATAGAAATCAAATTTTATTTAAAAGATGACACAACAAATGTCTGTTTTAATTCTAAAACAAAACCAGACATTAAAGGCAATTTGAAAACACTAATAGCTTGACCTTCAACTCTACTGTCATTCCCCATATAGATGAATCTCTCATCATCACTTGGTTGGCAATAATGTTATCAACCTTGCATAAATATAGTAATGTAGGCAATGGCTCTTGAATCCAACTACCAAGTATATTTAGGCACTGAAATTAAATTAACCTTTGGACAAACAAGAATTAAAGGCATACCTTTCTTTTTGCGCCAAGCATCATAATTAGGGAAATCTTCCTTCAAATGAGAGGGATCCTTATAGAAAAAACACTTTATGTCATTAGCCTTTTGCCTTTTCTTGTATGAAGCATCCATAGCTGATTTGCTCTTTCTTTTCTTGGATCCTTTAGAGATAGAAGTGAAATTAATACTCCTAGTCTTCTTTTGCCTCATCTTTTCGTCCTCTTGCACCAAATGAGAGATAAGCTTATTACTTGTCCATTTTCCTTCTAACAGTTATAGCTCCCTTCAAAATGACCAAATTGAGGAGGCAAGGACATCAAAGCAAATTACACCGCTACTTTATTAGGAAGCTCCAATGTATGCCTTTAGCTTTGATGCTTTATGATACATCTCAAGAACGTATTCTCTCATATTTCTTGAGCCATTATACTTGATGGAGATCAATTTATGCAAAAGCGTAATGATTTTTGCCTTATTGCTTTTCACAAAGCCCTATTCTAACTGCTCGAGGAACTTCATTGCATTTGACTCTTCTGTCATGATCCCAAGCAAAGTTTATGGTATTGTACTTTTCATGATCATCAGACTAAGGTAATTTAAGTGTTCCTACTGAGTCATTTCCTTCTGTTGTTCGAGAGTACTCTCCTCTGCAAGCTCAGTAGGACGTGGCTACCTAAATGCTAAGTCTAGATCAATCCAACCTAAATGAATCATGACCTTTTGTTTCCAAAGATTAGAGTTTGAACCGTTGAGCTCCAGGATGTTGTTGGAAGAATATGAAACAAGGGCATATGTAGTAACTAAAATGAAATAGACACATAATCAATGACATGCTCATGAACATAAAACAAATGGGGAAAAAAGGGGCAAAAACTTATAATGACTACCCCATTAGAAGAAACCCATGTAACGTTGGGTCTAATCTTAAGAGTCAACTTACAATGATTTTCTCATCATAGCGATTAAGCTCAAGCGATAAATTCTAGTAAAGTGTTAGCCTTCCTTTAGGCCGGCTCATCATCACATGTGGTTACAAGCCTCAGACTAACAGTAGGAACTTTCCTTTAGGTAGATTACCACCTACATGAAACTTGTAATCATAACATCTCAATAGTTTCCACCTAATGGTTTCCATGGGAGAACTCACTTCAGTAAGCTACCATTTTAACCGATTTATAAAATTTCTTTACTTTGATAATTTCACCTAACAGTATCTATCACTTCAACAAATTTGAAATTGTCAGAACACATTCATAAGAGCAACTTCATCTCATTATAAGTTTATAAATATTATTCAAAAGTAATAACATCGCATTATAAGCAACATTTGAATCATTAAAACACAAATATTGCTCAACACTACAAGCAAATTTTACTTAATTGATTCATATATAAAAACCATATAGGAAACCATCTATAATAATTAATTGAGTTAACCAAAAATATTCATATAACCACAATAGGAGATTAGGCAATTACCAAATTAATCACCAAACTTCATGCCTTAAAAAAAAATCAATAAACTGAAATTTCACATAGTTATTGGCAATTTAACCATAGTTACCAAAAAAAAAAAAAAAGTGATTCCGAGCGCCAGTACCAAAGGTCCGCGAGATTTTGATGAAATTCGGAAGGAATTTACAAACAGACCAAAGTCAAAGACAATTCCGGAGGCCAATACCGAAGAGTTGTTTATCTTAATTAGAACATTGTACATGCCAATTTACTATTCACCTTCTTAAAGAAGCTTATTGGAGGTTTTCTTTTCTTTTTCCTTTTTTTAAATAGAAATTGATATGGATGTCCGATTACAAGCATACCAGATGGAAACGAACCTTGTCGTTACCGATTCTAAAATCTAATTATGGATGTCGAAATTGATATGAACTTCCAATATCAAAGTCTATGGACTGATATATAAAAACAGTTATACTGTAAGATCAATATCTTGAAGAATTCGATAAATATCAAAATATATAAACCACATCCTTTTATTTATTTCTTGAAATCCAAACTCTAAACATAGGGAATGGGGCTCTAATATTCACATGGTAGCTTGATACTACTTATTGGGATTTTAATCATAACTAAACCCTGCAATTAAAACAATAGGATCACATGTGTGAAAACTAGGACATGAAAAGCGAAATATATCTTATTCCATTGAATCGCAATAATTTTAAAAGTGGGTAGATGATCTCCAAGTTGCTATGTGCACAGGTTTTTTCTATGAGTGATGATAAACTCTATAAATGAGAGAGTGAGAGATAATAAAAATGTATTTTTTCTAGAGGTTCTCACAATATCTTTATATAGTGCACATGCAGCTAGCACCATAATGGTAGTATGAAACTTATGGGCCAAGTTACTAAAAGAGCTAATCTATTTTAGTAGTAGCCCTAGGGTATTTACAAGTATAAAACATATATATATATATATAATATTATAACCCCACACTTATATAAGATGGCAAGGCCCACTATAATATTATTAATTGATCATCAATATAAGGGTCAAATAATTTAATTTATTTAATAAATATACAACAACCTTTTATATAATTGCATGTATGTTCATATGCCCGTATGCATTAAACCTACCAGTACACGTAAATTAAGTTCAAATTCTAACAAGGCAATACATCTTTTGTTTAAAATCTTGTTTAATCTCCATGATTACAATCCGATAGCATGACAATATTTCTTTGAATTATCAAATAAGAGACACTTTGAGGTATCTATAGAGTTTGATTTTGACAGTATTCATTGGATTGTAGAGAATATCAATAGTCCAAATGAGTTCTTTTACCAATGAATATTTTAATAGGCTTATTGAGTTTAAGCGTCAAGAGTCTTTTAAATCTACAAGTAGCTTTTTGATAAAGGTTGATAATAGACAAGTGGATTCAAATATTTTAGTAGATTCAAATTAGCCTTCTGCACATATACACGACTAATATGTCTTTGTATATTTCCATAAATATCATATAATATATAAATGTACAAGCATTACGTGGCTTCGGGGAACGTTTTTGTTTTCGAAAGATGGAAGGATAGCGTTACATCCTTAAAAAAAAAAAAAAAAAAGGAACGAGATTAACCTTCTGTGTCATTATTCATTGTGGAAAAGCCCACATGGAGTAATGCCAACCAGCTAGCTAGCTGTATCATGATCCAATACCACTTTTCATCTTTTCTTTGCCGTGATCTAAAATTCACTTGCTTATTTTCATGCAACTTTGACATAAATGAACGACTAGCTAACGAAGTTAGAAGAGATATATACCTGTATATACATTTTAATTCTTTTTAAAATAAAATAAATCAAATTTCTTTGTCTTAAATTCCGACATAACGGGATTGCGTTTATTATATTAAAAGTTAATTTTGTTTCTCGGTAAAATCAAAGTTGAAAACAGATATATATTCATGGTCTGTTGATGCACAAAATAATGTTTAAGAATATATATATATATATATATATTTGCAATTAATTAAATACATAGAGCGTAGAAGTACCGCATGAAATTGATGCACTAAACAAATCTCCTATTAGTCCTTTTATACAAATAATGAAGTTCTAAGAATAGTTACAAACATTAGACAGAATATACTCGCAGAATAATGTTTTCACTCGTTTATTTTAGAAGATTATATCATCTCAATCTCATCAAATAATCATATAAAATTGTAATATTATCGGTCTATTTGAATTGTCTTATTTTCATTTGTATCTTATCTATATCAAGTATATTTGATTTGTTTATAAGGAAAATATCTTTTTTTTTTCATCTGTATTTATTTTTTACAAACAATATGCTGAAAAAGATAAAAATAATATGCCAAAACAACCTGAAAATAGTGAATGTAAATAAACCCTATATAAATATAGATAATAAAATGATGGTGTATATCATATATTTATAACAATTTGCTAATAGACATTATTAATATGCAAATTATAATAACCTTTTTAATTTTTAACCGTATCATCAATATAGTGTGGTGTTTTTAACTTGTTTATCATTAATGCGGATGGACAACATTCAAGAGTCAATAGCCCAACGTGAAATCGATGCTAGGTTTACTCGACTGTATACACTATAGAACATTGATTTTTGCCACTAGATCCTCGGTTACTTAAACCTATTTTTATAATCCTTCTGCAACATTGGACCATGTTTCATGTTTGACTGTCAATTTTGTAGGAAAACACTCCTTTGATAAAGCACCAAGGTATCAATCTAAAGATTAGATGCACAAAAATTGAGACCGCATTAATAGTGTAATTTTATTTATTTGATATCCTTTTGGATCACAAAACTTATATTGATATTAAAACACTAGTGAATTCATTAAGAGTTCAATGAAATATTTGATATTTGGATTTTATGTGTAAAGCTTAATTAATTGAAATTTAAAAGTGTTGATTTAATATGTTATTTTTTTATTTTATATTTAGTTATCTAAAATTTGTCAAATATTTGCAATGAATAACTTAAATGAAGCTAGTCTAAATGATTTCAAAAAGAGTTTGTAGATAGTAGTTGACAATTTTAAGTGCCAATATATATAATTGCAAAAATAGACAAAATTCACCAATCAAATTTGACATCTACTCAATTGCTAGTGATGAACAATTACTACTAATGTTTAAGTATATAACAATTTCCATAAAATATCAATGAATTTTCTGCATTTTTGTATATAATAATAGGATAAACAAATTATATTAGAATATATCAAGGCTTGGAGATAAATTCAGGACAAATAAATTGACAAACTAATTTAGTAACTTATTTTAATAATATCCTCCATTATTATTTCTATATGTGAGTTGTTCCACATGTGAGTTTCATTCTTTATATGCGACGGTTCTAATAAGGACATTACTAAATATAATATATGTATTGGATTTTTGCTTTTTATTTGCATCATGCTTGTATTAGATCTGCTTCTGTAACTTATCTGTATCATATTTATATCAGAGCTGTTTGATCTATTTATAAGGAAGACTGTTAATTTTTTATCGATATCTGTCTGTTGATAAATATTTATTTAAAAACGATAAAAATATGATATGAAAATAACCAAAACACGAAAAAACAAATATGCCCCCGCCTAAGATCAACCAAATTACAATTTCTTTCTCTCCCTCTTTTATTTTTTTGCTTAATTCCTGTAAAAAGTTGGCAATTGTTTGAGTTCTACTTCGTCTCGGAGTGTGCAGCCTAAGGGTTTTCATGCCATCATCATACGTAAGAGAGACCTCCTCTAACACAAGAATAAAAAAAAGGAACATCTCCACCTCTGTCCCGCTACTGATGATGACTAACAATGATACAATGCGTGCTAGAAGAGCATCAGTGCTGAAGCACTAATTATTTTGCCGACATCTGACATCTTCTTTCTTCTTCTTCTTATTATGTTGATTTATGTTTTTTCCTCTCTCCTCTCGTCTTGTGATTATTTATTTGTTTATTTTTTTTTCTCTCCTCTTGTGTACTTTCAAATAGATAAGGATAAACAAAGGGTATACAGATAAACAAAGGGGTCTATTGCATCTTAATTTTACCATTTTCTGGTTTGTGTCATTGTGTGTCACGCATGGGTGTTGCCATCTTGTCTAATGGATTTGGATACTATTAATGACTGTACTTGATCGATAATTACCTGTTTACGGTTTAGTTTATGCTGTTTTTTCATTAGAACGTCGTGTCAAGTGTCTTTATTTTTAGTTTTCTTTTATCATAATTTAGTATTATATTTTTAAAATTTTTACAAATTAGTGCATATACGCTATTTGGTGTCTCTGTTTATTAATATTCGATAAATATTTATTTTGATGATACGGTAATAGTAGACATATAGAAAAAGAATAGCCAAAATTTAAAGATGTGGCACCAAACTTCAAAAAGTTGTCAACAATTAAATGTATAGCTGGCACTTAACCCGCTATTATTTTATCATCAAAATAAATATTCATAAAATATTTTTCACAAGAGACACTAAATCGCTCATACGTTGAAGGTATAAACCCTAATTTACTGAAATCTAAAGATAAGACATTAAAATATCAAAAATTAAAAATACATATACTTGATATGTTATTATCTCAATGTTCAATCGATTATCTTACTTATAATCTATGTTTAATCTTTATAATCAAATACTAGATCATCTATAGATAGATTAAAATAAATCAATACAAATTATCCAATGCTGAATATTAATCATATATATCTTTTAAAAAAAGAAATTATGTGGAAATTATATAATTATATATTTTTTTTTTATAATTATTAAGTGCGTTGATCTATGGGTTTTTCTTACAACATGACCATGTCGGAGGACATCATTAGTTGCAGAGTATCTCAGTGAGATGTCCTCTTTTCTTTAAGCGGAAATAACAGGGCACATGGAGAGAGAAGAATCCCACCAATTGATTTGTTATTTCAAGGTTTTCTGGAAAGATGGGAGATAGTGAAATAAAAATAGTCTATGATCTATATCATGGAAGGATGGAAGATAAAAACATAACTTCACAAAGATGAAAATAGTTTAACTCTCAACCAAGAAATTATTAATTGGTTGGTTCATTTGCTTGATTACTACCAAGTCCATTATGTTTAAACTTCTTCCCTCTTATTTAATAAAGAAACTCTTAATAGTGGGTTATATTTAGAGTAACTAGTTAACAACATGATATAAAAAATTATATTTGTATGTTGGTCTATAAAATGTAATATAATAGTTTGTGCTTGCATAAAATGCATATATATTTAATGTGGTTTGCTATTATGATTAATATTGTCTCTAATTAATACTATGTTTGCCTCTTTTTACTTTTATGTGTACTCAATATGAGTTAAGGGGTCGTTTGTATGATTGATCCGGGATGTTGATAAATTTTCTCATATAAATTTAGCCCGGAAAATTAAGGGCATAGTATCAATCCAAATAGGAGATAAGGAAGAGATTGAACCCGTTTTAAAACTTTTAACAAATGGCCATGGCTTCGGATAGCAAAATATGTATATATCGTCTTGTTTTCATCTATTCAATATTGTTTTGGTGCCCCTTTTGGATCACGTGTTTGTCAAAACGAGATACCAAAAGATACAAGTGTAAACGGATATATATATATATATATATATATCTTCTAAAATTCAACGGCACAAAAAGCTAAATTAGATTTATTTACCGTTCATTATTTTTCTTAATCCGATATAAAATCAAGTTTCATTTTTTTATCAATAAAATATAATTTTAAAATATTTTCATTTCGAATGAACTAATTCTCACTTCTAAACTATCATTCCCAAATCACAATTATCATCATTATTAGAGCATCTTTATCACTTGATACTTAGTAGAAATTTCAAGAGATATGGGCGATATGACAGTTGCTATGCAATAAAGTGAGCTTTTTATTGAGTTGTTTAACAACTAAAGTTGCTTGGGCAAGCATCCTTCTCACTCATTCTCCCATTAGTCATTTTATGCTAATTTAATTTTGCAAAAAGCAACCCTCTTACTTTTCCGCTCATTAGTCTTTTCATACTTGTTTAAATCTTTATAAAATAAATATAAACATCATTTTAAGATTATAAAATAAAATGGGACCATAAAAAAAAAAAGACAAATCAATAACTGTGTTAAATTAACCAAGGATAAAATCAAGAGTAGGGAAAAGTTGTTTTAAATACTAATATGACACTTCAATCAACCCAAGAATAAATATGCTCTTACAAAACAAAAATAAATGAATAAAGATCATATAGTTTGCTAAACATTAAATTTGAAGTATGTAAAAATATAATATAAATTAATTATAAATAAAATACATGTGATACTAATAAAAACGAAAGGGAAAATTTTCAAAAACACGACGCCCCATGTGATCTAGGGTTCTTATTTGGAGCTATCGAGTGCACAAACTCATAGATTGTGAAAATCAACAACTACCCTTTCATTAATTTGAAAGAACATGTGGAACCGAATCCCGATTTCAAAGCACCATCCAAGGTTTACCAAACTGTGTATTTCAAGGCAACTTTTTTTTATTTTTTTTTTTTCATTTAGTCTAGACGTTTTGTTGTAAATATCAAATAATATATCCCATGTGTTAGGTCTCTGTCTGTCCCTCTCTCTCCCCCATATGCGTTATGATGGCATGAACCTCTCCTCTAAAACGAAGTAGAAATGTAGAAAGACACGATCGCCAGCTTTTCACAAATGTAATTTGAAAAGAATAAACATTAAATATGGTCCCCATTTTTGCGCATCTGATATGTATGATGATACCTTGGTGAGAGTGTTTTACTTAAATAAAATGTCAGTCAAACTTGAAATTTGGTCTAATGTTGCAGGTTAATGATTATAAAATTAGATTTATATAGCTGTGAATTTGGTAGGGAACAAAAAAAAAAAAAAAAATTTGAATGTTCTGTAGTATAGTCGTGTGATAATTGTTGCATCGGTTTCACAATGGACTATGGACTCCTGTTGTCAATCCACATTAACGATTAGGAGGATATAAAATGTCCCACTATAATCCGGTTATTTATAAAAATAATTATTTTTTAAGGAAATTATTACAATTAGCATACATAGAGGTATCAATTTAATCTATGGGCTTCAAGTGAAGATTTTACATAGATTTGATTTTTTAGGTTAAAGTAATAAGGTCCAAAGAATTAAATCCATATTATTCGATATATGAATAAAGAATTAATATGGTGGATTTGCATTGGAACTAGCTAAACTGGCTTGTTGATTATATGACCTTCTTTATTAAGATTCATACACTAAAAAAGTCTTCAATGGATTTAGTCCACAAAAGAGCCCCTTTAAATATCAATTAATGAGAGGAACTTATCATAGTTGACAGATTTCCTTTTATTTTATTTTATTATTATTATTATTTTTTTTAGAAAGGATTTAAACCTAGTATCTTTCACTTAAGAGATTAAGAAGATGCCATTAAGTTATAAGACTATTGGTCATTATTGTCAATTTTCATCCAATCAAATGACAACCAACTTTTATAAATACTTCTAGTCCTACATCATTTAGACCAAAAATAAATCTTGGGAAATATTGTCTGGATTTTATTTCGAAGAATTAAACACTTGTTCAAATTAATTACACATGTTGTTCATTATTAATGAGTTTTAATGCTTCTTGGCTCCCTTTCTGAAAAATTAGTACCTTCCTCTCCCGCAATCATAATATCACCATGTGTTAGTTTAAAAACCTATCCAATAACCTAAAATAAAAAATTATGAAATCATCGTTAATAAATCTAAGTGAAGCCCAAAATAATAAGGATTTGAGCCTAATTTTCTATGTAAATTACATTGTTATTGGATTTGATGAAAATAAAAGGAATGAGGTTGAGTAAAAGGAATGAGTGGTATAAACCTAACTTGTTTGATGATTACAAATATATGGACTTGATAGAAATAAATAAGGGTATCGCTTCACTTACAATCCATCCCTCATTTCGTATATAAAAGACGACAATTTAAAATCACGAGATGTGTAGCTCTTGTCTGTTTGTTAGTTGTGTTTGTTTGGTTGGCTAATGCATTTAGTTACATGCCTATTATATGTGCAATGCATATGTGAAGAATGAAATAATAGCATTTGTTTAGATTGTTTAATTTTTATTTATATTTAATTTATATCTGATTTTTATTTGTATCTTATCTTTATTTAATCTATTTGATATATTTATGGTTAAAATTTTATTTTTTTATTGTATTTATTTCCTAATAAACATCTATTTGAAAATGATAAAAATAAAATACCAAAACGACCAAAATAGGATGAAACAAATAAATTGGGATTAAGAGCTGAAATGAAAGATCTTAGAATCATTTAAGCCTGCACTTTTAAAAATCGATTCTAGGGACTTCTTCACTCTTTTAAAACCCGACTTTAGGGACTCTACATTTTGAAATATCGACTATACGTATACGATCGATCCTCTTTCAAAAATGAGTTTTAGGAGCAATATAAATCCATACTTTCAAAAATGGATCCCAAGGAGCATGATTGATTCTAACTTTCAACACTTAGGCCTTAAAAAGATTGGTAGGTTCACACATTCAAAAGGCGGACTCTAGGGAATATTAAGGTTTGCATTTGTTTGTTTCATTTATTCTAGTCATTTTAGTATAATGTTTTTGTTATTTTCAAGCAGATTTTTTTCAAGAAATAAATAATGATAAAAATCTGATAGTTTTACTCATAAACTGATTAAACAAATATGATAGATATATGATATAGATATATTATAGATGCAAATAAATTACAATACCAGAATCCTCATAGAGGCTAACTTCTTGGAAACTATTTTAATATGTTTTTTAAGGTTAACGTAAAATCAATATAAAGAAAATAGGACATGGTAGAATCAAGCCTTGTGTAACTTGCATATGGACACGGTTGTAGATTTTTGTGCCGTTTCGGGTTTAAGGTATGACACCCTCTAGAGGTTGTGTTGTATTTGTAATATAAAAATAAAATAAATCATAATGAAGGGCAAAATTATCATGTATTGATAAATAAAAGAGTTTTATGGTCTATCCTAATATGGTTAATAATGATTAAAAGATAACATTTTCCTTTCCCTCACCTAAAACATACATATTCTTCTATAGTATCAAAAGGAGACAAAAACTTCAAAAAAAAAAAAAAAAAACTCCATCAAACTTGTATCTTGCTTTAAGAAGGACCAAAGGTCAAATATTTAGGTAAGTTTGCTCCTTTCAATCCTTTTTTTATCAAGAGGAGTAGTCTTTTATGAGTTTTCATGTTGGAATTGAAGAGATCCAGTCATTTGAAAGAGCTTTGGGAAAACCCTAAGTTTCCATCTTTAGTATTTTGGTGTTTTTGTAATCAAAGGAGAAGAAACATCATTTGTGTTCAGGTAATGTGTAATCAAAGGGGTTTTCATTTGATATTTTTCAAGTTTTGGATTGAGTAAGTTACGAACAGAGATAACGATCGTAATACAGGCCATGATCTCCACGGATGTGTCGATACCTAGCCGATAACAGTCGTTACATAGACTATGATGGCCGTCACCACCCCCTATCATGGCTGTGATGGAGGTCATGCACCGCCCCCGCGGCCTCCCCATATACATACCCCATAACGGGCATGACATAAGTATGTGTTGTGATATGAGGCTATCATGCCCCTTATTACGGTCATGACTTGTAGGGGGGTTGAGTAACCTTCTTTAATCCATGTTTTGACCTTCTCAATCTCCTTAATCCTTAGCTTTATATCTAGTACTCCTAAATCTAAGTAGTAAGGCATAGCTAGACCTAAGATTTGTAGTTTTTGATAGTTTAGAAGGTTAGATAACCTTAGAAATATGCTTGTCTTTTGAAAACAAGTTTGGAGTTAGTTCTTGCTTTATGTAATCAGGTATTTCTAGTGAAGATAGGTTATCTGTTTCAAAAGTTGTATCAGGTACATCATTACCTTGTTTGATGATTATACTTGTTAGGTAGAACATGTAATTGGACTAATTGATATTTGACTATAACTGTTTGTTGCTTGTATTTGGCTGGGTTTAGTAGATCAGGAGTACTGGTGCTACTAGGGCGACGCCTTAATGATCTATATGTGAAGCTGTTCCGAGTTGGTTGTGCATAAAGATGGTTCTGGTCGTTTAGGAGTAGTACGAGTACTGTACCCAATGTATGTGGGAGTACTCAACACTAATACATATATATATAAGTATTTTATACGTATTTGTTTTCACGAAGTCATGAGTTACTCTGGGTTTGGGACTAGTTGCAAATGGTTCTAAAATGTATTGATTGCCTTGCTAATTAAATATAATAAACTATGATTGTTGCATATGTTACATTGTTGCATGTGGAATTGTATGATGTTTATTCATACGCATATGTTTGTGGCTTAGTGTACCAGACTTGCACTTACTCCTTCTGTTTTTTAGGATTAGGTGAAGAACCTATAGTGTTCGATTTATCAAACAATGATATTTTCGTGGACTATGGGGAGGATGATAGTCGAATCGATTTTCTAGCTAATTATTAGATATTTCGGATTGGAGACAGTTACAGCTGAAGACTTAATAAGTTTTAAATAGTTTTATGATTTTTGATATTATGAGACATTTTCTTGTAATGTTTTAAGTTTGATTTAAGTTAGTGCTTGGTTTGTACTGACTAAGTTGTTCAGAAGTTTTATTATGACATCAATGTTTTAAAAGTACTCTTAAATGTGACATTAGAGTATATTGTATTATAGGTTGTGGTTTGATAAAATCCAAACCTTAGTACATCCGTCTCCAGCGAGGACCTATAGTCGGCAGATAACGCTTTCAGTTTAGAGTGTTACAGTATTATTGTTGCAAATGATGAGTCTTTATCACATTTGAAAATGGAATATGACTTATTTTAAACCCTGATCTTTACTAGATTCACTTAAAAATATGATCCAATGGGTATTGTTTGCTGCATATATAGTTAAGTAAGTGTCTGTCAAGATCTTCTTCCTCTCAATAAAATAAAAAAAAAAAAAGAGGAAAAGGACAAGATTTGCTCATTTTTCATATTTATTAAGTCTACTTTCGTTATGAAGATATTTTAGGAAAAAAGTTGATCAAATAATAATAAGCAATTGGAAGACAAGAACGACTGGCACTTGATCTAAAAGATTTCAAGTGTGGAGGAACTATTGGAGAAAGCTGCAACTTGAGTCATTATTTATGCCAAGACTGCGTTGATGTTCACCAAATAATGTGTCAAAGGTTGTCAGACTAAATATGTTGGGCGCACTCCTTGAGGACACACGCTACAGCTTTGCTATCATGCGTCTCTTCCACCGGTTTCTTTTGTAGCCACCTTTGCGTTGATCTTTATGCACCTGCATGACGTTGACCAAACGTAATATAGAAATCATATATGATTCATGGTATCCTTTTATTTATTTAATTTTTGAGCCATCTTTGCATTGATCTTATGCATCAGCCATTTCTACCATTAGAATCTATTTATTTAGCTTTTTTGATAGGTATAGACACTTTTTTAAAATCTTTTTTAATAAATTATTTACTAAGAAATAGTCATAAATAAAAAAAATTGATAATTCTCATAAAAAGATTAAATAGATTATATATAAATAAATTATAAATATAAACCAGACATATTTAGACATATCGTTTTAATATAAATAAAGATTCAAATAAAAAACAGAATATCCAAACAGACCCTTAATTGGAAATGCAGAATTCCCCTCCTTTATAGCTTAATTTTCAATAACATTTCCCTGTAAATGAAAATGTCCAGGAGAAGTACTCCTAGTGGAAATTGACTATATTTAAAGAATGTTTCCGAAAATGATAGAATCAACCTCACATGCATGAATTAAATTTGTATCATTTTCATCAATTTCAACGTCCTTTATGCCTTGTTATTGGAAGGGTGTAGCCTCTAAGTATAGGGTCGATGATATGATTTCCTAAATCATTTGTTTTTAATGTGGTTCAAATCATGTTTTGCATTTTATCGTTGTTCTTTACAAAATTCTCCCAACAATTAGATAATTAACGTCTCTTATTGCATGGTAAAGGTGTAAGATTATTTTATTAAAAAAGAAAAAAGCTCAAACTTCATATAGTGCTTTTATTATCATTACTATCCAATCATAATGTCCTTTATCAACATCTTTCAGTGCCAAAAGACATACAAGGTAACTGTGCCAAGGCTAAACAAGGGCATTCCCTTAAAATTCAAATATACGGTTAATCTAGAAATATTTGACACATTACATTAAGCTCCTCTTTTTATACTTTATGAAATTTTGAGATAATGCTTAATTTAGCACCTGAATTTTAATGAAAATGTTAATTGAGTATTCAACTTTAGAAAGTCCAATTTCATATCCAATTGAACTTTTCTTAAACCTAAATGCTATCTCACTTTTTTATTATCTCTTAAAGTCATTGGCACATGTCCTACAATGAGTTGGTGCGGTATTATTTAAGGGCATGTAAAGTTTAATTAAGTATAAATTAAATTTTTTTAAATTGAGATATCTAATTGATATTTTCATAAAAGTTCAACTACCAAATTAGACATTTTTCCTTAAAATATTCCATCCAATGTACTGGTGAGAACATGGAATTTAATAATGCTTTTAAGAATGATTTTCCTTAATTATTATTAGCTTTTACTTGTAATTTAGTGTTTTTGCAAGAGAAATTTGGAAGAATAATCTAGAATCTACGAACACAAAGTGCTTCATTAATTGAAGGCTAAAAGCAAAATGTAGAGAGAAGATCACTATGAAAGTTAAACGAAATCAAACACTGTTCAACCAAATAAAAATGGAGGAAGAAAACTATATGTCTATTAGACGAAGTTTAACTTTGTTCAATAACTGGCTGATGAAGTCAAAACATAGAAGACCAAATCGGCTTGGTGGCATGGCACAAAAGAGACTTTGTCTAAGCAAAGTCTTGCGTTGTATTTCAATGGCTATTAACCGATTTCGGTCAAACGATGTCCAAATTTGTTCTATCAAGTTCTTGCTATTTTTGTAGATTTAGTGGCTCATATAAATACATCTCTTACAATTTGACCTTGAGAAGCTAATTTTCCAAATTGAGTTTAAATTAGGGTTTTAATGTTATTTAGCATATATCAGTAATGTTAATCTTTTTTAAATTTATTTTATGATAGATGATAAGTTAATGAAAATACTCCAGATTGTCATTGGCATAGTGCTATGCCAAATGCTCCTCTTGTTGCATTAATGGAAAGTTTTTATTGTATATTTTGTTTATCTATTTTTTTTTTCTTTTTCCAATATCATGTGTAGCCATATTACTATGGGATTATATTTAAAAGTTAACCAATTGTTAGAATTAGATGTTTATGCTGAAGCTTGGCTTTCAAAGCATTTTTCCTTAAGTAAGTTTGTTATTAAAAATGCTTGCTCACTCCAAAAGAAAAGTTAGTAATTCAAAAACTGGTCTGATAAAATTAAAGTCTACTAATTTTGAACAGCAGTACCTTATCGCCGAATGTTCCCTTTTAGTTCTTAAAATTGTAATGCAGCTTTTAAATTTTTCACAATTGAAAGAAAGTTGGGGTGATGAACTTCGATTGGTATATTGAATGAGACTAGTTTATCTGTTTGTAAAACAAGAAAATTTGTTTGATCATCCATTCTAAATTATAACCTTATGTGCATAGATGATAGGCCTTTTACCATTCCCCACATATAGTGTCATCCAAAAATGGTGACATTTGATAATTTTATAAATCAATAGGGATGATTAGAAGAAGTAAGAACGATAGAATTAAATTTGTGAAGTGCAAAAGTCATTATCGACTATTATCAAAGCAAAAAAAAAAAAAAAAAAAAAAAAAATCCCCGTTTTATTGATATTTGTTTTTCACAGATTAATACATAGATCCAAATAATACATTCCTTTTTCTTGATTTGACTAACGAATCATTCCATTGTTTTGCTAGATAAAATAACTTTGAACAAAAGCCTAGCACCCCTCCCCTCATTTCTAAAGTTCGACCTTGGACTAGTTTTGATTTTGAAGAAACTCATGCTACAACATATCCATTTACTTGCTCGGTTATCTAGGTTTAGATATCTCCTCGGAGTGGGTTCATTCGATTCGTGGATCCAATCCACTGGGTCTGGATTTAAAATTTGAGGATCCAGAGCAGCCCCATAAAAGGGCCAATCAACATGGGTCCAATCTATCCATTTTTAATGTATACATATTAATTTTTTAATTTATTAAAGAACAATCTGTATATACCTACTAGATCCAAGGTTTAATAAGTGGATCCACCATGGTCCCGGCGGCCCTCTTTGGCGGATCAGACCTGCCCCATTAGGTCTGGTCCACAATTGGACCTATTGTGGCCGGGCCATATCGGATTCCAATTTAGACCCGACCCGAAAAGTTGTCTTTCTAGGTTATTTAATTCTAGCTTTTATTGCATTTGTTTTCTTAAACTTACAAGCTTTCAAATCTTTTGTTGTTTTTGGAAAACATTAGTATTTAAATTGTGCCTGTACTGGGAATTTTAGCTCGGAGCTACACATGATTGTGGGAATCCTATGAGGCACCATAAACTTCTTTTTCCTATTCATTGGAACCGAGTACATTCACGTCTCCATCATTCTAAAATTTAATATAATGCATGCGAGCACGCGGACACACACACATATATAGCTTGAAACTTGCGTAAATACAACTAGTATTATATGTTATTTATGATATATAGGTATATAAATATTGTAAAATTCCAATATATAGAGAGACTATGCCTGTCAAAATTTTATTAGTATTTTTTTACCCTATTTATTAGTAGTTAAACACTAGTTATCTATTCTGTACATAATACTTAATGAATCTTTTTTATTAGGTAGATAATTAAGTTATATTTGGAAATATTCAATCCAAATGTACAATTTCAAATGGAAATGCAGCATGCCCTTCCTTGTATCGCCTAATTTTCCAACACCGTTTTCCTGTGAATAAAGATGTCTAAGAGAAGTGCTACTAGAGTGAATTGACTGTATTAATAAAATGCTTCCTAAAATGATTCAATCAATGTCACATGAAAGAATTAAATTTTTATCCATTTTCACCAATTTTCTTTGTGCCTTGTAAAGTTATAATTAGATTAAGGTAACGTCCAAGAACAGGGTAGATGGTACGATTTCCTAAATCATTTTTTCAAAAATGGTTTATCCAAAACTTGTACTTTTAAATATATATCTTTACTAGGTTCAACTTTGTATATGAATGGATTCGATTGCAGTGATTACGTGTGTGTAGCATTTGGCTTGTGCTACACATAACTTTAGAGGAATGACCGGGCAATTACATGTAAGGATGACTTATGGAAATATGATAGGGAGGAGAAATAAGCAATCTTAGACATCTCGAATGCACGTATGATAGGTAAAGGAGTTATGTAGCATTAATTTCACAGTTCTTGGAGAGAGGTAATACGTTCTTTGTTTGAATCCCATTTGATTTTCGGGATTATAATCTGGCAGCACAATTGCGTTTCTCTAAATGTTTGAAAATAAAAATCTCTCTAATGAGGAGAACTCTTGAGTTATTTATAAAGTTTGGTTATTGACGACATCCGTCAGATTATGCGAAGTATCAATGGTCAAGATGATTCTTTCTGCTAATGTATCCTTCCATGAGCTCATTTGAATTTATGCCTATGGAGAGCTTCTCTTAAGTGCATGAGTTTTTTAGACTGGGCAAGTGGGTTAAATGGGCCAACCGGCCCGATCCATGAGAGCTGGTGGGTTAAACGGGCTAACAAATTTTAACCCACTTTAATAAACGGGCTAAAATTTATAACTCTAACCCAACCCACACGGGCTGGTGGGTTAAACGGGCAAGCCCACTGACTTGACTCATTTAAAATTTAACAAAAGAACAATATTATACTAATTTCACTAACTTGAATGATAATTTATGGTGTTGAGTAATTGAGTTTCTTTTTAACCCTTACTGTGTAGGGGTCAATAATGGCAATGCCACTATAATGTTGTGTCTTTGGGGGTATTACTAATGTCAAGTCATTGTATTGGGTTTTGAATGCTCACACCGACAGGTACCATGTGGACAGGAGTAGGCATTGCGACGTAGCCATTAATAAGCGTAGTTTTGCTTTGTGTTGTTATGTTATCGTGTATAAGGATTTAATACGTGGAATGTACGACGTATATGTTGGCCTTGATGATTGAGATTTTGCTATATATTAATTATGTGCTACGAATGATACAATTTATGGCTAGAATACAAGTATTTTTCTGTGATAGGATATATTCAAGATTCACGAACTAGTCATGTGATGATTGTTCTGTATATGATTCATGATAAATTCATGTTTAATCCAATGATTTATGGACTGGAGGTAAGATTTCTCATTTCCCTCGATAATAGAACAATATTAAAAAAAAAAAAGTGGGCCAACCCGGCCCGTTGCGGGTTAATCCCGCTTTAAACCATGGGTTAAACGGGTTGGGTTTTTTAGTCCGCTTTTAAACGGGTTGAAAAAAATCAACCCTAACCCGTTTTAAAAATGGGTTAAACGGGCCAACCCATGGGTTATAGCCCATTTGTTAAGCTCTAGTTTTTTTGAGAAAAGTTGAGAGTGGATAAACTGGTCCAACAATACTTATTCTAAGCCTATCATGCAAATCTTCCATAAGTTTTCTTAAGAATGGACTAGACTCTTCGGGCCTTGTCACTTAGCCCAATAGCCAAATCCAAATATTTTAATATAATCAAATTAGCCATTTATAAAATTCAAGTCATGTTTTGCAAATAATATTTGCTTTCAACAAAATTCTCCCACGAAATAGATAATGAAGTAATGGATTCATTCAAACCCTCGATAAAGTTTATAAGACCAAAACTAATCTTGAAAGGACTGAGCACCCGACATTAATCTCCTTATACCTACTAATTGGTGTAATTGAGATGCATTTCCTTTAACTCCCGAAAAAGACATTTTATAGACTGGTGGTGGGGAAGTCAAAGTTGAGATAATGATTTTAACATTATCACCACTCTATTACCAATGTCCTTTGTAAACATCATCCTGTCACAAAATACATTTATGGTAATTGTGCAAAGGCTAAAATATGGGCATTCCCTTATATACAACTATATGGTAAATCTAGAAAAAATTTAATACACTACATATGTACCTCCTCTTTTTACACCTTATTAATTTTTCCCATCCAGTATACTTGGTAATGACATCGAATTTAATAATGGTTTTTATGCGTGTTTTCCTCCAATTATTATTAGCTTTTACTTGTTGCAATGTAGTGTTTTTGCAACATAAATCTAGAATCTACGAACTTAAAGTGCACCATCGTTAAACGAAATTTAACATTGTCCAACCAAACCAGGTTAGATTAACATAATTATACGTATGTTAGACGAAGTTTGCCTTAGTCCAATGATAGGCGGATGCAGTCCATACGTGGAATATCAAACCGGCTTCGTGGCATGGCACAAAGAGAGACTTCGTTTAAGCAAAGCCGAGCGTTGTATTTCAATTGCTATTAACTGACTTTGGTCCAACGATGTCCAACTTTATCCTACCTCACCTTCTTGCCATTTCTATAGATTTAGTAGTTCACATAAATCCATCTCTTATACCTTGAACATAAGAAGCTAATCTTCCAATTGAGTATATATTAGGGTTTTAATGTTATTTAGCATTTATTAGTAATGTTAAGCTTGTTTTTCTTTATCTTATGATGGATAATGAGCTAATGAAAATACTCCAGATTGTTATTGGCATAGTGCTTTGCCAGATTGTCCTTTTCTTACATTAATGGAAAGTTTTATTGTTGGTTATGTTTGTTTAATTATATATATATATATATATATATATATATATTCAAGATCTTGCATGGCCAGATTAGTTTGGGTGCTCACAATGTAGTGTTAGACCCTTACCTGCAATGGATTTCCTAAAGCTTGGTTTTCAAAATATATTTCTAAAAGCGACTTGTTCTTAGAAAAAGGTTTGTTCGCTATCATCAAATCCAAAATACAATTAAGCAGTTTAAAACGGCTATAATAACATTAAAGTCTAAAATTTTGAGCGGAAGTACCTAATAACTAGGTCTTTTTATTCTTAAAATCATAATGCAGCTTGTAAATTTGTCAAAATTAAAAGATGGTTAGAATGAACTTTTAGCTAAATTGACAGGTATATTGAAAGAGGCTAGTGTATATTTTGTAAAACTCGAAATTAGCTTGATAATCCATTCTAGATTATAGATTTATGAAGATAAACGATAGGATTTCTACTGATAATTTCATGAATCAATAAAAATGATTACGAAATACGAACACACTTTCTATAGAATCAATTTTACGAAGTGTTAAAGTTATTAGCAACTTTTATGGAAGCTAAAAACACAATCCCCGTCTTATTGATATTTTGTTTTTCATTGATTGATACATAGATCTAAATGTTGCATTTTTCTTTTTCTCTTTTATTCTACGAGCGGATCATTCCATTGCTTTGCCAGATAAAATAACTTTGAACAATACTCGTCACCTCATTTCGAAAATTCATCCTTGGACTTACCTCCCACTTTTGTCAATTTTGAAAAACCTTGCTACAGCGTATCCATTTATGCTCCCTTGGTTTGGTCTAGGTATATAAAATATAATTCAATCAAAGTCAACTTTCGCTAGCTTTAGCCCAGAGGACTAAGTTTTAGGCAATGTTAGCTTACTTAACGTTACTTGATTCTAGCTTTTATTGCTTTTGTTTCTTTAAACTTCCAAGCTTTTAATTCTTTCATTGTTTTTGGAAAACATTAGTGATTAATTTGTGCATTGACATGGGAATTTTCGCTCGGAGCTAAACACAATTGTGGGAATCCTATGAGGCATCATGAACTTGTTTTTCCTAATTTTTGTGTTGTTGATGCTTTTGGAAAGCCACTATTGGTTAGGAGCAAATCGAGCTTATATGATAGGTGATATTTTGTTTGTTTTGAGCTAGGTTAGATATACCCATCTCTACTTATTATATTGGGAACTATCTTATTGGCTACCTAGAATTTAGGGTTTGTGTTAACATAGGTATGTTGTTGGGTAGTACGAGTATCCCCTACCTAGTTTTGTTTATTACGCTTGTTGTATGCTATGGATGAATTGGAAACCCCCCTTCCAGTTTGGCTCCTAGATTTAGAAAACCTTGAGAAAATTTGTCGTGTACGGTGAGGTGTTCCTCTTTTTAATAAAAATTTTGAAGCTGATCTAAAAAGTGGGGAATAAATGAAATGATCTCCACAAAAATTATAACATTATAAGGAAATAAGAGAATAAATAAAATTTTTATGGTGTTAACAAATCACCTTGAGCGTCTATGCTTTGCTAAATCTCTATTTACGCAACCAGTACATATATAGTCTATCAATTTATCAGTGCCAAAGGTCTTAACATCAAGTCTGCTTTGATTTTAAAAAAAAATTATATTCGGCAAGATTAAACATATAATTTTGATTAAAATGATAATTATATTATTTTAATGAAAATGTGATACAACAATAGGCTACATATATATATATATATATATATATATGAGTATGGTTACAATGATATAAACTCGTGGCATGTGTTATATATGGTGAAAAACGTACTACCAACTTTAAAAAAAAAAATCTCTTAATATAGAATAATTAATTTTAATTACAAAATGCCATTGGTAAATTGCATATTGAACATGTTACTATAATTTTGCTAAATTGTCACATTTTTAAGCTGTAAATTTAGCAAAAGTTATATAATATTAAATCGCATCTTAGACATGTAATTCACTAATTTCTTTAATGAATCGTATCTTAAAAATGCAATTTACTAATATATTAATTATAATTATGTAGTGAGTTAGAGAATCGCATTTCTAAGATGTAATTCATATATTAACACGTGAGTCGTATCTTTTATATATATATATATATATATATATATAGACACACACATGATCTATATGTTAATAATAGAATTGTATTTTATAGATATGATTTTAGGTTGATATTGTAATTTATATAATTTTTATTTGGACCGGCCTACAATCGTTCAATTTTTTCTATTTTATACACACACAGAAACACAAAACTCAATTATGAAAACCAATTAAGCCCGTATGGTTCTTGTCAGTTGTCACGATATTATTTGGTTTATAATGGGAGCAAATAAAAGGATAAGGGCTATGTTGTAATTAAAGGAAACCAAAAGACATGAATTCCCATACACTAGAAGAGTACAAATTACGAGTTGTCTAAATCTTAGAATGGGAAATTCGCAACCGCAGAGATTTCCAGGAAAATTTATATTAAAGAGGATCAATATTACAGTAAGATCAAATAGTATATAGGAGGAGATCGAATTTATATAAATTAAAAAAAATAAAAAGTAGTTATTACTTATTAAGATATAATAAAAATGCTAACATGAAAGCCTGTCTTATCATTCGCTATTTGTTAATAATGAAATGGAAACATTAATCTTTCTTTAATCACTCAAAATATCATATTCTTTAATTACAACAATACATATATACTGATTTTTTGTTTTAAACAGCTGAAAACATTGATGTTTTACTTAAATTTATTCCTAAATATTGATGTATATTTCTATGTAATTTTTCCTCCAATAATATTCGCATGGACCGACATCATTTCTGATGGATTGTGATTCTATAAATTTCCATCAAAAGTCTGTCTTGTCGGGCTCTTTTTGCTGAAGGCCTTGTACCATCAGTCTTCACTGATACAACTACTGGACATTGAACCAACAGCGTCCCAACGATTTCTGGCCCACATTTGGAACAACAATAAACAGTAGGACATCTCAATTCAACACATATTTCATTGGAAATTGCTTTGAAAATCACTATTTAATGAAACTGACTAGTCATTTTTAGTGCCAATACAATCTAAAGACTCTCATTTCCCTGGGAGTACGAATTCACAGGACGTAAGGCATATCCTAAAACAACAAAATATGTAAATAATGAAACTGATAAATAAATACCCTAATTAATATCATGTACTCAAGTTTTAATTATTAATTGGTTGGAATATTATTGAAATAGTATTATGGGTATAGTCATGGTTATGAAGCTCATGATTTTACTATTTATTGAAAGGAATAAGATGGGTAGAGTTATGCAGAATAGTACAAAATCAGTAAAATCATAAGCTAATATAATCACACACGCGCACACACACACACACACACACATATATATATATATATATATAAGTTCATTATTCTTCATAAAGTTTGCACATAAATACATTTACTTCTATTTTGATAAAATATACATAAAATAATAAACTTGTAAGAACTTACTATAAATGGAGGAATTAACTAAAGTGTATTTGATGAAGATGAACATTGTGAACTCCATGAAAGGAACCTTGAATTGAAGAAAATCTAGCAGGAGTTTGTTATAAGAAGAAGGAAAATAAAATGTAAACTAGATTATGTATATGCTACATGTTATACTCTAACCAATTGACAGTTGTAAAGAAATAAATAAACTACACACAAGTCCACATGTAATCCTACGTGTTCACTTCCCACCCTCCCTCTCAAGGTAGAGCCTTCAAAAAGGTGAAAACAAGGGGTATGTAACAAGTTTGATAATAGAAGTATCAACTGAAGCAACAGCAGTGGAAGCAAGATTGAGTGTATGCACAAAATTTGTTGGCCAGGATTTTTGTAATCCATGTTGATCATCTAACATGTGTTGAAGAGGAAGGAAAAGCAATAGGGGATACAGGATTAGAAGAAACAGAAAATGCATTAGGTTGTGGTAAAAGCATAGAATCGAAAGAAAAATCAATATGTGGTAAAGATGGTACAGGATTGGAAGAACACATTGGTGAACATGCATTTATCTTGTGATGAGAAGGAAAAAAATCTTCTTGAATAATAATATATCGACCTACATAAACTTTCTCATCTTCCAAACAAAATACTTAATAGCCCTTGTGATTATTTGCATATCCCAAAAGAACAAACTTTAAACCCTTAACATCAAACTTATCAAAAGAAGGACCAAGGCATGGTATATAACATAAACATCCTACAACTCTTAAATGATCATACTGTGGTTGCTCTCCAAACACAACCTAAAATGGTATCTTCGAAGCTAAAACAGACAGGGACATCCTATTAATCAAATAGGTTGTAGCAGGTACACAATCACCCTAAAACTTCTTTGGAAAACCAGCATGCAATTTAATAGCTCAAGAAGTTACAATTAAATGACAATGTTTCCTCTCTACCTTTCCATTGTGTTGAGTGTAAGGAATTTGTTTTTTTTTTTTTTTTTTTTTTTTTTTTTATGTACAATACCTTGTTAAGCAAACAATTGGAAACACTCTTTATACAAAATTTCCTCTCCATTGTCACTTCACACAAACTTTGGACAAGTAACAAAATGATTCTTCATATAAGCCAAAAACAGTAACAAAGTGGCACTAACTTGTGACTTGAATTTCAACAAATATGTCCAAGCTACTCTTGAACAATCATCCATAATTGTAAGAAAATAATGCTCTCCTATCTGTGCATCAACATGATAATGTCCTAATAAATCAAGATGTAGCAACTCAAAGAGAACTTTAGATGTATGTTTATTACGTGTAAATGGTAGTCTATGTATTTAGCCTAAAGAACAAGTTTCACATGAAAATGTCTTAAGGCTAAAGTGTTTACAACAAGGCAAATGTTCAAATTTGGACATAGAAGTATGTCTTAATTGAGCATGAAACAAAGCTAAGAATAAGGGTGAACTAGATAGAGAATTACAAGGAAAAGAATGTAAATTGGAAGTATCAACAATTAAATTACAAGGTAAAAAACCATGAACAATTGAAGATAGTACATATAACCTATAGTGTCCACTACTGTAACAACTAGTATATTAGTTGTTGGGTCTTAAAATATGCAAACATTTCAAGTGAAGGTTACATGAAGAGAAAGGTCTTCCAACAACTTAAAAATGGAGAGCAAATTATGTTTGAATTCGAGTCTAAGAAACATATCTTTAAGAATGAGTGCATTAGAAAAGTGAACAAGACCGTTTTCATGAACTTCCTTGCAAGAACCATCTAGTGGATTAACAACAATGGGTAGATAGAGGTGTTTAATGTGTGAGAACAAAGAACAAAAAGGGGAAATATGATCGCTAGCTCTAAAATCACCAATATATTTGTTTAAAGTAACTAAATGAACTGAGTTTTGACATATACCAGCAACATTGATGAAAGTAGCGTCTCTAATTTGCCTATGATCTATCCCTTGTTTCTGCTCTTTCATCATCAACATGACCTAACTACAAGCTATGTCAATCAAATATGGATCAAAGAATTTTAAAGATTTTAATTCTACAACTTAATCAAGTAGCGTATCAAAGGATAATCTTGATGTTCCAACTCTATCACAAGAAGAGACTGCTCTTTGGTTATATGCTTCCACTTTTAAGCGAGCACTAGTTCTCCAATTCTCCCTACCTTTGTACTACTTTGGATATCCAATTAACTCAAAAACAATTCTCAAAGGAATCTCCATTTGTATTACAATTCTTATAATGTAACTTTCGTTTTCAAAAATCCTTTTTTTTTTTTTTTTTTTTTTTTTGCAAATACTCTTAAATTTTGGTTTACAATTGCAAAGGCAGAAGACTTAGTGTCTCCAACCAACAACTTAGACACTTGTTTTTTGCTTTTCTACTTATAAAACCAAGTAAATCGCTTTATTAACTGTAGGCAAAGGATCAACTAAAAGTATCTTATTCCTCACTCCTTCATACACATTAGATAGTCCCATCAAGAATTACATCAACTCTGTATGAGACTCAAATTCAATCAATCTTTCTTTAATAACACATGTGCAATAATTCTAATCTATCACATGTACATATAGAATAAAGATACATTGCAAGTAATTCATCCCAACATCTTTTCAACTTATTATAGTACTTAATTACCGATTGATTTCCCTAACGTAAATTTAAATTTCATGTTGAATTTATAACAGTAATGGTCCATTAGTTTATCCATATTGCACTGCCACTTCATGCCACAATTCTTGCTATTTGAGCAAAAAGAAAGGATTGTGGTAGTACTGGTGCCATTGTATTCAATAACCAATATTTAACCATATTATCACATCTATCCTATATTATTAAGTCATTGCAGATTGTTTAGGTTTAGGAATTGTTCCATCCAAAAATTTTAATCTCAATTTTTCCTTTAAAGTCATTTGAACTGATTTACTTCAGGCCAAGTAGTTCAATTTATTAAAGACTATTTCATAGAGATAATGTTGTAAATTTTACTTAAACTTTGACAAAATATGCAATTAAGTACCTACACTTTAAAATTAACTAATTTAATATCTGAACTTTGAAATTAATCAATTTAGTACTTAAAAGAACTTGACGAAGGTACTGTTAGCGTGCATGAAAAGTTTTTTAGGTATCAAATTGATCAATTTCAAAGTTCATGTATTAAATTGATCAATTTTAAAGTTTAGGTATTTACTTACATATTTTTTCAAAATTCGAGTACCATTTGTGCCATTAACCCTATATTCTCTAATCATGCCAAGACTATCCAAACTAAAGAGATAAAAAGGATCGTATTCATGTAATCTCCTATCATGAAATTGATTAAACAGTGATAGTAAGACTAGAATTGATGAAATCACAAAGAACAAAGGAAAAATATAGAAGATGTTACCATTCCTACCTTAATACCATGATGAATTAATTAAAGTGTATTTAATGAAGAGAAAACATTATGAACTCTATGAAATAATGCTTGAAGAAAGTCTAGTAGAAGTTCATTATAAGGAGAAGGAAAAGAAAATGTAAAACACACTAAGTATATGCCACATGTCCTACTCTAACCAACAAAATTGACATGTGTAAAGAAATAAATTAACTACACACAAGTTTATATGTAATCCTAAAACAATATTAATAAATTATTGTTGTATTTTTTGCCTTAAATTATTTGCTCAAATGGACATTTTAGTCACTAATTTCCACTATAATCTTTAAATAAGGGTAAGCAAAAAAACCGGTAAAACCAAAAAATCAAACCAAAATCGGAAAACTAATATGAAAAATGTTTTTAACCAATCCATCGATTTTGGTTTGAGATCATGACTTTTATTTTTTTTTTTTTCTGTTTTCGATTTTTGTTTTGATTTGTAACCACAAGAAATCCATGGTTAACGATTAACAGTT
The DNA here is from genome assembly GCA_024138025.1 of Combretum micranthum. Taxonomy (NCBI): domain Eukaryota; kingdom Viridiplantae; phylum Streptophyta; class Magnoliopsida; order Myrtales; family Combretaceae; genus Combretum; species Combretum micranthum. Next base: position 462,693 of record JAMXBD010000060.1, on the reverse strand, counting down.
AACCAGTTTGATATCTATAAGTATATATATAATTAATTATTTTAAAAAAACATAAATAGATAAAGTTGAAACCATAAAATCTAACTAACATCACTTTTCTCTCTCTTTGGTTTTTCCTATCTGATCTTCTATATTTATAAGTTAGTTCTAGAACATTTTACATTTATATACATATATATATATATATATATTTAAATCATTCGTGTTCCACTTGTTCATTTTGCTTGCTTTTTGTGTTATTCTTATGAATGACTACTAGGTGTTTAGACTTTGAACATTTATGTTTTAATTATTATGTTGTTGCTACATTATAATTTGAAAAAATGAGAAGACTATAAAGTTTTAATTTATGTAATGTTGTATTAGAGTTATATTCGTAATTCTTTGTTAGTTTTATAGCTATTTAACTTGTTGATTTGCAATTTTTGAATGTAATTATAATATTTAACTTGTTAATTTGCAATTTTTGAATATAATTATGAAACAAAAAGGTTCAACTTTTTATGGACCAACTAAAAATATGGTTAACCATAACTTTTGATTAACCATTATGTTAAATGGTTAAAAACCAAAAGCCAAAAATATCAATAGAAAAAAAATGTTAATCGTTAAGATGGTTAACTGTTAATAATGGACCGGTTGGGTTTGAGGTTTAAAAAAACTGATTATTTTGGTCGGTTCAAAAAATAGGGTAATGCACTAGTTAACCAAATTATGCCGACCCCTATCTTGAATATTTTATAGTTTCATATTAATAATATTACAACTAAAATGGATGTGCTTGTGTATAAATGGGCAAAAGACAATTACTCTTATGCCCAGTTTTATTTCGAGTCAAAATTTGTTTTTCTTTTTTTTTTTTGTTCTTTCATTTTAAATATCACGATTCCTATTTCTTGAAGCTTTGGAATAGATTTGTGGAAACTAGTGGCTCCCTATAACCAGGAATCGAACTAGCCTTATGGTTTCAAGTCGGGTTTCATTAAGGTGACCCTTAATTGACAAATATCTGTCTATAATATCATAGTTTCAAATTAGAGCTTTAAAAGTCATTTTATAATTTTTGAAAGTTATCAGTTTTTATTATTAAGAGCTAACAATAGCAAAATACACCAACCTTTAATGGACTACAATAATGTTTTGTTATTATAATAAGTAATTTTTTTAAATGACTAAATACTTCTCAAATTAATCTAGAGTAAATCGCAAATATAGTCCCTACTTTTATGTTTTTAGACTCTGTTTTCATTTAAATGGGATGTATTTTATTCAAATCTTAGAGAGGGAGAGAGAGAGACTCATACACAATCATATCGGGTTAATAAAGAAAAATGAAAAATAAGTAAGACTAATTGTCCAAAATAAAATTACTTAAAAAGAAAGCCCCACCCCCTTCTCCAATTTTAGTACTTTCCAATTGTTTTGTCCAACAAATGAGGGCTATTTCGTCTTCTTCTTCTTTTTATAAGATTTAGGAGTCTCGGTACTCATTGAAACAAATATAGGGGATATTTTTCCACTTTTTCCAATAATATCAAATGTTCACAAAGCTTAACCCAATTTTGTTAAAGGACTAATATGAATCTCATATTATAGATCATAAACACATACAAGCAAACAACAAGGAGAGGATATGACACATAAAATTGACGTGAAACCCTAAAAAATCTTAGGTGGAAAACCGCCAACTAGACTTTAAAACGATTAAACTAGTATAGCAATAAACGATACATGGTTTGCACAAATACTCCAGAGTAACACTTTCATAACATCTTAAAACGTAACTTATTAGAAGACAAAAAGAAAAAATAATAAAGGAAAATAGATATTTATTATGAAAAACTTTTCTGTGAGGAAAGTAAAAGGACGATATGAGCTAGGTTGGAAAATCTTGTATTCTTTCATACTGTTTTGGTACCAACGATGGAGACAATATCCGTCTTTCATTCTTCTATACCACCACACAAATGTGGTTCCATATCTTTCACCTTTTCTACTGTGGTTTTTCTCCTTTTTGTTCATTGGCTTGAAAGTTGAAACATCCCAGCACTTTGGTGTTCCGTTGTTTGTGCATTATTTTTCGGCCTCCTCTCATTTTGCTCTCTTTTCCGTGTAATAAGTCATGAGTTGTGCGAAAGGCAGACCATTTTATGGATTTACGTAATTCTTGGTCTCTCACGACGTTTTTATTGATCTGGGACAGGTACAATGAACACAAACCTCTTAGGCTTCGGAGATCAAAATAGGAGTTGAAGACCAAAGGAAATCTGAGACACTTAGGTCCCACGTCACATGTAACTGGTTATCTGTTTAACGAGGGGGCATCGAGTGTTACTTGCCTTTTTGAATTGGTTCTTCGAAAGTTTATTCAGATCAAATTTCTAGATACATCGACACCTTTCTAATTGGGTTTTGCAAGATCTGACTCGATTCACGATTTTATATATTGGGCGTGTCAAAAGATAGAGTTGTAAATTTGGCCTAGATATTTATGAGGTGTGAAAACTTTAATTATGGAGTTCTTGAATTGCATTAGCTAATTACACAAGTCCTCTTGTACAATTTCTCATCCATTGTGGTAAACTCTTGTTGACAAAAATTTTCTATAAGTTGGGTAAATCTATAGGTCTTCGAATTTTAACTATTATTACAAATAACTACATCAAATTTAATAGTATCGACTTACTACCTATAAAAATTTAGAAATCATTTATAAAAACCTATTCTAGATAGTTAATTGTAAAAATGAGTAAAGTTAGTATAAATAATTTAAAAATGGATAAAATTTAGATACTAAATTAAGAAATTAGATGATATTCAAGTACCAAATTAACATTTTCAAATTTCACATAGTTTATTGTAAAAATTAGTAAAATTTAGGTTCTAAATGTGACAGTCATCCTATGTAATTTTGCAAAATGTTCAAATTATGGGTTTGACAATGAAAATAAAATCTCTCATGATAGGTTGGACGTACGGTTGTAATACTGTAAACCAAAACTATAATTTAGTAAATACATATCACAATTATCGTAACATAAAGTATAACTCCTCTTGCAATTTAGTACTTGTTTTGTTGCATTATTCATTAAATATGCAAAAAAAAAAAATAATAATAATAATAATAACAGTAATACAAGAAATAATATGGAATATTATAAATGGTTCATCATCCCCATAAAAGGATTTCTTAATGGGTGTATGGGCACACTTGAAAATGACTCTAATGGGAGCTATGTTTATGAATCCTATGAAAAGACCTTTTTTTTTTTTTAATATTTAAGAGAGTTGTGACTTTTGCATTCATTCATTTTACTTGTCAAAAATATGATACCTAAACTATGGACTATCATAGTATGTCTCTTCGAAGTAGCAAAAAAAAAAAAAAAAAAAAAAAAAAAGAATTATTAAATGAGCTAATATATCTGATTCAGTCAACAAATAAATTGGACTAAACGGTCCATACATTGAGTTCCAAAAACAAATGATGCTCAATTAAAATTAGCCAGTACTTTTATAGTGAATCTATTTCGGTTGATATTTTATTATTGTGAATTTAGTATTAGAAGACATACATATACATGTATATAGATATATATGTAAGGGTTTGTTTGAATTATCTAATTTTTATCCGTGTCTTATCTGTATCTAATTTGCATCGATATCTTATCTGCGCTAATCTGTTTGATTTATCTACAAGAAAAAAATATTTATTTTTGTTCTATATCTGTTTTTTAACAAATAGCAAACCAAATATAACCAATCAATAACAAATCATTCACCATCTTGGTCCAAAAGAGGCGAGTTGTCAACGTCTAACACTGAATTAATGGTTGATGATTGACTAATACTTTTTATCCGCCATATAATTAAGCAATCAAATTTTCTTAAACAAACCGTCCAAACCCATCATTGGTAGCCAATTTCTAGCCATAAGAAAAGAATATCCAATTTAATGGATCTTTGTCATGAATTGTCGTGACTTAATTCCACCATATAATTTCTCATTAACGATAAAGAGAATATGACTAATTATAATACGTCCAAGCTTTTCCAATGTGTTATCTTGGATTTTAGAGACATGCTAACATAAAAACGAAAGGAGGAAAGTTGAAATTACTTGAAAGAAAAAGGAAATTAGAAAAGGAAAGCTTACACGGATAAGCTCAATCTGATTTCCCAATCCGACATGGATGAATGATATGATAATTACAAAAGATTCCCTCCGTAGCCATATGATGGCGAGATTTATAATTGCGGGTCAGACACGTAGGTATACCCATTCTAGGAAAAAAAAGTAACGAAAAACATATATTGTGTGAAAAATCATATAAAAATCCTTTGAAAAATCTTAGTGTAACCTAGGAGTTCAAGCTTTCACAAATTACTTGCAATTAACAAATGTGATATAAAACTAACTACGGTCGCTATATCACAGCGGAACACTGCGAGGTAATTATTGATCATAACCCGTTATTTATTGTTGCGATTATGATCTAGTCGGGAAATATAAAAAGGTTCATATAAAAAATGATACCTAAAATTTCACCAAAACTTTAATTAAATATCGAAAATTTGGTCTTAAATAATTTGGTATTTGAACTTGCGCAAAAAGTTTAATTAAGTACTTGAAGTTTGATTTTGAATAATTTCATACCTGATGCAAGTTTTCAGATATATTTTTCTTATCTGATTGAACTTATTTCAGGTAGGAAAAGTATATTTAAAAATTTGTTTCAGGTATCAAATTATTTAAAACCAAACTTTAAGTCGGAAAAATATATGCGAAAACTCATTTTGGGTACAAATTGTTCAAAACAAAACTTTAGGTACCTGATTGAAATTTTTATGAAAGTTCAAGTATCATTTTTTACATTATCCCTATACAATACGATGCTACATCATAGTGCATGATTATGATTTCCAGACTTAGCAAATGTAGGTGTTTACGGATCGGTTAACTAGTCCGTGGCCCTATATTTTAAACCTAACAGTAATATTCGGTTTTTTAATCTATCGATCCTTAACCAGTCCATTATAAACGATTAACTGTTTCATTCAGTTAATTTATTTAGTTTTCGGTTTTTAACCATTTAACGTAATGGTTTCAACAAATCAAATTAATAATTTTAACAAATCATATTTTTTAGCTTTTATCATAGAGTTTATTTTTTGAATTATTATATATATTACAAGAGCTAAAAAAAAAAATCAAATTAAGAAAAAGGGGAAAAACAAACCTTTGGATGTATCATCATCAATAAAATCAAACCAAATCAATTACTACATTAACTCTCATCAAACATAGGATAATAGTATTTTAATCAAAATCCAAAGAATATGAACATAGGTGAATTATATGTATATGTAAATCATAAGTATATTTATATATATTTTTAAAAAATAATTAAATGTATATGTAAATTATATATATAATATATTTATAAATATTGACATGGTTAACCATTAATCATCAGTTTTTTGTGGTTACAAACCAAAACCGAAATCGAAATCGAAAACCACAAAAAATAAAAACAATAATCCTAAATCGAAACCAACGAACCAGTTAACCATTTTTTTCGGATTGGTTTCACAGTTTCGATTCGATTTTTCGGTTTCGTTGGTTTTTTGCACACCCCTAAGCAAATGCAATAGGAAATCATCTACCACTATACTGCAATTCAAGACTACAATCTACATTAACTCGTAATGTACAGCTGCGATTTATTCCTATAGTATTTCTTGTTAATTTACATCCCATCTTAAACTTGCAATTTTACAAATTAAACCTTATTTGAGTAATTAATTTTAAAAACGAACCTAAACAAGAAAAATATTCCTATATTCACCATATATATTAGATATATATTATAATATATATATATTGGAAAGATTTGGCTTGCACTGCATTGTAAGAACAAATGATAGCAATCTATACTCAATGATGCTATCAGCTACAGTTATGAAAAATATCAATGGAAAATATATATATTCTTTATCAAGTACTTGCAAGCTACTCAAGTTTAATTTAGTAATTATATAAGTCCGCTTCGACACTAGTCATGTAACCCCTACTTCAGAATTATGATAAACTATTAAAGAAATTATATATACTTCAATTAAGTAATTAAACCTCAAATAGTTAGACATTTGGCTAAATTCAACAGTCATTATCCAACTATAATTAAAATGTTCATCCTAACCAAAAATATAAAACTAAAGTAAATATTGATTTCCACATAATTTGAAAAAAGTTCTGCTCGGGTTCAAGTTATTTCTCAAATAATAATACCAAAAGCTCCTAACTTAACATGATACAACTAACCCATATAACGTAATTAACAAGAGAGCTCTCAAATCAAAATAGTGAATCACTGCATTCGATCTCCTTAAAATATATATATATATATATATATGAGAAGGGATGAGCTGCTTACTCAATAAGGATAGTTAATTACATTTATATATATCTAATACTTCTAATCAATAAGAAGACATTCAATTATTAGCTACAAAATCATTCAATCCTTACATGCCAATAATTATAAAGCAGATAACAACTTATGATTTTCTAGTTTTGATTAATTAATTATTGGGTCCTGCTTAGCCTAGCTGAAATATATCTAAGGTTTTTCCGGCTTTCTCAATCACAATTATAGTATAAATTTCATTTCTCATATGGGCACATGATACCCCTACAACTAGTTATCCCGATATTACCCCAATGCCTAGCATAATAACACAGGATATTCTTCACTACCATAAATATCGCAGCACCTTTACATAGGTGTGCCTAGCAAAACACATATCACATCTCATTTCTCTTTTCATCACATCTAAAAAATAAAATAAAAAACATTGGATATATTTTAGCCTTAGGTAAGCTACAATTTAACTTTGCTTCACTACCATAACAATTTCTAACCATCAATATCAATCCACAATTAAATAAATATGCTCATTGATCAATACTCATCCATGTCACATCTACAAACATATCATCACATAGCATAAGATACTAAAATATTTTATAATTCATAAAATCTATTAGAGTGCAAGTGTGAGATTGGACAAATCTCATATAGGAAATATAAAACTTATGTGAATGGTTTATAAGAAGGAACACCCATTAACCTAATATCTTAGGTTATTGATGGTGTCAAGCTCATTATTGTATTCCTTTATAAGGTTCGTTTGCAGAATCTTTCCCCATTGAAGACAACGTAAAAGGGACAAAGATTAGAAAAAGTTGAAGGGATGGAGAATTGGAAGTTTTTTTCTTTTAATGGCAGCTAGGGTTTTCTTTTTGAAGTAAACAAGGAGTTCATATCTTTTTAATTAGAGATCAAGGTTTTCCTCCCATGAGAATGAGAGGTTCTTTTCTTTTTAAATGAAGATAAAGAGACCTTGAGGTTATAATATTCCTATATCTATAAATGAAAAATCATCATCATCATCATCATCATCATAATTATTATTATAAAGATGTTACAAGTCAAGTTAAACTTGAACTAGTCAAGTATTTTATCGAGTCAAGTTGAGTTTCATAGAAGAGCAAGTCTAGAGGGGTCGATGGGGGCCTCAACCCCTAAAACTTGGTAAAAATTAATTTTTTGAAATATTTCTAAAAAGAAAAAAATATATATTATATGTATATATTATAAAGAGCATATTGTAGTATAAGAATAAGTTTGGTCTAGTGGTTAAGTATTTTTGTACTTTTTGTTTTTACATTTCAACATGCATTTATTACACTAATGACTCCTCTCTATCTATCTCTGTCCCTCCCTCTCTCTCTCTCTCTCACTCACACACACACATACATAAAATTATATTTAACTAAATAAATTCCTTTGAATAACTGTTTTATACTTAAATTATTTGTGTTGCAATCGAATCTTATTGCCACTAATCGTATAATTTGATCTAATAACTTTTTCCCCTACAATTAAAGTTATTAAAATATGCATAAATTATTAAATAGATATATTATCTAGATATATTTTATGATATGTTTGTGTTAAAAGCAGTCATATCACCCATTAATTACATAATTTGATTAAGTACCATTTTTTCTACAATTAATGTTAAGAAAATGTTGGCAAAAAAAAAATGTTAAGAAAATGAATATGAATTATCGAATAGATATTCTATCTAGATAAATATTATGATTTATTTTTGTTAAAAAAACTTATAAAAATATTAATTCTATATTTTTTTATTAATAATTAATTTTCAAGTGACATGTATACCATCTCTTACGAAATCTACTAAATACTCTTAATTATTATTTGAATAATTTTTTCATAAATTTTTTAAAAATATTGCATTTAAATCATTGATGAAATAGAATATAATATAAATGTAATAGCGAATGGATCTGTCCCTAGTTTTATAGCATATGGTTTGATGAGTTCATAAAGATAACCAAGCTCGAGTTAAACTTATATATAAGTCAAGTTTGAATCAAGTTCTATTTCAAATAGATACATAATTTTTATAAAATGAATGAGTCTAAGCATGTTTAATCAAGTTAAGCACTTTCGATCAATCAAGTTTGACTTTTAAATTTTCTTCTCAAATTTTTGGTGGATCTTAGTACAGTCTCATCTTAATTTGATTTTTTGATATAAATAAACTAGTTAAACATTATTTTTATTAGTTGAGAAAATTTAATCCACTATAAAAAAAAAAAAAAAACTGAGCTTTAGAGATAAACATCAATTTTTTTCACAAAATTCATTATTGCTGATTTTTTATAAAAATATAATTTCTTTTATAAACTTTTCATCATAGAATTTCTCTCTCTAAGTATCAATTTTCTTGTAATGATTTATAAAAAAGAAAAGATTAAAAAAAAACACATATTTATGTATAAGTTTACTTGAAATATCATAAGCCTCATATAAAACTTTACGATGATATACTTGAACCAATTCTTTTACCAAAAGTTAGAATCGTCATCAATTTGATGTAAACTTTTGTATATCGATCTTTATAATTTGATTATAATATTATAACAGAAGGTAAAACGCTTTTGTCTCAAAAAAATTAAAACAAAATGAAATGAAAAAAACACGTAGTAATATATGTGTGTGTGGGTATATATATATGCCAATATCTCGTGCCAGACGTCAGAGTATACTTCAAACAATATCGAGGCGCCTATTTATGATTTATTGCATATGGAGATAACAGAAAGGGGATAAATAATTAGCTTTATAATAATACCGCCTATTCTTCTTGTTTATTGAAAAGTTAATCGGCAGATTCATGTTTTAAGTCGCTTTTCAAATCTTGTTTATGGGAATACTTTTTAAGTTTCATGAGATAGTCTTTCTTATTTCTTCTCTATGAAGAATAGAAGACTTTATAATGTGATAACAATCCCTATTAAAATTGTTGCTTGACAAAATAAACTGTATAAAAATACTATGTTTGTTAGTCACTATGAGTGAATATTGAATCAACATTATTTAAAAGCTTTTTATGATAAGTGATTGGAAAAAAAAAAATTCATTAGTCATCTATTAGCTAAATATGGTATCAAATCAACCACAAACTAGTTGGTGGAAGTGGGAACAGCCAATTAAAAAAGTACAAAAAATAGTCATTATTAATAAATTAATAAACTTTTTCATTTTGTATGGATTCTATTCTAAAATGTAGTTGGAGTGTTTGGACTCTTTCGTTGCTCAATTATTAATTAGTTAGTCGCCCATAAGCAAAATATGGTATCATGTCGACCACAAACTAGTAGATGGAAGTTGGGAAGGAGCCAATAAAAATAAAGGGCTTAATGTCATGAATGGTATATGAACTTTGATAAAATATGCAATTAAGTATCTGAACTTTAAAATTAATCAATTTAGAAATACAATTGTCAAATTGATCAATTTAATACTTTGAATTTAAAATTGATCAATTCAGTACCTAAAAAAACTTTCTATTGACATCAATAGTACTTCTATAATATTGGTTAGCGTACATGCAAAGTAATTTCAAGTATCAAATTGATCAATTTCAAAGTTTAGGCACTAATTTGATCAATTATAAAATTCAGGTACCTAATTATATATTTTACCAAAATTTATGTATGATTTGTGACATTTAAAAAAAAGTACATAATATAATCATTCTCACTACATTAATAAGTTTTTCATTGTGTATAAAGTTAATTCAAAAATGTAAAAGAGAAGATATGATATTTGCTCTTCAATACTCAATTATTAATATGTTAGTCTCCTATTAGCTAAATATGATATCAAATCAACTACAAACTAGTAGGTGGAACATGCCAGGTTGAGAATGAGCCAATTAAAAGACTACAAAAAAAAAAAAAAAAGTCATTTTCAAAAGATTAGTAGGTTTTCTTAGTCTCCATCAATTGGATTTTTCAATCAATCACCATATTATTAAAATAAATATAATAATTTATATATTAATTATTTCAATAGTATGATTATGATTGAGTATGAGATCCCATTGAAATTAACAATAAGACCATAAAATTTTCCTATGTCTTCACTTTATATGGATTCAATTTTAAAAAATAAGTGAGCAATGGAGTTTTTGCACATGGTCATTACTCAATTATTATATCATTAGTCACCTATTAACTAAATATGGTATCAAATCAACCACAAACCAGTAGGTGAAAGGTTAAGAATGGACCAATAAAAAAAGTACAGGAAATGTCATTTCCAATTTTCATTTGTATGGGTTTGAGTCTGAACAGTAAATGGGCTCATAGAGTATTTGCACTTCCTCATTACTCAATTATTATTATTATTATTATTATTCCTCCTTTTTTGCTGTACACCTCATCAACTAACGATTTTAGTCTCTAAATTTCCCAACTTTGCTATTATTTAAGGAAGAAGTCTTCCTACATGCTCCGAGTTGTCCGAATTTAAGATGGAAATATTAGGAAATTTAGGAAATATTTTACAAAATATCAAATGAAAGAACAAATAATTCCTATTAGGAATTTGATTTTTGTTGGTCTAAAAGTGATAATTTCCTATACATGCATTTTTCTTGTCTTCATTTATTATTGTAAAGTTATCCTATCAGTTTCATATATATCATTGAAAAATCATCCATTTTTGTTTACATTTATTTTTTATTAATATAATTAAAATTTAAGAAGTACAAAATCTTATTTTAAACCTTTGAAGTGCTTCATATGAACTATGAAAAATCATTGAGGATGACATACTTGTGGGGAAATTCTATGGTCTCCTCATTATCTATTGACTCACACCATATATTTAATCGTAACGAAATCATTAAAATAGTTAACATATTACTATTAGCAATTAGATGACTGACTAGATGATTCGATTGACAGGATCGTAGAAATTGCATATATTTGTGTAATAATTAAAATAACAATTTCATCATAATCTTATTTTTCTAATAAAGTGAGCAATTAATACGTACAATAATTAGTAACATCGAAATATTCATAAAATTTTTTCATATGATATTTTTATTAATATTATACATTATTATTTCACTCTTATTTAAAATATATTGATATGCGGAAACCCCTCAACCAAACGCGAGGAATATTAAAGTTTTTCTTTAAAAAGAAAGAAAGGCATTAAATTAAAAAGGGGAATCCGTCACTTCGAGTTGAGTGGATGATTGGATGGTGTTCTACACGTGTAAATGTTAGATTTGTTGGGAGTTGATTTCCGTGGGCTCCACAAAAAGTGGGGTCTGTTTATCGTGTCTGTCCATGCATGCTGATGTATCTGTTTAACGTCCGGAAAGTGGGTCCAAAAGGAAAACTGGTCTAAAAAAATAGGTTGCTACAAGCCATGCAACAATTTTGGGGACACTGTGTTTGACTGAGACATCTTCTTCTGTCTCCCTCTGTCTCTCTTTCTTTCTTGCAATGAGACATTCTTGCCCTATAAATTATAAGCTCGGTTGTTCTTGCTTATTCACAATCCCATCCATTTAATGCTCTATTCTGCTGATCAAACTTAGGTGGAAAAGGTAGTAGAGAGGCAGGGCTTGGATCTTTTTGTGTCTGCCAAAAAAGCTCTACAGGTTTCAATTTCTTTACACTTTGGTGATATTTTCTTTTTTGTTTTGGCAAATTGCAAAAAACAATCGGATGTAGGAAGTTTTTTTCTTTAAACCGTGATTTTACACAGAATCTAAACTGTCCTCGGTTCCAATGTTTTCTTTTTTCAAGGTCATAATAATGGTTTGAAGTTATTATTTATATATTTTAGAAGTCGACTAATCTGCTAAGTGAAGACCTCTTTAATTGCAATTGTTTTTTCATTTGTTTAGTTAGTTTCTGAATATAATTGTAGAAAAGAGACTAGAGATTCTAAGCTTATATATTATATTTATATGAATTTTGAAATCTCAAGAACTACTGATCGATAATTGGTTTGTTTAATTCCAAGTATGATATTTAGAAGTATGTTCACTTTGGATCTTATCATAAGCATAAGAAAATGAAAATTAAAAAACCCAAAATTCATGTATTTTTACAAGAAAAGATAATGGAACTTTATTTCGCTTTTGTATTTTCAACTAAATAAGGTAAGATAAATAAATAATATTTTGATAATGACTTATTTAGTATTCAATTTTGTAATATATATATATATATATATAGATATATAGTTGTGTATATAATCTCATCTTCTTAATATCAAAAAATAAAATTTTAAAACATTGGTTAAAAAAAATGAAGAAGAAGAAGAAAGAAAGAAAGAAAAATGTCCTATAACTTGGTTGATGTATGGGTATTTTTGTCTTTAAGCAGGCCACGTAGACAATAGAGTTCCACTAACGCTTAGACTATATGAGGACGCATCATATCTTCTTGTCTTGTAAAAACAAGTTTCTTGAGCAATAAATTAAAACAAGAGAATTTTTTCCTTTTTGTATTGCATCTTTAAACAATAATATGTGCTTGTATCTCGATTTGTTGGAAAAAAAATGAAAATAGCAAGGTGCCATCCCTTGCTCTCTTTTGGACGAACATGTGCATGAAAATTCAAATTTTATTACATATATGCAATTTCCCCTAAAGTAAATGATAAAAAATAAATAAATCTAAGTATATGTTTGTTAGGTATTGAAAGTTGACACACTAACACAAGTAATATGAATTCTGATAGAGTTTCTATAGATGTTTTATGAATTTCATTTTTGTTCTAATTATTATATAATAGACGTAATAACACATATCATATTTATAAGTTGAAACTTCTAAATTAGATGATTAATATACTAACCTGAACACTAACATAGACGTGCTAATTCTTCGATCAATCCTTTGATGCAAAGGCATGTGGCTTGGATTTCAATAATGTCTACTCTTGATTTGTGAGAAAAGTTTACTATGCATTTTTGTGAGATGGCTTTTGATGGCAAAATTTTAATCCAACAGACCATTGTGAGATCTAAGCCCGGATTCTTGAGGATATTCTCTTCGATCCTAAGCAAGCTGTCATGGCTACTCATGAGAAGAACAATATCAGGCGTTCTATGGCACTGGATAGGACTGGTTCATGGTAACCACGATGTTCTAGTAAATTCTTCTTTTGCTTATCCAAATAGATTCTTTGATCGAGCTTCTGCTTTTGATGCAGGATTCTAAACCAACAATTTCCAAGTGATGTCGTCGTTCAAGTTGGTGAAAGAAGTTTCAATCTTCATAAGGTATGAGAGTGGACTCACCTTCCATTTGCATCATACTTCTAGAGATACGATATCGAATTCGGATTTTATCGTCTGACTAAAATTGAAATTGCTGCAGTTCATGCTGGTTGCAAAGAGCAACTACATAAGAAAGCTAATAATGGAAGCGAAAAAGGCTGACTTGACAAGGATCGACCTTTCCGGTATTCCCGGTGGGGCTGAGACATTTGAGAGAGCAGCTAAGTATTGCTATGGTGTCAATTTCGAGATCACGGTACACAATGTTGCAGCTTTGCGTTGTGCTGCTGAGTATCTCCAGATGAGTGATGAATATAGTAAGCACAATCTGATTAGTCGTACCAATGATTTCTTTGAACAAGTAGCCTTGTCAAGTCTTTCTGGTGCAATTGCTGCTCTGAAATCATGTGAAGAGCTTCTTCCAATGGCAGAGGACCTCCAAATTGTCTCGAGATGTGTCGAATCAATTAGTTTCAAGGTAGAACTACTTAAACGATGCATATAAGCACAGTTGTCAAACTTGCAATTATAATTTTTACTAGTACCTAATCGGTAGTAATCTTATCATCATACACTTAAATTCATAAATTCTATTTAAAGCCTGCACTTGAATGATTTCACATTGATTTTTATTAAGAGATAACTTATAAAATCACAAACTCATGGAATGATGTAGTTAATTTATGATTTTGACAGCCATGCCTGCTTGTTATTCCATATTCATTGTTGGGATATTATTGTTTGATTGGGTATTCAAAAGGGTTGATTCTATTGCAGGTATGTAAAGAGGCAAATTTTCCTACTATTTCGCCCGTAAACTGGTGGACAGATGAGCTGTCGGTCTTAAATGTGATGTCGTTTGGAAAAATCATCAATATAATGAGAAAAGAGGCGCGAAAGCTTCAAGTATAGCTAGTGCTCTCATCACTTATGCAGAAAGATCACTTCGTGATCTTGTGCGTGATCATTCGGGTTGTGGGACTAAGGATTCAGACGTTGGTGCGTCTGAGGAAGGAAACAAGCAACGCGAGATCCTAGAAACTCTAGTCGCTCTTTCTCCGGTAGACAAATCCTGTTTTCCTGTTAATTTCCTATGTTGTCTTCTCCGATGCGCCATCTTCCTTAAAGCCTCGACTAGTTGCAAGAATGAACTTGAGAAAAGGATATCCGTGGTTTTGGAAAACGTATCGGTCGATGATCTTCTGATTTTGTCTTTCACTTATGATGGTGAGAGGCTTTTCGATTTGGACAGTGTCAGGAGAATCATATCTGGTTTTGTAGAGAAGGAGAAGAATATGGCTGTTTTCAATGGTGGGGACTTTAGGGAAGTCTTTTCCGCGGCGATGCAGAGAGTTGTCAAGACAGTTGATACCTATCTAGGAGAGATTGCAATATATGGAGAACTCAGTATTTCAAAATTTAATGGAATCGCCAATCTTGTGCCTAAGGGAGCTCGAAAAATTGACGATGATCTCTACCGAGCCATCGATATCTACTTGAAGGTAAAATCGCTAGGATGCAGTCAGTATCCCACTTTTCTTACAGTGAAATATATATTTCTTCGTTTAATTTGTGAAAAATTATACTATAAGAAATATTTATTTCAGGTAACGTGGAATAGATAAGGGATTTTGTTCGTTTTTTTTACTGAAAAAGTGGCTATTTCTAAAGTTTCTTTTATTTTAAAATTACTCCTAATTATAAAATAAAAAAAATTATTATTCCTTTCCATCTTCATTCTATAACTTGTTGGTTTATAATAATTTCAGCACTCTGTGACCCGAAATTTTGCAGGCACATCCAAATTTAGACGAGATTGAGCGGGAGAAAGTGTGCAGCATCATGGATCCATTGAAACTTTCCCCTGAAGCTCGACTTCACGCCTCTAAAAACAAGAGGTTGCCTGTGCAGATCGTTCTGCATGCTCTGTATTATGATCAGCTGAAGCTTAGAAGCGGTGCAAATGATCATCAAATTCAGAATGCAGCAGTTACAAGGAGTCCATTCATGAGGGATGTTTCGCTTGCCAAAGAGAACGAAGCATTAAGAGCCCAACTGAAGATGATGAAGATGTACATTAGTGATGCTCAGAAAAATCAAGGAACAACATCTACTCCGAAAGCGAATCCTAGAACAAAGCCAAGTTTGCTCTCTTCAATGTCTAAGACTCTGGGAAAGTTGAATCCTTTCCGTTCGAAGGATACTTTGAACATTGAGGACATTGTTGATATTACAAAGCCGAGGAGGAGAAGGTTCTCAATCTCATGAAGTGTGAATTTTATATAAATTTTCTATGTTTGAGTTGTGTGACGATAGGTGTTTTCTACATGGTACTAGGAATTGTCATTTGTTTGCTGCGCGGTTGGTTCTTAATTTCTCAGTATTTGTTATTCTATTTCCCAGGAATGTGAAAATAACTCTTCTTGTTCTGTTAATAGCAACGATGTTTCTCCTTGTGAAGCAGATGCCATGTTCAAGATAAAAATTTATCTAGTTAGATGTATTATATTTAATAACACTACAGCATTAAATTATCTAAATTTTTACATCATCGGCCACATCACCTTTTCAAAAGTAGTAATCTGGGTACAAGGTCTGTTAGATTGATAGTGGTACGTTCTAGGATGACGAGACATCATTCTTTCACTTCTTTAGCAAGCAATGAAATAAGAGTGCATGTGCATGGTCGTCCTTGAGCTATGGAATGTTGGTCTGGACCTTTGACGGCATTAGAAGTCAAGTCTCCAGAAAATTGCAAATAGCCTAAAATTTCGCTTCAATACTCTGATACATTATCCAGCTTTTAAATATAAAAAATAATTCCTAAATTTTAATAAGGTGGACACATTTCCTATTTTGAGTTTTTTTTTTTTTTTTCCCTTTTCGTCATTATAATTGGGTCAGGAAATTCTAACTCAATATCCGTCACTTAAAAGACTAAGAGTGATGTCATTAGACTATAAGACCATTTGCATATTTGTTATTTTGAGTTTAAAAGAAAAAAAATATTTTGTGATAAAAAATTAAAAGTTATTACAAGTGACATTTTAATAAGTTCAAGATATCAAAGTTTAGAGGAATTCCTAGGCATGCCCTCTGGGCACACATTAGAGGATGCATGGGTACTCTACGGGCAATGCTTGGGCACTCATAGTATGCCTGGGTGCTTGGTGTTGTGTGGCACTTCATGGGTAATTATTGAGTTATGCATAGGAATTCCATTTGTGAAAAGGTAAATGCTATCTTTAGTATCTGAAATGTATTATTTTGTGTAGTTAACGACTTGAAATTTAAGATTTAATTTATAATCTATGAACTTTTCAATTTCATCTATAATTTGATAGGAATTTATTGTCCTAATAATGCTATCATCTTAGTATTCTCGCGAATAAACATGTCTCTAAAATAGTTCAATCAATAATCAATTTCATGATATGTGGTATGTGTTTATTTGTAAGGATAAAACAAGACAACATTCTTGGAACAATGATTTTCATCATATAATTATAAGATAAGGTAGCTAATAAAATTCATATAGCTCATTGTAAAATTTTATGAAATGCAGGTAGTTAATTGTAAAAATTAACAAATTTTATATAATAAATTAACACTTTTAAATTTTAGATATTTAATTGCTCAAAATGGACAAATTTTGGTACCAAACGTAAAATTCACTCATTATAAAACATAAGATGTTTTTGCAACATTTGACAATTTAATGTAAAATGTCGCATGACGGCATGAGGGTCAAAATTAAGAGGTTTTGTTTTTGGTCGCCCTAGCGCTATATAAATTTTTATGTTGCCACGATAATTACAAACTCCCCAAATTGGATTCAGAAATTTTAATCTAAACGGGGAGAGAGAGTGGGGAAACTAAATATGTTGCCATAATGGATCAAAACTGTAATCCTCCGAAAGCTCGAAAAGACCCTCTTCCCAACCATGATTTAAATCCTTATTCAAAAACATAAGAGATTCAACGTGATCTCTGCTCATCCACTCATCCCATTGTGCTTCTTCATCAATGAATTCACATGTAAGAAGTGCACTATGGTTCATTGTAACCTCTTCGGTACCATTGCAAGAATGCTGATGAGCATCTTTGCCATTAGTTTGAAGTCCAACGTCTTTGATTTCTCCCATAAGTTTTGACTTAGATTTGCTCATACTTTTCCTGTTTTGCTTTTCAATCCCAAGTTTCTTGCGCAAGTGTGTGTTCCAATGGTTCTTTACTTGGTTGTCTGTTCTTCCAGGCACCCTGCCGGCTATTAGGGACCACCTACACAAAATTACAAAGATTATGAGTATACACAGAAGAAAAGGTTGTGCCTAATTTTGAGTGTTTCTTAAAAGATGTCTCGGAACACCCGTTGAAGGAACCTTTTATACCTGTTTCCTAAAAGTTTATGGAGTCTAATAATGAGATCATCTTCTTCCTTAGAGAAGTCACCTTTCTTCACATTTGGGCTGAGGTAATTCAGCCATCTCAATCTACAACTCTTCCCACACCTCTTTAACCCTGCCCACAATTTTCCAAACCATAATCTCAAACTCAGTCCTAGTGTCACACATAGGAATGTTTCCTAGTACCCCTGAAAAAAAAGGGGCTGCACTACTTATATTTTAACAATAAAATCTAGAGACACACGTACCAGTCACTTTGGCAATGCGGTTCCAGTGTCCTCTTCCGTGTTCCCTGACGTATTGAAGCAAAATCCTGTCTTCCTCAGCCGACCATAGACCTTTTTTGTATTGATGATTCTCTAACCTTTTCATGTTTCCTTTGACCATATAAGAAAAAAAGCAGAAAGGAAGTGAGTGTCTTACTATATTTTTTTACTCGTAAAGCAAGTGTTGTATGATACATGGCTGTAGGGAATTTCAGATTTTATAGACCGGTCCTAAAGAAGTTAAGGTTTGTCACGATTTAAATACGATAGTGACGCATACTATGTGCATTAATGTGGGAAAAAGACATGAGGATTTGCAGGGACTCCTAAATTAACCATACAATCACATGCATACACTTGCAACGTGTGGTTCCCGTTTTTATGCGTACGTTTTCATCTTTGTCAGGATGACCATGTCAGACGCTGTGTTATTTGTCTTAAGTACTGAAGGTTTCTAACAAAAGATGACGATAAAGGACTTCTCATGATGAATCTCATTTCTCTCCTGGTCCTGGGAAATGGGATGCATGGGTAATGATATCAATTGTACCTATTTTGCTCGGGAGGCTTATATTGATAACTTAATATTGAGGTGGTTGGTTATGCAAAATGAGTTAAACTAATAGTGATTATTTGGTTTGATATTTATTCTGATTCAAAAACAATCAAATTAAACTTCAGCATGAGCAATTCGAATAGTTAGTCATGTTAAACTTGAATTTTATATTTATGGAGTTTAAATCAAATTTTTATATTAAAATTATTATCATTAAAAATTATTTTATAAATAAATTGATATTTCAAAAGTCAAGTTTGGATTCAATGAGTACCAACCCAAGTTAAATTCAAGCATAAAATTTTAGATTTAATTGAAGTTTAGTGAGATGCTCAAACTTTAAAATTTCAAGTCAAATAATAACTCAACATTGTTCATCTCAACTCACTTGTTTATAGACTTATGTATAAAAATAAAAACCCATGTCGTATTCTTGTAGTTTGGTTCAATCTTCTATATTAGGCAAGGATTTATTGGAGAATATTACATATATAATATATTTTTTAAAAAAAATTGTGCAAAACAAAATTGTAGAAAAAATATTACATAAATAGTATCGTTATATCGCATAAAGAAGGTGAGATATAGCTTTTTATGTGTATCACATCTTCAATGTGCAATACATGATTGGCCATGTGATTGCAGTTGCAACCATGATGATCGATTGATCTTTTGAAAGCCAAAAGAAGAGAACAAAAGCCAAGGGGAAGCAAAATCACCATGACTCGAAACTCAAATGACTCGACTCACTTCCATGGAGCCCTTCTCCTCCTAATAATGACGAACACAAGCATGATGAGTTTGTTCTCTCTCTTTTCACTTGTTTCGATGAACAGTACTCATATTAACTCTTCTCTGTGTTTTTTCGTTTTTTAGCCTTCCTCCCATGAAAATCCCGGAACCCTCCAAATTATATTAAATGTGTGTTGAGTCTCTTTTCTCATTTTGCTTAGTTTACTTTGAAGCTTGAATTAGTGGTTTATGGCAGAAGATATACTTTGTTAAGAAGACGAAGTGGAATAGAAGATAGAAGAGGTGTGCTTAGTGTCTCACGTAAAGAAGGAGTGATACTCGATTCCTAAAAGTTTGTATGGATAGGTTGTTATATTGCTAGTACTATATGCGACACACATAAAAATAATCCTATCTCCACTTCAAGATGTGACGAAGTGACTCTAATTTGGTTTTTTTTTTTTTTTTTACAATTTGTTTTTTTTTTTTAAGAAATATGTTAGATACGTGTTTCACCCAATTTATTAGATACTAATACTATATTTGCAATGTAGTAAAGGGTTGGGAGGAAAAGGAAAAGGGAAGAAAAGTGTAAATCCCATGAAAACTTTCACTTATTTGATAAAGGAAAGAAAATGAGAGGAGATGGATTTAAAAGAAAAAGTTTTTCCTAAAGACTATATTTTTTTTCCTCTTCTAAATTTGAATGCTTTGGTAGAGAAAATTGTTAAAATTCTAATTCTCACCTTACTTTTTAAATTTTCATCACTTTTTTTAAGACAATATAATGATCACATAGTTTAATAATTTTCAAAGGATGAAAGTATTTGGAACTTGAAAATTTTTAATTTATGTAATAAACTACTAAAGTTTTAAAGTGTCGATTTACCACCTAAAGTTTACTCATTTTTATAATTAACTACTTATATTTCGTCAAATTTTACAATTAGCAAGTTAAATTTTACAATTAATTATCTCATCTAGCCATTATAAATGAACTTAAAAAATTCGTAAGTAGTAAATTGACTTTTTCAAATTTCAAGTAATTAATTATACAAATTAATAAAATTTAAGTGCTAAATGTGATATTTATCTTATTCAATATTATTTTGAAAAGTACTCTCATATTCATTTGTTTACATTAATTCTTTTCTTTTCTTATAATTTCTTTCTAGTTGTTTCACTCCACTTTACTTCCTTCAAATTTTCAAATACGGTGAAAATTATATATATATATATACACACATACACATACATACAAACACACATATTTATACAAACATACGTGCCCATTTTCCTCTATCTCAAAATAATGATGATGCCTCCCAAGAGATGTCAGTGCTAGGTGCTAGGTGAAGTGGAATGGCGACCTTGCACTGGTGTTTTTAACTCTTCTCATCCAACCCTTTCCCTCTTGTGACCTCTTTTATTGTCCTTTTCGTTTTTACCCTCATTAAGTTTTCCGAGACATTCAATCATTACCCATGAAAAGTTATTTATTTATTTATTTTTTCTAGTAAGGTTCAGTAATGTCTTAATCAACTCAACCACGAAACACGATTCATATCTCCAAGCCAAAGGCATACTTTCTACTCGGCAACTAAAACATATCACTTCTTTGTATGATTTATAAACGGCTTCAGCCAGACCGAGCCCACATCTACCCCAAGGCTCAAATCCAGTTAGATAATGGGTGAAGTTTACTTTCATTATTGCTGATCGCCAGTTATGTTAAGAGCAAGAACGTCGTATTGTTTTGGGATTGCTAATGTGGTGAGTAGACATCGTCACGGTCCGGTTCGGGTTTGGAACAGGATCCGAATCGCTGGTTCCCGGTTCCAAAATTGGTGGAACCGGAACCGGACCCGTGGGAGCCGGTCCGGTTCCCGGTTCTTAGAAACCGCCGGTTCTCACGGTTCGGTTCCGGTCTAAAGGAACCGGGAACCATGAAAAAAATAAAAAATCAATTAAATAATTTACTTAATTTAACTAAAAAAAATGCAAAATAAATTTTTAATTTGAAATAACATTGAGCCTAATAATAATTGTTCATAGTATTAGTTAAAAAAAATTCTATAATTATGTATTTATTTATATATAATCACTTGCACTTTTTTAGTTGTTATATTAGCAATGTGACACTATAAAATATTCAAAGATATAAATAATTCTCAATAACAAAAAACGAATCACACATTGTTAAGAAAGAAAGTCTACTTTGATTAGAAGTCTACATAGATTTAACAATATATGATTTTAAATGTATTTATTACTTGTGTTGTTAATAATAACACATTAAATATTATGAATAGGAAATAAATTTTTTATTATTTATGCAAAAATAGTTTTAAATATTTATTTTATAATTACAATTTTTTATAATTTTCTTTTTTTCTTACTTTTTTTTATAATTTTTATGGTGTAGAACCGCCGGTTCTTGAATCGACGGTTCCAAAACCGCCGGGTCATGCGGTTTTTAGGGATGGAACCGTAAGGACCCGTAAGAACCAATGGGTCCTTTACAGGGTTCAGACCCGCCATTACCGGGCCGGTTCCCGATTCAGGAACTGCCGGTGACGAGTCAGGTCGGTTCTCGGTTCGGAACCGACCCATGATGATGTCTAGTGGTGAGGCATCCATGCATTGATAGGATTTGGTTGGTTTGAATAAAATGATCCCCGTCAAGTTTGGTTGTTGCAACAACATAATAGAAAAGGAATAAAATCATAATTTGCGAGGAATAAAATAAAATAAAAAATAATTGTAATTATTAGCTTGTATATAAAGTTTGTTTTTATACACAAGTGATCTAGGGGTAAGCACAGATCGGTTTGGTTCGGTTTTTCTAAAACCAAACCAAACCATAATTTACGGTTTGTTTTTTTTTCCATCCCAAAACAAACCCTTAAATAACAGTTTTGTTCGGGTTAGAAATTTTCAAAATCATTAAATTACGGTTTGGTTTGGTTTGGTTTGGATTACAGATTAAATCAAAATTCTAACTAAGAATTTTCTTTATTCTTTTTTTTTTAACATTTGTGTAGATACTTAAATATTTGTATCACTTTGCAAAGCTTATATTATAAACCACGAAAAATACTTTATGAATTCACCATATTTTTAATCTATAGTTCTCTATAAAATTAGTTATCCATCAATAAAATACATTTACTAACCAATACATAGTAAGTTATAATTTATAATTTTTAATAGAATTATCAAATTAATCATTTACCAATAAATCTAGCCAAAATAAAAATTCATCTATCAACAAAATTTATCAACAAATAAAATGATCTGCTGACAAAATACATTAAACAATTCATACAAAATAAGAGTTTATAACTAAATAAATAAATTTAATATTTTACAAAGTTAAAAACTATTAAAAAAATGGTTCATCATCAACATATATATATATATATATATATATCATGAGCCTAAAAAATAAGATTGAAAATGGATAAGTTGATTTTAATCAATATTTATCAAATAATAAATATCAAATGAAATCATATGAACATATATGATCTTTAATTAATCATCATAAAAAAAAAATCTATAGTTATAACCTATAAGTAAAATATTATTATATTTTTCTAAAACGGTTTTATTCGATTTTATGCATTAGTTTGGTTTAACTTCCAAACCAAACCATAAATTTATAGATTGAAAAATTTTTAAACCAAATTGTTAAAAAAAAAAAAAACCATATTTTCAGTTTGGTTTGGTTCGATTACGAATTGGTTCGATTTGGTTGGTTTTTTTGCCTACTCCTATGTGGCACTACTCATTGAGTATTGGTAATACATGTGTTTGCTAATGTCACGCCCTGAATACAATCAATGTATATTTAGTTTTTCCACGTATGACACATAGATATTATACATAAAGGCTACCCTAACTCAACTATTTATTGTGATCATTTGCTATCCAATTTTAGATTTTGAAATCATTCAATTAGGTTTTGAAAACATTTGTAATCTAGTAGAAATGATAAAACTTTACAAAATCTTTCGCAAAAAGGTTACTCCATAGAGTAAACCAACATAAAAGCTAGCATATGATGACATAGATGTCAAAAGTCTCTAAAAATACCCATGGAGGTATAACCATAAAAGATGTCAAAAAAGAATAAGAAACTTAGTACAAGTCTAGGACTAGTAGAAAGACCCAAAATATAACAAAGTCTAAATATAATATGTGTCCCAGTCCTAATCGCTAAGCTTATATAAAAGCTCCTCGAAGTTCAACCTATACCCCAAATCATCGTATAGTATTCACCATCAGATCCATCTATACCTAAAAAATAATAAGAGTGAGTCAAAGCTTAATACATAGCAACTCAAGCACACACATGGTGATTCACATGTAGGTATTCTAAATGCAATACAATGATCAACAATTTATATCTTTTAATTTAAGTGTAGCAAATCATCAATGGAACACTTACACTCTAGTAACACGCAGCGAGCGTAGAGGTCTTAAGTAGTAGGAACTACTCAATGGGTTAATATAAATAGATAGAATATCCATATGTCCTATCTCTAGCTGATAATAGCTTCGTCTAGGAGTTGCAATTGTTACGTGACTCTACTTATTTCAATCTATTGCATTGTTTGGTTTTAACGGACCAAATAATCTAAACTCAACAAATGTAACTTCTTTCGGAATGTAAGTAGATGCTATCTTGCCATTGTTTCCCAACTAGCTACCATTGAGCCATTCTTAATGGCCTAATCGCCTAAGTACCATGCCAACATCACCTAACGCGGTTGTCGCCCCTTGGCTCAGGTATAAGAACGACCATGCACAAATAACACTCAATTATTAGCTTTCTTTAAGTATCAATCCATTTAAGATGGCTAACCTAACCAAGCAACACGCACGTCAATGCGTACCTAATAATGAATCAGTAAACAATTAAAGATCACACAAAGGACAATAGGTCAATGATATATATGTTCAAGGAAGATTAATTTATATAAGAATCAAGTATACAAACCAATTATTCATATCATAGTAATTAATTTATTGACATAAGGTCTTATGTAATAGAAGGCCCTTGGGTTATAATTGAGTTAGGTCCATCTAAGATAGTTGGGCTTAGATGATTTGAACTAAGCCCATTTAATTAAGAAATTGAATTTATTATTCAGATATATTGAGCCTTTAGGAGTCCTATGTTAGGCCCAATAAGAAATTATTTACTTTTTAGGATAATGGCTTT
The DNA here is from genome assembly GCA_024138025.1 of Combretum micranthum. Taxonomy (NCBI): domain Eukaryota; kingdom Viridiplantae; phylum Streptophyta; class Magnoliopsida; order Myrtales; family Combretaceae; genus Combretum; species Combretum micranthum. Next base: position 437,808 of record JAMXBD010000060.1, on the reverse strand, counting down.
AGAGTTTAGTAATTGAACCTATTAAGGAATATAGGTATTAAATTAGGTAAAATTGGGCATTATTTAGATTTTAGATTCAACAAAGTAATATTGGTTATTAGAATTAAGAATTGAGTTTAAAGCCTAATGAAATTTATTTTATATTTAACTAAAGTTATCTGGTCTCCTAAGTTCCTATTTAGGCTCCCTAAGTGTAATTTAGGGCTTTATAGGACCAAGAAGTGGTACATGAGCCCATTAGGTAATTCATAACCTTGAAATTGTTAATGAACTTAAATATTTTAGAAATAGACCCAATTGAATAGGTAAAAGGTATTAAGCCCATTATTCTAGAATTTAAGTCCATAGGCATAGATTTAGTATATGCTTTATTTTGTAGTTTTAGGTCTTAATTGACTAAGGAATTCATGATAGAATTTGGTTTGGCCCATTTAGGTATAAATAGGCCAAATTGGCTAGAGATCAAGTTAGTAATCCTAAAGTTGTGTTTCTATACCAATTTTATTTATTTAAACCCGCATATATTTACTTAATGAAATTAGCCTCTAATTTGTTGTCTAAACACATAATTAGTTATCAAGATCCAAAATCAATATTCACTAGTCAAGATGGTCCTAAATTAATTCTAGGTATATTTTAGTTCATATAAGTTATGTTAAACCTATTTAAATCATTTTTCCCATTTAAGCTATTTATGCGATAAATGTCCCATTTTTACTACTTGGGCTAATTTGGGCCATTATAGCCCACTCTGTCTTAAATTAATTACAAATTCAATTTTTATAGACCATTATATCTATAAAGCTCATTTTATTGCTATTCACCTATTTTAAGCCCATTTAGTTAATTAAAATCTATTATAACTCGGTTTGACAAAATTAATCCAATTAAGCCCATATAGTTTATTTGAGCCCTGAATCATTATTTAAGCCAAAATTAGCTACTAAAGCCCATAATAATTCATTTATATTAATTTAGGCCCATGTCATATTCATTTACAAAATTTATAATTAAACGTCATTTTATACCTAATTTAGCCCATTAACCTACATATATCTAATTTTTATAAACCCTCAAAAAATTGCATTTTCTTAGAATCGATAAGTAGATAAAATAAATGCTTGCACCAAAATGAACCAATTCATTAATGTGATTTATTAGTTAGTAAACAAAACTTAGAGATAAATTGCGTAGCATAATATAAATCCAATAGAATTCCTTATCGAATATAAAATATAAATATACTAAAAAAATTTAATTTAAATTTTATATATACGATTATCAAAAATAATTTTAGAAGTATCAACCGAAAATTTTACCATTACTCAATTATGTAGACACAAAACCATACACATTAATTTTAAACTTTGACCTTCCTTGTACAAATGACAATGCAATAACCACTAGTCAAATAGGAGAGTTTTAACCCCATTCCATATTCTTTTATCGTGATTTGCTTTAAAAGAGGAGGTTAAGAGCCATAGATCCTCCTACATCTAGCCAACACCTCCATATTCAATACTTGATAAGGCATTTAACTTCTCAAAGATGCTCTCTTCCACTTTGCCTCCCCATTTTCATCTCCTGCAATGAAACAAGGACAAAACAAGTGAGTTCATTTAATGCTACAAGGAAGAACAATCCTTGCAATTTATGGCATAATCTCATGACTTCACAAGTGAACCAAACAAGCCTTAACAGCTCAATTCTTTCTCCATTGCATGCGTGAAAAACCCCAAACATCTGAAACACTAAAAGCAAAAACATAGTCTTCCATTTTCTTTTCCATTTTCATGATGCATTAGGAAAAGATCAAGATAACCCCACCATATTTCCATTCTCATACAAACACCATACCACCCATAAACATAAACTCACTCTCAATGCAACAGCATCATGACCCCATTTCTCTCCCTTACATCATGAGTTCCCCCTCTAGAATAGAAAAGCAAACAACCTCAACAAAACATCATTTCATCTCCATTTCATCTTCTTGTTTCCATTTTTGTAGGAAGCCATGCCCACTAGAAGACAAACCAGCAAAAGCAAATAGACTATAACACACTCCAAGATCAGCCCATGTTATTCTTATGAGCTTTAAATCCATACCCATACAATATCCACATTGTTCCATCAAGAACAGCAAAACAAGAATCTTTAAGGAGGAAAAGCTTATACTAGGAAACAAGACTACCTACACTATTAAGACAAGGTAAGGCATACAAATGCTCCAAGTTTCAACCATGAGTTCTTCTTTCTTTTCAAAACCTAACAAAGCTATATTATGTTCTCATCTCCTCCATAAGTGCAGTGTAACTTAGCCCAAGGGAGAATTGGTGCAGAATCACTTCACATCTTTAACGTATACCTCTAAAAGCACCCTTAGAAGAGTAGAAAATGAAGGAAACAAACAAGGTGATGGATATATGTATATGTATGCATGCCAATAGCTTTCTAGAGATGAAAAGATCATATTCATTTAATCTCACAATGAACTAAACATCACGAAAACGAACATTTGTAAGGTTTAGCAAATGAAAAATACATATAAAAACATACGTATAAATCTCGACCAACTAAGTTGTAAGAACTAAAGGAAACTTTTTTCCATGTAAACTCCAAAGGATTAACATGCATGTAAAAAGGGATATATATATATATATATATGTATATGAGTACATACGTACTTACATGATTTGATCTATGTAGTTTAAGGAACAATATTAATTTTTGTTTGCTTAGTATGGTATAAAATGCTACTCATATTCTGAAAAACAAAGTAACATTAAAGGAATGGTTGTGGAGCAAACAAAAAATGGAAGCTTATAAGAGTTGTAACATGTCTATGTTTAGCACTATCCCCTTGCATGGCCATGTAGCTAGGTCGTGTTGAACTAAAAGCAACTAAAAATCTTCATTAGCAATCCTACCCCGCCTCGTGCATATTCGTGCAGATTGCCCATGCTAAATTGGAACATGACTTTCGAATTTGTTTTCTACTTTGGTTCTTCCCTACCTCTAGCATGGCCATGCATAAGGTAATGCATGTGTAAAAAGAAAAAACTCTTGTCCATATTTTTCTAACTTCACCTTGATTTTTACTTAGATTATCTTCAAATTCCTAAAATGTTTTCTTTTATTTCCAAAATTTGATTTAAGCAAATAAGTATCCTTTTCTTGATAAGACACATATAAAATGCGATCAAATGAGGACTAATAATAAAGGGCCTCTCAACACTTATTACTAAGATAAATGAATGGGATGAAATGTGATTTTAGAATCCTAGCTAGCTAAATCACGGTTACACTAGGTCAAATGAATAAATATAAGGATGAAATTTCACAAAAGAGGACAAGTATAAACAAATAAACCCATGATATACTTGACTTCACTCAACAACAGAAAATATGACAATCATGTCAATTATAAACCACAATTAAGATAAATTATATTAGTCTGAAGTTATTTAAGTCTCATAACCATTTACAGTAAATGAACTATTATGGTAAAAATTAAGGTTTATAAAAAACAATGAAAAATACCAAAAACTCCAACTTGGGTCAAATAGGCACCGTAAGGTCTTATGATAAATTTCTATATGTTAATTCGTGATTATTACTTATTATAGGTGAATTAGACTCCATCTTGGACTTCCCAAATGACTATTATGACCATCTCTGACTTTATGGACAGGTGAGTAACTTTGTCTGTACACATTATTTGTGTTTGTAATGTAGTGCATCTTTTTAATAATATTAATATAATGAATCATATGTATGGGGATTGGATACTGCTTGCTATTTGATGATTGAGTGATTACCAATCTACATAAATAAAAGTGGAACACTTGCTTGATTAAATTGTTATTGTAAATATGACGATTGTATGAAAGATTGAGTGGTCACCCCAAAAAACTAAGCTTAGTAATAATGGATGATTAATCAACCTACCATGTATTGCACGATTACATGATTGCTGTGTCATTATACCACCAATGATACATATTACATTTCAAGTCTATAGAAACCTTGGAAGTAACTAATAAAGAAAGTGGTTAGGCCTAAGGTTTCTAGTAGGCTATCTGGTTCCACAAAAACTAATTGGTAAAGCAAGGAGTGTCGTTTGTGGTATCAACCTTTGAAAGTGGAATACTGTAGTGGAAACGATTAAAGTGTGAATAAACACAAACAGCTAAAGTTCCTTAATTGGTATTTTTAGACTCTCCTATGTCTTGGTGGGTACGTGCTTCAAAACCCCGATGAAAGGGCATGATTCTACATCTTGTTTGGATTCTAGTCATCCAAGCTAGTATCTCTTCATTTGTATTATTGTTGCATTGTGTATGTTTGAATAATAAACTTGTTTGTAAATTTCTATTGTGTGTGTATTGATGTGATTATCTTACTAAGCAGTGGTTTGCTTACTCCCCCCAATAGTCTCCATTTGTTTATGGTTAGCCCATGGCTAGTGTTAGTTCGTAGTCTCATCCCCGTATGGTGTCAAAGTCCAGTAAAGGTTATCTATGGGCGTAGGAAGGAATTAATCATACTTATTTTCAGCATTATCTTATACTTAATACAATGTTTATGTATTCTGCTATAGTTGTAATATGGTATTATAATGACCAGTGTATTACCATTATTAGTTATATATATATATATATATATCTGTGTGTGTGTGTGTGTGCGCGTGTGCGCGCATTGTATTCTTATTCTAGACAACCTGATCCTATGTGTGGGGTCATCCTCCTTTAGGAATTTTATTCGTGCAATTCTCATGAATTACTTCGAAGGCTTATGAAGTAGCCTAAATGGATACTCATGAGCCTTAATTTGGATTCACACAGCATATCATGTTTAGGGTGTGCTCTAGAGCATGACAATTTTAATTTTACAAAAAAGCCTAATAAATCAAAACATACCTAAAATAACTAATTACAACTAACTACACATTAATCAAGCTAGTTTAATATTTAATAAATTTGATAAAAGCTGGATTAAGCAAAAATTCACATAAAATGAGCTTAAAACTGTGGAGACAGCCACGTACCGATTTGTTTTTGGACTGGTTCACCTCGATTTTTATGGATTTCGGTTTGGTTCACTTTTTAAACACAAAACTAGACATGCTAAGCTCCTAAATCAACAAGGTCTTCCATGGAAAGGGAAAGAAAAATCAGTCAGTTTGGCCGTTACAAAAGTACGGTTCAATCAACATTTTTCATAGGGTACTCGAGAAATAAAAATATTCAAAATATATATTAAACAAGCTTCAAAAATTCTAAAAATTTCAAGATCCAATATACATTTATTGAGAATCATTTCCTCAAACTTTCAAGTAAAAAAAATCATTAGACATATTTTCAAAAATTTTCAAAATCAAGAAAAATATGGACTTATAGAGTAAATTTCATAACTCTGAGATCATCATAGGTTGTATAAATGATATTAAACACATTTAAAACATAATATAAGATGATTCTAATATTTTTACATAGTTTCAACACATTATGATATATTTCTACTACCTAAACATCAATTTCCAAGCTATTTTTGTAATTTTCAATTGTAAATAATAATTTTTAGATTACATAACTTATTTATATTTTATAAAAATGTTACAAGAACATATTCTAAATTTAGATTTATGATTATACCATGTTTCTTATTTTATTTATCAAATAAAACAAATTTTAGCCATATAATATGCGTAAATCAAACAATACAAGCATAAATTTAGAAAAATCATATTATAAACATGTTTAATTTAGATTTCATATTTTAAAACTTATCAACATCATCAAAATCAAGCAATTTCAACATAATCTAAAATTTACTTACTAGAAAAAATAAAGTAGACCCAACAATTTCTTTAATCCCACAACAACTACTACAAATTGGTTATTGAAACTCATATCCTCCCAACTGAATCTTAATCTCCTTTTAAACTCCAAGAACACCTAATTTCAAAATGATAACATGAAAGTTATGTAAAGGTTAGTATGATTTAATAATGGTATAAGAATGGGTTAGATTTGTAGAAATAGATTGCCTGTTTTTTCTTTTTCTTTTTTCCTTTCTAATTGGTAGAGGTTTTTATGGGTTTTTGGGAGCTAAAGATGGAGATAAAAGGCTTTATTTTTCTTCTGAAAATGAGAGAAATAAAGTGAGTTTTTGTGATATTAGAATGTTGTTTACATATGGAGAATGCAAGATAAAGTGAGGGTGGCTTTTGTAGTTTTTAAACTTTTAGATGAAAGATGCGGGCATTTACTTTACTAAAGTTCTTCTTATTTACTAATGATGCCACCTAGTTAAAGAAACACACTTCTTACAAGGACTAATTTCTTTCTAACTATCTAGTTAGTTCTTATTGATGGGCATGTTACAATTAGGATTTTAATTAAATATGATTAGATAAATTAGATAAGAAATTAGGAATGATTTAGAAATTTTTAATTTAGCTAAATGATCTATCAAATTAAATATTTGCTCAAAATGGTGAAACTAGAAATTTGTAGTCTCTACTTTAATTTGTAAGGACCCAGCTTCCACAATCTTAGATGAAGCAAGCCAAATTGCTCAAACACATATAATACTCTAAGTATTATATGCATGGGCCTCCTTGAATGATATGTTTATTTTGAACATTAGCAATCAATTTTTAATTCCTAAAATCATGTAATTACAATTTGAAAATAACTGGATTTATCAATGACGAAATGAAACTTTTCAGAAACAACTTTGCATTATGTATCACAACAGAGAATACCTATCTATGATGAACAACAAAGCTTTAAAGCTTAAATTATAAAACTTTGGGCTCTATCAGGTCCTAAAAGAATATTACAAATCTCAAAAGAATAAATCCAACTTTGAAACAAAATAGAATAAAACAAAGTAATCCATTAGCCCTAAAATTCACTTCACACCTCCAAATCCTCTAGTATCGTCCATACCAAAATCAATCATCAGTACTAACAACATCAATATCACCATCATCAACATCATCATCATCATACAACACCTGGAAAGAAGACAATAACAACAATAATGAGCCGAAACCCAGTACACAATAACATAAACACACATGAAGTGACACGGAGCTTAACTAAATGCAATGCATCAATCAACAAGTTATTATCTTTTCTTTAAAGTAAATAAATCAACACTAGAACACTCACACTCTAAAACAAATTTGGGAATCTTGGGATCTTGAGTAACAGCAACTGCTTTGAGGGTTGATATAGGCAACTCGAACACCTATATCTCCTATATCTATCCGAAAAAGAAAATAACATCATCTATAGATCACGACTATTACACACAATCTACCCATCTCAGTCCATAATATAAAAAAGCTTAATCAGTCCTATAAATGTGATTCCTAATATATTACTTATCACCGATAAAGATAGAAGTTACACCAATGTTGTTTGCCCCTTCAGCTACCTGTTGAGCCACTTATAAATATCACTGTATCATGATGGGGATGACCTAAGCGCCTAAACTATCGTATCCCTTTGGGACAAGGTTGTCGTTACCTGGACTAGATTCAACGGCACACGCACAAACAACACTCATCAATTATTAAGTCGAATTTAAGTTTTTTAGTCCATTTAAGATTCATATCCTAGTATGCAACATGCAAGTTATTGCGTACCTTATATATATGAAATCCAAATAGAGATAGAGGGTAGATCAAACTCCATTTCAGAAGATAAATCAGGTGTCCATATTACATTCAGGAATTAAACTCATATAAGAATTTAAATTAATTATCCATTTACATCAAACTCATCTTAAAATCCTATTTGATTAGATACTAATTAGGAACTTTGCTATGGCTGCGAAGATCACCCTGCCAAAGTACAAACAGTTTTCCATTGTTTGTCAAAGTATCTCTTTTCTCGTTATTTATGATCTTTTATTACAAAGTATCATCATATCGTTTATATTAAAAAACACTCATTTTCCAAGCAATCATGTATTTGAAACAACATATTCCCCATGTTATTTATGGTTCATCCTAACTTATTAACTTAAGTCAATTATTAACTATTAACTCATTTTAACTTGATTTTAGCCAAATTGATTAGAATTAATCATTTAATTCAATTAATAAGTCATTTTTATTAAACTTAGTCAATCTAATTCATGTTAGCTTACTAAAGTGTATTTAATCAAGTTGGACTAAGATTGATCACTAAGTTCATTTTATATCTAAAATTCATACAAACCTAAGTCTATATTAACTTAATCTTAGCCAAGTTGATTAAACTTAATCAATTTAATTTATATTAATTCATTCAAGTCCATTTAGTTAAGTTGAACGTAGGTTTGTTAGCTAAGTTCATTTTATACTTAACTACTCACATTTAACTAGCAAACACAAGTTTTCAACTATGCATGGATATGTAACAACTGGAAATAAATACAATTTAAGCCTTAGTAATTTTAGATTTTGAAAAAATTAAAACATAAAAGTTGTAGATCTATTTTTAAGCTTTCCATAGCATTTTGAATCACTTCAATTTGAGGTCGTATGAAAAACTTATGGTCAAAATATGTAGTATTACGGTAGGGGAAACACAAGTCATGCCGGTAATTTTTGAAAAACTATCAAAACTTGGCCAACCCAAGGCTACTAAGGGATGGATCACATCCGTGATTGATGGAAAATTTTCAAAATAAAACCTTTAGGTCAAAAATCATGCCTGTGATCTTAGGATTTTGCAATTTAAAAATAGCTCGAGGCTAGTAAAGGCTGGATCATGCCCGTGATTAATGGAAAGTTTTCAAAACAAATCTATTGGGTCAAAAATCATGCCCATGATTGTGAAAAATCATCTAACTTGAGCCTACCAAAGCCTCAATTATGCCCATGATTGACTCCTTGCCCATTATTACGAATTCCCCTGTTTTTCAAACTTCGTTTTATCAAATTTTTACACATTCTACATCAACTAAAATACCATAAAAGCAACATACAGCTCATCACACTCACTTGACAACACCAAATCACAAAAACTCTACATCCCCAACATCATACAACTCCATAACTTCATATACAATATTTGAATATTTCATAACTTCATCAACTCACTCATCTACAAATTTATTACAAACCTTACTTATAACTAACATCAATTTATCATATATATGCAAAAACAACAATCAAAACAAAATAAAGCAATTATACTCAGCTTTTGGCAGCCACATACACACTTCTTCTTCTTCTTCTTCTTCTTCTTCTTCTTGGAGCTCCTGCTAATTTGATTTCCTTCTTCTATCTCATCTTCTAACTTAGATTTCTCTTTTAATCCTTTTGAAATTGAGATTTAAAGATGATATTAAGAGATGGAAGAGAGAAAAGTAGAGACAGAGAAGAGAAAGAAAAGAGAGAAAGAAAGCAAAAAATGAAAAGAAAAAGGATAAAATTAGGATATTTTAGAATAAAGGTATTAGATTTAGAACTTCCAGATTAATATCTTTAATTTTGGGAGTATTTAGAAGATGATTTCAAAATCAATAGGTTAGAAATTAAGAACTTAATTTATGAACTTACTTTAGATCAAATTGATACTTAATTTAAGCTAGGCTAAAGAACTGATATTTTTAGATAGGCAGATGATTTCAAAACTTATGGGAATTAAGGATATGAACTTTTAGGCTAAAGCTTAGGGATTCAAGAATCCACTAAATATTTAAACAACATGTTTAGGGGTTTAGGAATTCAAAATCTCATATTTCAACTTAATCTATTATTAATCTAATTATGTCAATTTGTCTGATTATATCATATAATTCATTTGATTCATTTAATCTATCTAAACTCAATTTCTAACTTTGATGAAGGCTTATCATGTTTAATAATTAATTTAATAATTTATCATGGCAATTCACATTTTAATTTTACCAAACTATATAACTTGATTATTATCCTAAATTAAATTTCAAATTTATCCATAATTATATACGAATTAATTTATTTTTTCCATTTTAATTTTATGTATTTAGGGACTTTTCACTATTTGGGCCAATTTGGATCATTATAGCCTACTTAGTCCTAATTAACTACAAATTCCATTTTTATGGCCCATTATATCTGTAAAGCCCATTTTATTTCTATTCACCTATTTTAAGCCCATTTAGTTAATTAAAATCCCTTATAACTCGGTTTGACAAAATTAATCCAATTAAGCTTATATAGTTGATTTGAGCCTTAAATCATTATCTAAGCCTAATTTAGCTACTAAAGCCAATAATAATTCATTTATATTGATTTAGGCCCATACTATATTAATTTACCCAATTTTATTATTGAAAGTCCTTTTATACCTAGTTTAGCCCAGTAACCTATATATATCCAATTTTAATTTTACAAAAAGGCCTAATAAATCAAAATATACCAAAATTAACTAATTACAACTAATTATACATTAATCATGTCACGTCCCGATCTTGGCCAAAGCGTGCCAACCGTTACGTAAAACACTTACGGGTTATACGTTAAAACTAACCTAATCTATAATTTACCACGATCGTTGCTAAACAAACTTTAAATTAAGAAATCATTAAATTAGATTTTGGAAACAACTAAAATTTTGCAACAGAAAAATAAATTTCTCAAAATGATTTCCAAACAGGCTACTTCTGTGAGTAGACCAATATATATAAACAAGTCTTATATCGTCAGTATCTCAAGATACATAGTGTCTACTATCTCAAAATACAACCATGGGCTCATAGATATACCTTCATCAAAACAAAAGTTTTAAAAGATGAGTAATAACTTCCATTAATAGAATAACCATTCAATATTCCTAACCATTCCACTTGTTAATGAGCTCCGTTAGAGTCGTCCTATACCCGGAATAATAAAGAATATCCAAATCATTACCTGAAAAAAAAAAAAAAAAAGGAATAAGCCAAAGTTGCTTACGATAACAATATAAGCACACACGATATGAGCACACACACTTGTTCCAAATACAATGCAACAATCAACAGTTGATATCTTCAAATTAAAATGTAGCATATAATAGTAAATTACTCACACTCCTACAATACTCTAAGAACCTAGGGGTCTTGAGTAGCAGCAACTACTCGGGAGATTGGTATAGGAAGCAGCTCGAATACCTATATCTCCTATCTTACAAGTAATAGTCTTGTTTAGGGATCACAGTCGTTATGTATCTCTATCCATATTAATCCATTGTGATTAAGTAGAGCTACAGAGCTCATATATTAAACTGCTTAATACAACTTCTTTCCAATATGAATTGATGTTATCTTGCCACCGTTCCTCCATCAACTACCCACTAAGCCACCTATGATGGCTTAAGTGCCTAACTACCATACCGGCACCGCCTAGCAAGATTGCCCCTCTTCGAACTGAGTCTCAAAAACAGCCACACATAAGTAACAAGTAATTATTAAAGCTGTCTTTAAATATTAGTTCAATTAGCATGCCTACCCTAGCATACAATACACAAGTCCATGCGTACCTAATACAAAATCTATACTCTGAACAAATAGAAGATAGACTAGAAGGCACTTTAGAAGGTAAAGCTGAAACCAAACTCAAAGCGTATAAATATCTGCTTAGGAAATTAATCCATATAAGAATTTAAATCAATTACCGACTTATATCAACTCATATTAAATACTCATTTTTCTAGTAAATATTCATTTAAAACAACATACTCCCTTTAGTCTTCATGGTCTATCCCAGCATATTAATCTAAACAAATTACAAGTTAATATGATCATATAATATTCATTAGTTTGATTGATAGATAAGTATAAATTGTTGGACCCTAAAGAATTTACTAAGTCAATATTAGTTAATAAATCTATATTAAATTAATTTAGCAAAGTTGGATAGAATTAATAAACCAAGTTCATTTTATGTTTAACTTAGTCTACTAAACTTATTTTATGGTAATTAGGTCCTTAAAATGGTAATTTCAATAACATATCTTATAATCAATATGATAAACTTATATTAAGTGAAACAACTCATTTAAGATATAATCATTCTATTTATGTCATTCATAATCCATTTTTACCTCTAAATGTGCGAAGGAATCTAAACCACTTTCCTATTATGTGTATATTATCTTATAATGTAATATTTAAACCTATTTTATCAAATAAATTTCTCACATCAAAATAATTAATTATTCATCTTAAAATTCATATTTTAATATGAAAATATATTTTTTAAGCTTATTTCTTATTTATTTGATTAGATTTAATTTACCTTAAATTCCAATATTCGATTTCCTATAGAAAACTAATGTTTACCCTAACTTTAATAAATTGGTTCATAAGCTCAAATTTTTATGTAAGCAACCTAGCACATTATTTTACATGTTCATAAGTTCACTTGGTCTAAGCTAATTAGTTAATTAGGGTTTTAAAGTTAATTAACATAAAATTGTCTGGAAGAGGGATTCATAGTGATGACCAATGGGTTCACTCAAATTTGACCATCAAGCTGTCTAGTTCTTAGCTGGTTCTTTACACCATATTAAATTAGACTTCTTAAGCTTTCAAACTGGTATAATTTTTCCCAAAAAGATGAGGAAAAAGTCACCAATTTAGTCCTATACATTCACGCCACCACTGCTGGCCGAAACACTGTTTTGCCCTATTTTTCTATTTTGTAATTTAATTTTTAAAAATAGTAAATGTGTTTCAAAAATCACAAAAATTTCCAATTTATATATATAAATTTTAAACTATCATTTTTATAAATTTCATCCAAAAATAAATTCATTTAATATTTTATTCAAATTTGATAATTCAAATTGCCTAGATTACTTATATACGCATATAAATTGATTTTCCAACATATTTAAATTATCAAAACATGTTTATTCTATGTTTTACTATTTAATATACACTTAGATTTATATTTTATAACTTGAATCATTAATCATAACTCAAATCAGTATTATTAACACAATTTTCATAAAATTCCAGCATATATCAACATAACCATATATACATATATATTTCAATAGAATTTGTATTTAATATATACATATATTTATTTGATGACTGCATTTCAATAAAAAATATTAATTCAACATATAACACGTATATATATTTTGTAATACTTGTATACATACAATAAATTTCATATACTCTAATTTCTAACATACATACATACACATACATATGCATATTTTGATTTTTCTACTATATATATATATATATTAATCAAACTTTATATCTAGTTTTATTTTTATTAATTTACATGATTTTAAATATCATCAACATAATCAAACAAATTAATTATAATCATTTACTTGAATTAGCAAAATAATCCAAATAATCTTCTCTACAACTACTACTACCACTCAAGAGTTGATGAAACTTCTTCAAACTTATTTTCCTCACTTCAATGTTCCTTTTAGCCTACAAAATTACCTAGGAATCAATTAAAATAGAAATTAGATTTTATGGTGGAAATTGAGTGATTAGATAATAGATTAATCATGAATTTCCTTACTTATCAGTTGCTAGATTTGAAGATGATTTGTAGTAGAATTTCTGTAGGATATTTTTGGGTTTGAGATAGGTTTTCTTGAGAGAAATTTGGGGGCTGCCAAAATGAAATAGAGAATTAGGGCTTTCTTATGACCATATTTATATTATATCATGTCCTATAATTTCCTTTAGGATTAAGGACTTTTTGGTCATTTTACTTTGATAGTTTAGGGGTATTTTAGTCATTTCAAAAGGGTAGAAATCTCTAGAGTTAGGAGATATTTCCTTATGTTCACATTATGTATAATTTTAAGGAGCATTTTGGTCTTTTCCCATGTATTAGAACTCTCAAGAATTGGGGAAGATCATTTTTGTCATTTCATTTGTTGAAATTTCTAAAAATTAGGGAATTATATTGTGTGTGATGGTGTATGTTAACTAATATAGCCCTACGGGCTTAGGTTTATGGGCTTGAATCTTGAGTAATTACACTTGACCTTTTAATTATGGGCTTTCTTGATAATGTGCTTGACTTCATAGGCTTGATTTCATGTTAGTGGACTTGGATTTTTAGATGATGAATTGGGCCTTAGGTCATGGGCTTTAGGTATTTAGAATTAGATTTAAGTAGTAAGAAAAGAAACTTTGCCAATTGCATTAGAAATTGAATTAAGGGAATATCCTACAGAAATTCTATTAAGGAAATATATCATAATGTAGTCAAAGGAAAATTAACATCTTTCTTGAATTTAGGGTTTTAGGGGCTTAGGAATTAGTATTTGAAGGCAAATATTTAGATTTAAATTTCTAGGATTTAAGGACTAGGAATTTAGGCTAAGATGGCTAAATTGAATGTTTAGGGGTTTAGTCAATTGAACATGATGGATTGAATTTAATTTGATAATTCGAAATTATTGAACAATTTGATTTGTTAAAATAGATAAGAGAATTTAGAAGTAGAGATTGATAAATTGAATTAGACATTGAGCTTATGAATTCGATTAGTGAGAAATTGATATCTAGCTTGGACTTAGGAATTTAGTGGTTTAGCAAAAATTTGTATTTGAAGTTCTAGGAATTATGTTGTTGGAATTTTAGTTAAAACAGCTAAATTGATTATTTAGGGGTTTAGGTGGTTGAACTTGTAAAGTTTGGTTAGGTCCAATTTTTGTGAATTAGGAATTTAAGTAATTCAACTTGAGAAATTGGTTTCAAATCAATAATTGAAAGGGATTAAGTAGCTTGGTATGTTGAAGGTAGAAAATTAAAGTAATTTGATAGGTTAAAATGGGTATTTGATATATTAAAATCTCTATTTTCTATTAAATCCATTTACTAATGCAATTATATTAAATCATCTAATTATATTTTATAGTTTAAGAAATTCAATTAACAAAATTGTCTAAATTTAATTACTAAGTTAAATTTAAAATAAGGTTCCAAATTATCTACATTTTTATAGTATTTAATTATCACATTCTTAATTTATGTTGGTAAAATTCGGGATATTTCAAATCAAGCTAGTTTAATATTTATTTAATTTAATTAAAGCCGGATTAAGCAAAAATTCGCTTAAAACAGGGCTTAAACTGAGGATACAACTGCGCACCGGTTTGTCTTTATATCGGTTCCCCTTGATTTTCGTGGATTTCAATTAGATTCACCTTGTAAACATAAACTAGACATCCTAAGCTTCTAAACCAACAAGGTCTTACACGAAAAGGGGAAAAAATAAGAATAAAAATATATATATTAAATAAGTTTGAAAAATTCAAAAAAATTCCTGATCCAATGTATACTTATTGAGTATCATTTCCTCAAAATTTCAAGCAAAAATAAAATCATTAGATATATCTTCAAAAAATTTCAAAATCAAGAAAACCTTGAATTTAAAGGATGAATTTCATAACTCTAAGATCATCATAGGTTGTATAAATGATATTTAACACATTTCCAACATAATATGAGATGATTCTAATATTTTTACATAGTTTCAACACATTATGATATATTTCTAGTACCTAACCATCAATTTCCAAGCTATTTGTGTAATTTTTAGTTGTCAATAATAATTTCCAAATTACATAACTTATTTTTATTCTATAAAAATGTCACAAGAACATATTCTAAATTTAGATTTATGATTATAACATGTTTCTTATTTTATTTATCGAATAAAACGAATTTTAGCCTATACTATGCGTAAATCATACAATACAAGCGTCAATTTATAAAAATCATATTATAAACATGTTTAATGTAGATTACAAATTTGAAAACTAATCAACATCATCAAAATCAAGCAATTTCAACATAATCTAAGATTTACTTACTAGGAAAAATAAAATAGACTCGACAATTTCTTCAATCCCACAACTACTACTACTACAAATTGGTTGTGGAAACTCCTAGTCCTCCCAACTCAATCTTAAGCTCTTTTTAAACTCTAGGAACACCTAATTTCAAAATGATAACATGAAAGTTATATAAAGGTTAGTTTGATTTAATAATGGTATAAGAATGGGTAAGATTAGTAGAAATAGATTAACTTTTTTTTTCCTCGTAATTGGTAGAGGTTTTTGTGAGTTTTGAGGTGCTAAAGATGGAGATAAGAGGCTTTATTTTTCTTCTTAAAATGAGGGGAATAAAGTAGGTTTTTGTGATATTGGAATGATGTTTAAGTATAAAGAATGCAAGGGAAAGTGCGAGTGGCTTTTGTAGTGTTTAAGTCCGGGTTTTAGATGAAAAATGAAGGTATTTACTTTATTAAAGTTCCTCTTATTTACTAATGATGCCACCTAGTTAAAGAAACCCACTTCTCATGTGGTCTAATTCCTCTCTAACTATCCAGTTACTTCTTGACAATGGGCATGTTTCAATTACGAATTTAATTAAATATGATTAGATAAATTAGATAAGAAATTAAGGAGTTTGATTTGGAAATTTTTAATTTAGCTAAAGGATTTATCAAATTTAGTATTTTGCTCAAAAAGTAGAAATAAGATATCTGCAGTCTCTACTTTAATTGATTTACTAATTTATCATGTCAATTTGCATTTTATTTTTACTATACTATAACTTGATTATTATCCTAAATTAAAACTTGAAGTTCAAATTTACCCATTATTACATACAAACTAAATATATTTTTTTCCATTTTCATTTTATGTATGTAGGGATTTTTCACTACTTGGGCTAACTTAGGTTATTATATTCTTCTAAGTCCTAAATTAATTACAAATTCAACTTTTATAGCCTATTATATCTATAAAGCCCATTTTATTTCTATTCACCTATTTTAAGCTCATTTAGTTAATTAAATCTATTATAAGTTGGTTTGACAAAATTAATCCAGTTAAGTATTATCAAATCTCAATTTATCTACTAAAGCCCATAATAATTCATTTATATTGATTTAGATCCATACTATATTTATTTACCTAATTTTATAATTAAAAGTCCTTTTATATCTAATTTAGCCTATTAAAATATATATATATATATATATCCAATTTTCATTTTACAAAAAAGCCTAATAAATAAGAGTATACTTAAGTTAACTAATTCCAGCTAATTACAAATTAATCGAGCTAGTTTAATTTTTATAAAATTTAATTATGCTAGATTAAGTAAAAATTCAATTAAAATATGCTGAAACTGGGGAGACATCTATGCACTAGTTCATTTTTAAATCGGTTCACCTCGATTTTCATGCATTTAGGTTTGATGCACTTTATACACGCAAAGTAGACTTCCTAAGCTTCTGAACCGACAAGGACTTGCATGGAAAGAGGAAGACAATTCGGCCAGTTTGGCCATTACAAAAGTTTGGTTCATTCAACATAAAGGTCCCCGAGAAATAAAAATAAAAAATATATATATTAAATAATTTTTAAAAATTATAAAATTTCTAGATCTAATAAACACTTATTGAGAATCATTTCCTCAAACTTTTAGGCAAAAATAAAATCATTAGATATATTTTCAAAAATTTTCAAAATCAAGCAAAATATGGACTTAGGGTAAATTTCATAACTCTGAGATCATCATAGGTTGTATAAATGATATTAAACACATTTAAAACATAATATAAGATGATTCTAATATTTTTACATAGTTTTAACACATTATGATATATTTCTACTACCTAAACATCAATTTCCAAGCTATTTTTGTAATTTTCAATTGTAAATAACAATTTCTAGATTACATAACTTATTTATATTTTATAAAAATGTTACAAGAACATATTCTAAATTTAGATTTATGATTATACCATGTTTCTTATTTTATTTATCAAATAAAACAAATTTTAGCCATATAATATGCGTAAATCAAACAATACAAGCATAAATTTAGAAAAATCATATTATAAACATGTTTAATTTAGATTTCATATTTGAAAACTTATCAACATCATCAAAATCAAGCAATTTCAACATAATCTAAAATTTACTTACTAGAAAAAATAAAGTAGACTCAACAATTTCTTTAATCCCACAACAACTACAACAAATTGGTTGTTGAAACTCATATCCTCCCAACTGAATCTTAATCTCCTTTTAAACTCCAAGAACACCTAATTTTAGAATGATAACATGAAAGTTATATAAAGGTTAGTATGATTTAATAATGGTACAAGAATGGGTTAGGTTTGGAGAAATAGATTACCTCTTTTTTATTTTTTTTTTCTTGTAATTGGTAAAGGTTTTTGTGGGTTTTTAGGAGCCAAAGGAGCAAATAAGAGGCTTTATTTTTTTGCTAAAAATGGGAGGAATAAAGTGAGCTTTTGCAATATTGGAATGTTATTTACGTATCCGGAATGTAAGAGAAAGTAAGGGTGACTTTTTAGTGTTTAAGTTAAGGTTTTATATGAAAAAATGAGGGCATTTACTTTGCTAAAGTTCCTCTTATTTACTAATGATGCCACCTAATTAGAAAAATGCACTTCTCGTAAAGACTGATTTTCTTTCTAACTATCTAGCTAGCTCTTGATGATGGGCATGTTATAATTAGGACTTTAATTAAATATGATTAAACAAATTAGATAAGAAATTTGGGATATTGCTTTAGAAAATTTTTAATTTAGCTAAATGATTATCAAATTTTGTATTTTGCTTAAAAAGGTGAAATTAGAAATTTGTAGTCTCTACTTTAATTGATTTATTAATTTATCATGTCAATTTGCATTTTATTTCTACCAAACTATATAACATGATTATTATCCTTAATTAAATTTTAAATTTCAAATTTTCCCTTAATTATATACAAACAAATTATATTTTTTGCCATTTTAATTTTAATTATTTAGGGATTTTTCACCACTTAGGCTAATTTATGTCATTATAGCTCATTTAGTCCTAAATTAATTACAAATTAAAATTTTATAGCCCATTACATTTATAAAGCCCATTTTATTACTATTCACTTATTTTAAATAGGATGCAACCAGGGCGAGTTTGGGACGGATCATACAAAACCTGAACCTTCTCCGGTTCACTATAGGGTTTCTTAAACCCAACTTGTGACCCTATAGGTTTTTTTTTTTTTTTTAATACCCAAACCTGCCCCTATAAAGTTTTAACCCTGACTTGCCCTATCCCGCTGACCCATTTATCTCTTTTCTTTCCTTCTTTTTTATAATATTTTTCTTTCATCTTCTTTTACATTTCAACTAAAGGACCGTGGGATAACCATAACTATTAAAATATGAAAGGAAAACTCAGTTGAGTCATTACAAGAAAATGTATGTTTTTGTCTTTGCAGCTTGAGGAAAGATAATAAAAAAGATGTAAATCCTTAACCAAAATATCCTTAGCCAATTCATTTCCCAGTAAATAATAAAAAAGTTTACTTGAAACTAAATCCTTAGCCAAAACATCACCTATAGGTTTAACCTATTATTTCCCAAAACATCTCTTATAAGATCAACCTATTATTATGTTTTCTTCTATGATTTTGCTATATTAAATTTTACATAATTGATGGGTTCGGGTTACCCATCAGGTATTTTCATTGACCCGAACCCACCCGAAATCCTATAGGGTCACTCTATTATTTTCTAAACTTGACCCGTGATCCTATAAGGTTTTTAGTAGGATGAATGGGTTAGGTACCTTATAATAACCCGACCCGAATGCATTCCTAATTTTAAGCCCATTTAGTTTATTTGAGCCCTAAATCATTATTTAAGCTCAATTTAGCTTTTAAAGCTGTCACGCCCCAAGGGTACCTTGGTAGTATTATGCATATAATGATACTATCTAATGTCTAAAATTATATATTTAAAGAGACTGTATGACATCAGAAATGATCATATGCATATGCTAATAGTAGTTAATCCTTTGAAGATGACATAATTCACAAAACATGATCCTTTTGGTTGCATGGTAAGAATGAAGAATACATATAAGATATAACATTATATTAGAACTTTCTAAATAACTGTCTGAGTAATATGATATTACAAACCATAACTTATAAGTAAAGTCCTGAAAATATATAAAATGATGTTCAAACATCATCTAACATATATCATTAGATAGTACTATCCCATCTAACCTGTAATCCTTCTAGGTCTAGAACCTTACTGGTGCTACACTTTGAGAAGATACCAACTATGGGTGAAGGATTAACCTACAAGGATTGTAGGAGTGAGAGTATAAAACGGACTCAAAGAATAACCAAAACATACCACACATCAAATGTAACAATCAAATGACTACTCAAATATAAGCTTAGATAACCTAGAATCCAAACAGGATGAAGATTTACTCCCTTTCATATGGGTTAAAAGAACTAAGACACAATGACCCACCTACCTAAGAGAACTAAGTATACAAGAAAGATAATAACACTCACATTAATTATCTCTTTGTTCTCATGGTATTTTAACACTCATTTCCTATTTCATGCCTTAGAACTCCACTAAGTGTCAGTCCTTTTATATTGATACCATAGGCTGTGTACTTCATTTGGCAGTAGTTCCTACGGAACTGAAGGAATAAAGGTAGCCTTGTCTACAAATACCATTTAGAAATCAAGCATTATTAAAGAACCAAAATACTAACATGTAGTAGGCTGTCATACTTATTTATACAACTTATGCAAATCGTACAATGTATGACCATTTTATTTATGGTACCAATAGTTTTTAGTCAAGTCCAATGTGATCACGCATAATATAGACATTTAACATGCTATATACATCCCAATCACTAGCAATTCCATTGTCACTTTCATTAGAGTAATTGGCAAAACATCCATATACCACATAACATACAATATCCACATGTATTATTACATATGCTACTAGACTATAAACACAAGCAATTTAATATCTCTAAGTTACATAGCTGCTCATGATGACTAATCTAATAGTCTTTAGGGAAATCCACCAACTGATCGATATCACCTATTAGATGAATAAGAATATTCATCAATAATACATATACTGATATAGTTGAACTTCTATGAGTGCCTTAGTGTCCTAAAATTGGTTTTTATTCTTTTTAGTCTTATTTAGATTAATGGCTCTTTTATAAAAATTTTATTACTTGTTTAGGTCTTTTAATGTAATAATCCCTATAGTAATACATACTTATTATTTTAGTATTTATTTTCATTTTGTTTCGCTTGATTTTAATTGAAATGTTTACTTATGCTTAGGGTGATTTTATTAGATTTTCTAGTATAATCTTATTTGGGTTCTACATTATTTAGTGCTTGTGTTGATAGTAATTTTTCATTTATTATTACTTCATTTGTCAACCTTATCTCCATTTATAAGTTGAAATTCTTATTATTTATAGGGTCACATTCTAGTATCTAGTCCTTTAGTTACCTTTCCAACATATTTGTACGTTCATGGAGCTAAATAGGTATCAAATGTATATTAAACTTAATTTTTTTTATGTATATGTAGTGTCGTGACATCTAGATATAGTCCTTAGAATTTGATTTGGTTTTGTGTTGGAAAGGAAAGAAAAAATAGGGTTTTAAGGTCTGCACAATAGGATGCTTAGACGTGCGGAAGGGAGAGATGATCCTTTGTTTTATGCCATGCCAATCTACACAGCCTGTGCTGTAGGGAGGGACGAAGGCTTTGTTCCTACCCATTCGGTATGCACTGCCTGTGCTAAGGAGTGCGCAGAAATGTTTAGAAATTTTTTTAGTTGTATGGTGTGATTTATGCTATAGCTATTCCTTGTAGGGTTTCTATGGTTTCTTTTTGTAAATTTTCTCTTCTAAAAACCATGTCATAGATGTATTTAACTACATGTAAGATTAGATTTTATCCTAGTGTATATATAGTAGGTTCCATTTCCTACATAAATTGAATTCTAGGTTTCTTGTTTCTATTGTACTAGTTAGTTTTCTTTGAAATTCAACACTAAATGTGATATTTTCCTAACATAGAAAATGGATAGTTCATGTTTGATAATTCATGAAAATGCTAGTTACACATTTATAAAGTATCCAAACATAGGGCTCCATATCTAGCTTCATGCATTGGTTTCTCATAATTTTCTAGTTATAGAGATGAGATATAATGTAGGCTTTAAGATAGTTTGAAGCTTACCTTGTTTAGCTAAAGATAAAAATGATAAATCCCCCTTGTTATATGGACCGTGACCTACATGTGGTAGTGTAAAATAAATTATTGAAAATGACATGTTAAGGATATTACTTCCCTTTGAACTTGCTATTCTTTAAGGCTGAAATTCTATTAGAGTTCTAAAGATTCTTGTCTAAGTTTGATGTGTATTGTTGGGTCTTTCAAGTGGGGTTCATTGCTGAAAATGGGATCTTCAAAGTGTTGAACTTGTTTTGTATTTTGTTCTACTTTTGATGTGGGTCACAGTTGGGTTTTGGTAAAAGAAAAGTGGTTTGTTTGTTTTGTTGTTTTAGTGGGTCCACGGTAGAAGCAAGAGGGACAAAAGTTTTGTTTAGTTTTGAATTTGACTTGCATTATGGATGGAGAAATGTAATTTACGGATCAAGCTTTTGGTAATCAATGAGTTTGTTTGTTCGTTCGTTCATTTTTCCCATTTATATAAGTCATGGATAAGCTACATTTGTGGTGCAAGTGGGAATGATTGTACAGTGATGATTCGCTTATTGGAGAATTTGTTTCACGTCTTCTTATAGGGCTTGAAGAGTCGGTTAGTGTGTGTTTGGAAGAATGGGTTTTAAAGTCAACGTGTGTTTGCATATGTGTCCATTTGATGAGTTTCCATTGGAGCTTTGTGGTCAAGTGGTTTTTAGTTTGTTGACTAATCCAATCTTGGATATTATAGGACATTTATGATTTGAAAAGGGAAAATTTGTGTCAAATTTTGCTTATTTAATCTCTTAAAGCTATCTCAATGGTGAAGGGAAACAATTAGAGTAGGCTTGCAAGTTGCTAAAGGCTCTTACCCTTCATTCAATGCTAGAGGTATTTGGATGCTTTCCATTAGTCAATATGTCATTGTCACTTTGACTTTTGTTATGCAATTTGCTCAATTTGAAGTGCAAGTGGCATGTTTGACCTCCAAAAGAAGATGGCAAGTATTTAATCTCCAATTCCCATTGTGTATTATTTATTTATAGTTTATTATTTATGTTAACAAAAATCTAAGTTATTTTGTCAAGTACTAGGTCACTCGCATATAATTACATGAGTTATGGGTATTATCTATAAAAGTTTATCTAAAGTCTCTACAATATTTCTAGATTATATTTGAGTTCAAATCTTGAGTTTAAAGTTTACACGATTGAGTATTTTTAGAGTTTTACCTTATACGATTAAGGTTTTCTAGGCTCGATAGGTCAAATTAAGGTTTAAATCCCTATAGGATCAAACTTCTCTAATTAGAACAATGGTGCAATCAAAATTTTTATTTGAAGTCTATATTATTTGTTATGGATCTATTTTCATTCTCATCACATATTTATAACCCGAGGGGTTCATTTTTTAGTTATCGGTTTATAACCAATAGGTTCTATAAAGAGGTTGTCTTTTATTGTATTTAAAATTTGGAGCGACTTTTAATTATATCTTGAGTTATCGGCTGAAGTTACTGTAATCCCCAAAAATTTTCAACACTAATAGGAAATATAAAACTAAATGTTATCCATAATCAACATATATGATGATAGAGAAGGATTAAGATTTTGGAAAGGAGATGAGAATGCAAATAATAACATAAAGGGACTCATAAGGTAATATAGAAGTAGAAAATATAAAACTCAATGCAAGACAACTAAAAACAACTATTTTAGGAAAAGAAAAAAATTGAAGTAACAAAAGCCTCTTATAAAAAAGAATTAGACCCTATAATAAGTTGACTAGAGAATATCAAAGTAGAAAAGAAAGCTAAACCTAAAACATACTTTCAGAAATGAAAGTGGAAAACCTTAAGTAAATAAAAGACAAAAGATGAGTAATTTTAGAAGAGAATCAAACAAAAGGACTTAAACACTTGAGGAAGAAAGTAAGTAAGGAGAGACAATAATATGTATAATAGAAAGGACAATGAAGGGCTTTTAAATAGGCTTAGACCATTTAAAGGAGAATCTTATACTCTTCAATCATCTAGACCAAGTACAGTTCAATAGAAAGTATCTCAAGGGTAAGAATTTAAGATAAAATAAACATTAGAAAAAGAAAAAAAGAAGATCATATAATACACTTAGAAGAAGTAGTAGATATTGATAAAGATGTAGAAATCTACTCCTATCATGCAATAAGCTCAGTTCATTTAGCTAAATGAGCTTTAATTTAAGTTCAAGCTCGACTCGTTTACAAAATTGATTGCGAGCCAAGCCAAGCTTTTTATTGAGCCTAATGAGCGTGTATCGACCTTTAATTAAAGTTTGGGCTTGACTCATTTAAATAACCCCATTTCCAATTTTTTCAGACTTAAAAATAATATATAAGAGTCACTAAATATGTGTATATATTAAATACAAATTAGTTCTATTGTTTTAATTATATATTAATATATCATAAATATAGAACTTATAAATTAGCTAATAAGTTTGTTGACGAGGTTATTAACTAGCCTATTCGTGAGCCTAAATCGAAAATTGAGCTCAGTTCATTTAGATAAACGAGCTTTACCTTAAACTCGAGCTCAACTTATTTACTAATCAAACTTAAACCAAGCCAAGCCAAGCTAAGCCAAGCCTAGAACGAGCCAAGCCTAGAATGAGCCAAGCTCGAGTAGCTCGTAAATAGCTTATCTTGTTTGCAGCATGATTAGTTGTTGTATTCTTTTAATTTTTTTGAAACCCTAATAATTCTATCATTAATTCGTTAATTCACTATTGATCATTGATTGTAAAAAATTATGGGATTTTACACTCTATACTTCAAAATTTATTGATAAGGATTCTAATATAATTAAATTGTTCATATTTTAATATTCTTAAATCGCGCAAGATTGAGAAAATCTTTGTAAATTTTCTTAAAGCTTCTCAAAACTTCATAGTTTATTATTAGCAATTATCAAAATTAGGTTTGTGTAAAATTAGGGGAGTTATAATTTCTCTTAATTACTTCCTAGTTTCTTACATCTAGTTCAACAATAATGGTTTCAAGTCATTATTTTGAGTAAGTTTTACTACTTTTCTTCTATTTCGAGATGGTATTAAGGCTATATTGATTAGATTGTTTGTGGATTTTGTTAATTGGATTTTTGGTCAATTATGAAGAGTTCAAAGGTTAGAAACATAAATCCAGATCAATTGTGTTGTGATTCTCTATATCTATCTTCTTTGGATAATCTTGGTTTGTCAATCACTAGTATTTCGTTTAATGACACAAATTACATGAATTAGAGTCGTTTGATTAAACTTTCCTTAATTGCGAAAGCTAAAATTAGTTTCATTGATGAAACTTGCCGTAAACTTAGTTCATATCTGATAAATGAATTGAGGTGGAATCGTTATGATTCGATGATAAGTTGTTGGATTTTGAATTTCATGGTTAAAGATCTTTTAGAGAGATTTGTTTATGAGCAATTTTCTTGAGAACTTTGGATTAATGTTTTTGAACGTTTTGGAATGTTGAACAAACCTTTGTTGTTTCAACTACAATATGAGATTGTGAACTTTAAATAAGAAGATGTTAGTGAGACAACTTACTTCAATAAACTCAACGTGGAATTCTTTTTTGTACATGTTGCAGCTCTTAGTCATGGTATGTGCATTAGTTGGATGTTAAAAATGCATTCTTCCATGGTTATCTTCAAGAAGAGATCTATATGAAGCTCCTACGACACTATACATTGGCACAACTAGGGCAAGTGCGTCGACTCATGAAGTCTTTATATGGTCTCTAGCAAGCTTCAAGACAATGAAATTTTAAATTTTCCAAGTTCATTATTTCTTTAGGATTCTCTAAATCAAAGCCTGATTACTCCATGTTTGTTAGGCATAGTTTGAAAGGTTCTATGGTACTTCTTGTTTATGTGGATGATTATTTAGTTGTTGTTGATTGTTTGGAAGAAATTGTTGCTATTAAGCGTGCTACACATGAAGTTTTCTCCATCAAAGACTTGGGTGAGGTTTGGTTTTTCTTGGGTTTAAAAATTTGCAAGGAGATAGAGGTTTTCTTCTTAATCAAAGGAAGTATGCCCTCAACATTCTTAGTGATGCAGGCTTCACAAGCTATAAACCTTCCCAAGTTCTTATTTAGCTTGGTATTCGACTTGATAATAGTATTGGTTCTCTTCTTCTTGATCTTAGTATATATCATCACATTGTTGGTCGTCTTTTATTATTGACCATGACTTGTCCAAACTTGTCTTTCGTGGTTCCATAGCTAAGTCAACATGTTTCTTACCCTCACACATTTCATTTACAAATTACCTTTCAAGTTTTGTGATATGTGAAGGGTACTATTGATGTTGGTTTGCTTCTTTCCTCGAAGAGTTCTCTTTCTCTTTTGGGATATTGTGATGTCGATTAGGAATTTGATGTTGTTAATCATACATCTCTATTTGGTTTTTGCGTTTCCTTGATCATTCTCATATTTCTTAGAAAATAAAGAAATAACCTATAGTTTCAATGCCATCTCCTAAAGCGGAGCACAAGAACATGACATTTCTTGTTAAAGAATTGCTTTGAGTTTCTTATCTTTTGGCTGATTTAGGGATTTCAATTGATAAACCAATTTCTTTGTTCATTGATAGTACGTTTGCCAAACTTATTATAGAAAATCCTTGTCTCCATAATAGAACTAAACATATTGATCTTGATGTTCAAATGGTGTGTGATCATGTTTCCTCTGGTTTTGTTAATTTTTTTCATGTGCTTCTCATCAGCAACTAGCCAACATTATGACTAAAGTTTTTTCTGTTCCTCAGCTGATTGATTGTTTAATCAAGTTGGGCTTTTAGTTGTGGCCAACTTGGGGGTATATTAGCTTGTATATAGCATTTGTATTTATGCACATGTGGTACTACACAATGAGTACTGGTAATATACGTGTTTGCTTCTTTCGTCACTTGTATATATACATCTTTCTGTACTTTATTTGTAACGGAAATAACAAAGTATCCTATTCTTCATTTTTCCTTCTTTCGCTCGACTTGTCTTCTCTCCTTTTCTCTCAACTACTTCCTGGTTTCTTACATCTAGTTCAACAACGATGGTTTGAATTCATTATTTTAAGTAAGTTCTACTACTTTTCTTCAATTTTTAAAGTAATTACTTTATTAGATTACTGTTAAAATAACATAAATTATCAAAGACCCTTCTCCTTTAAAAACCTAGCCTTTAGTTCCTACCATACCAAACTCAATAGGCTCGGTAAGGAGTTCTTTATCATATAACTGAGTAGTTCGATGGGGATTCAACATCACTAATCTTTTGTAAATTGGTTGATCCTTAAGTATAATAACATTGGCTTCATGTGGGTAAAGTGTCATTTATAAACAATATATTTTAAAGTTTGTGGCTGTTATGACAATTTTAATAAAATAATTGTTAAGGTGAAGATTAAAGATTAGGGAAGCTCGATGTACACTCTACTCTTCTCTCTATGTGGGATAATTGAACCCATGATATATGGTAAGAACAATATTGATGGAATTGGTCAACAACATTTTATTAGGTGAGGATCAATTATATCAAAATATGGGATCAATGAGCACTAAGATTGTAAATCGTGCTATTTTTATAAATTAATGGTCCAATAGTGGTAAATTTGAGGGAAGATGCACAATAAGAAATGTAAAGTAATAGTATATTAAGAATTACTGAATTTATGGATGATATGATCCATGGAATGTTCTTGGAATCTAGGTATGGTATCGAAATTTGTTAAAGGATAATTTAGGTCTAAACCACCAAGCAGTTGCAAGTTGATTTTGTGTAAATGGCTACTATCAAAGATTGAGGATTACTGGTATAGGTAGAATCTAGATTAATTACATAATAAGTAGATATATATGTAGAGTGTCATATGTGATTTATATAGTTCATCTTTTATATAATATTGTATTCCTTGAATTGGTGAATTGTACAAGTTATAATCATACCATGAGATCCATTAGCATAGAAGTGTTATGTAGGTATGGTTGTGATAAAGAAGCCATATCTTATAACTTGAGCTTATTGTAAGGAATAGTGATTCTTAATGGTTTTTATGGTAGATGTCGATCCAAAAAGGGGATGACCAATATTTGTGTTATTAATTCCGATATTAAAGTGTGTATTGGCTTTAGTATGGGAAAAGAGTAAGAAAGGTGAAGGGTAGAATGCTTAAGAAATTTTTGGTGACTCGTGTTACATTGGCTAAGAAGTGTGAAGAGTTGTTGCCTATGTTAGTGATCATAACTAAGCATTAAAGTCAAAGTAATTGCATCATATTATTTTGATATAGAGTGGTTAAGGCTATGGGTATGTGTGGTGCACTAGATAGCCCAATGGGTAATTTAGGTTAATGTAGAGACTTTTTTTAGTTTGTTTTATGAATTTACACAAGATTATGCTTAGTGAGAGTACTTAGGTGAAGAAATGGATAAAGAGTGAAGTTGAAGCATCATGCAAATTAAGTCGCAAGCAAACTTAGAATGAATTGCTTGTTGCTAGAAGAAGTTAAGGTCGATCAAGATGGTCTTAGTCAACTACAATATGTAACATGCATATACATATATTATATATATGTATCTAATATATTATTAAGAATTGTTAGGGTTTATGATTTAGAATACCAACTATACATTTATTTACATTATGGTACCTATTTGATGTTATTCTTATTTTTTTTTTAATGACTCTTTTAAAGTTTCTCACCTACTTTATTGTCTCTTGATCTCTCTTTTACTTCTTATTCTTTTTGTTATTCATTTATTAACATTTGTGTAATAAAAGGGTAAATTATATTGAAATGTATTAGTGTTTGAGGGTAAGTTCATTTGAGGTATCAATAGTTCATAAAGTTCATTTATGGTATCAACGTTTATAAATAGGTTCATTTAAGGTACCAATGTCTTAAATGGTTAAAAAGATGAATCAATGTTTCGCAAAGTGAGTCAAATAAGGTATTAATAATTGACCCTTTGTGAAAATTATGGAAATTTAATTGAAGACTAATCCAAACGTTAATACCTTAAATGAACTTAACAAAACATCAACACCTTGTTTGATTCACTTTACGAAACATTGATTCCTCTTTTTAACCATGCGAAACGTTGATATCTTAAATGAACTTACTCTCAAATGTTAATACATTTTAGTGTAATTTACACGATAATAAAACATGAAAGTAAGATAACAGGGGTTTGTTTGTTTCTTTTTTTTTTTTTTTGGTCATTTTGACATCTTACTTTTATCGTTTTTAAATAAATATTTGTCAAGAAATAGATACGGATGAATAACAAATATTTTTACTTATAAACAAACTAAGTATATAAGATACAGATGCATATCAGATACAAATAAGATCAAAATAAAAATCAATCAATCTAAGTAAACCCCAAATGATAGAAGTTGAGCAAAAATGCCTTAAGGACATCTAGTATAATCTTTTCTTACAGATTAAGAGGTAGCAAAATTCAAAATTTAAATGAGCTTGAACTTTACTAATTAGTATTAAAATCGAACTTGACTTCAAAATCTAAAGCTCTTGATCTCAAGATTGACACCAAAGCATTTCTTATGAGGTTAATTAAGCTTAAATAATCCAATATTTATGTTTGATGCAGCTTAATTGGTAAAAGACATTGCCTTCATAGCAAACAAAAGGCCTAGGTTAGGGGTTCAAGTCTCGTAGGTTGCAGCTAGAATTAGCTCTCTGCCTAGGAGAACAATACTTGATTAGTGCACATTCGCACGCTTCGATGCCACGTCAGTAATGGCACGCCGGCAAAGCCGGAATCCATAGCCATGCCAGCGAATGATTATTACTTGTTGAACTTCCTACCTATTGTATTAAATTTATCTCTAAAATGAGGAATAATAGATGCATAACATAAATAACTAGAAGTTTAAAGGATTGGATATGAAGGTGTTTTATTGTAAAGAAGTTGAAATGGTGATTTCCAATCAATGTTTTGTGCATGCATTTTGTTTATGAGTGAAATAATGGTTGAAATACAATCATCCTAATTTTTTTTTAGGCAAATTAACATGCTATCTAGTTGCTTGAGTGGTATCTAACAAATCCCTATGTTTCCTTTCAATAATATCATTTTGTTGAGGATAGTAAATGAAATTCATTTAGGATATAATCTATTATATGATTTTTTGAATTCTTTTGACAAAAAGTTACTACCATTGTTAGTTCTTATTAGAGTAAATTACATCGAAAGGTTCCAACGTTTGAGATAAGTGTATTTAAGGTCTCAACATTTCAAAAAGTTTAAAAGAGGTTCCAATATTTATAGAAGTGGATAGATTGAGATCTCCATTAACACGTGTCATATGAGATATTTAATTAAAACTCATAAAACCCTTCTTCTAAGATCTCCATTAATATGTATCAATAGGATAAATATTTAATTAAAATTCATAAAACACTTTTTTAAAAGTTGGGACCCTTTTTGAACATTTCAAAACATTGGGACACTAAATGAATTTACCCCTTAATGTTGGGACCTTTTAATGTAATTTACCCATTCTTATTATTGTAGGGGGTTGAACAATGAATTTGAATAAATGTGAAATTGCCTTGAACATAAAAGCCATTAAATAGTCCTATATATAATCTAATATAATGAAAAGCAAGCACCAAAATTAGAAGTTACGTTCTAGGGTTCCATAATGTCATTATGTATCAAATCAAAAGGATGCAATGAGTAAAAAGTAAGGTGAAAGTTATACTTAGTACCTGAACTTTATCAATTTGTGCAATTTATTGCCTGAAATTCAAAATATTTATTTTACTACCAATACTTTGCCTATTTTTACAATTAACTACCTAGATTTTGTCAAAATTTGTCAAATTTTATAATTAGCTACCTAAATTTTATTTATTTATACAATGTAATATCTCATATAGATACTATGAATAAACTTGAAAAGTTTGTAAATAGTAAATTGATACGTTTAAACTTTATGCAGTTGATTGCACAAATTGAAAAACTTTAGGTACCAAATGTGACATTTGCCTAAAAGCTATTAACTTCAAAAGGAAGTCTATGAAATTTGTTATTTGACAAATATTACAAAGGAAATAAGTAACTTACACTAGGATGTATTAAGGTATTAAAATTTAGGTTATTTTTTTCTATTAATTTTCATCAATTTTTCTTAATGGATACTTCATTTGACTATATTTCCAAAATGCTGATTCCTCCTTTTTATTTGTCAAAACATCAATACCTTAAATAAAATTATCCTAAAACATTGATACATTTTGACATGAATTACTCCAAATGAAATTTAACACATTCAAATGTTTACAATATGAAATATGTTTCAAAATTTAACACATTCAAATGTTTACAATATGAAATATGTTTCAATGTAGAAATTGAAACATGACCTAAACTATTATATAAGATTTCTAATGATACTTTACTGTTTTTAGTCATAATGGAAGCTAAGTAAAGTTCATTTGCCACTTGTTTTATTAAAAGTGTCCAAAACATTCATGAGCTTGTGCAACCAATCTATTTGTTTGAACCTAAATGAGCAAGTGTTTGCATTAAAAAATGCAACTAGATCAAAAATTGCCAATAACTTTCTAACTTATGGTTACTTGTAGCAAAAATGTGATACATGCAACATCACCAACAATAACTTTTTTGAAGGTGTTATCAAGTACTTGCAAAGTCCACTATCAACAAATTTATTCACTATTGTTGTTTCCATTTAACATGTGCATCTTCTCCATGCACACTTTAGACACTTAATTAGAATCCAATGCATTTGCTGATTTTCTATATTTTATACCATTGGAGGAGTGTTTTCTACAATTTTTTTCAACATTTGTTGCCACTTCTACATTACTCTTTTCCTTTTGATTATCGAATGACTTAGGTTATCTAATATTTTCAAAGTATTTTATTACGAGTTAATGATGAAAATGGTATATAAACTTTTTAAAAAGAACAATTAGATACCTAAAGTTTGGTTTTGGACAACTTGATACATGAATAAAGTTCGATATTTTTCATATTTAAAGTTTGATTTTGACAATTTTGGTATTTAAATAAGGTTTTAGTTGACTTTTTTCAAACCTGAAACAAGTGAAATGAGGTATGAAAAAATTCTATGAAAAGTTTATTCAAGTACCAAAATTGTCAAAACTAAACTTCAGGTATAAGAAAAATCAACGAAAACTTTGTTCAAGTATTAAATTTTTCAAAATTAAACTTCGGGTACCTAGTTGTTCTTTTTACAAAAGTTCATGTATTATTTTTGTCATTATCACTTTTATTAATTATGTGTCCAAACTTCTTACAATGAAAGCAAAAGAAATGAGCATTCTATTTCCCTCTTTTATCTCTCTTATCAACTGCTGACTTCTTCAATTGAGGTCGCATAATAGATGTCTCTGCATCTTCACTATTACTCATCCATCCACATATTTACGGTTGTTGTTCACTAGGGCTTCAGTTACCAGGCTATCTGGTCATCAAGTCACAAACTTCCTTAGCTTCTAGCATTTGGTAGGCATCAACCCTTATACATGGTCTTACAATTTTACAAAGACCTATCTTGCTTGTATCTAGTCACTATGACCCTTGCTGTGAGAAGGCACCCTTTCTTCTAAAGTTACGAGGGTATTCTACTGAGTTCCTTAGAGGGAGTTGTCTTATGCCCTTAAGTATTCTATGCCTACCCACCTGTTGATAAACCTAATTTATTCCCATTTGATAAGTATTATAATATGTTTTTATTGGTCATTTTATTGATAAATATCATGAGTTTAGCTTTTAAAACCGTTAAATTATGCTTTTAAATTTTCGAAGGAGATATTTTGTAAAACGAAAGCAAATCAAGCCAAAAATACTAAGTTTGGAAGCAAAATGTTGTCAACATTAGAAAGACATGCCGTGTCTCCAAGCCATGTTAAGAAAACATGCGCAAACAGACAAAAATTTGAATTTTGACATGATATAACTACAACGTGACCTGTCAAAAGTTGTGTCTATCTAGAAATTTTGGAATGACAAGGGATACAACCATGACATGACTTGTCATAGTCATATTGTTACAAGGAGTTAGCCATAGAAAGTTACACGACTCAAAGATGTGACCTATCTCAATCGTGTCGATTTCCATGTCATGAGAAGGCTAGGAAACGACTTAGCGACATGCTATCCTAGTCATGTAAACCCAGCAACAAGCTATTTTTTGGGAAACTACTTAAAAGAGGAAAGTTAGCAAAAAAGCATAATCATTAGTGAATCTCCAAAAATAGAGTATCAAAATCATTAGGAGTATTGAGCAAAATTAAAAATCAATTAGCAAGGACAAACCTTCATCCCTCATAAAAAGGAAGGTTTGATCCATAATGCCAAAGTACTTGAAAAAAAGAAATCATTAAAATCCACAGATATGAGCAGGCTTTCATCCCTCAGAAGAGAAAGGTTTGACTCCGCTATTTATGTGATTAGAAAAAGGAAAGTTAATTAGATTATGTGGATATGGAACAAGCCTTGGTCCTTCACAAGAGCAATGATAAAAACAATGAGAAAAGAGCCCAATTGGTATAGACAGGGTCTCAGCCCATCAGAATAGTGAGAAGTCGACCTTGGGCCAATTTTGAGTATTAATAATGATAAAAATAATTTACACCCAAAAACAAAAAGAAACTCAAAAATAAGAGAAAATCCAGAGGATAGTGGATAAAAAAAATGCATACATTCTTAATTGTGGTGCTTAGATAGGAAAGATAGGGGAGTATATACTTCTTGGTCTAATGTACAAAGTGTAGTTGAATCTCACTTGGTTGGTCAATCTTGTGATTGATTTTTACTTTGGAATCTTGGTTTAAATTATGACATTGCACTTTGATTTACATGGATTAACTCTTGAATTCCAATAATTTCAAGTATGTTGAATAAAATTGGTTAATTACTTAAATGGAAGCAAGTTACATGAACTATAATGTTAGATCTTTAAGTGAATGTGAGATGGGGATTTGAGCTTAACTAGATTCTAAGTGTAATTTCCAACTGATTTTCTTAAGTGGTGTGATTTTTTTTTTTAAAGAGCTTACTACTACTTGTTGTCAATTGAATTCTTTATTCAAATTTATTTGCTTGAGGATAAGTAAATGCTTAAGTGTGGGGGAATTCGATAAACCTAATTTATTCCTATTTTATAAGTGCTAAAATATGTTTTAATGGTCATTTTATTGATAATTATTATGAGCTTAGCACTTAAAATCGTTAAATTATGCTTTCAGGTTTTTCAAGGAGCTATTTTGCGAAAAGAAAGCAAATTAGGCTAAAAATAGTACGTTTGGAAGCAAAATGTGGTCAATATGAGAAAAACATGCGATGTCTTCAAGCTATGTCAAGAAAGTGTGCACCAACAAACGAAAATTTGAATTTTGGTATGACATGACTACAACATGACCAGTCATAAGTTAGGTCTATCTGGAAATTTTGGCCCAAAAAGGGGCACGATCATGACATGACCTATTGCAGTCATGTCGTTACGAGGGGTTAACCACAAAAAGTTACACGACTCAGAGACATGTCCTGTCTTAGTCATGTTGATTTCCACGTCATAAAAACTAGGACATAACTTGTCCTGGTTGTGTTTGTGTCAACCAAACAGCAAGCTATTTTTAGGAAACGGCTTAAAAAGGAAAGTTACCTTCTTGGACTTGAAGAAAAATACATCTGAACTTAAAATTGGAAAGTTTCAAAGGCTTAACTCCTTACATTCAAGAAACCTAACAACTTTCCATTCTCAAGAGGGCTATTTCCCTAAACAAAACCCTAGCTTACTCATCAAGGACAAATAACTTTCTTATTTTTCAAGATCTCAACTTTCCTCTTTTAGGCAAAGTAAGTTTCCTATTTTAAATCTTGAAGAACATCTACATAAGGACAAGACTTCAAGGTAGCAAGAGTTAGATAGAGAGACATATAGGAAGCAAGTGGTTGTGGAAAATTATCTAGGATATCGTAGTGCAAGTCATAGTTGTGCTTGAATTCCAAATTGTGATTGGAGGTTTTGCTTAACTTTATATGGGTTGTTATTACTTCTCTTATAGAGGAGTAGACTACTAGTTTAGTTTTTAATGAACCCTAGGATGATTATGTGATTTGTTCTTCATTGTTTTTTGATATTTTGATCGATTCTTGAATTTAGTTGTGTTATTCCTTATTGTTTATCTTCAATTAATAGTGCACAATATTAATTCTTGATTTGATGTTTATGTAAATTAATTGCAAAATTGTTTGTATGACTAGATATACTCAATTGGAAGGAATTGTATGCAATCCTATAATTAAGATGAAATAATTCTTCGAGACTAGGGTAAAACCTAATAAAGGATTTCAAATCTTTAATTACTATCTTAGGGGTTTTTAATTTGGAATAAATTCCAATTTAGCAATCAAGGATAGAATTTCAATAGCCTTAAAAGAGATATTAAATTACCTTAGGAATCTTTACCATTCAAGAGTATCAACACTAATGTAATATCCCTCAAATATAGATAGTGGAATTCTAATCATAAAGGCGCCTTTTGATGTAATGGCTTGGAGTTTGTTGGAACTTTAAAGTTAAGTGTGTTTTATGCAGAGCAATCCTAGGATTAGTGACTCCTTAGGAAGCATTAACATTAAAAGGAAAAAACGTGCAGCATGTGGCCAAAGCGGATAATACCTTGGTAGGCGGAGTTCTAATGCATTATAGGTAGTATCAGAGCAGTTTACCAGTTGGAAGTGAAGGAGTGTGTCCTCACTGTCTGGTATGGTTTTAGACCTATGTAACGAAATTGACAAGGATGTCAGTTCTATAAGTGGAGGAGTATGTGATACCCCTCAAATATAGATGAAGAAACTTTAATTACCTAGATGCCTTTTGATGTAATGGCTTAAAGTTTGTCGGAACTCCAAAATTAAGCGTGCTTTGTGTAAAGTAATCTTGGGATGGGCGATTCCTTAGGAAGTGCTAGCACCAAAAAGATATAGCCATGCAACATATGGCTAAAGCGGATAATACCTTGGTAGGCGGAGTTTCGAGACATTACAAATAATATTAGAATTATCATTAGCATAATTACATAAAACTAGTGGGGATTCAAGATCTAAACATTCTTGCAATTTGGTTATCTTTTTACTTGACTTATGGTTGATCTGTAATTAGTAATAATATTATATATTATTCAACTTACCTAATTTTGTAGGTTAAACAATAGGAGAAAGGTAAGCATTAGTATTCATTTATTCTTCTGGCGAGGATACTTAGACTTAATTTCTATACTATAGTATCAATAAGTACACTTGCCTTTTGTACAGTTGTAGTTTAGAAATGTGTTTGAGATTTTCAACCTGTTATTGAATACCTATGATCCGTATATCACTTGTGTTGGCTTTAGGTGTGAGTACCCTTTTGTTGAAGGACGTTTGAGCTTTTCCTATGAGAATGGCATAGGTAACTTCAATGTCATAGCACCTGGTACTCGAATATTGGCTTAAGGTATTTTTTCTTCCACTTGCTACCATAAAAATGTAGGTACATGTTGTGTCCTTGAACTCATGTTATCTTTTAGCTAATCTAGCCTTTTCCATTTCTCAAGATCAACAAGGGATAGTATGGGAATATTCACCTATTATCCATCGACTTTGCCTTTTGGCTTGATCTTAGCCCCTAACTTACCCTCCGTGGATGAACCCATGCTTTACACACAGTAAGTAAGGGTTCCATAGACAACATTTGGTTCTTACATGTTCATATGCATCATAAAGACCCATGAGAAATTGTAGAAGTTTATTTTTTTTCTTCACCTCTACAATGCTAGCATCAAGCCCATTAATACATTGATGGTAAGAAAATACTGGTAAAGCACAAAAACTATTTTACTTGTCCTAAAAATTCTTCAAATGATCATAATGCATACTCAAACTACTACTTCTGTGTTGCAAATTAACCAATTCACATTGCGATTAGAACAACAAAGGACCATTCATTAAACCAAATTGATCCATGATACGATTTCATACTTCCTTTGACGATTTAACTTACATGGATCCTTCTAGTACATCTTTAGTCATTGAATTTTGAAAGCCAACGATGTATCATATAGTGACATCACTTTCATTGATATAATTTATTAAGATTATTCTCAAGTTTTACACATGAGCCATCAACAACTTTAATTTTGCCATGGCTCTTAAAACTAGTTTAATCGATCTACTCTATCCTACTTATGATTCGTCAAATATCACAATAGTAATCATACTTCCTTGATTTTTTTCATCTAAAAAAACTCAAAGGATGATATTGTTCAAATCTAAATTCATGCTTTCGAAATTTGAATAAACCATTTTGAATGTTTCAATTTCTACTTAAGAATAGATTTAAACAATACAATCTATTTTAATACCATGTAAAAGCATGCAGAAAATAGAAATGAGAACTCTAGATGAAATGAAAGACTAACTTACTTATCTTCCATGATAGATGAATGATTGGAGAGAAAAAAAAAAAAAAAAGAGGCTTTGTTTTTGTATAATGTGAAAATTGATATGTAACCTTGCTATTATAATTCTATAAGCTAAGTATTTATATACAAAAAGGAAAATGACATGCGAAATACAACATATGTGAAATAAATAAAGTAATACAACTATATTAGTATTCTAAGAAAAAAAAGTAAGTAAGTAAAAGTTGAATATGCTATAAAGTCTTATTTATTCTTTATCCTAATCTTAAATTTTTTTGACCACAACATACCCTATGGCATCCTGAAAACCTGTATCATATGCAACCTAAATACACATGATACCATGTGAAACTTATAATTTTTTGCATGATATTTTTTATTTATTCTTTATCCTAATCTTAAATTTTTTTAACCATAACATACCCTATGGCATCCTGAAAACATGTATCATATGGAACCTAAATACACATGATACCATGTGAAACTTATAATTTTTTGCATGATATTTTTTATATTAAACTTTTGAGCAAATTTTTGACAACTTAAACTTATTAATATTTTCATAAGGGTTTTAAAAAGCAAATTCTATACAAAATTTTAATATGCATTTATTATAGCAACTTATACCCTAATAAAAGGTAAACTTTGACATTTCAACTCTATATATGCACATTATTATACTTAAAC
The DNA here is from genome assembly GCA_024138025.1 of Combretum micranthum. Lineage (NCBI taxonomy): Eukaryota > Viridiplantae > Streptophyta > Magnoliopsida > Myrtales > Combretaceae > Combretum > Combretum micranthum. Next base: position 399,545 of record JAMXBD010000060.1, on the reverse strand, counting down.
CAATGGCAACACTAATAGCGTAAGATTGTAAAGCATTCTACAATTGTTTGTGTTTTTTTTTTTTAAGTACCGACATAATATTTTTTTTTTCACTTACATTTACTATTATTATTTAAGATCCTTTAAGGTAGAAATGGGTACAATTCAGTTCCAAACCAGTCCATCTGGTTCTAGAACCAAAGTGGAATCATCGGATCCCAAATGGTTCCATGGCCAAGAACTAGTGGAACCGGCGATTTCACCTGATTCTACAAAAAAAAAAAGCAAAAATAAAGAACGTTGCTTGTTTGTTGCGTTTGTAGCAAAATTAGCAGCAACAAAAAAAAAAATAATTAAAGGAGAGGGGGGGGGGGGGGGGGGGGGGGGGGTGGTGGGGTTGGAGGGGAGGGGGAGAGACGGGGGACAAAGCCAGTCACCAATTTGGACCTTTAACTGAAAGAAAAAAAAATTACCGGTTCTCTAACTCCAGTTTGAGTCGATTCAAAACCAGTGTAGATGTTTACTTTAAGGATGATACACGATGTCTTAAAACTTAAGAAAAGGTTTTGAAAATTTTGTACTGAAATCTATTTTATAGCCTTTAATATCTATTTCGAACTTATTAAATCTAATATAATATGATAAGATATGAAGTATAATAAAATTATCTAGTTATAACTAGGTGAAATCTTAAACATACAAACCCAACTGTCCAAAATTTACCTTACTAGCATAACTTTGATTGATCAATTATTTAGTCTCATTTTTCATACCAGCAAGGTAGTAAAAGTTACCGTTTCAAAGCTAATATTGATAAGAAAAAATGAAGATCGAATTGAACCATCTTCAATCACATGTATTACCATAGAATCTACAATAGATAAGGTAGTATAGAGTGTAACAGGTTATGGGTGGTCATGCACAAGTCCCACGTGATTGATCTTAGTAATAATCAACGACAGCTTAACACTGTTTAGTCACTTTCTCTGAAGTAGAAATCAATCAAAATGAAATGAAAGGAGAAAAAAAGAAAATAGTGGAAATAAAAATAAATAAAATATTTATTTTATATTTGGTAGCATACAGAGGGAATATAATGAAAAAAAAAGATAAATAAAATTAATTATTGATAAAAACATCTCTATATCATTTTTATAAAATATTAGTAAGAGGGATAATTTTATAATTGTCTTTGTTTTCCATCACTTTTCATTTATCACTCTTCAAAATTATATAAAAAAGTGGATTATAAAATAAAAAACTTTCCAATTATTTCCTTTCTTTTTTACACCTTTCCATTCTAACTTAAATCATCAAACACCAAACTTTGTTTTTTTTTTTTTAATCTGTTTTTGAAATGGCCATGAATTTCTCAATTTATATTTTATAAATGTGTTATTGAAATTATATATGATTTTTGAAATAATCTAAATTATTCAATAATTAAAATTGTATGTGAATACAATATTAGTTTTAGATATTAAGTTTGAAGTAATTTTGATTTATAAAAATGAATGTGCAGAAATAGGTTTGGTATATTATATTTATTAATGTAAATTATTGATGTATATGAATATGTGTAATGAAATTAATGTTATTGTTTTATGTATATTAATGTGTGTATAGTATAATTAATGTTTGTATCTTTTATGAATTAATATGTGTGTATTATGTTTAAAATTATCAAAAACAACTTTTATTATGCCTAAGAAATTATTGACAGAATTTTACAAAACTTAAGCCTATTTTTCAAGCCCAAATGAGCTCCAAATTAAGTCAAATTAAGCCTAAGTCAAATATGCCTCAAAAGTTAAACATATGATAAATTTGAGTCCCAAATTAAATCAAATAAGGTCTCTTTTGGCAACCCCATTTTTTCATACGAATTTCCCACATTTCTTTCCTTTCTCTTTTCCTTTTCTTCAAACCATAAACCCTAAACCAAAAACAAATTACAAGCTCTTGGAATAAAAAATCTCGCCAAGCTAAAGCCTATTCATGTAAGTTAAAGCTAATATAATCCCTTTGTTGTGTTTTCTTTCTTGTAATATAGATGTAAAATCTATGGTAGGATGAGTTTAATGTTATTTGAGTTGAATGGTTTATGCATTGATATATGCTAAGTTGTATTTTATTATGTGAACTTGTTTATTTGTTATGGAAGTAATGAGAAGTGTTGGTAAGAAGTGAAGTTGATTTGAGTAGTTAAGTTGATATGAAGAGTAGGAGATGATTTGATGTGAATGAAGTGGTTTAATGTGTTGTTATGAAGTTTAGAGTTGCTAGGATTGGTTAATGTGGAAAAGATAGTGTATGAAGTTAAATATGTGTTTGAAGAAGGATTGAAAGTGTTATATGTTATATTTTTAAAAGTGTAAAACAGGGGAAGTAAAACACTTTTCGAATAGGCTTGTATTTGAGTATACGCCGGCATTTGGTACTTCAACACTGCCAGTGTAGAGGTGGTGTTGAATGTGATAAGAACCGATTTTTTTAAAGCAGCTTAAAATGCCGTAGGCTTTTGTAAGGAAAATTGGCCAGTGTTGATTTTTCAAATTGTATGCCGGCCATTAGGGCTCTACCGTCATCGGCGTAAAGGCGTGTTGAATGAGAATAGAATCAAAATTTTTAATGCCCGGCTTAACACCGCCAGCGTATAATTCCAACGTTGCTGGCATTTACTCCAATTTTTTCTTGTGTAGAAAGGTCGCGTATCCCCTGAGTTTTACAAATTCAAACTTCTTCAATTGTCATCCTTTACTTCATATATGATCTTCTAATGAATCTATAAACTATATAAACATGTTTTATGTATGAATTAGATGTTAAAACTATATGTTAGGTCTATTGAATCTCCTTGTATAGTTAACATAAGATTGTAATATATATATATATATATATATTCTATGCTTCATTATTGAATTGTTTTGATGTTCTTATTTCAGTTAAAGGTTCTTCGGTTATTTCCCCTTCGAGTGAATTTAGTAATACACTGTTGGGTACAGGTACACAGTAACTTGCTTGTTTCCTTGCTAAGATAGGCATTACTTTAAAGCTACTCTATATTGAGAAAGACTTAATAATTGTTTGTTGAATTTTCTAGTAAGTCATTGAATCTGGTTCGGAGAGCAGCACCCTGCTTAGATTGGGTGCATGGTAGTTTGGGTGCTTAGACCACCCTTGTCATTCTGATATGACTTTCATAAGTGGTTCAGCGGATAATCGATGGGGAATTTGGTATCGGTGTAACATTTGCTTAAACTTTGGGGGGAAGTACCATGGTATAGTTCAACGTTTATGAGAACGGTGAACTAGATTCATGTTATGGACTGAGTCTAAGTAGAGTTGTGTAACGGCTAGAAATCCTAGATGAGATTACTTAATCGTTGTGGTAAATTTATCTAGGATGGTATTAGTATCCGAGGTACTTATATCAACCTCATAAGTGTCAAGGTTGTTACTTAGGTTCCCACGAAATCCCTGTCGTCCGGAGTTTGAATACTCCCTTGTTGTATGGCTAATTAAATATTGAATAATAAATAATTGGTTATTGCATTTTGCATTTAGCTTAAAAACGTGTGACTTACTTTGCATTTGTATTCGTTACTTGTGTACTGGGCCTTTAGCTCATATTTTAACCATTTCAGGAGATGACTCCAATGAGTTTTATGCAAGTATGGAGTATAGAACCAACTTTGAAGATTTTCTTGATGACTTGGAGGATTAGAGATAACCATGGATTTGATGGAACCCTGTCTTTGTAATAGACTAGATGTGAACTCATTTGTTGTTGATGTAATTTAAGTTTTAGTTTGAGTTATGTTTTATGATTTTGTTAAGGCTTTTAAGAAGCCTTTATTTTTAATATATTTATGTACTTGACTATGTATGACTTGGGTTATATCTCTTGGGATATATTATATATATATATATTAGTAATGAAGTTATGTTTTGCTCGAATCTTAAAAACTTATGATTTGATATATGTTGATCCTTGTAGAATTAGGCAAACAATTACTCAAATACTTCATTTTGGACAACGTTACATATAATTCTGCAGGTTATATGTGGTTGGGGAACTGTTATCACATATTTTAATTTTAGGGGGATAACGGGTCCTTACAGATGGTATCAGAGCTGAGTTTGATTAATTTTTTGTCTAATTGTAATAGTTTGTTTGAGACTTGACTTAGACACAAATAGGTAGTATAGAAAAGAGTTAAGTTTATTCGAATAATTGTGCATATTTGCCTTCTTGCTTGCTTCATATGCTTGTTATTTGTTTGATTGCTTGTTAAATTACTTGTTGTCATTTGTAAATATGAATGTTAATATAATAAGCTTTGTATGCAATTTGAGATTTGTATATATGTGTGTGTGTTGAATGTATTATATGAAATTGTTAAGATAGATAGGTTGAGAAGGTCGACGAAGCAACAATCTGAGAGGGAAAGTATGCCACCACCACCACAGTCATCATCTACATTTGCTCCCACTTCATCTTTTATACCGAGTGGTGAGACTACTCCATCTCCTGCATCGGCTTCAGCTTCGCAAGTTCCTCCACCAACTTAGATTCCACCATCTCCACCTATGCCACCCATTCCTCCAATGCCACAAATGCCCACTAGTGGTCCAAATTCTATGTATGGTATGATAAGGGACATGATGGCAATGATGCAGCAATATCAGATGATGATGTATCAGCAAACATAACATTTCATGTAGCAAAGTAATCAATAAGGAATGAGACCAAATGAGACTGCTGTTGTGAATGATCAATCCAACCAAATCAAGTTACATGATTTTAGCAAGATGGTCCTAGAATTTGATGGCACTAGTGCCGATCCTACAGTAGTTGAGAATTGGATAGAGGAGTTGGAAAAGACATATGTTGCTAGTAGAACACTGGAATATAATAAAGTTGATTTAGTGGTTTATATGATTAAGAAAGAGGCTTACAATTGGTAGAGATTAACTAGTGGGAATCTACAACAACCTATATCATGGATTACATTCAAGGATACATTCTTCACCAAATATTTTCCAAATTCAGTGAGAGAAAGGATGATCGCTGATTGGTTGAACTTGAAACAAGGGAGCAAGACTATAGATGAATATCATGGTGAATTTTGTAGATATTGTGCTTTGCTGGAGGTGACTACCGGGATGAGAGAATGAAAGTTTAGAATGGCTTGAATGAGGAGATTCAAAGTGAAGTGAAGAAATTTGAGTTACATACTTTATCAGATACTGTGGCCAAAGCTTTACTAATGGAACAAATCCAGAATGATAGTAGAATTAGAAGGGCAAAGAGATCTGCATTTATGGGAAAGAGACCTGCTTCTACCTCATTCTATGATAGTTATCAAGGTGCTAGTAAAGGAAAGAAGCCTTTTATGGGAAGACAAGGAAATCAAAAGCCGACATATAAAGCTTCTACACTTGCATTTGAGAAGAAATGCCTTAGGTGTTATGGTCCTCATGAGTTATCCGAGTGTAAGTGGACTCCCAATGCATGTTTTTCATGTAGTTAAGTTGGACATAGATTTAAAGAGTGCAAGAATCCGAAACTACCGTCGGTCTTCTATCCATACTGTAAGCAAAGAGGTCATCATATTGCTAACTGCAAGGATCGACCTGACATTAAGGGTGGAGTTAATATAGAGAAGGGAAAGATAAATGCTAGGGATTTCACCTTACAACAGATTGAGGATACACCATCGGTAGACACCTTGGTAGGTATTCTGAGTGTTGCTAATAGGGATGCATATGTGCTGATTGATATTGGAGCAACTCATGCTTATATTTCTGAAAATTATATGAATGATTGTAAGCTTGTTTCTGACACATTAATTGATCATATTATGTGTGTGACTACTTCGTTGGTGATTGAAAATAGGCATCCATGTGTGTGTAAAAATGTAAATGTTACGATTTCAAATGTGAACATGCCTATTGATATGATAGTATTACCTTTATCTGATTTTGATGTGATCTTGGGAATGAATTGGCTAAATCATTATAAGGTCACGATCGATTGTAGTAAAGCGGAGTTAAGTTTTGGCTTGAATGAGGGGAGATTCACATATAGGTTGGAGAGGCTAAGACCTAAGAGTATGAAATCTTTGGAGCTGGGGAAAAACCAGTTGTGACAGCTATGAATATTGAAGAAGTGGATATCAAAATGGTGCCAATTACGAATGAGTTTATGGATGTATTTCCGGAGAAGCTACCTGGACTACCACTAAATAGGGAGATAGAGTTTGGAATTGAAGTATTACCTGGAATAGTACCTATCTCCAAGGCTCCGTATAGAATGGCTCCTACAGAGTTGAAAAAGTTAAAACTGCAGTTACAGGAATTGCAAGATTTGGGCTTCATTAGACCGAGTATATCGCCATCGGGTGCTCTTGTATTATTTGTAAGGAAGAAAGATGAGTGTTTGCGCATGTGCATCGATTATAGGGAATTGAACCGGGTTACCATTAAGAACAAATACCCTTTGCCCAAGATTGATGATCTATTTGATCAGTTGAAGGGAGCCACAGTGTTTTCTAAGATCGACTTGAGATCAGGATATTATCAACTTAAGATCAAATCTCAAGATATTTAGAAGACAGCCTTTAGAACTCGGTATAGACACTTCGAGTTTTTGGTGATGCCTTTCGAGTTAACTAATGCCCCATCCGCGTTCATGGATTTGATGAATAGAGTCTTCAAGGATTATTTGGATTCATTTGTCATAGTATTCATTGATGACATTCTGATTGATTCCCGAAGCAAGGAGAAACATCAAGAGCACTTAAGACTGGTGTTACAAAGACTTTGAGAGAAGAAACTCTATGCGAAATTTAACAAGTATCAGTTTTAATTAGAAGAAATATCCTTCCTCAGGCATATTATTTCAAAGGAAGGCATTTCAGTTGATCCAATGAAGATCGAAGCTATTTTGAGATGGGCAAAACCTACTAATGTGAGTGAGATTAGAATTTCTCTTGGATTGGCGGGATACTATCGAAGGTTTGTAGAGGGATTTTCAAAAATTGCATCTCCATTAACAAGTTGACACAAAAGAATGTTAAGTTTGTATAGGATGATAAGTGTGGAAAGGGTTTTGAGAAATTAAAAGAAAGATTGATAGCAACTCCTATTCTGGCACTAGTCGTCAGTGGAAAGGAATTCATGGTCTTTAGTGATGCGTCTATCCAAGGACTCGGTTATGTTCTCATGCAAGATGAAAAAGTTATAGCTTATGCATCAAGGCAACTAAAACCCCATGAGAAGAATTATCCAGTGCATGATCTTGAGTTGGCAGCAGTAATTTTCGCACTAAAACTTTGGAGACACTACCTGTTTGGAGAGAAGTGTAAGATTTACACGGACCACAAAAGCTTGAAATACATATTCACATAGAAAGAGCTTAATATGAGACAAAGAAGATGGCTTAAATTGATTAAAGATTATGATGTGAAAATCCTTTACCATCCTGGCAAAGCTAATGTGGTAGCAGATGCACTCAATAGGAAGAAGCAAGTGAATGAAGCAACCTTGTTTTCTAATCAAAAAGAGATTCAGATGGACTTCATGAAGTTAGAACTTGAAGTTACATTGGAGCAAGTTGATGTGATATTAGCTCAATTGTCCTTGCAATCGAAAATTTTGGAAAAGATTAAACAAGCCCAAAAGGAAGACGATGAAGCTAAAAGAATGAAGATTGCTATAAGTGAAGGGACAAGAAAAGAGTTGAGAATCGATGGGGATGAAGTTGTTAGGCATGGAAATCGACTCTTTATGCCACATGGCTTGAGAGAAAAAGTTATGAAAGAAGCTCATTTCTCTTCATGTTTGATCCACCCAGGAATCACCAAAATGTATAGAGATTTGAAGAAAAATTTATGGTGGGAAGGCTAGAAGAGAGATATTGCTCAATATGTCTTCAAGTGTTTGATTTGTCAACAAATAAAAATTGAGCACCAAAGACCCAGAGGAGAACTTCAACCTCTACATGTACCCGAATGGAAATGGGAAGATATCACCATGGATTTCATATCAGCTTTACTTAGGACCGTCACCAACTATGAAGTGATTTGGGTGATTGTTGACAGATTAATGAAATCGGCTCATTTCATACCTTTGAGGGTTGGAGACTCTTTAGAGAAGATGGCACATGTCTATATAAAAGAGGTAGTGAGACTACACGGGATTTCAAAGACAATTACTTTCGATCGAGATTCTCGTTTTGTCAGCCGGTTCTGAAAAAGTTTACATGCTGCTTTAGGTATTCTGCTTTAGTTTAGCACTGCATTTCATCCACAAACTCAGAGATAACAGTTCAGATAGTGGAAGATATGCTTAGAGCATGTATCTTAGATATTGGCAATAGGTGGGACACTTATTTGCCACTTGTTGAATTTTCCTACAACAATAGCTTCCAAGCATCTATTCAAATGGTGCCCTATGAAGCTCTTTATGGTAGGAAGTACAAATCTCCAATACATTAGGATGAAGTTGGTGAAAGAGCTATTTTAGGTCCTAAATTAATGCAACAAGCAATGGATAAGATTCAAGTGATAAAACCAAGGATGAAAACAACTCAAGATCGGTATAAAAGCTACGCAGACATAAGGAGAAGACCGTTGGAGTTCGAAGTTGGTAACCATGTGTTTGTCAAAATCTCTCCAACAAAAGGGGCAATTAGATTTGGGGTTAAAAGCAAGTTGAATCCAAGATACATTGGTCCATATGAGATTTTAGAGAGAATTGGACCATTAGCATATCGATTAGCTCTACCACCGAATTTATCGGAAGTGCATGATGTATTCCATGTATCTCAGCTCAGAAAATGTGTATTAGATCCTAAAGCCATCATCTCTACACATCAACCAGGGATTCAACCAAATTTGAGTACAGTTGAGAAGCCGATCAAAATCCTGGATAGAATTGATAAAGTGTTGAGGAGGAAAGTAATTCCTTTTGTGAAAATCTTATGGACTGGACAAACCGAGAGAAGCAACGTGGGAGCCCAAAAATGAGATGAGACATAAGTATCCAGAGTTATTCGATCAATGATTAAGGTAGGCTAAGTTTCGAGGACGAAACTTACTGAAGAATGGGAGAATGAAATAGCCATGAATTTTCCAATTTATATTTTATAAATGTGTTATTGAAATTATATATGATTTTTGAAATAATCTAAATTATTCAATAATTAAAATTGCATGCGAATACAATATTAGTTTTAGATATTAAGTTTGAAGTAATTTTGATTTATAAAAATGAATGTGTAGAAATAGGTTTGATATATGATGTTTATTAATGTAAATTATTGATGTATATGAATATGTGTAATGAAATTAATGTTATTATTTTATGTATATTAATGTGTGTATAGTATAATTAATGTTTGTGTCTTTTATGAATTAATATGTGTGTATTATGTTTAAAATTATCAAAACAACTTTTGTTATGCCTAAGAAATTGTTGATGGAATTTTACAAAACTTAAGCCTATTTTTCAAGCCCAAATTAAACTCAAATGAGCTCCAAATTAAGCCAAATTAAGACTAACTCAAATATGCCTCAAAAGTCAAATATAGGATAAATTTGAGTCCCAAATTAAATTAAATAAGGTCTCTTTTGGCAGCTCTATTTTTTCATATGAATTTTCCACATTTCTTTCCTTTCTCTTTTCCTTTTCTTCAAACCATAAGCTATAAACCAAAAACAAATTACAAGCTCTTGGAATAAAAAATCTCTCCAATCCAAAGCCCATTCATGTAAGTTAAAGCTAATATAATCTCTTTGTTGTATTTTCTTTCTTGTAATATAGATGTAAAATCTATAGTAGGATGAGTTTAATGTTATTTGAGTTGAATGGTTTATGCATTGATATATGTTAAGTTGTGTTTTATTGTGTGAACTTGTTTATTTGTTATGGAAGTAATGAGAAGTGTTGGCAAGAAGTGAAGTTGATTTGAATAGTTAAGTTGATATGAAGAGTAGGAGAGGATTTGATGTGAATGAAGTGGTTTAATGTGTTGTTATGAAGTTTAGAGTTGCTAGGATTGGTTAATGTGGATAAAATATAGTGTATGAAGTTAAATATGTTTTTGAAGAAGGATTAAAAGTGTTATATGTTATATTTTTCAAAGTGTAAAACAGGGAAAGTAAAACACTTTTCGAATAGGCCTGTTTTTGAGTGTACGCCGGCATCTGGTACTTCAATGCCACCGGCGTAGAGGCGGTGTTGAATATGATCAGAACTGATTTTTTTAAAGCCGCTTAAAATGCCGTCGGCTTTTGTAAGGAAAATTGGCCAGTGTTGATTTTTCAAATCGTACGCTGGCCATTAGGGCTCCAACACCATCGACGTAGCGGTAGTGATGAATACGAACATAATCAAGACTTTTAACGCCGGTCTTAATACCGCCGGCGTATAATTCCAACGCTGCCGACATTCAGTCCAATTTTTTCCTGTATAGAAAGGCCACGTATCCCCTGAGTTTTACAAATTTAAACTTTTTCAATTGTCATCCTTTACTTCATATATGATCTTCTAATGAATATATAAGCTATATAAACATGTTTTATGTATGAATTAGATGTTAAAACTATATGTTAGGTTTATTGAATCTCCTTGTATAGTTAACCTAAGATTGTAATATATATATATATATATATTATATGCTTTATTATTGAATTGTTTTGATATTCTTATTTTAGTTAAGATTCTTAGGTTATTTCCCCTTCGAGTGAATTTAGTAATACACTGTTGGGTATAGGTACGCAGTAACTTGCTTGTTTCGTTGCTAAGATAGGCATTACTTTAAAGCTACTCTATATTGACAAAGACTTAATAATTGTTTGTTGAATTTTCTATTATGCCGTTGAATTTGGTTTGGAGAGCGGCACCCTGCTCAGATTGGGTGCATGGTAGTTTAGGCACTTAGACCACCCTTGTCATTTTGATATGACTTTCATATGTGGTTCAACGGGTAATCGATAGGGAATTTGATATCGGTGTAACATTTGCTTAAACTTGGGGGGAAGTATCATGGTATAGTTCAACGTTTATGGGAACGGTGAACTAGATTCATGTTATGGACTGAGTCTAAGTAGAGTTGTGTAACGGCTAAAAACCCTAGATGAGATTACTTAATCGTTATGGTAAATTTATCTAGGATGGTATGAGTATCCGAGCTACTTATATCAACCTCCTAAGCATTAAGGTTGTTACTCAGGTTCCCACGAAATCTCTGTTCTCCGGAGTTTGAATACTCCCTTATTGTATGGCTAATTAAAGATTGAATAATAAATAATTGGTTGTTGCATTTCGTATTTAGCTTAAGAACGTGTGACTCACTTTGCATTTGTATTCGTTACTTGTATACTGAGCCTTTGACTCATATTTGAACCATTTCAGGAGGTAACTCCGATGAATTTTATGCAAGTATGGAGTATGGAACCAACTTTGAAGATTTTCTTGATGACTTGGAGGATTAAGGATAACCATGGACTTGATAGAACCCTGTCTTTGTAATAAACTAGATGTGAACTCATTTGTTGTTGATGTAATTTAAGTTTCAATTTGAGTTATGTTTTGTGATTTATGTACTTGAGTATGTATGACTTGTGTTGTATCTCTTGTGATATATATATATATATATATATTAGTAGTGAAGTTATGTTTTGCTAGAATCTTAAAAACCTATTATTTGATATATGTTGATCCTTATAGAATTAGGCAAACAATTACTCAAATACTTTCTTTTGGACAATCGTACATATAATTCTATAGATTATATATGATTAAAAAACTATTATCACCTATTTTAATTTTAGAGGATAGCAAGTCCTTACAGTTTCCACAACTTTCTCCAACCACAGCATAAAAATTTGGCGTATGATTCTCATATTCTGTGGACCGAATGATACATTGTCCTGACGACATGTCCCTTTCACATTTTAACCTTCACGCGGTGCATCCTTTTGTTGCGTGTTTCCAATTGTCCAGTAATAGGAAAATTATAATTTGGAAATACGGTAATTGGCTCCTCGGTGCTAAATATAAAAATTTTATGTTTCTTGAAAGTTTTTTTCTTTTCCGTAAAATACGTAATGTATATTAAGAAAAATATCAATTTCCTTTTTTCTTTTTTTTTCAATGCCTTAGCAAGTACTTTGAAGTGTTTGTAATTTAAAGGTTACTGCTGATAAAATCTTTGAATTGAATTAATTAGATATAGAAGATTCCTTAAAAGGAAGATCTACCTTTTAAATCAATGATTATTGGATCGGTTTATGCTTATATATATATATATATATATTATATTTTTTTTTTTATCTACAACAATCTTTTAAATCTAGAAGGTTAAAACTAAGTATAAAAGCTTTCCAATTTTTCACAGTGAAATTTAAATTTCCTTTTATTTGTAGTTAGAGAGCCAGATGCGAAGAGCAGCTTTTTAATAGATTCTGTTGGTGCTTATACTTCAATGTCAATGCACCTTTTTATATTCTCTAGTTTATCAATACATTATGTATTTGTTCTTTATTTACTATTCTCTAGCTAGCAGTTAATTTATAGCAAATTTCCATAAATATATACAAGGTTCAAGAGTAGGCCATTTGTATGAGTTCATCGATATTACGTTCCTCCTTATAGATGATTGATTCAGTTAGTAAAGGGCAAAAGAAAGCCATGTATTTCCATAAATATCATCCAGTTACTTTGTTTATGTTTTTTTTTTTTAAAGAATTATAGGGCAAAAAGAAAGGCCATGATTCATACAGAAAAAAAATTGGTTTTTTTTTTTTTTGTTTTTCTTGAAATTTCTTTGTGAGCAATTGTATCTTGGTGTTCCAAGCTCTTACCATGAGTGTACGTGTTGGAGGTTGGTAGTGTTAATCTTGGTGAGTGGACAACGTTTATCGATTTGCATCACGGTTGTGCTGAAATTCACTATTAGGATAGTGGCTCATGCACGACACACTCTATTGATAAGTAATTTATGCTAAATCCTTTTATTAGTTTTTTTAACAATTAGATTTAAGAAAGATGCACATGCAGAAGGTTTTGAGTAAGTTGGTAACTGAATAAGACCTTCCTTTAAAAAAAAAAAAGGCGTATTAAGCGACGTTATCCCTTTGTTGTAATAACTAATGCTATTGATCTTTTTATTTGAAATTGTTGGCACGTTATTGTAAAATGTAGCTTCTATACAGGTCATCATTCAAGAAGATCGTTGGGTATCGCTTGAATCATGTAAGTTTGGTAATTATGAACAGAGTCAATAATCCATTCCTAAATCACCCGAACTTAAATTAATTAAAAAACCATGGCCATTGTAGGTCTAATAGAGACTAATCTTGTGGAAAGACCAAAGTTAATCCCTAACATCGAAATGAAGATATTATAATCACGTGGTATAGTTTGTGGATTTAGTTCTTTTATCTTTCTGATCATTTTCTAGCATCAAGTGGCTTATCAAACACGTATAGGGATTGATTAAAATATGCGTAATTGTAGCATAATGACCGCATTGGAAATCTTGAGAAATAGCATTGGTGTTCGGGTAATATTAATCATTTAGACGAAGAGTCCGATTATACATTTAAAGTTAGAATTAATCAAGAATTAGGTTGTTTGTTCCACATTTTACTGATTACAACCATAATGTTGGATTTAATTTTTGAAATTAATTTTCTCTTATAAAACGAAATTGATAAAATTATAATTGTTTATTTAAAAAATAATTGGTTCAAGCCCTTAAATATAGAACCAGGGGAGAGATAGTATCAAGAGAGTTTGCATGTGTGAAAGCCTTTTTCTTCTCATAAAGATTATTATCTTAAACAAATCGTAATATTATATAATTGGCCAAGACGAGAAGATTATACATCACATAGATCTTATGCGAGAACCATCCATTTATAATGTTACAAATATCCGCATTTATTTCATCAATTTCATATCTTGGAGAAAGCAAAAAATTACTGCACAGTTATTTTTAAGTAATTCATTCACGCTTTTATACATTATCATTGCACGTAAGAAACACAAGATGTACACATACCCAAATATTCCTGCTATAATGTATTCAGGTCTGATTTGAGTCAGGTCACAAAAGACCTAAACCCAACTTACTTCTCTATAGAGTTTTCTATTTTCGACTCTAAACTCTATAAAGTTTTGTTAGAATACCTAAACTCGCCCTTATGAGGTTTGGACTATGACTTGACATTGACCCACACCGTTTTCGTTAACTCTAAAGCATTGATAATATAATTAATATCAGTTTTTTTTTCGATGGATTAAGATAGTATTTACAATGAAACATATTATAAAATACCCAGGGATCTATGCATATTCCCAAAGAGAACAAAGTCTTAGTCTTTATAAAGGACGGCCAACTAATCAACCAATGGACCTTCCTAGCCTAGCATGAACTATGTACATCATGGTGGACCAAGGGTACAATAGTACAGAAAAGATCATTTTCAACCATGGTATGTGCAAAACAAGCCAAACCATCTGCAACTTGATTAGCTTGATGTAGTTGATAGGATATGTGAAGCTGGTGCAGTTAGCACATGTTTTCCTTGCATAAATCAACAACTTGAGCATATTTAACATGTGTATTTAAATGTGAGGTTAATATTCGAATAGTGGCCTGCGAATCTAGCATAAGTTCAATTAATATGTCCATGCTACATGCAAAACTTGAGCCTGTAGACAATTACCCATAATTTTGTTGCCAAAACATCTAATTTACTCATCTTTTTTCGCATATCCAAATATCCAATTTCCTTGATCATTTCTGAGGACAAAAGCAATGGTTGCTTGACTTGTAGAGTGCAGAACTGATAATAGTTGTTTGAATAGTACAGTGAATAAATGAATTCTTTTACCTCTAATTTCAATAATTATAAGAAATGCACACTAAAATATAAAAAATTGCACTAAAGCTACAACTATGAACCAATAACCCTATATATGCCCTAATTTAAGGACTATAAAAAAAGGAAAAAAATTCTCTTTACCTCTATTCCAATAAAAATTAAAACCCAATATACATTAAAACCTAAAAATTTAAACTACACCAAAGATTAAAAAAATAAAATAATAATAAAATTGGGAAATTGAAGTGGATGCATACTCGACCATATCAACCAAAAGGATCATCTGCAATGATTTTTGCTTCTTTATCGTTTGAATCTAGGAAAATGTCATAGATAATAACTGAATTTTGACAAAATGTGCAATTATATATATGTACTTTGACATTGTTTAATTTAGTACTTGAACTTTAAAACTGATTAATTTAGTTCAAAAAATAACTTTTCGTATACGCTAGTAGTATCTCCATCAAGGTTTTTTAGATAATAAATTGATTAGTTTCAAAGTTTTCATATATTAAATTAATAAATTTTAAAGTTTAGGTACTAGATTAATCATTTTGAAAATTCAATTACTTAATTGTATATTTTGCTAAAAATTAGATACCATACGTAACATTATCACTTTGGGTCTTGAATAGAATTCCTATCATGGGGCATTCTTGTATAGAAAACACTATGAAAATTTAAACGCTAATGTCTTTTCGATCAAATTATAAATAAATCTCAAAAGGGTTTTATGGAAAATACAAATTGGAGTCTACAATATGGAAGAAGGAACAAACAGGAATTAAGAAGAGTCAAAGAGAAAAGAATTGAAATATTATAACTAATTAAAAAATTGAAAAAAATGACATAAGCTTATTATTATGAAGAGAAAGTGTCGTGCTGTTTGTTGTGTGTGTATATATGTGATATGGTGTATGTATAAGTTATCAACTTATCATTAGGGTTTTAATTTTTAAAGTTAAGATTGAATTTTTGCTTTATTACTTATTTTCAATTATATTAAATTTGACGAATTGGATTTTTTATTAGGTTATTATTATAATCTGTGACTCAGCCATAAACCCTATGAGATCAATATCTTTTTACCATATCTATTCCAAAACCTTATAAGTTTTTTAGAGGGTAAAGTGTGTAAGGTAGGGGTGGGTAAAAAATTTGCTAAACCAAGAAACCGAACCAAAACTGGAAAACCAATTCAAAAAATATGGTTAACTAGTTCATCGGTTTTTGTTTAGATTCATGGTTTTAATTTTTTTTCATTTTTCAGTTTTGGTTTCGATTTGTAACCATGAAAAACTGATGGCTAATAGTTAACTGATATCTATAAATATATAATATTATATATAATTAATTTTTTTAAGAAAATATAAAAGGCTAAGCTGTTAAAAGTTTAAACCTTAATGTAATCACTATCGATTTCCACCGCATTCTTTTTCTTCTTAGTAAATTACTTTCCAATTCCAATTTCCACCTTCGCCTTCAATCTTCATCTTTGTCTGGTTGTCGACTTATCATCTTCGTTGGTCAGCTTCATCTTTATTGGTTGTCATTGTGTTCGTATTGTTCTCCTTTTGTAGCTGTAATGCCTCTTTAAGGGTGGGGATTTTTGATATTATGTGCTCTATCAAATTTTGTTTTCCTTCTTCTTCTTTGCATATGAACAGCTCATAATGTATGGACTTTTTTTAACAAGTCATCTAGTTCAAATTTGAGGGGACTATTGACCCTCCAAAAGATATAAGGCCTATATCATTCTTGAAACATATAGTAGATATACATCCAAAAGATATAAGGCTAAAGTGTTTCTCTACACTGTCTGACTACTTTCATTTTCTTTTTTGATTAGTATGACTATTTTTATGAGTTCATGCACATTTATTTTGGAAATCTCTAGGTACTATTTTTAACATATCCACAAATTAGCTTGGTTGGGATTTTATAGTCAAAAAGAGAATTTTGCTTGAAGATAGGATCTAATTTGATAATAGTATAGGTTTTAATAGAATGTAATCTTTGGTTTAATTTTTGATGGACCAATTGGAAATATAGTTAATCGCAACTTTTAGTTAACCATAATGCTAAATGGTTAAAAATCGAAAACAGAAAATATCAACAAAAAAAATGATTAGTTGCTAATAATAGACTGGTTTAGTTCAGCATTTAAAAAAAAAAAAGACTGATTGTAATGATTAGGTTCAAAAAATAGGGTCATTGACTGGTTAATCGGTTCATGCCCACCCCTATAGTGACCTTCCCATTTGTATCCCTAATCCCCTCCTTCTCTCTTTCTCATCCTCTCTCTACTACTCTTTACGTGATTCGATTTTATTTTGTTCTAATTCAATTTCTTTCAACTTTTTCTTAATCATTATTTTAAGTTAAGAGTGTATTTAAATTGTTTATATCTTATCTGTATCCAATATATATGTTTGAAGTCAACATTTGAAAGACTATTTTATGTGTCTCTTACCTATTTTTATCTTTTTATTCATAATAATGATGAAGATAGTGATTGTATGTTGGAATTAGAATGCGAAAATCACTTAGTTTTAATAAAAAAGGTTTAAAAATATATTTTAAACATTGGGGAAAAAATTTAATTGGTGTATTTGTAATTTGAATAAAGTAAAGGTAAATAAGTCAAACTTTATAGGAATTTTCAAGTATCTAGTCACAAAAGAGAGGTATATATATTACTTTTATCTTCATCTTTTTTAACATCTATATCTTGACAATTACATCCACTTAAGTGAATATGAAGAAAAATACTAAATGGATAAAAATAGTGAATTTAGTAATATGATAAGTGATGTATGAGTCTTTTCTCATAATATGTAGTTTCTACAAGGGCAATGGCTCCATATTTTTGTGGGGCTAAAAGTTAAGGTCCAAGAGTTCCAACTCTAAAATGTACGTAGCTTTAGATGTTGTATTTGAGCGTGTATAGCTGGTCCAATTTGATCCAAAGAAAGAAACCCCGTTTGGCAATTTAGATGTGACACCATCTCAAATTAAGTTTTGAAATATGTGGAACTCGGCAAAGTAACCATTCAAAGAGTAAAGCAACGAAGATGAAGATGAGATATAGAAAATGTCCTATTAAATGTTTCAAAACAATAAATTTCAGTTACATGCCACTTAATTCCATATTTGAAGAAACTGATTGAACTATTTTATCTCATTCATTTTCTGAAAAGCTTAAAATAGAATAGAAATCTCTCTGGGGCTCAATCCCTTAGCTAAGCACGAGTTTTTAAAAAATCTAAAGTAAGAAAATGAATGTTTCCCTTTGTGCATCTATATTTCCAATCTCTGATGCACATATTTGCGTAAAGATGTTCATAAAAAAGGTGAAGAAACAATATCTCCATGCAATAGCAGTGCACGCCACATGCACTAGCGTGTGTTTATGGCATATTGTGTTAACATGTTGTAGATCATGCCATGGTCTTGTCATGCTGCGTGTTAGGTTAATACCGATTTCAAAGCGTTAAATTAAAGTTTGTCAGAAAATTAGGTTTTGATTGTTGTAGGCTTTAATCTTCAAAAAAACACAGCTGAGGGATTAACTTTTGGTGTCAAATTCAAATAGAGGATATAAGTGATTAAAATAGAAAATCAATGTGATGTTCAATAATTAAAAGTGAGGATCCCATCATAACACCACTATAACATCATAAGATCAAGCTGATGTGGCGTTTATGAGATAGTGGAGAAATTTTCCAGTTGAACCACTTAATATAAAATTAATTATTTGTTTTAATCACCTAGCCTAACATTGATAATTTATTTTAACCACTTGAAAGTTCAATCCTCTATTTGAATTTGATTTCAATCCCCTCACTTGTAATTTTTTTTGTAATATTATTTAACTTAGGAGTTGGGAGGTGGTCCTTAAGAATATATAGTTGTTAATTTGTTGGCTTGTGATTAATCAATTTCAAGCATTTGAGAAAAACAAAGAATATGTTTAATTTTGATGTTTTGAATGATTGGAATTTTCTTAAAAAGTCCGATTATCTTTTTTAGAGTGTGGATTATTTACAAATCATACTTTTGGATAGTCAATTTACCTGATTTAGTTGTTAATTACATCTTAAAGTAGACAAGTACCACCCATGTGGTCGACCACCTTAGCCTAGTGGGAGTTACAGTTGACCACTTAGAGTTTTAAATAACCATTAATTTTGTCCTTTATGAGTTTTAGACCTTAAAAAGTGGCCGCTTATGAGTATGATCAAGGATTTTAAATCCAATCTCTATGTGTATTGATAAGTTTTGGCTTCCAGTTATTTCAATTGAAGTTTAGTGAGCGAAATCGATGAAAATACAATGTTGTGTTTATATGAATAAGCCTATAGGTTTAGAAATAATGAACTTACTCAACCTAGAATAGATTTTGATGTGTGTTGGTTATGTGTCTATTGAGACTAATAGGTAGGTCAGGTACCCTTATCCATCGTTTAATGGTACATACGATTGTGATGAAGTCGCTTATAGCAAGTGCTAAGCCAGTAAACATTCTAGATGGGCAGGATGTTGATAAAGTAAAACTAGAGCTGGTACAAGGTATGACACCACCAAGAAAGAGGTTGTCAATAAGTGATAGTAAACATCTCTTGAAGTCAGATCCAAACCTGGACTTAGCTCGGACCAGCCACGATGGGTCGTTGCTTGAACCCACCCTGATGGGGCAGGTAGGACCCATCATTTGGGCCCATCGAGTTAGCGGATCTACTCGAGGACTTGGTTGAACTGGCTGTCCGAATGCTCCCTTGGGTTAAAAAAAAAAAAAAAATCAAACCAAAGTCGAAATTGTTTTTTTTTTTTTTTTTTTTTTTTTTTTTTGTTCAAAGATGGGTTAGACCCATAGGACCTGCCCTATGAACTAGCATGTCCAAAATCCAACCGTCCCACCAGGGTCCCCTTTTAGAGGACTCAAAGTAGGCGGGTTGGGTCCCTAGTGGGACCGAGCTAGCCCAGGAATATGTTTAGGTAGTAGCAGTATGGGTTTCTATTTTGAACTTGCATAATAAATCGAGTTATGTATGGTTAACATGGAGAGTCAAATCAATTATAAATGATTTTGTTTATAGGCATTTAAACTCTCATTTTTGACACAGGACAATAGATTTGGTTGTTTTTGCTAATTCTACGTTTTTAAATAGAATTGCATTTCTTGTTTCTAATTTATTGATTCATTTGTACAAACGCTAAGGTATGCATGTTACATGGTACTTCTATGTTTGTGTTTGTACAAGGCTTCATAACTCACCACATTTAGGTTATGTTTTTTGGGTACAAACGTTAATGATGAGGTGGATTCTTGTGACATTCTTGGCTACTAAGTACGGTTAGTGATGGGTGTCATGACAACTTTGCCAATGAGATAAATTTCCTGCGAGAGTATTGTTAGTCGATAGATCCTCATGGTTACATAAGATTATTACCATGAATTACATGACACAAATATAGACTTTATACAACGTGCATTGTAGTAAATGGAATTCTAGAACCTGGCATATGTTTCTGCCATGTGTAAAAATATTCAGTGATCACATCTTAATCATTTTGGAGGTAATAATGAGAATAAACACTTTCTTACCGTGGGTAGAAATTCACTAACAAACTTGAAGGCAGTTAGTAGAAAAAGATTTCTCAAGATGAAATCAAAATCAAAATCAAAAGATCGATCACAGCATTGTTTTCATCGTAATTGATCCTCAACTTTTACATCATAAAAATTGTTACTGATTGAATGAAACCCTAATCAAAATCCTAATTGCATTTTCCAGTTGAGAGAGGTAAAGAAGAGAGAGAGAATGAGCTTTAACTATAGTATCCAGTGATAATTGTAGGGCATGATTTGGTATGTAAACTTTTAGGATAATATTACAAATGGTATTTGAATTTGATAAAATATATAATTAGATACATAAACTTTAAAATTAATTAATTTAGTAAATAAACTTTGAAATTGATCAGTTTAGTATCCAAAAAAATTTAAAAATTGATTTTAATATTTAAAAAAACTTAAAAAAATATACTATTAATATATATATAAAAAGTTCACATACCATTCATTCCATTAATCCTAAATTTTACTTCAAAGTTAGGACTTTGCTCATTGGTGCGTCATAATTGATGACAGTGACACCATATGATGCATTTGGAATTGAGTGGACGAATATTAATATTCTGACTCTACAAAAAGCTTCACCACAAAACAGTGTGCTTTCATGCAATATGATAAACTCTCTTAGACTCATTTGAACCATGTATCAAACGGACACTTGTATTCACCATCAACCATATAATTGCGACAATCGGATTAGTTTAAGTGGCACACCACCATTGGAAAGGGAATTTTGAAAGAGAAACTTTCCATGTAATAACAGTTCTATTCTTCAACATTAATTATACTAAATTTCTGTCTCAATTCTGTTATCTTCGATCAATACTTGCAACATTACCATAAAATGATGATAATTATTTATTTTATTTTAGGAATTCCACTCAACAGAAAATGAAGGTACTTATGGCAAAACGAGTCAATCTAATCTTTTTATCACTAATAATACATAGCAAATGTTAATTAGCAAGAAAAGAATGAAATACCAATTTGGAGACAAAAAAACTTTCATCCCATTAGACATTGGCAATTATAATACTAGATCAGACAACCGGTGCTGCCGAAAGTTGATTTATGCTTAAATCAGCATATGAGATTTTAGGTAAGAAGATTAGAAAAATCCACCATCTAGGGAAAAAATAAAAGAAAAATGCAAATTTCTAATATTTACCTTTTTTTTTTTTTCTAATTTCTATCCTTAAATTTTCACTTTTTTTTTTCCGAATCCTCCATATTTTCAGTTTTTCACTAAGTGAAATTCTATCAATTATGTTAAACTCTTCTGTCTATGCTTAATATGTGTAGGATTCTATTTAGTCTATGACAATTAATAAAAATAATATTAAATTTAGTACAAAATATAATAAAATCAACATTTTATTAATTTAATTACATAAAAATGCATAAAACAAATATTATAAAATTTAAAATCTGACTACCTTGGCTATCCCAAGATTAATAAGAAGCTACAATATGTAAAAGATGGGCAGAAATTTTAACAAAATTGGATTGACAGAGTTCTAGAGTAAAAATAAGAAAATGGTGATGATGTACAAATAAATAAATGTACAAAATAATTGACTTGTGGAAAATAGATAAATTTTTTTAATGCCTTATTTATTGTTTAGCCTATAATTGGATCATGAAAATTTCCTTATATCGATTCTCATAACTATTCTAAAGTAACATAAACCAAACAAGATTTTTCCAAAAGTTTGAAACAGAACACATTATGAATGTAAGTTTAAAATTCATCTAAAGCAAAAGTCACAATTATGAAAGAAGGCCCTACATCCTACTTTACGATTTAGGAAGGAGAAAATGGCATCATTACTCAGTAAAAATAAAGGCATATTATTAGAGGAGATATCCTTATATCCTTACACGGATTTCAGCTCCAGAGACATGTACACGAAGTACAAAAAGACAACAGTAGTATCTGATGATAAATTTACCACAAAAAGAAAAGGTAACTTTTGCTAGAAACTTTTATTAGATTTTAATTAGCTATACAGAAACGGATGGTGTGGTTTTGAAGTTGAGATCCCAGAGCTCAAAACGACCCTTAACAAAGTCATAATGTGCTCCTTTCAGTGCCAGGCATCCCTTCGATGCCCTCTCTCTCACAAATGGATACGTCAGTAGGTTCCCTAGAGACACATTCACTGCCTCCTGCATATTACAGACATAATGATGCTTAGCACATGATTAATATTAATCAATGGGCCATCTAAGCAGGGATTTTTAAGACAAAAATGTAGGATTTTGCAACAATTAACTTCAGAGTTTATGTGATAGATCAAAAGCGCAATAAATTTTCATAAAAATTTAAATGAATGTGGTCCGATTTGATTCGATTGCTAATGTATAAATAGTTTTAATATGGAATTTTAATGGAGTATATTGGGTGTATTAAAGGTTTAATTTAGCTCAAATCTATTTGATATATAAGTTTAGAGTAGTTTTAAAACTCATATACCATGTTCCAACATTGTATAAGGATATTTTAGATATGGTAATTCTTCAAAAAAGTAAATTAAAAAAAAAAAAAAAACAATATCATTGGTTTAACATTTTTATGTTGTTGACCTCCTAGCATGAGATTGCCTAAATTTTTTAATCACGTTTTAACATTTTGTGATATCATACTCTTCCTCCTGATTAATTGATGAAAATCGAAAGGAAGAAATGGAATGGATTCATTATTTTTTTTAAATATTTGAAGACACACTGTATAAGAACCACGGCTGCTATTTAAAATCATAAGTCGTGCATTGGATAGACAGTTGATTATGTAATTTAAATGATGAGTAAATAAAATACCTTCTCACAGTTAGTGCACTGGTCAGGAAAACTGAGATGGCCAAGTTCAGATTTCACCTTGGTCATAGCTTGTTTGCATATTTTGACCCAATCCTCTATGAAATCACTGCATGTTTATGAACCAAAAACAAGGATGGCATATAATTAGCATCATCTTGCACAAAATAAAGCCATAGGACACTAGCTATATGCGATGTTTATTTTTCTTAATCTTGACACAAATAATACGAGTTTTTATCATATTCAAATTACAACCAATTTTTTAGATCATCCATCTCTAATTAAATAATTCTAGTCTTATTAAATACATAATGCATGCTAATGTTAAGTGTAAAGATATAGATTCATACAAATTGGAAGGTTTCTATCAAATTGCTTAAATTTGTAATAAAAAGGTTACTTCCTTTCATTTTCATTGATTCCAAGTCTCTATTCAGATGGCAACTTGTTCCACAATAATTTGGGTTCTCTTATCTAACTTAGGATACAATAGATAATAAAGATGATAGGTGGATCATAGGGGGAAAAAAAGAATAAATAAGGGTATATCTGATCTGTGGTTTTTATTCAGATTTCTAAAGTTTTCTGTGTGCTTGGTTTTGACTTTTACCTAGAAGTGCTCCCATCGTCAGGAATGGACATGAGCCCCTTTATTCCTCCACAGCAGCTATGACCTATGACCACAATATTCTCGACCTGAAGTACAAAAAAAGTTCTAGTTTCAAACAAGAATGTTATGAGCAAATAATTTTAAAAATAATGATGTATCATTTTAATTAATACACGGAATTCTTTTTTCAAATACTGCATTTGTTATTTTCGAAGAACACATATAAGGTAGGTAGGATATAAAATGCTACCTAAGTATTATCCTGGTTATATGCTTTGGAACCTATAGAGTATAAAATAATTTGTTAAAATTGTAAATGTTCTATTATATTTTATAATATTAAAATTACAAGATAAATTTTTGATAAATAGAATTGGTCAATATTTTCATAATAGTATTAGTATATAAAGCAAATTCTATACAACATTTAAAAAGCACTCACATGTGCACACTTTCACCCAAATATTCATTTTTATTTTATATTTATATCTTTATATGCATACCATGACTAATAACTTAAGATTACTTAACCTTCTACTATAATATTAAACTGTCCAAAGCTTTTTATGTGTTTATTACTTTTTTATATTTGGTAGAACATGTGATTTAGAAATAGAAATATAATATCTATCACAACTTAAAATAATTCCTTTTAGCAAACAGACAAAGCCTTTTCTTCCAATGCAAAATAATAATAATAATAATAATAATAATAATAATAATAATAATAATAATAATAAAGCCTTTTCTTTTAGGAGGAAAAAAAAAGAGTAGAAAATGTAACATGTTCTTTTCATCAATTCATTACTATTAAATAATTATTATATAGTGGCTACGAGATGTTGGAACCTATGCTCTGTATACTTTAAAATACAAGAATATAGGTTCCATGTTCTAGTGAAACATAAATAAATAAATAAAGCCTTCTCTTTTAGGGGAAAAAGTAGAAAATATAACATGTTCTTTTCATCAATTCATTATTATCAAATAATTATTATATAATGGCTACAAGATGTTGGAAAAGTTATGCTTTGTATACTTTAAAATACAAGTTCTTCAAAATATAAGTTTCATGGTAATTATAGGGTATGGAAACATCATGTTTGTACATTATTTTATGGGAATGGGAGTAGGTTTTAAATTGATTGTACTAAAACTTATCGTGTGACCTTTAACATCCACTCAAAACCTAACTAATGTAATAGAGTATTATAAAGTACATTGTTAATCCCTGGTGTTTGCTTTCTTTTAAAGTTAATTGTTTTTTATGTTTTATTTTTTATTTTATGAATACAATGGAAAAGAGGAATGCAAACTCGTATCGATCTTGTTGAATGACAAGTTGATGATTCGATTTTTTTCATATAACAAAAATCTTTCATGACAAAACTACAATTACATGAATGTATTAAAAGGTTGAATTCTGAAAATACCTCTTTATATTTTCTTTTTGTATTATGCTTAATCTTTTTTTTTTCAATGGAGTGTTTTATATTCTCAAATAAGCAAAAAAAAAAAAAAAAAAAAAGGATTCTTCAACTTACCAATTGTTTCAATTTTTTTTTTATTTATTCAAGTACTTTTAAAAGTTCTAAATGAGGGAAAAAATAACAAGGTATAAAAGCACTTATTAAAAGATTTAGGGGTTATGGATTCTCAAATTTAAAGAGAAAGAAGGTAGACCTATTGAAAGCCTTGAGAAAGCTCTAAACAATTTGAACAGTTTTCAAGCTAACCTCTTTGGTCCTGGGATGCACCAGGAAAATTAATTTGACTTAATAAGTTTGTCTTGGGTTGCACCAGGAAAACTAACATACTCACCATTTCTAGCATACCCTTGAAGATCTTGAAATGTATATTAGTAAGGAGTTACATTGCCCTATATTCTTAGAAATGGTTGTCTTATTAGAGACAAATGCTCATAATAACCGTTAAAGGTAAAGATAACCGCCTATAATAACCATTCATCCTCCTCACTACAAATAGGTCTTATAGGGTCTTGATAAAAGCTATTTGAACCATCATTACACTCACTTTGTTTCTTTATTGTCTCATATATCCATAATAATATAAGCATCAAAGCAGCCACATCGAGGGCAATACCTCAAATATCTAAAGTTTATCTATTTATACATGTTTACTCTTGACTCAAGACATTCCTAACCTAGATTATGCTAGAAATTAAGGTTAATTTTCTCTTGTGGCTTGTAGGGATTGAGAATAATGAAGAGTAAGTGACCTAATGTGTAAAGGGTATTAAAAATTATTGCACCTTCCTTAATTAGAGCATACAAAATGGAGGGTATCTTTCCTTTCGGAATAATAGTGCCCCAAATTTTCATGGTGTAGAAAAGAGGGGACCCCAAAAGCGTGAACATACACCACACCAAGGAGTGAGGCAGTGACTAGACATCAATTGCTTTCCACCACAAGAGGCCAATAAAGGAACATTGTCATGTGTTGCAATAAAGTACCATGTTTTGGGCCAAAAAAAAAAAAAAAAAAGAAGGTACCATGTTTAAACTAATGAACGGTTTTGTATTTCAGATATAGTCAATTAAACATACCTTCAGATGCAAAACCGCATATTCGATAGCTGCTCCCACTCCTGAGTATTTTGTCTGAGTCAATCAACAAGCTACTCAATTAGCAAATAATAATAGTACACTGACATGAAATTATTAAATCAGATACCAAAAAAAAAAAAGGAAGAAAAAATCTAAAAAGACAAAATATATACCTGGTCAAAGGGTGGAACCATGTTGGCAATATTTCTGACCATAAAGGCCTCCCCTGGTTGAAAATTGAGGATATGAGATGGGCACACTCGGGAATCGGAGCATGCGAACACCAAAAATGCAATCACATGGCCAGTCCATAATGATGATCATTATTTAAATTAATCCATTAATCTATTCATTATTAAGAAGTCCAAATTTGATGTATTTGCATTTTCCAGGATATTAAACTAAAGAAACATATGATACTTGACGCTAATGAATGTATATTGCCTGAATTAAACTTTATCTGAAAAGATTAATACGAAATATATTGAAATTATAATAGAAAATACAAAGTGTTACGGAACTTGGGACTCTGTCCTTTAGCAAGTTGTTCAAACAAAGCAGGATTCTTCCTGAAAATGGATCAGAACAAAACGTACGTTATTCTCATCGTATCAAGGTTATAAAATAATGATTAAATGCACGTGATCTACATTTTCACTTTAAGTCTTTAAGCAATAAATTTATTGTAAATTAGGTAATACATAATTTTTATGACTTTATGACATTTTAAGTAATGAAAATGGCTATTATATAAAAGAGCAGCATAATATTCGAAATGATAAAGAAATTTTTCCAAACTTGATTATTTTCTAGAGTCAATCATACTAGGTTTTCACGGCGCCGCCCCCACCCACCACAACACCCCCCACCCAAAAAATAAAAAGAAAGAAAAAGGAAAACCAGACTAGGTTTGTGAATAAATCACATACATAATGTTGAATTTGAGCATAATTCGATGAAATACTCTGTAAATTTGATTCCAATTCGATTAAATTTAATTTATCTAAAATTATTTTTTATAATTTTATTAATATTAATATATGAAATTGACTAAGCCCAACTAATATTTGAGTAGATTACATCGAAAGATATCCACATTGAAGAGTAAGTTTATTTAATGTATTAATATTATAAGTAGTTAAAAAGAGAAACCAATGTTTGGAGAGAAAAAATGGTATCAATATTTTAGATGATTAAAAAGAGGTATTAACATTTTATAATATGAGTCAATATAAAGTATTAATAATTGATATTGACATTGATGAAAAAAAATAATGACATTAACGAAAATTAAGAAAACTTAATAGAAAATTAACTAAACGATGATACTTTAAATTAACTTGTAAAATATTGATACTTTGGCATGGTTATAGAATCAGCCTAGTCCCAGACCAGATCTTAAAATTTAGAACCATGATCCAGCAGCTCCAAACCGATTTTAGGCTTGAACCAGCCCGTTAAGATCTCCAGCACAAACTAGTTAAGTCAAATGTCATAAATTTAGAGCTCAACTTAATTAATTGCTTGAGCAATTTAACCCCGGCCGTGACTCGATTCCATATCTCGAGTTCTTGTGCCGAAACTAAGAGCATGCTGAACCGATCTCAAGCAATTAATGTCTAATTGACTCACTGACACCATTATACGGGACGTTTGAGTAAAAGGAAAAAAAAAAAAAAAAAAAGAGAAAAGAAGGCATATTCTTAAAAGCTGCTAAAGAAGTTTCCGCTTTTGGAGTTTGTAATGTTTTAGACGTACTCGAATTTCTCTGTCTTGAAGTGAAGGAACCCAGATTTAATCCTCTCATCCGGGTCAAAATCTTTGCCTGCAGCCGCCCCCAGTTCGGCCGTTAACTCTCTGACTTTTGCAGCGGCGACGCCTTGTAGTTCACATTTCCCCCTGTTAGCATGGACAGAGCGATTAAAACAATCGAATAATCAATCATTAAAATAACAATAATAACTAAATAAAATGTCGATTTGCATCACTTTTTTTATTTTCTTGGGCTCTTTACATCGAAATATCCAATTACCTTATATTTGGTTGATAGAAAATTTTCAGTTTTTGACTTAATTTTATATAAATAACAAGCAAAGGATGTATCTAGCGATGATAATATTATTATTTTTACCTATTTTACTGTGAGATTACTTTTTAAGTAATTAAATGAATCTGATTTATTATCAGACTATTTTATAAATTATTCAGCCATTCTGAGATATATATATATATATTTTGTAATCATCTGCATTTACTTCTTTTTATGATTTTTTCAATAATCGCGCCAATGAGGAATGTATTAACAACTTTGAATCTACCCATGCCAACGGTGCCTATGGGCAGTGTCATAGGAGATTGGTAGTAGGTACCGTAACTTCCGTTGACCCACTAGTTGTGTCCCCATTGGACATTGGGACGAAAAACAACTTAAAAAACATACTGCACATGGGATTTATATCACAGAAACATCAACAACACATAATCTCCAGTTTCTTGGCCAAGGATTAAGTAATCTAAATAAGGTCATAACCAATCTAATCTAATGATATCTTTCCTGATCTTTTAATTAAAAATCATATCATCGAGTTCCCATTTCAATTGTAAAAAAAGAAAGAAAATCATAATAATAAACACTCCTTTTTTTTTTTCCTTTTTGGTTCTTTTCAGATCATACAGTATATCATCCTTCGTTGAATGTTGAAACATTTCTTGAAATTACAATTGGATCCATTCATAGATGAATTGGCATTTGAAACACAAGTACGTGGCAAAATAATGTAATAATTTCTCTCGGTCCATAAATCCTATACCTACTACAAACGCGTGATAGTATCCGCCCAATCCCAAGTATGGTCACTATATAAGACAAACATGACAAACGCCTTCAAATGATAATAATAACAACAATAAAATAATAATAAGAATAAGAATAAGGAGGAGGAGGAGGAGGCAAGACATATTAATTTTTTTCCATTTTCAATTGTTCATAGTAAATCATACTCAATTCATTTTATTGGGCGATCAGTGTTCATACCAATAAATTCGGAGCCGTTTTTAACAGAGACAGAGAGAGAAAGGGGGGAGGAGAAGTGGATATAGGAGTAGAGATCACTTTACCGGAGAAGATCCGTGAGTTTTGCAATGGCTTCCTCGTAATTGTCTTGTGCCATGACTTCCTTCTGCAAAAAAATTCATACATTAACAAAAGCTTCAAAACTCAATCTTTCACATCACTTACCATGTCTAATCAATAATAATAGAATCAGACTAGACTAATTCCATGATATCCGACAGTCATCTCCCTTTATGAATTCTTGGATCCGCTTCTTTGGCTCGGATCGTTAAATATTGCTTGATCGCATGAAGGAGTTGATAATAAAATTTCGGAAATGGATATCAAAATTGAGAGAATATGGAGAGAAAGGAGAGAGACAAAGTAGTGATGATCAATAAAGTAATATTTCATCAAAGTTCATGAATATGGGAAGAAAGTACGATGATACAGAGAGACATGAATAGTTGCAGCCATAAAGTTGCATCTGCACAAACCTTTAAGATTCTGGTATGATCGAATGTGTTCTGTTGTTGTGTTAATTGGGGGATGGCGAATTATAGTTAGTTGTCTCCTCTAAACACGGGTTCTCCTTTTATAAAGGCCACGAGTTTCTCACATTCACAAAGGGGGCTACTTTATAGCTACATTTATGTTGACCCTTGGTTGTTGGGAATGACAAAGCGCCAACCCATGGTTAAGTTCCACTTGGGTAATTAATGGTAACTTTCGAGCTTTTAACACTATAAATATGCTATATAAATTGATTATTTTCATTAAAGTATTAGGTTTTTCTTTTAAGTATTATTACTATTATTAGGGAAAAGAGAATAAAACCCTATCCATATCATTAAAAAGCTAATATTCATACTTGCAAAATATCAACATTGTTTCAAAAAAAAAAAAAAAAAAACTATAATAGAGATCAACAAATACATGATGAATGAGATGAACGACCTTATATATATCATACCTTATAAAAGTTGTCAAACTCGAAACCTGTCATACGCTACCTTTAAAGCATGACCTTGTCAAAACTATAAGAGTATAGTATATCTTGAAAATCTATACATTTTTTTCATCTTTCCATTTGTTGAGTTAATTTTAATCTATGTGGAAATTTCAAAATTAAAATAGGATATTATATGTACACATTTAAATTGTATTCACATTTTTTTTTAATATAAATATAAATATTATTTTTGGGTATGTGAAATTAAAATATCATAAACTAAAGAGATGTAGAGGGTGTAACACATGTCTCCTAGACTTACAAATTTAAATTATCTAAATACAAATTACATAATTTTAATTACCTAAATACCAATGCAAAATCATATTTAAGATATGTAGTTTCAATTTTTATAAAGAGATCACAAATAACGCATGTGATTTAAGAATTGTGTACTGTCGCAAAATCATTTGTTGGATGTGAGATATTTATAAAAAGGAAAAATCATATGTTTAATATGCAACATTTATATAAAAAGCATAATAGCATGTTCAACTTGTAATTTTTAATAGTATTTGTATAATTTTTTTTATGTAATTAGTATCTGTGTAAATAAGTTTGTGGTAGATTCGTATACTGACAAATATGTCTCGATGTTTAATGTGATTTCTTCAAAATATGTTTGGAAAAAATGAGAGAATTAGGAATGAAAATTGAGAGAGTAGGGAAATAATCTTAGGAAATGAATATAAAACGAAATAATTAATTTTTTTCCATTTTCATATGGATAAGAAAGGTATGGAAAAGAAATAAGTCATATATTAAAGGTAGTAAAAAGAGAAAAATGGTATCATATGTACATTGGTCTATTTCAAATAGATTTAAAATATAACTATACAAAATTTAAAGATGGAATGCATGTACGCAAAATTAAGGAGAAAAAAAAAACAATAATACACATTTATAAGTTTTATTTATCTTATACGAGAAATTTGTCATTACATTATGAGATATGCCTCTTTAATATTCGTCATTATGATGTGCTACAAAGTTATATTGATAAATGCTTTCCATAATTTATAGTTTAATATATATAATCTTAGTGGTAATATATATTTATATAATATGTATTTCAAAACACCCATACACACATGCATACCATATTCATTTCATGTAACAAATTAATTATAACATCTACATAGCATAAGAAATTAATAACTTATGATTATTCTGTATATATGTTGTGTGAGATATATATATATATATATAGATTTTGTTCAACATATTGTGTATAAGTTATTCTACTTGGAATTCCTTCCCACGTGTCTTATCCTTTATGTGTTATAATTGAAGGTGGAGCATTTCATCCTATGTCTTAATTATTATCCAACATAGCATTTTGAAATATACGTGTCTAGTCTCCTATGGTCTCAGTTTCTTCTTGTAAATATGTATCTATTTCTAATTTAAATTCCTAATATATTTGTATAACTTCATATGCTAATTCCAGCAAAAAATTTTCCTTTTCATTTTCATTTTTAAAATAATAAACATTTCCCTATTCTATTTTCTTTTCTAACCTAACTTCTTGGGTTTCTTTTAAAATCTCTTTTTTCTTCTAGTCATAATTCATAAAGAATAGGATCTTCTTCATGTTTTACAAAAAATAAAAATAAAAACAACATTTTCCCAATACTGGATTGGTTTTAATGACTCTCATTATATTCCTTATATTCTTCTTCTTCTTCATCTTCTTCTTCTTTCTTATTCTACTTACTATCTTTTGTTCCACGTATATTGGAATTATATCTATTATTAAGATATTTTTCCATTTGTTTTATCTTTTTTATTGTTTCATTTACATATCTTGATTCAGACTTCCTAAATCTATTCCATCTTGAAATATCTATTTGTTCTAACACATTCATCAT
Organism: Combretum micranthum; assembly: GCA_024138025.1. Lineage (NCBI taxonomy): Eukaryota > Viridiplantae > Streptophyta > Magnoliopsida > Myrtales > Combretaceae > Combretum > Combretum micranthum. The sequence goes on along the minus strand of JAMXBD010000060.1, from coordinate 367,090 downwards.
TCCTAATGACTCCCATTGTTCTAGAGTTTGACTAAAGTTTTCTAAAATGTTATCATCATCTTCTGTAAATCTTGGCCTATCTTCATATGACCTAAACCTTAAAGAGTATGTATCATCAGGATTTTGGTACATTAATCTCCGTGTAGGTGCTCTTTGTATTTCTCTTTCAATATTCCTATATATAGATTCCATTCTTCACCTTCTATTGAAGAAGGATCTATTTCCATGGGTTCGATATTATGTATGTTATGTATATGTGTGTATTATAGATAATTTACATAATAAATGTTGTATATATAGTCTATATTTTAATATAGATATCTATATAATATGTTGTATCCATAATATTTATATAACATATAGAATGTGTATTTATGACCTATAGATTTTATATAACATGTGTTTCGTGTATAAATATATTTGTTATCGTACATGCTATATGATCTATATATCGTTAATTATTTGTATATATGTTATATATAAAGCAAATACATCAATCATACATCATGGTTGTCAAGGCATATCAATAATACAATTCTATGAGTTTGTAATTCTATAAGTTTTTCGTGCATGTTTATGGTACTAATCAAAATTAATTACTTATTTAAAGTAAATCTGAAAATAATTACCAATATACAATCTCAAAATTACTACTAGAAACAGGATATATGAATTTTAATATAACACATGAATGCGATTTAGGTAGAGCATCATGAGAATGAAACGCGATATAAGTGTAGTTTCTCAGTCGACTTCCGCTCATACGCACCACTGCCTCCTCCCGAGTTCAACTTCCATGAAAAGCTCACATGATTGAAGTCTCTCCGATCTTATCTATCGGGAGTTGTTTCTGTAGAGAGTAAGCTCAATGTGATTGGCTTAGAGGCTAGGGTTAGGAAGGTGTTTCATTCTCGTTTGGACTTGCAGGGATTGAGTTTGTACGAAGGTCTTATTGTTCCGTCGCAAAACATGATGGAGAGGAAAACTGTGGAGTCTTTGACAATGAGTTTGATGAAGAGTGCGATGTATGCTATGGTGGAGATGATTGAGAGATTGGACGGAATGGGAAGGAGAGAGCTAGTGTGGAGTACGAGAGAGACGAGGAATTAAATAAAAAAGCTAGCCAAAACTGATTTTTTCTGCACTTTTATATAACGATTCTTAAACGCGATTTACTAATAAATTATATAAATCCTAAATAGTAATCACGATTTAGGTATGGTACAAAAACGTGATATGGTGTTTTTAAATTGCGACTTATATATAAATTACATATATCCTAAATAATAAACGCGATTTTATGAAGTATTATGGTAGTTATTTTCAAACCAACTATATCTAGGTAATTAATTTTTTCACAAGACTTAGACATGTTTTTCACTCAGTTTTTCCTTAATTAAAATAGATATAAAATAGTTTATGTTCAAATTATAGATGATATTATAAATTTACATGTATATTTCTATAAGATTGCAGTTTTACCAATTCTATACTAACAATAATATATGCATTACGTATATTACTTGTGCGGATTGATTTGTTAAATTTATAAATTAATTAAAGATAAAATAGTCACATTATTCAATATGCTATTCCAATTGAAGATGGAATAAAAAAATCACCTAATATGGTGGGATTGAATATTCCCTTTAGAGGGAAAAAAATTATTAAGAATGAAAGTTTTCAGTTTATTTTACACGTAAAAGAATAATAATAATAAGATGTATTCCAATGTTCTCTTATCCCTTATTACCTCTAAGTAAATAAACTATTACTTTCATTTCATTTTGAAAAAGAAAAATAAAGAAAAAGACGTATTCCTCTTCTTTCTAATAGGCTAATTCCATCATCCAACCTAAACATAGCCTAGATAAATTCCCATAAATAATATATTAAGGTTAAGAATTCCATAATTTTGTTTCCTTCTAGTTTCTTCGTACATAAAATAAATGATATCACATGCACGTGAACACGTTGGGGATAACGTAAAGAGTGAAAAACAATGCTAGTTTAATTATACTAAAAAATTATTCCGACAACTTTCCGAATTACTCAGGTACCATATATGATACCCATTTAGCCTTAAATTTGTGAACTTTGGATATAAGTAGACTAATAATATATTGTAGGAATATTTGAGTGACTAACATCAAATAAAATAAGATAATGTCACCAATACTATCTAAACTTTACATAAATAATCAATTAACTACTAAAACTTTTAATTTGTTAATTTTATACTTAATTTAACTTGTGTTCACCAATACTAGCTACACTAACTCCATTATCAATCTTAGCTAATATTACACCATCAACAAATAAGAACATGCCACATGTCAGCCATTGTGGCAATTGATTACTTTTTTATATATTTTATCATCATACTATCTACATTTATAATCTTTGTCATTGTACACTAATTATGATGATAATTATGAAAATGATTAATTGCCACATCAACTGCCATGTTGATGATGTCATGTCAGCCACCAGAGATAACAGAGTTAGTGTAGATATGTTTGTTTGTTTTGGCCTTTTTCTGGCAGATACAGACATTTTTTTCAAACTTTTTGCTAACAAATTATTTATCAAGAAATAGATATAGATAAAAAAAAAGTTGACAGTTCTCATCAAAAGATCAAATAAAACAAATACAGATAAAATTTAGATGCAAATCGGATATATTTACACATATCATTTTAAAAAAGATACAGATACAGATAAAAAATAGACAATCCAAACAGACCCATTGATGAACACAAAAAGTTGAATTAGGTACCAAGTTAATAAAAAGTTGAATTAGGTACCAAGTTAACTAATTAAAAATTCAGGTAATTAATTGAATATTTAGGTACAGTTCAAATAGTATTCGTCACGTTAAACCAACAAAATAATGTATTGCTCAAATAACTAATACTTAATAGTTAGTACTTCTACTATACTCCTTAACCCTTAAAAAATTAGAACTTGCCACATTTTGTAAAGATTATATTGACAACTGAACAATTGCACAACTAATCGTGAGCCTACTTTGCAAATTTTCAATTTGGCTTTGATTATTTTCACTTATATGCAAAGCGGTCATTCTAATCCTTTAAAATTATTTAAATGTACTTTAATACTATATCAAAATTTATTACATTTAGCATTTTTCTTTCAAAAAATAATAATTAGGATTTCATTAAAAGTTTTTTTCGAATTTAGTCAAAAGTTACGGTTTCGATTTGGCTTGCTTATTTTCACTTATTTGCAAGATAGTCATTGTAATTAAATATGATGTATTATACAAACAAGAAAATGGAACATAAACGCTCCTACAGTCTTATGTAGGCAGTTTCATATGTAAGGCATAATAAAATATTAATATTGTAAGGAAAAGGATACGATAGAATCATAAAAATATATGGGCTATCGATATGAATACTAAAGAAATTACGAGAAAATAATTATAACTGATTTTAATTTTTTTATCTATAAATCTCAGTTTTCTTGTAGTAAATAAAAAGTGAAGTAACCTTTTTCTTAAAAAATAAAAATAACCACCATAACTTTGACCTAGGTATCTCAATATATCCCTTAAATTTTCAAATGTTACAAATTACTCTATTAAACTTTAATAAATTAGTAAATACACTCCACAAGTTGAAAATGACCCCTAAACTTAGATCTTTGTACTTAGGTGTGAATTACACCCAATGAACTTTCAAATATTTCAAATCATCCTCTAAATTTTATAAATTAACAATTAGCTTCCACAAGTTGAAAATGACCCCTCCCCCCAATCCAAAATCCCTTAATTTCTAGTCCAAGCAATTAAGTTGACATTGAATTCAAGCTATTGAAAAGTCTATGAACCAATGCCAAACTTTATAATATTTTACTAGATTAAATCACCAACCTATTTGAGCTCAAACAAAATTTATTATTAGTCAAGTTTAAGTTGAGTTTGGATGACATTATTCTTTTTTATTAATAAATGAAATATCTTTTTTACATCAATATTTGTAATCAAGATTAGAAGTATACATTTGAAATTTAAGCTAAGTTAAAAATTAATCTTCTATTCATTATTGATCTAAAAATTTTGAATTAAACTCAAATTAAAACTTAATTCTAATATTATCTTTTCTTGATTCAATTATAACTCTATACAGAATGTATTTTTTGAACTCCCATCCTAGGATAGGTTCATGTAATGATCAAGCAGCCCGATGATGTCATAGCCTTAAATAAATAGATAAATAATTGAGGGAGTCTTTATCTATCATCCAGTCAATCATCTAACTATTAAAATAAATATAATAATTAAAATATTAACTATTTTAATTATTCGATTACAGTTGAATATAATGTGAACATTAGATTTTAGTAAAACCAGTTCTATCAAAAATTAACGATTGAGCATCGAATTTCCCCGTAACTAAAGGCAAAGCAAAAAAGCGGCTGGTACTAAGCCACTAAAACTAGGGATGAATGCATAAGGCAAGACCAGTCCGACCCCCGACCCGAAGTTCTAAGCTGCCGCCTCAGCCCCACTTCCGCAAGTGGGGAGTAGGTCCTATCACTTTTTTTTTACCAAAGGTCCTATCACTTTATCTTTTATCAAAGGTCCTATCACTTGTGACAAGCAAATTAGAAGATAAATATAGGGTCCGTTTGTTTTGGCTTTTTTTAGTAGATACAGACACTTTTTTAAACTTTTTGCTAACAAATTATTTATCAAGAAATAGATATAGATAAAAAAAAATTGACAGTTCTCATCAAAATATCAAATAGAACAAATATAGATAAAATTTAGATGCAAATCGGATATATTTACATATATCATTTTAAAAAAGATACAGATACAGATGAAAAACAGACAATCTAAATTAAAACTATGGCATATCGTTGGCAGTGGTATAAGTTACGTGAATTTGAATTGTATGGTTTTTATCTTATATTTGTATTTGATATATATATTTATATATTTATATTTGATTTATTTATAAATAAATTTTTTTATTTTTAATTCATATTTATTTATTAATAAACATCTAAATTAAAACTATGGCATACGTTGATATGCCAACGAATCAAATAAAGCTTAAGCAAAAAAAAATTTAATGGATATTATACATCCAGTGTCATATACACATATTATATAAAAAGTAATTTAATTTTGATATATGTGTGTGTATATATATATAGTGCGTAAGTTATAAATGGTAATTCTTCCCAAAATCATTACATAGGTAAATATTTAAAGGATATTACCATTAAAATAAATATAAAATGATTTATATATTAAGTTTTTTTAGAACGAAAATCAGAGTTATTAAACGACCGATAACACAATTACAGACCATAAAATTTTTCCAAGAATCAGTTGCAACGTGTAACATTAGAAGAGCCAAACGCTTATTCATTTTTTTTTCTTTCTTTCTTTATTTACTTTTATCGGAATTACCTTCCTTTTTCTTTTCCCCTGCACTTCAACATTGAACTTTTCATGGATCTGCATCTGCATTTCTAAAAGAGAGAACGCTACTTGTGTGGTATCATTTACGAAATACAAAAACATAGTGAAAAGGAGCTCTTAGAGGATGGTTGAAGGTTCATATAGTCGAAAATTATGGACTTTTGAAGTATTGTTCAAACATGTACAGTTAAGCTATTGATGCAAATTATGTATTTCAGGAAATTTTATGAAGTTGTGTGGAATTAAAGATGATACTCACACTTCAATTGTGAATATAATTATGAACTTACGGAATTTAAAAATGTGAATTTAAAGATAATTAGGAAGTTTTTAATTAATACAGGGTAATCTTACTCAATAATTTATTGAAGATTCATTGTTGCAAAGTTTTCATTATATATTAATTTATTAATATACATGTTACTTTATCTTGTGAAGTATTATATATGTATTTATTTTAGATGACACATGTATAGTCTATGTGTGTGACATGTGTACAAGTTAGTTACTTTTGTTATGTTTAGAACAGTTATGTAAATAGCTAGCAGCTACTTGAACTTATATGTACAAAACATATCACACTTTATATTAATATTCTTTCTTCAACTTGTTATGGATGTTTACTTTTCTGTTTGTTCTGATTTTCCTTCTTATACTACCCTTTCTTCTCCATTTTAAACTTCTATTTCTTTTGTTAAATACCCTTTACAAGCCTTTTCCACTTTTTCTTCTTATCCTATGGAGTATATTGCTTAAATGGCTAATGTTTTAATGACCAAAGAACCCATTTCATTTGTGCAAGCTTCACAAGATGAAAATTGAGTTGCTGCTATGAATGATGAACTTAGTGCGTTGAATAGAAATCAGACTTGGATTTTGAATGATCTTCCTAAAGGTAGACGTCCTATTGGATTTCATTGGCTTTATAAGATTAAGTATTATGTGAATGGCACTATTGAGCATTACAAAGCATGCTTAGTTCCTAAAGGTTATACTCAAGTTGAAGGGGAAGATTACACGAATATTTTTCCCTGTTGCTCATCTTTCCACAGTATGTATTTTGTTAGTTTTTGTGGCTATCAAAATTGGTCTCTTCATCAAGTTGATGTTAATAATGCCTTCTTACATGGGCATTTGGATAAAGACATATATGTGCTTCCTTTGCCCAAGTCAAGTGTGTAAACTTTTGAAGTCTTTGTATGGCCTTAAACAAGCCTCACATTAGTAGAACAAAGAGATTTCTGTTACTATTGCTACAAGGGTTTCTTCAATTTGTTCACTATCCTTCTCTCTTTACTTATGATGGACCTGATGGATTTTTGGTTGTCTTGTTATACATGGATGACTTGCTTCTTACAAGTTCTAATGATACTTCTATTTCTTAATGAAGGCATTATTACAAGTTCTAAAGATTTGGGTCTGTCGAGATTTTTTCTTGTCTCAAAATCTGTCATACTTCATTTGAAATTCTTCTTCATTAAGGCAAATTCATTACGCATGTACTGTTTGATTCAGGTTTGATTGCTGCTAAACCCTTTCATATCCTTTACCATATGGTTTGAAGCTCTATACTGATACTAGAGATTTATTAAACAATCCTATTTTTTATCATCTTATAGTTAGATGCTTATTAAATCTTACAATTACATGCTTGGACATTTCTTTTGTCATTCAAAAGTTAAGTTAATTTTTGGCTGCTTCTTTTTGTTGGTCATCTTAAGGTAGCTTTCCATGTTCTTCTCTATCTTAAGGATACTCTTTCTTTAGGCCTTTTTTACTTTGCATCAACTGATCTTGTTCTTCATGGTTATATAGATTCAAACTAGGGTACTTACTACATTGATAGAAAATCTATTACTAGCTTTTGTATCTTTCATAGCACATCTCTTGTTTCTTGGAAGTCTAAGATACAAAACATGATTTCAACTTCTTCTACCAAGGCTGAATACCGTAGTATGACTACTACTTATAAGGAAATTTTGTGGATATCATACATTCTTAAAGATCTTCATGTTTCTCTTTCTCTTCCTATTTTACTTCGCTATGACAATAAATCTGCTTAGTTGCTTACAAGTCATCCTTGCTTTCATAGTAAAACTAAACATATTTCTATAGACGCTCATTTTGTTGAACCATGTGGACATTACAATCTTGTTTTGATAAGAAAATGTATTGCACAAATGACTCCATAACTAACTTACTTAAGTTACATTTAATAAGCAAAACTTGTTTGTGATATGTTTGAGCTATGTGTGCATATACATGTTTGTGTTTTTTGTTTGTGCTTGTTATTGCAAGTTACTTCAAGCATGTTTTAGGTCTTGATTCCTTTAGAATCTTTTAAAGCTCAAAACATGAAAGTTATAAAGCTCTTTCTAAGCTTTATATAGTCTCTTGAATCACTCTAATTGGAGTCTAGATAAGAAAGTAATTATCAAAATACGAAAATATATTGAAGTTATCAGAGAGGATTGGCTCACCGCTACAAGTTCAGAAAACTACAATTTCAATCGTGCAGGAGATGTGGACACAAAATGCACCATCTAGCCAATACGTCAAAAAAAAGTTGTTACAGGCTCTGTCATCCGATCGTTGGTAGCTTTTTGAGGGCAATGGCTAGCTTGCTTTGAGAGGCTATAAAGAGAAATGTTCTGAGTGTTTTTGTGTAAGAGAGTGGAGCTTAACTTGTATACATTATGTCAAAATACTCTCTTATTTATATTTATATTTAGATTAGTGAATGTGTGAATAGTGCCATAGTGTGCTTAGTTAAATTTGTTGTAAGACTCTATTCACACATATATTAAGATTTGTTTTAGTGAAGTCCTCATGTGTTGAGGCATTGTGTGAAGTACTCGTGTATGAGGCATCGTTGTGAAGTCTCTTTGTGAGGAATTGTTTGTTGACTGATGGTGTGAATTTTTTTCGAGTGATGCAATTATGGATCATAGAGACCAAGGTACAGGCTAAACTCAACGTTAAATATCGTGCAATCCTCCCTTTCTCTTATCTCTTGATTATTATTGTTATAATTGCAAGAATTTGGCATACTTGGCAAAATAGATAATGATTGGATTAAGTAAGCTTAAAATCGATTTAGAAACTACCTTTAGCTTTTGCTTCTGCATGCGTGTAATAAACCTAGTCGCCTAGTTCTAAACATTTTACATGTGATCTTGTTCGAAAAGTTTCTTACAAACTTCGTTTATGCCATTGAAATTCAGTTATTACTTACTAAACTTGTTTCCAAGGCTCAATTGGTGCTACCTCATGCCAAGTTGGGCCTTTCATTAGCTCTACCTTAAAGGAGGGGGGGAGGGGGGTGGTGGGGGAAGTTTTATGCATGTAATTATTTTAGATGACACATGTATAGTCTATGTGTATGACATGTGTACAAGTTAGTTACTTCTGTTAAGTTTAGAATAGTAGTATAAATAGCTAGCTGCTACTTGAACTGTGTGTATAGAACATATCATACTTCATATTGATATTCTTTCTTTAACTTTTTATGATGTTTACTTTTCTAGTATTGGAGTCTTCTCTTTGTTCGATTCAATGTTTACTGGAATGAATGGTCTCTCTTTTCACATATATAAGGTGTTTTATAAGTTAAAAATAAAATTACAAATATAAGGATCGTTATGAAGGTTTTTTCTTTTTTTAGGTCAATGTGGTCATGAAGTTTAAGTGGATATTAAAGAAAGGAATTGTGTACGAAGAAAAGGTCAATTGCAGCTATAAATCTTACAATAAATTTCTTTTGCTTATGTTTATATTTTTTTCAAATTAAAAAAAGTTATTAGAAATTATTTATTTTTTCTAATGCTGGTATTTATTGTTTACTATATTTTAAGCTTCTCTGTTAGTGCAAGTGTTGGCTTTGCATTCTTTCTCCCATCAAGACAATCTCTTGAGATAATTTTCATATGTAATAATCGGTATTTTGAAAAAGGTTAAATTAAGTTTGAGTTTGAGCATGGTCTAGTTAATAAAAACTTAGAAAAATTAGCAAATTTGTTCATGATGAACCCATAATATGTCCTTATGAACCTCGATACGGGTTAGAAAAAGACTCCATTTGGACCTGATTTGTCAATTCATGTGTCTAGCAATTGGACTTGAAACCAGAACCATCTCTTATGAGTACGAGATAGGTCTTGCTTGGACCCACCAGTTTTGGTCATGGGATCAAGTTGGAAAATTCTTGATAGAGAACTTTTGTCATGGACCCTTCCTTGGCCGAATCGAACCTTATTTCCATTCAGGCTAACCTGCCTAACTTGAGACCAATAGGCTTAACAAGATATTTCACCCCTCATAAGATTAGCAAGACTCACCTCAATAATTCCCCTCTCTAAAAGGAATTTACCTCATTACTATTTTAGGTAAGGACAATTGCACTTAATACTTTCTAGAAGATGGGCATGCTTTGTAAATGATTTCTAAATAACTTTATTACATTTGCTTGAAACTCATGAGGACACTTGCTTGAAGAAATAGGAGACAGTTTTCTATTATGACATTTCTACTTTCTTAAAAGAAAAAGGTACTTAACTATATAAGCTATATCCAGCCAGCTATGGAGTGAGGTGTGCTCTTTCTTCTCTTACCCTATCCTACAATAACCCATCCCTACCCACTTATTGATTTAAAAATCTTTGTGGTGGCGTCGAACACACTCTCGATGCCTACTAATTAATTTTGTATTGCATACTCTAGGGTTGAAATCGGACCACGACTCCAAGGGATTCAAATGATATCGATTACAATTCGCTTACAACAAGGCTCATGACCCATTAAAAATTAATCTTTTTTTTTTCTTCATTAGTTATACTTCAAATTAAAATAAAAAATAGAAAGAAACAAAGTTTGAATAAGTTAAACTTTAAACTCAAAATCCTTTTGGTCTTTAGATCACCTCTTAAAAAAATAACAAGAAGTATACTATTTATGTACAACTACATCAAACTTCAATTGTAAAGTTGACCATATGAAATTACAAACAATCTAAAGGCTATGAAAAAAATTAAAAGATTGAAATTAGACCTACAGTATTAAGAAATTAGAATTTTCTTTTGATAAAAATCCTTAAACTAATTGTTAAATGCAATTTACTTTCACAAGGAAATATTTCAAAAATAGTTTAAAATTTTGAATGCAATTTATTTTTACTTTTATTTTTTCACTTTTAAGTTTAATTACAAATTTTTGTTAACGATTTAGGAGAATCTTTGTTTTAAGAGTATTTTGTAATTGCAAATTACTAATACTAAAACTAAAGATGAACATGTTTATGTATAAATAAATGCAAATGTTAAACAATTCTTCACAAAAATTGGCTAAAAGTATAATGTTTTTGGCTCAATTTCTGTTTTAAATGCAAAATTTATCTTATTTGAAAATAAAATGATTTTATTTTTAAAATTATCTTTAAAAAAAAAAAAAGAAGAAAAAAATTTTGGATAGAGCGGTTCACGGGATCCGACCTATGATTGTGTCTAACACTCGCATTGGCCATGAACCCACATGTTTGATTTTGGGTCCACAGTTTAGAATCCCTGAGCTAAGCTGTATTCAGCTTTAGTTAGAGTTAAATGTGCGAGAATCTTGTAATTTTAATGAACTCAAATATGGGTAAATTATCCTGTTGGGTCATGCTGTTGCATAAATGGATTGTTTACGGTGTTATGGATAGATTTTTATCTTAATTGTTTCAGGGCTTTTCATGTTAAATCATTTCTGCATATTCTCTTGTGTCTGGTTAATGACTCACAAAGACAAATTTGAGTTAAAGAGTAAACCGTGGTAATGTTGCTTCTGGAAGGCAAGATTAAGCCATTATGGCAAGAGCTTGAGTTAAGGTTATAAATTATAATATTGTTAAAATCATCATTACCTTTTGATATGGGTATATTTAACAATTTAACTATAAAGCTATATATAAAACGTAAAGAAGCTTTACAAAAGGTTATAGTATTGTTAAAATCATTGTAACCTTTTGATATCAGTACATTGAACAATTTTGACTATCAAGCTCTATATAAAACTTGAAGAAACCTTTAAAAAAAAAAAAAAAGTTTTCTTGAAACACAGTGCACCAATAATAAATATCAACTTTGGAATGCCAATCATTAAATGAAAATTTTATGATCTCTTTATTTTTTCTAACGGAATTGATCATTAAACAAGAAAATTATGGTCCCATCATTAATTTTGACGAGACCGATCTATTTAACGGCTTATCGACCCACTAAAAGTTGATATTCTAATTACTATATTTATTTTAACAATTATATGGTTGATTGGACGATCCTAGGACTACAAAAGCTTCCCATTAAATAATTATTATATTTATTTATTTTTATCATCAAATGATTAGCCATACATTCATGGACAACATTTAATACATATAAACTGAATCAAGCAAAAAATGAATTCTTAGGATATTATATATAAAGAGTTAAGGTAGCATTAATAGAATTCGTATATATATATATATATATATATATATATTATATCTTGCTCTTGATAACTTTTCAACCCAAATGTTCGACCTTTACCAAGCCGGAGCTCCATCCATTAGGGCAACATAATGAAGCATTATGACTATAAAATGAGAAAACCACATTGGAGCGATTCAAAGTTTTGAAATTGATGTAGGGACAACGAAAAACACCTAACCAATCCTTGGGCTTCAACATTTTGCCGTTTGATTTACGGCATTCTTCAGTCTCCAAGTTTCTTCTCGCACGTCTAAAAGAGCCTTGTCTTTTAATTCCGCATTCAAACCCAAGTACAATAGGAAAATCATCCTAGATCTGTGTGCCTCGTACAAGTTTGGTCTATGATTTGAGAAGCAAAAGGGCACAACCATTCGTGGTCATCAAAAGATGAAACAGACAAAGTCTTAACTGTTATTTCGCCTTCCTTTTTCTTTTTTTTTTTTTTTCATTTTCATTTTTAATTTATCGTTTTCATTCTGGTAAATTGTTTTCCTTTGTGATGTGTTTGAAGTTTTTGTTCATTAGCAAACCTAGCTGAACTATAACAATCTTATAGTTTAGTCGGTATGAATATTACCGTTGGATAAGAGTTCTATAGGTTTAATTCTCCTTCCTCTTTCTTATGAAATTTAATTGTTTAAATTATTCTTAAATTTAAATCCGAGCTATGAAAATAAAAATTAGATATAAATATATATATAATGCATCTTTTTAGATAAATACATTATCTTTTATATATTTTATTCGTGTTGGCCAACTTCTTCATCATAATTATTTGCAATCATTCAAATAAAGGGAAAATGGTGCTATATCAAGCCAATCCAAGGTGTTATATATATATATATATATATATAGATTTATATATAGATAAAAATTAATGTGATAGCACGATCATAATGAAATATCAAAAAGTCCAATTATGGGCTACTAGAGTATCTACAGCCCTAAGAACCTCTAGGATGCCAAATCAATATTTTAAGAATTTTTTTTTTAAAAATCTCAGTACTTTATTCCTAAAGTCCTTTCTAACTTTTTATTATTTTATGGGTTTCACATAATAAAATTTATAAACAACATACTTTAAAAAAGAAATTATTTTCTCAACTTAAGAATCAGTCCTTATTAAAAGACCTTAACTTTTCCCAAGGATCGATCCCCAACCGAAGATTGCAAAAAAGGTTCTTACATCTTAACTTTTCTTAAGTATCGATCTCCAACGCAATATGGCTACAAAAGAGGTCCTTACTCATATGATTTCACGCCAAGCACCTATCATCAGGTTGCTCTTATTAACGAGTGTAAATAATAACTCTTCTATCATGTGCTTGGCTAAAAAGAAAATTATTTATAAATATATTATTTTATATCTTAAACTGTCAAAAAAGAAAAGAAACTATTTTCTTTCTGTTCAACCTGTACTGTACTCGAGTTCTCAATCAGGAAGAACAAAACATTATTTATAAATGAATATTTTAATATCAATCCCTCTAGTGCTTTCCATGTCCTCACCTTCTCTTCAATATTTGTCAACGGAAAGGGCACATAAATGAACTAAAAGCCATGACCCATGACTTTCTGACCACATTTCTTATTATTATATCATCATTGCTTAATAAAATAAACCTATTATCTTCTATTTCAAGTGAATCCCTCCATTAGAATAAAAAAATAAAAAATTAAATCATGAAAAATATTTTTTTATATTTATTTTATTTGACTATTACTCCCACATCTTTTATTTGGTAAAAGATCATCCTCAATAGTACTCATCTTCCTCTCTCTTCTCCTTTTTTACTCTCTGTAAAATTGTTCCCACTTTTTTTTAATTGGAATGACATTTAATGCAATTAGATATATTCTATAATTTCTTTTCTTATTATTCATGTACTTCATTTTTTTTCCCATAAGAACATGACTTTAATCAAGAAAGAAAGTTATTAAATATTAAAGGTTCAATTTATTATATATCACACAAAATTCTTTATGATAATAATTCTATGCTTAAAATAGGAGACACCCTCTCTAAACTATAACAGTCCGTTCACTTGACATAAATAACCATTCGTTCCTTTCTCGTTCAGCGTAAAACTGATATTATTGTGTCACTTCAAGGGAATGACAATTCATAATGAATTGCTATAAGGTAAAATGATGAATAGCAATTCATATCTCCAAGCCATGAATTATCATTCAATAGTCTATTTTCCAATTTTATCATAAATACTCGTATCTTGAAAATAACACCTCTACAATTGTCTTCTCCCTGTAATAAATAAAGAGGTATTATAGATATTTTACCTTTTATTATAATAAATACTTATTTTACTTTTAACATGAAGTGAACATTATAATAGCCATTACAACCCTATTACATTCCCTTTAAACTGGAATTTCATTCCTCTTTTATTTCATTAAGCTAAGTGAATGGGTTGTGAATACTACACTAACAACCTTTATTTCGAAAATCCAACACTGCAACCTCTCATAAAAATGTGGATCCACTATTTATCTTATTTATGGAATAAATTAAAAAAAAAAAAAAGCCAACTCTTTATTTTTTTTATTTGGATTTGCTCCTAATTTTTTTATTATTCAACCCATTTTTTTTTGTAAGTTTTTGTGCTTGAATAAATGATTTATGAATTATTCGTTCATTCAAAAAAGAAACATCAAGGTTTATTGGTTGTTAACATTGCAATGGATAAAAAATTTGCTTGAGATGTTATAACTTTCAATCTGGGCAATGACTTTTAATTTATTGATCATTTCATACAGCAGCAAGTTATAACATCAAGTTTCAGGGGAATGTTTTGAACCGAAGCACCTGGATTTAGATTTTTTTTTTTTTTTCCTTCCTTGCTCCTTAAAGTCCGTAGAGATCAAACTAGAGCTTTTGATAGACTTCTTGTTCAATATATAAACAGATTAACATATAAATCTATTGGCAAAATATATATATATATATATATAAATAAATCCAAACTTCAAAACATGATGGAAATTACAACACGCCTCATAAAATACGTACTAAATTGCAACTTTCTTAGCTTGGATAATTAAAAACTATGAGTAAATCCAAATCAAATATATATATATAGTGGAGTCCACATTTTTATTATAAGGTGCAATATTGTATTTTTTTTTAAAACAAGAATTGTCAGTGTAATATGTATAGTTTAGAGGGTGCCCCATATTTTTTCCTAATTCTATTTGTTACTTATCCTAACACACTTTGTAAAGAAACATATTATTTCTAAAATATATGATTATGATTATGTGGTGATTGAATATAGTTCACTTGTTAATTGAATATTACAAATATATTTGTGAATTCTACGGTCCTTTCTACTTCCTAATGTGGAATATCCTCGTTTCTGTGCTCAATATTCTTTTAGTCATATTTGTTATGATTGGAGGGAAAAAAGAAATTGTCCATCTTTCCACAAACATCTTTTTCTACAACAATAACCAGTTAGCAACAGCACATGAAAGTCAACCACGAGAAAGATTCATTAAACATAATATATCATGTAAAATGATTTATGATTAATAAAATTAAATAATTTTCTATATAAACAATTTTATAAAAATTTTAAGTCATTCTACTTGTTATTTAAAATATTTTTTGTGTTAAAGTTATTTAAAATGTATTAATTTGTACCTATTACACACCCAAACACGTGGTAGACGGAACATTTTACTTCAATCATTGACCCTTTGGCCCTCGCTGCTTATCAACTATCAGAAAAGACGGAAAATTAGGATAAAATGGCCCATGCCTCAAGTCCTTGATCAATGCATTTGAATCGGACGCTTGGCTATGTCGATATCACACATGACCTATCCAGAACATGACTTCCCCGGGTAAACCAAATTTCTTTCTATCCCTTTCCCCACGTCAGATCACGCATGCCTTACTCACATTAATGGACATCTTCATTGGTCAAGGAAAAAAAAATAAAAAAACAAAGAAATAAAAAAAATAGTTATTATCCTATTTTCCATACCTAATCAACCATCAAATATCCATCCCTAAGGTTAATATAATAAGTAATATTTAAATTTTGATAAAATATGCAATTAGATACATGAATTTTGAAATTGATTAATTTTATTATTGAAAGAATTTTTCGTATGCACTAACAATATCTTCCGTAAGATTTTTTAGATACCAAGTTGATTAATTTTAAAAGTTTTCAATACTAAGTTAATCAATTATAAAGTTCAGGTATTAAATTGATTATTTTTAAAGTCATATTTTATCAAATCAACTACGATTTGTAACTATCCCAACTTAAAAATGCCTTATGAGACTAACGGATGTTGTCTATAGTAAGGATAGACGGATGCTTTAGGCTTTAACTTTAATTGGATATTCAGATTTTAACAAATTTTGTTCCTGATGTGATTTCTCGTAAGGTGCAAGTTAAAGTACGAACTTATTAGACAAGTTCATAGACAAATGTGTAAGTATAAAATGGTTTTATTTGTATTAGACAAGGTTGCCGCTTCCAATTTACGTTTGTTTAGTTGTCCTTAATTAGCAAGTACTTGTGTCTACATTGGTGCAATTTGTGGACTAACTAAAGAGACTCAAAACCCAAAATACGCAAGTGATAATATTAAAACTGAACTTTAACATCAACACAACGCAAGCATAACACAAACTATTCAAGCACTTAAGATTCAGTTGTGACAATGACGTTAATTGCTAGTTAAACAACACAAACTATTCAAGCTCTTAAGATTGAGTTGTGACAATGATGTAAATTGGTAGTTAAATTATTCAATCTTCTGTCTAAAGTGTTTGGATCTAATAACTGAATAGGATAATAGGAACTGGTCAGTATAATAAAAAAATAATGGAAATCATAATTCACTTATATTGTGCGTTTGATATACATGATATTGGATAAGGATTTTTGTATTATCCATTGTTTGTGTAA
The DNA here is from genome assembly GCA_024138025.1 of Combretum micranthum. Classification (NCBI taxonomy): domain Eukaryota; kingdom Viridiplantae; phylum Streptophyta; class Magnoliopsida; order Myrtales; family Combretaceae; genus Combretum; species Combretum micranthum. Next base: position 350,180 of record JAMXBD010000060.1, on the reverse strand, counting down.
AGAAGTGCATCACAAAAATGTTATAAAAAAGTTTGAGTTGTCCGATGAATAGAATATTTGTCCCACCTGCTATATGATACTATTTTTCTTCAAATTTACCTAACACTTTTGAAGTCTATTATCCACTATCAAAACTCATGATAACAACCAAATAGAAGATTATGATTTTTAGCCGTTCAATCTCATAAATTTAAGTAAACCAAATACCCCCTAAATTTTTAATTTTTTTCTTTTGGCTCGTTAGTTAGCAGCATAATGTTCCATAGAGTTCATGAATTATGATGATCGACAACCATTGAATTATTCATAAGTGTTAAATCAATGAATTAGTAGGCTAGATTTGTTTGAACCTACTAATATAGAGGTTTGAATTCGGGCAAGTTTATTTATTGAAAGGGTTTTTTTAATAATTGTCAAAATGGGCTGCTTGGCTGGAATGGTAGTTGGATTTCGAAGTTGACTGTGGGCCTGTGGCCCATTTAATTTGACCTTCTTTTACCTTTTTTTTTTCCCCTTTACCATTTTTTCCACCACCTCATTATTGAGAGGAAATGACTGTCTTCCTCTTCATAGATGAGAGAAAAATGGATTTAAAAGATAATTTAATTGTTCATTTTCTTAGGTTTGAATTGTCCAAGATTAGTTAATTTAAATATATATTATTCAATTACATATCTCTCTCAAAAGATATACTATAGATAGAAATTCTATGGTCCTATCGTTAATTTTGACGGGATTGGTCCCGTTACTATCTAATGGCTTATACCAGTCCTAACCGTGATCGAACCACTAAAATAGTTAATATTTTAATTATTATATTTATTTTAACGATCAGTTAACCGATTAGATGGCCCATGATGAGATAGTAAAAGCTCCCCCTCTAGACATTTTATATGTTTTGCAATAAATAGAGAAGATAGGATGGAGAGTACCTATTAAATAAAATATTATATCTTATTGTATTCAATATCATTAATTAAAAATCATTATAGGATTGGTATATGATACCTTAAAACATTTACACTGTTCACTTTGGAGTCTTATTTCTTATACTAGCTTTGAAAAAAAAAAAATTGAAACCTAATTGCTTATTCAATACCCATATGTAGCCTTTTCAACATTGCACGGTAAAGTAGATTGCAACTTTAACCAAGATTATTTACTCATCCCTAAATTATGAGCTTGCAAGTCTTGGCGAAGATTGATATTTAGATAAATATCTAACCTATAATAAAATATAAATTTATTATTTCTATATATATCCTAATTCATATTTACAACAGAATATTCAAATTTGATAATTAGATATGAATCAGAAATAACGAGAGATAAATATTCTCAGATTTAAGCGCCACAGAGATAAACAAATAAATAAATAAATCATAAGAGAACATGTGCTTACCGGTAGGTTTTTGGACAACAAAAGAACATACATTTGCTCAATTTTCCTGCCATTACAGTGCCCTTTTACACACTCCTCCGTCCTGTTGCAAACATTTCGCGATTTCTATTTAGTTTCTCCAATGTAACTTTTACCAATATTATAAAAAAATTGTCCAATGTAAATTTTCTCTTGTGAATACCATATAATCAACGGAAATTTCAATGCATGCACCATAATGAAAACTTTATCTACATCATATCGTCAATGCCAAAAGACAGTGTGGCATTAGTATTTTCGTGTTTCAAACGCGTCCACATCTATGTTCCCACAAACAGTCATATGTAACCTGTATATTTTTCCTTCTTCATCATATCGCATTATTCGTTGGATATTGACCAATCATACATTACCAGATTCACCGCATATAATGTATATAGGTTATTTAAAAAACTACCCACTGTACATACACGTATATGTTAATCTATTATTAATGGTTACATATCACATGTACATACACGTATAATGATATGTATTATCCATTTAATATTTTTCCAACATTACCATATATCAATATTATTAAAGAAATACTTCCCTTACTTGGCTCCAAAAAAAACTTATAAGTTTATTTTGGTATAAACCACTTTCTTTCTTCTCTCCACTACCTTTGTCCCTTGATTAACTTCCATGTTATCGATTTCTAAGTTCTACCTCATATATCATGTACATTTTTGTTAACTTCCATGATTTGTCCCTTGTATCATGTGGGTGTGTTTTTATTTAATTTTTTTTTTCTCACGTAGGCACTAGAATACCTTTTTAAGAATTCAATTTTTGCATTTGTTATACCATTATATTTACAACAAAGGGGGAAGAATTTGAACTTGATAACTCTCACTTAAAAGATCAAGGGAGATATTGCTAGGCCTATTAAGCAATTTGTGTAATTAATTACCTAAAATTTAAACATATTCATTTATTACTTTAACTTTACCTATCTTTTCAATTAAGTACCTGAACTTTGCAAAATTTAACAGTTAGCCACATAAACTTTACTCTTCATACATATTTAAATGAAATTGAATAAAACATGGATAAAGATAACATTTGGAAGGACAAAATCACACACAGTTGATATTATCGTGCATAGCGATCTAAAAGTAAGACAAATAGGGACACATCAAACGTATGGTAAAATATCGATCGCGCTGGACATCACATCCCGTGAATCAAAAGAGAATGCTTACCATCATTGAATTACACCTCTTAAAATATACATCTTCGTTCTACTTTTACTAAAGTGAATTGTAATTATTCAATAATATAATACGAACCTTATTCTATATGGACCAGATGCTTATAATAATATGTTTACTATCCTCACACTTAAATGGAATATACATGCATGGTTATATTCACTCCCGTCACATGTAATTTATACAATTTGTCAAAGAAAGAAGCCTTTCTTCTAAATAAAAACATCTGAATTATACATATGCAATAGCTAAATTAACTTGGTCTGAAGCAATTTTTTTGGACTTAGGGACAATAAAAACATTAGTTTGATGCATGACAATGGCATGGCATTTATTAACATGAAAAGGGGCAAGGACATGCCTGGAGAATAAAAAGAAAAGCCAAAGTGTACGTACCAGAACAACTCCAGCAAAGCATAGGTTGTGTCTTCCAGGTTGTAGTGGAGACAGGGAGTCCCTGTGTGTGTGTGTGTGTGTGTGTGTTTTAGAATGAAACACGGTCTAGGTTCGAATAACAAAAAGTTCCCTTCTTCAGATGGGGTTGGTTTAAAGTTTAAATCATGAAGTTAGCTAGGAAATGTGAGGGTCTTAGCCAGACCGAGGGCCAGGACAAAATTGAAGGAGCTGAGAGAGCCATAGGGTCCATAAGTCCTGGCCCTGCCATTGGATAGAGAAAGCGAAAGATGAGACAATGAGAGCTTCTAACCTAGAGATGAGGATCCCATGTTCCACACTTTCTTATTCTTTTCTTTTTCAAATCCTTTCATTCTTTCTTTCTATCTTCTTCTACTCTTTTTTTATATTTTTTTTATAATTAACGGTTAAAGTCAAGAGGAAGCAAATATGAAGCACATAGGATAGAAATACAATAGAAATCTCAATCATGTAGGTATAATCCCTATAGTGTATCATGTGATTGACTATGGACATAATTCAGTTGAATTAGTTTTTCCTCTAAACCTAATTAAATCATGAAACATAGTTTGGTTTTCTATTGCTTTAAACAAAACTACATGGTTTGGTTTAGAAAATTTTTCATGCTATAACAATTTTTTTTTTTTTTGTTCTACTTATACATTGAACCATAATTTATGATCTATGAAAAATTAGATGCATTACAAGCAATCTCATATCACAACTATTAATTTCTTCTGACAATAACATGCATTAAGGCTTGAAGAATTTCAAAATATATTAGCAGCTAATTATATTTATATATAAATTTTAAATCAATATATAATATATATTTGGACAACCTACAACAATAGGAAAGGAGATTCATTAACAGTTACATGCTTTAAGTAGTGGTGGACAAATATTATTTAAGTTAAAACCATAATGATCCTTATACACTACTAATTAATTCACTTATTGAAAGCATTAAAGCCTTTCTCTTCACTATAAAGTGTTGCAAAATGAAATAAATATATATGTAGTGTATTTTAAAAGAAAATGATATTACCTTGTTCTACATTTCTTAAAGTCACTCCTTTACATTAGCTAATTAGCCAACTCTATCTTTTGGACTTGTAAAAAGTAAGTGGAATGCACTTAAAGATCATCTATACATTTATTAGTAAAATTTAATCTAGTGTGGCAAAAAAATGAGGCAAGATTCACCTCTAATGATGCATGTGAGGCAAATTTCATCTCGCCTCACATGCTACATTAGAGGCAAGATTCACCTCATTAATTGTATTTGAGGCGAAACTTGCCTTAGAAATTCAAATTAGTGAGGCAAGTTTCACCTCATATAATTTCTTATAAATTCCCCACTGGTCCATCCTCACCTCTTCGCTCCTTTTATCCCCCATACAAGTCATAAAAAAATTATTTTTATTATTTTATAATTTTTAATATTATTATGTAATATGAATTTATTTTAACATATTTTTAAAAGATAATTTTGCGCGAAGAATATTATTGAAGCTATTTATTTGTGCATTCTCGCATACAAAGTTAGTAAGAAATTATTTAAGTTATTTTTTTTTTACTATTTAATATGTTTGTTGTTTTATTATTACTATTATATAGTTATAAATGTTTAATATATTAATATATGTATTCAATTGTATTTGTTTATTTGTCTAATTTATTTTACTTAAATGTTAATGTTTAATATATGTCATTCATTTTAATGGTATAAAATAATTACTGTCTTATTATATTTTATAAGTTATAATTATAGTATATAGTATTAGGTAATTATTGTTTCATGCAGTTGATGCTAATAATGTAGTGAGTTATAGATTGTAATGACATATATAAAGTCACAAGCATATGTTAAATAAAAAAATATAAATTAATGTAAAATAGATTACAACATATTAATATAGATGTCGGAACGTACTTAGCACAAGACTCATGATTTAACATCACTAGAATATATAAATTGGGTCAGGGAATTTTTACAAGCTACAGTAAATCATATTAGGGCAAATAGATTGATAAGATGTCCATGTAGAGACTATCTTAGCTCAGAATGACACTCCATTTAGATTATTGAGTTCCATCTCATGACGAACGTAATGGCATGGACATACTTAATATAGACTTTTCATGGTGAGGAGTTAGATGATGAAGACGAGGTGAATGAAGTGAATTAGAGCAGTCTAGATGGAAGAGAAACCTTCGAAGACCAAGCTGATTATTGAATGATAGAGGATCTAGGCACTAATATAAGTGACCATGAGGGAGAAGAAACCAATAATGGAGAGGAAAGCTCTAAAAACAATGGTAATCGATAGACAAGAATATTCGAAAGTGCAAAAATCCTTTGTATCAAGTTTGTATGAAGTTTTTAGTGTTATTTGTTGTTCTCCAAATTTTGAGTCCAAAAGTTGGTGGAAAACAATTTGTAAAATCCTTTAACAAATGTCTTGGTTTCATAAAGAGTTTGTTACTAGAATACAACTTGCCATCATCATACTATGATGCTTAGAAGATGCTAAGACAGTTGGGAATAGATGCTAACACTATACATGCTTGAAAGAATAATAGTGTGCTTTTTTGGAAAGAATATAAGATCTTGACCATTGTCCAATGTGTGGAGAAGGAAGGTGAAAACTTCATTCGAAGGAGCAAAAGACTACTTGTTAGGGTGTTGCATCATTTCCTAATAATTACATGACTATAATGTTGTTCATGTGTAGGAAGACGGCTCCAGAGATGGTGTAAGGAAAGTTATGTTAGTGAAGAGGGTGTGTTAAGGCATCCCATGGACTTTGAGTATGGAAAAGGTTTGGATGACCCTTGGTCACTTTGGACCCTCGGAATGTAAGATTGGGACTTGCTATCGATGGCTTCAATCCTTATGTAAACATAAGTATAACATATAGTGTATGGCCAGTAATTTTGTTTATTTATGATGTTCTCTCATGAAGATGCATGAAGGGAGGCATACTTAATGATGTCACTTTTAATACCTAGACCTAGATCTCATGACAAAGAAATTGATATGTACCTACAACCTTTAGTGAAAGAGTTGGAAGAGTTATGGTCAAAAGGCGTAAGGACATTGGATGTGGTAGAATGTCGATCATTTTTTATGCATGGAGCATTGTTGTGGACAATCAATGACTTTCTAACTTATTGTGACATTTCTGTTGGAATGACCTACGGATATAAGGCTTATCATATATGTAATGTAAACTGCACAAGTAACCATGCAAATAATAAGTTTCATTATATAGGTCATAGATGATTTTTGCCACTTATGCATAAGCGGCACAGCGACAAGGGGAGTTTTGATGGCATGATGGAAACACTATCATGACTAAAGGAGTTTACTGGTAAGGATATATTGGCTCAATTGAATTGGTATGAGCATGTTGTATTAAGAAGACGCAAGAGAGATATCATCAGCAAACTAATGAAGATGGTACATATTGGTCTACATGTACTAGGGTATGAGACGATTCTTGCCTTATATTTTGAAAAAGAGGCGAGACTCACTTTTCAAAATAGTTGAGGTGAAATTTGCCTCACTAGGCCTTTATATGGCAAACCTTCTGAGGCAAAATTTTCTCCTCATATGGTTTATTGAGGCGACCTACCAAGGTAAAATTTTTCCCCTTAAAAAGCCCTTGTCCTACTAGTGTTTGTAATATATTGAGATAATTATTTTTGGCTTGCATGTAAAAAAGTATTTTTCTCTTATAATCTTCTTCTTCTTAATGAGATGGACCAACTACATATTGAGATATTTAGCTAATATTATTATTAGATGAATTCATGATATATTGAGATAATTGTTTATGGCATGAATATAAAATGTTTTTATCTTCTTTTCTTTTTCTTTTACTTTTTTATAATGAAATTTAGTTACATTGCTAGAGTTATTTATATATTATTTTTACTCCCTAGAATTGTAATCAAATAATGGAGTGATAGTTGTTTGAAGCACATACCTAGAGTTACAAACAAGTCGACCCAAGCTGAGCCCAACTTTTCAAGGCTTAAGCTTGACTCTTTTAACAACTATTGAGCTCAAGCTCAAGTCAAGCTTTTTATCGAGCCTAAAATTCAAGTTTAGGTTTGTTTATTTCAAGCTCGAGCTTATCTTATTTATAAATCAATATTGAGTCGAGCCAAGCTTTTTACTAAACTTGAAATTTAAGTTTGAGCTCAACTCATTTATATAGCTCATTTTCTATTTTATTCAAACCTAAAATAATATATAAGAGCCGTTAAATATATATTGAATAGAAATCAATTTTATTGTTTTAATAATATAATTATGTATAATATATTATAAATATAAAACTTATAAATTTACTAGCAAGGCTGTTAACGAGCCTATTCATAAGCCTAAGGAGTCTACTTGCAAGTTTTTATGAGCCAAAATAACCTAGTTTATCAGTCCCTTTATAAGTCTAAATCAAAACTTGAGCTTAACCTATTTAATTCAAAAATTGTTAGTCATTTATGTTCAACATTATGATATTTAAACTATAAGTTAATAAATCTTTTAAATATAAATTACAACAAATACAACATAGAGTTCGTTAAAACAGAAAAAAAAAATTACGAAATACAATTTAAATTTGAGATTTTGAGACAATCTTCGTTATTGGATCACGTGCTGGCCAAAATAACCTGTTGCAAGTGAGGCAGATAATATTAAGTTTCCCTCATATTTATCAATTATACTATAATTCAGAATTACAGGTCAAGTTAACAGTATCCTACGTTTATATAAATTTATGGAATATTCTAATACTTGAACTATGTACTCTATAAAGATTAAAGATGAGAAAACAAAAAGGTCTGGGCTTATATAGTGTGTTCTATTATTAGGGCTTAATGAGTAAAATAGATAAAATATAAAACTTTATTCGCATCTTATCCTATAAAGTTTATATTATTAGGTTTATATCCGTAGCATATTCTATAACACCTTTTACTCACTAGATAGCTTATGGAACATATATATATATATTTTTTTTTTTCTTTTTTTTTCAAACGAAGCTTTTAAATTTTTTTATTAATTTTTTTATACTTTTCTTCTTAAATCGTAAGCTCATTAATAATATATACAATTTCATATAATATTAAAAAATTACCTTATTTTCATATATTCATTATAAAGGAAAGTTAAAAGATAATTTTTACATCAACGAAAGAGGAACACCACTTGTAGTATAATAAGTAGAGAAGAAGAAATAAAATAATTATTCAATTTCTTTTACTAAAAATTTTAATTGTAGTCATTTTTGGGAAAAGGAAAGAAAATATTTTAATTATTCAAGAGACAAGTTCAGTTTAATTAAAATGGAGATTATTTTCATCCTAATACTATTTTATAATTTATTTGTTAAAATATTTTTTTCCACCTATGTTTCATATGCAGTAATATATATATATAAGAGGAGTATTAATACTTATTTTCATTTATTATTATTTTCTAATTTTCAATAGAGTAAGTATACAATGTTTAAAACCTATACCCTATATAGCTTCTAGAATGGGTATAGGTATACTAATCTCATACTAATCTTACCAAGGAATCCTCAAAAATAATGTGTATATAACGGTTATATTTACTTATAATAAGTGTTATTATTAAACCCGGTTGATTTGTCCAGTTCAAAATAATTGAACTTTATTTTTTTCATGGGATTAGACTGGTTTACTACAATTTAAATCCCAATTCAATCTGGTTTTACCCATTAACTCTTCATCGTTTGCTCTACATGGATCAAGCCCGAGTAAAGTCTTACAACATTAATCATAAGAATACGGTGAAACGTCTGATTGTTTTCCAAGTCCGACAGGCTCCGATGCTTGCCCAGAAGCTTTTCCAAGAGACCTGCTCTAGCAATAGAGTGCTATTAGTTTGAAACATATGCACTAACAAATAGTCTTTCTATATGAAAAAACCGAAATGAGAGTCGATCAACAGTTAAACATTTACCTAACTTTAAAATTAGACGGCTATAATTTTAATCATGCCAAGCCTAATTATGTTTACTAGAATTCGAGAAAACATCATTGAATATTACAAACGTGTTATGTGTACAATGTTTCCTCAAAACAAAAACACTTTGAAGGAGTACAAAATTTATAACCATCGCATAAACTGTAGCTAGACATCTATAAGATCCATTCTTGCCCAATTCTCTCTTCTTCCACATGGGATAAGGTTGCGGTGGGTACGTGCGTGCAGCTGCTTTCTCTAATTCTCTCTTAGATTTGCTTCCAATTTCCATGTTCTTTGTTCTACAGTTAGTTGTGCTTGTGTTTTTGTTGCTTCATTTGTGTACTTTAGTACAGGACATGGTACTATCTTATGTTACTGTTATTAGAACATGGAGCATGGATTAGATTATTGAGTAAATTCCTTATTGAAGACTTATCTAGGAATGAATTCTATCTTGTGCCACATCCTGGTAGTAATTTTAATGTTTGCAGGATTGTCCTAACACTCACCTGACCCTGCTATAATGTGAAAACATGTGGAGAATGTCATTTTAGCTTCTGGTAAAACTAGGGGTGGATGATTACCAGCTAATATAATAGGTTCCATTTTAGGGATGGCTAGCATGATTAATATAGATTAAGCCCCATGTATTGATAGAGAATTCAGGCTATATTAATACGATATATAGGTGAAAATCAAAACGGTGGAGCGATAATGTTGTTCACTTGTTGAAATCTTTATGCCTAGATGTAGTTTCTTTAGTTCCTAACAATGTGTTATGTTTCTTTGAGAATATGATTGTTTACTTGTGTGATTTCTCCATTTGACTGAAAATTGAAATCAGCTACCAGTGAGGCTATTTTGATATGTTGATTCAGGTCTGTGTTTCTGTTTGGTTAAACTATGAGACTATGATGATATATTGTCCCACAATCAAAATTGAGGAATTATGACTTGTGTGGATATATGACAACAGATATATAAATAGTTGTTACTTGGTACTCTTATAGAATTAGGGCATTATCTATCTTGAGAGAATATCAGATCGAAAAATGCCGGATGTTTTTGTATTTGGTTTGGGAGAAAGAAATTATGTTTTTGCTTATTTAGTTAAGGAGGCTTATGCTTTACATTGCATGCTTTTGCTCAAATTTTAATCACTAATTGAAGCCAAAAATCTTCTGTGGTCCAACATCACTCCTTCCTGATCTCTATCAGTTGTAGTTGTACAGTGAGATTGCATGATGACAGGAGATGCTGAATCTGATGGTCTAGCTTGATTTGTCATGTCATGGATGTTGAGACTTTTCAAATGTAAGGATAAATCTCTTGCCATGATACTTAAGCCCTTTTCCTCCATGGCTCCCTCTGATGATTGTTCCTTTGCCATTTTACAGTCCACTTGATGGGAAAGATGCTGAGTTTGACTGCCAAGCTGGTTCTTCCTCAATTTGCTCTCTAGCTGAATCAAGTTGTCTCTACCCGACACATGAAAAGAATCGTCTGACCAGTGTCCAGGCTGTTACTAAGTCTTTTCCTTCTCCTCTTATATCCTACGTAGAAGACGTGAATGAAGATCCACAAGTTTCACATGTTGAAAGACTTAAGGCTCCTGAACCACAATCTAGTTTAAACAATGAATTGGTTGCTCTGAATTCCTTACGAAATGTCCACATTGTGAGAACATAGAATCTAATCAGTCATCTTATGTGTAGTTCTCAATAAAATTGATGTTTAGAAGCTGTACCTTTGCATGCACAAATTTGTGCTTTGTTTGCTGCATTATATATATTCTCAGACCTTTTCTTTCTAGTCTGCAGCAACGTTTATTATCTATTTAAACTCTGATATATATAAATTGGTGTTCTCTTGCAGCATTGAAATCAATGAGTGTTTGGCCTCCATATATGTAGGATGAAAATGGATTTCTGATAAGACCATTTTGTGTCTTTTGTTTAGTCAGCACAGTTGATGGAGGATTTTCTTCTGTTAGCCAGGGACAATACTGAAAAGGATCTAGAAACCTGTGGGATTCTTGGTGCAACTCTTGTAAGATACATGCTCCTTTCAAGTCTCATTTGTGATTTATATTTCATCATAGAGCTAAGAGATCTTCTCAGGTGCCCGTGCCCGGAGAATGTCATTCTACCTATTGCTGTGTAATAGGAAAAAGACTTTTATTCGACGAGTGATGCTGTGCTTGGGCTTATTTTCAGTCAAGATACAGTAATGGAGTTATGACTTCATCATTATCGGTTATTGCCATGGTGCTATCAATTTTCCTTGAAACTATTACTAAACAACAACTACTAAGATCTAAATGTCATGTGAGCCAAATTGTTCCTTGATCAAGCTACCTTAGTGTTTTAGGTAATTGCTTTAGAATTTTGTCCTGCAACAAGATGTATTCATCGGAAAATGGTTTTATCTTAGTATTGATACCTTCCTTATCTGCCCATTTATCATTCTTTCAAACCATAGAAATTCATAATAGCCTGTTCCTATGCTAATTGATAGCATTGCATTCTATCAAGAGTTTTTTGCGCTCATGTTGCTGATTTTAGCCCGATGACATGGCCAACATTGAAATTAATGTGGTCATATCAGATGCTCACCTATCTTGTGACTACATTCTTTCTTGTATTGCATGTTCTTGTGACAATGAAAAATTCCACCCTCCACATGTCATTGATCAGATGAAAAAGATCAAAGATATAGCAGAAATCTTGCTTTTTAACTGGAGACTGAAACATGCTAAGCTCTTCTGTAAACAGGACAAGGAAACTTTCTATGTCACAACTTTGATCATACCTAAACAAGAATCCACTTCTAATTCGGTATGTCTAAGATATCCATTTTATTTTATTTTATTTTTATTTAGTAGTTTATAGTTCAACTTAGATCTGTGCAAAGGTACAAGTTCTATGCTCTTAGTTTCTGATTTCTTAATGGATTGCAGTGTCAGGCTACGTATGAGGAAGAATTTTTTGCAATTCAACATGAACATTCCCTTTTTCCTGGGATGGATCCATGTATGTGCTTGATACTTATTTTCTCACTCGTGCTTCTCCCTTCCTATGGTTTAATGATATTTTCAATATCCAGCTTCTAGATGCCGTAACTAGATGCCAACTATATATTCTGTTTGCTTTCTCAGTGATGCACTGTATTCATTCATTTCTGGTGCTCTTTCTTATTGATTTACTTTTATCAAGATGCTGCATTAGTGACATATGTCAGCAATTTGTTTATTTTGAATCTTTAGAAAGGTACACAAAGTTGATTAGGTTTCTTTTTTTTTTTTTTCTCCCCCCCATAAAGACCGATGAAATGAAGTGATTAGTTGATACTTCTGAAAGAAAAATATTTGATTGAAAGCTCTATTCTAAGCAATGGTGAAAAAAACGATACAGAACGAGAAGAAATAGTAGTTATAGCAAAGCAAATGACCAGATGACTACTTTACAGCAAGTCCCTGCTATGTATATGACTTGACTTGTATAGAAAAGAACCTATAACTCGTAACCTGAATCTAACTTCAAAACGATACAAATGTATTATACGTCAGCTATAGATATATACAATCCAACTTTATGAAATATGTACATTTTGATAGGCAATGAACATGGTGCAATGATCAAAGCATGACAGAGTCAAATTGAATGAGCTTATGATGGCTACTTGACCAGGAAAGCATTAGCAAGGCGCTTCTAGTTAGCGAAACAATGTAGTAGTACTGAAACACTATGTGCTATAGTGCTGAGAATTCTTTGCCTTATCTATTGCAACTGTCAACAGAGTTCTGAACTAATCCACTCCTATGCTTAGACAGAGCAAAGCGGAAAGAAATAGGCACTCCAAAAGATATGCAATAAAAGAGCAATACATGTTATCTGGCACTATAGCCGTTGCATTCTAACCAGTTTCTATATTCTTTTAGACAGCTTCTCTCGATGCCCTACTCTCTATGGATTCTGATGGCACAAAATTCATCACCATCACCTTCACCTTCTAGTGATGCTTTTTATGTATGCAAACCATATTTGAATGGTCTAGCCTTGCAATGCCTAACTAATTTCTTTTTCCTATCCCTATTAACATCATGTACGGTCTATTAAATGATCTTGATTGACCTGTTATCAATGGTGGAGCCAGGTTGGTTTTTCCCTTTCTTGTATTTCATTAAATAATGGGACAAGTTGCCTACTCAAATTCTAAGAGAAATTAGTGGAGGAACAAATACATGAAGAAAATTAAATAGGAAAGAAAGGGCTCACCCATTGCACAAAGTGCTCCTGGCTATTGAGTAGACAAGGAAAGCAAGGATGCATATGTACATAGACTTATCTTTGCATGTTGCAAGAGGTTGTCCAAGCCTATATTCTCCCAATCTACATATAACTGAAAATAGTGGAGGAATAACTACAAGAAGAAAATTAAATAGGAAAAAAAGGGCTCACCCATTGCACAAAGTGCTCCAGGCTATTGAGGAGACAAGGAGAGCAAGGATGCATATGTACATGGCCTCACCCTTGCATGCGCAAAGAGGCTGTCCAAGCCTATATTCTCCCAATCTACATGTAACTGTTATGTCATTCCTTGCCCTTGAAATAGGTTTGTCTCATATAATATAAAATCTGCAAAGTTCCTTTTCAAGAAATCCCCCCGGTGAGTGCACATCTCATTTGGAGAAGCAAGAAGGCTAGTTGTAGGCTATAGCGTGTATATGGATTCACATTCACGATCTAATTTTGCTGTTTTACATGATCTTCTCCACTTTTGTTGAGGTTTTTGTATGGCTCTTAGCTGATTAGTTCTTTATTTTAGGATTGAGCATTTTAGAAATTGTTGATGATTTATCTTTTTCTGCAAGGTTATAATGTTTGTTGCCAGTGCAAACTAATTGGCAGAGCCTGGTATTGTTTTCAGACACATCCTTCTCAAAGCTGCTTTATGTCATCGGTTGATTTGCATACTCAGTGTTCATATCAGGTACTATACTTATGGAAATCGTTGAGGATATCTATGTTATAATGCCAACATATTTAGTGCCTAATGAGACACTGCAAATCTTATTTAATTTACTATTAATATATTTGTAGAGATAATATTATCATCTAAATGCTTTCCTTCATTTTCTATGGCTTATTGCATCCATAATGCCCTCATGTGCCCAAAAAGAACATTTTCTAATTTGTCTAAAATTGTATAGAACAAACTACAACCCATGTAACCCAATAAGTCATTCAGCTCAACCATCCACTTCAAAACAAAGTTTAAGATGGAATTATTATACCAGCTGGAGCCATAACCAAAAGGAAGACACTTTTCTGCATTTTCAAGCTCAGAATAAAGGACAATTTTGTGCATGAGCCATCAATTGGTTGGTTATTAATTTTTGAATTTATCATGCACCATGAATCATATGTAATATGGTGGGCAGAGATTCTATTCTTGTACATTTTTAGGGAACTTGTCCCCTTCCTAAAATCTTCTTTCATCCTTCATTTCAGGTGATGATACCAGAAGCCTTTGCCATTGTCATGGCTCCAACAGATAAATCAAGGTGTGCGATAACTTCAACACCTAGTACACCTAGTATTTGCATAAGCTTCGATGACATGTCAAAAGGAACAGCACACTCATAATCATAAGGTTCAATTGAAGTAGTACATTCTAAATAACTTGAGAGAATTTGAAGCCTTCCTACTAGTGACATCTGCAACAAGTATTGTTGTATTGACCCATGCTGGCAATTGAAATGTTTTTCCAATGTTCTTTCCTGTTATCTTCTATATTAATTCCTAAACCTTTTCATTGCTTAGAAAATTAATAAAGCTTTTGTTAGTGGACATTGAAGTCATTCACAACTTTATGTGATTATATGCTTCTTTCCTGCATTTTTCTAGTTCTGCATATATAGATGACCACCAAAAACATTATCTAGGAGCTTTGGTATATTTCGACTTTCCGATGGTGGAATGCATATCTTGAGAGACTGTCAAGAGAAAAGCTTTCACCCACACAAGGAATCTACAGAAGGGCATCCTATCTACCACCATTGCTCCAATATCTACACCAATTCACACCTGAGGTTTGAAATCTTTGATTTACGATAACGTATGTACACAACGTGGGGAAAATGCAGATGTTTCACTAAAAGGATGTTACAACTTGGAACGGTTGGAGCCTATTGATATGTTGGCCTCTAGAAATTTGATATATTGGCATGCCCGTGCCAAGAATGACCTTATTCTCAGAAGTGCAAATCTGGGGTGCGGGGAATATAGGATTGCAGTTTACTCTTGCTTCCTGTTGGAGGCTGCCATTGCTAACTTGAGCCCCATTAGCTTGAGCTTTAGCTCCTACGTTGATGATTGTAATCATGAAGAGATTTAAAACTGGTAAGCATCATGCAGAGTATAAAAAATGCTGTATGTTTTCAATCTTAATTCATGTTCTAACGTTTAGTTGTACCATTCTAGTTTAAATTTACGGTTATCTTTGTAAGATGTTTTTGTGCTATCTATCCATGAGCTTGGTATTGACACAGTTTTTCATTTATTAGACAGTTGAAATTGGCTGGTGTCTGTCAGTTGGATTCCTATAACATTCCTCGAGCAAAGTGAAATGATCCAGGATCACGCATATGAAAAAGTTCTTCTTCTTTTTCTTCATGGTTATTATAATAATAAAACAAGATAATGTCACAAATGGTACATGAATTTTGAAAAAATATATAATTAAGTATTTAAACTTTGAAATTAATCAATTTAATATCTGAGTTTTAAAATTGATCAATTTAGTACCTTAAAAACTTTGAAATTGATTAATTTACTAACTGAAAAAACTTGACAAAAGTATTATTAGCATGTATAAAAAGCTCCATCAAATAATAAATTAATCAATTTCAAAATTCAAGTACCTAACTGTATATTTTTTTCAAAGTTTGACAATCATTTGTGATATAACCCAATAAAATATAAGTTAAATGTCCAATTTAGTGATGAATTTTTTTATAGTAGTTTTTATGTCTATCTAAGGCTTAGTATGTTTATCAGTTTATGCCACCCTAAAAATTCTTTATAGAAGTAAAATCACCTTAGTTTTTGTCATAATTATTGTGTTAACAAAATATTGTGAAGATGTCAAATTTTATATACGAATTTTACATAAAAATTCAATTTGGTACATGAGTTTTGAAGTAATCAATTTGATACTAAATTAAACTTTTTGTGGCTATACTTATGGTCTCCTAACATTGTTTATTTTATTTCCTGACGTAGAAGAGACAACTTATCATTGAATTTATACTTCCCTCTTTAACATCATCTAGGATTGATAGGTTGTCTCTTTTACATCAACAAAAATAACAAACTATATTAGTTGAGTAAGCCACAAAAAAATTTGATAGATTACTTTAAATTTGACATATAAAATTGAATTTTAATTGATAGTTTTGATACTAAATTTGATATTTTCTCTAAAATATAATAGTTAAGTGGCTATCAGAATGAAAAGTTCTACTTTCAGTGTTCACTTAGTTAATTAGTGAAACCCTAGGTGTGACTTAATGATAATTTACTTGATTATTTGACACCTTCTAATCCACTGGAATATAATCAGAGTTGGTAACATTTATTAAGATACCATAATACAAACAAGAACTTAGCATGGTTTAGAATATGATCATAGAATTAATATATAGATATGAAATATACATAATGTGGTTATAATACAAATAAATATAATTATAAAATAAACATTATTTGTAATTTTTATTCAAAAGCTTAATAAGAAATGAGATATAAACCCTATTGTCGACACAAATTACACTCTATATGTGAAATCAAAATTGCAAATTGGCATGAGAAAACCTATTGTATGATCTAGCATGAGATGACATGAGCGAAATAAATATGATGGTTTATGGTTATATAATCACTTACATGTAATCCTTGACATGTATGAGAGGTTGGAATAAAATAGGGTTTGAATCCTGTCTATAGATATCGATGATAATCCCCAGTTCGCAATCTTTAGGATGCATTTGGTTTATTGGTTTGATGTCAATTTGATATCATCTTATGTTTGTTTTAATAAGACTATTTGTTAAAAACAAATGCAAATAAAAATAGATATTTTTATTTATAAATAAACCATATAGATAAAATACAAATAAAAAATACCATATCCTATCAGAATTCGGAATAATATGGGGTTTGAATCCTATTTATGGACACCAATGGTAATCCCCAATTTGCAATCTTTAGTTCTTGCTTGTTGATTTTCATGTCTTTTTAAGCAACATAGAAGGTAGAAACATTTAAGTTAGTCCATACATCTTGATGGTATGAAGCATGGCTACATAGCCAAAATGAGGATTTCGCTTCCTGGAAAGTATGACATGAAATGGGTTTATCTTGTCATTATAATAGGTTGTGACGGTGGTAAGTGATTTTGGACGCCTGGATCCCACTTTCCACCACAGCTCGAGAGTAGACAACGCTTTCCTTGACAGCATTCCCATTCTAAGGTCTTCGCTAGGAACTCTGAATTTTTTTTTTTCAAGTCCTCTCCAAAAGAAGAAGAAAAAAAATATATAGGTCATTAGCTTTTTTTTTTTCCCTTATTTTTTTCCTTAATATTTCTTCTCCTTTCCAGCTTCATCCGCAGCAACTTCGGACATTTCTTGGTTATTTTTATTAATTCATTTGTTTAATTTCTATGTCCAGGCGTTGGCATTGTGTTTTTTTTTTTTTTTTTTTAACTTTCCGTGTTTAGCCGTTCTATCGCAGAATGCAGAACGACGACACATTTTTCTTTTTAAAAAAAATAATTTAAACTAATAATAAATTAAATATTAATTGACAATGTATTTATGGATATTTTTCATTTTTATTTACTTTATTCTTACATAATTATATAAATTATTATTTATATTAATATCACTTAAAAAATAAATGTATTATATAAAAAATACATAAAACCTATAAAATTTTTAAAAGATTATGAAAAATCATATTTAAATGATTTAAAATAAAATAGTAATAATAATAGTTTGTAAGCTCACGTGTATTCTAAAGACCTTGAGGGTCGTGAATGTACAGTGCTCCAAGTCCTACATATAGCTAGCCTATAGGGCCCAGGATTCTGCTATGAGTTGGTAGTCCCGAGGCGTTAGTGTTTAGCTAGTCTAGAAGAGCAACTGCTACCGCAATCATTACCCACAAAAGCAGAGAGTACTCCCACAATCCCACTTAAACCGTGTTCTGAATTCTGAGGCAAAAAAAGACTTGCCTTGTTATTGGGATTCGTAGTCTCCCCCTTACTTTTGTATACGTTGATTATGGGATAACATTTTATCATAGCAATAATAGATGTAATAATATATTAAATAGCTAAAATACAAAAAGAAGAAAATCATTTAACTTAGGATTAGTACAACAAGAAAAAAGTATAATCATAAACTAATTTGAAGTACATAATGAAAATTTTTAAAAATAAAAATAGAAAATCACTTTAGAACATATACTTTAAAACTACTAATCATCAAATATTAATTAGAATTTTCAAGTCGCTTCCATGCGTGTTTATTCAAGTTAACCTATAGTTGATGATGGCTCACCCTATCACGAAGCAGAATATTATTTTCAATATACGTTGCGTAATTCATAATGTAATTACAAGAGATATAAGATGTCGAATCACTAGTGCCTTCCAATTCATAATCCAGAACATCATAACTGAAGTTATGGCCATCTCATTCGTTCTCAACAATCATATTATGTAAAATTATACATGCTATCATTATTTGTCCCATAACCTCTTGATCCCAAAAACGTGAAGGCCCACAAACTATATGAAAAAGATATTATAGTACTCTAAAAGCCAGTTCAACATCTTTTCTATACCCTCCTTGATGCTTAGCAAATAATTTCTCCTTTAGACCATGCGAGTATGGAATAGATTTGATAAATATTGATCATTCTGGATATATACCATCTGTAAGATAGTATCCCATATTATAATTTCTACCATTAACAGTGTAGTTGATTGGCGGAGCTCATCCCTCTAAAACGTCATCAAATAGAAGAGAGCGCTCTACCATGTTAATATCATTGTTTGATCATAGGATACCGAATAATGCGTGTCATATCCAAGTATCATATGAATCAACTACTTCAAGCATGATTGTTGGAAAACCATTATCACCTTGAGTATACATACCATGTCATGCAACCGGATAATTCTTCCACTCCCAATGCATATAATCAATGCTCCCCAGCATGCCAATAAATCAACATTGCTCAGCAATAGCTAGTAAGCGTTGAATATCAACATAATTAAGTCTGCGTAGATATTGCTCACCAAAACAAGTAATGACACATTCAACGAAATGATTGACACACTCCACTACTGTACTTTCATCCATACACAAATAGTCGTCCAAAGCATCACCTCTTACCCCATATGCTAACATCTGAATAGCTGCAGTGCACTTTTCGCAAAGGTGAGGTGCTAAGTTTACCAATAGTATCTCTTGTTTGTTTGTAATAAGAGGAGTACTCCTCTAATACTTGCATGATACGCAGAATTACAGTTTTCCTCATGTGAAATCTTCATCGAAATTGCTCATTCATATATATCGGATTATCTAAGAAGTAGTCGTTATACAAACAATTTTGACTTTCAATATGACCTTCATCTATATATCTTCTCTTTCGTCTTGCTGTGGAAGAACTCCCACTTTACTCTAGAAGCATTTGGTATAAATAGTTAATAAGCTCTATTCTCGTACTACTCAATAATAGGAACAATTCTTCGGCTACTTCATCGGCTACCTCTTCTAACTCAAATCAGAGCTACTTATCACATAATTATGTGAGAAGGTGAATTGGTGTTGATGTAAATGGAAATGTGAAATATGAGATTCTTTACCCATATATATAGAAGGTTAATTGATGCTTTTACAATGGCCAATTTTTTTAGATTAATTTGATCAACAGATACTTTTGCAACGGCTAGTTTTTGTAGATTAATTTGATTGACAGATGCTTTTGCAACAGCTAGTTTTTTTTTAGATTGATTTGACTAATAGATGCTTTTGTAATAGTTAGTTTCTTAAAAATAATTTAATTAATAGATACCCCTTACATTTAATTAATTTCATAAAAATAAACGCAGTACATAATCTAAGGCTACTCGTATAACTAATTGTTATATTTAAAATAGCTAATGATTAATTTTTCTTTGCATTGTTTCCTTTCTCATCTCTTCAATCCATTGCATTTGCACTTCATTCATTGACAACATACCAACAAATATTATCGATTTCTCCCACTCGAGCTGCTTCTAATGTTCCTTATGTTTAGTAACTTATTAAATTTATGCAACACGTCAACTTTTGCACATTCATATTGCTTAAACATTCCAACTTCTTAGCTAAAAATGATACTAGCCCACTATTTTCAACTTTTTCATTTGCTTTCCTCTTCCTCTTTGCTTGACTAGGTGGTCGGATGACAACTTCAACAACCTCATCATCTTGAGGTACATTATTTTGCAAAGATGAACTTCTATATGCTCTAGATTGATTCGCTTTGGTTTGCTTACTTTGACTTCCTTCTGCATTTCCAATTTGAGACATCCGTTTAGGTTCATTTTGCAAAATAACCCAACAATGCTTGACCATATAGTGTTTTTTTTTTTTTTTGTTTCATCTGAACAAATCATGAGCATCTTTTACATAATCATTCTCATTTTTTTCTACTTTCAGCCCATCGTTTTGTTTGATCATAGTAAGCCCCAAAATTTATTACATCTTTAGAGATTTTCATCCACATTGATTTCAATTGTTGCCATGTTCGTTTTGGTGAATCTCCGCGCCGCCCCCCCCCCCCCCCCCCCCCCCCCCCCCCCCCTTTTCCCATAGGTTTGGCCTTCCTCGAAGCTCTCATAACTTGTTGCTAAAAACTCTGCATCAGTTGGCTATTACCAATAATTAGATCTTTACTTATCTATAACCATGCATGAATAAGAAATTTGTCATCAATATGCTCCCACTTTTTCCTTCACCTACCATCCTCTTCATTTCTATTGTCCTCCTCATCCACAAAGTTTTTTTGTGTAGAGAATTCTAGATATTGTGAAGTTGTATTACTAGGTGTTTGTAGTGTCGATCAGTTGTAGGTTGAGAAAGATGCACTCTAATGGGACTAAATTGTGGTATGTTTTCGGGACTAAAGTGATGGGGACATTGAAAATATGCAAGCATCATAATTCTTGGGCATTGCTTGAAATTGAATGATGGATTGAAATTTTGTAGGTCTTGACTCATATTTGAGAAATTTGGAAGATTTTGGAAATTCGGGGGACATTGAAAAATTACATCATATGGAGGAATGAGTCTTTCTACAAATCAACGACAACAATGAAAATTAAAAAAATATATATATTTCATTGCATCGATGATTGAACTTCAAAAGGGAAAAAAGGAATTAAAAAAAAAAGAAGAAAAATAAACAAGCAGCAATAGAAGCCGCAATCTTTGACCAACGAAAAAACAAAATATAGGAGAAAAAGAATGAAGGTCCGGTACTTGTCGAAGAACCCATCCAAATTTATTTATAGCACTTTCCCCATCCCTGAAGAACTTGATTTTTGGTTATTCCCACATATAGAATCCCACCAAGGAGCTTCACTAGGGATGCTCATTGGTGGGTGTCGAATCCAACAAAAATAATTTATAATCAACCTGCTTTAAATATTTGTAAATAGAGTGAGCAGGATCGTCTCCACAGGGACTGGTAAAATTCCCAAGTTTCTATCGAGATTAAGAAGAGAAAAAGAAAATAAAATAAGGGGTTTTTGAAATCACACGATTAAATATAAACCTATATCTAATTAACAAGAATTTCTATATTAAAAAGATTATCTAGCCTAGGTCTTATTACAATTCAATTCACGGGATTGATCCTTGACTCAATAATTATTATTCCTATTTTGAATAGGTTAGTTATAATTTTCAACAAGCTCTGAAAATCAATCTCTTTTTATATATTAAATAACCAAGATAAGATCTTTGATTATTCCTAATCGAAAGACAACCCTAAACACGCTCTTAAGGTTTAATCTATCAATTGCATTAGAAGTTGAGAGACCTAACCCTAATCAACAATCTCATAGAGCATGGATCATTTAGAATAGATTATATTTCATCAACAACAACAAATAATCATCTATTTACGACTATCGTGTTGTTTCATCACTTTATATTAGGAGATTCATACAATTACGGATATGAGTCCTAATTGATTGATTATTGTTTGTTATCTAATACAACCGGATCCAAAGTTATATCAATAATAGACAAACAATCACAAATAAATCTGATGAAATATAAATATTCAAAATAGAGAACAATGAAATCAAACCACTTTGGTCTCACAATCCATCTTGAATTGATTTGCAATAATCCCTTTGGCTAGATTTGGAGTTTAACACTCATGACCCTTAGAATTCTCTCTAGGGTTTTCTTACAAAATTGTATCTAAAATATGGAATGAATAATTCCCCTGAAAGAAACCCTAAATAATATATAAATACAAGTTTAGAAGTTATGGAATTCGTAGGGACAAAGGCTGGATCCGTTTAGATCATGAATTGACCGGCCTAAATGCTTCATGGCTTTTCATTTACCCAGCCGTTACAAGAAGGCTGGTGAAATTCCCAGGATGGCCGGCCTACTTGCTGACTTTTGCCTCTTGATTCTAATTTGCTCCAATCTTATACTATTTGCTTCTATTGACTTCAAATTCCTAAAAATCATATAAAACACAAATAAGTACCAATTCCAAATAATTTCTATAAAAGTAATAACAAATTAATCTAATTTATTCCCAAGAATTAAGAGTACTTTTCATCTCAACAAATTCCCCCACACTTAAACCATTGCTTGTCCTCAAGCAATACCATATAACCTAAAATGAAATCTTATCATGGAGTGTGCTTCTTTCAAAATTCAAATTCAAGCATTCTTTTCTTTCTTTTTAACTTGTGATTTTCAGTGCTTAGCTCAAACCAAACTGAGGACTTGTAATTAGAGTACTAAAATGAAAATTCAGTAGTTAATCTAAACAAAACAAACTTGAACCACATATTTAACCAAAGATCCTTCTACTCAAAAGTAAATACCCAATCCAATAAGGAAAAATACCCATTTAGACTTCACTGGACATCTAACCGACATATACTCTTACCAACACAGAATAAAAGCATTTGATATCAGTTCTTTCCCTAGATTTTCTCTCTGTTTATTATAAGTCTTATTCCGTTCGATTGTTTCAACATTCATTTTTCATTTTTCATTCAAGCATATTTAGAGCCTTCAGAGATGAATCTCTGGACGGGTTTTAGTCCGTTTCTTTTCAGCTCTTTCTTTTTCTAATTTTTCTTTCAAAGCACTTTTCATTTTTAGCCTTTCCTCCCTTATCGTTATAGTGAGTTCATTGAGTCGGTACATCCCGGGCTCATCACCCAAGTGACCAGGTTTTAAAGGGACCCCTACGAACTCTTCCTCACTCTAACATTCAAGTTTGGATACTCATAACTCGATTGTTTGAGTTAGAGGAGTATAGGCTTATGCTTGTTTCTACTTTTTGAATGAACAACAAATTTAAGACTTTTTTATCAAAGATCACTAAGAAAAAGACTTCCTTTATCTCTTTTACTAAGTGTTGAAAAATTCTTTAATAAGAACTTATAAAAGTATATATAAATTAGCTTTCTTCCTAGAAGTAAACCTGTTTATTTTTCACTAAGGACTCGACTTACTTTCAAACTTCCAAATCTAAAGCCAAATACACAGTAAATCTGTTCCTTAAAGATTTTACTACTCAATTTTAATCTAAGTATTCAAATCACAACAGTATAGGTGAGTAAAGCACTTTCACAAGTCAATTTTTCACTTTTTAGATGCTATCTTTAATTTTTCAGCACAATCTCCAGATTTCATTCAAATTTTTAAAAAAAAATTTGGCCTAAAATTGCCATATATTACTTAAGAACAAATGATCAACAGCTTAAAGTGTGGGTACACATTTCAATTCCAGATGTCTTATATATGCAAAATAATTTCAGAAGTCATATATCACCAAATGAAATACTCAAATTCATAATTTTATCCCTCCCCCACACTTATAGTAAACAGTGTCCTCACTGTTTCTAAATCAGCACAAAGTAGGAAAGAAATAAAAAGAAATAGGAATAACGGTACTTCCCCGGTTTCTCTTTTGAAGCTCCTTTGAAGTTCTTTGTCCTTTAAAACTCATGAGAGAGATTTTCTTCTTCAGTTCAAGATCTAAGACCTACAAAACCAAACAAATAAAAGAAAACAAAACACACAAAAACAAAAGCATTAGTAACAAAAACCATGGGTTGCCTCCCATGAAGCGCTTCTTTATAGTCCTTAGCTGGACTATTCCAAGTCATTCTCTTATGGAGGCTCAAAGATATAGGATTCCCAATTCTCAAACATAGGATATCCTTCAGTTAAATTCTTCTCATGATTCACCCTAGCGATCTCTCCATCTAAAGCTTTTAACAATTGATCATAGAAGATATCACTAGTGTCTTTTTTATGCTCATCCTCCTTTGAATTCAACTTATCATCTCCAATCTTCTCCATAATTTGTCCAGTGTCAACTAAATTTTCACCAAGTCCATCCACTTTTGATTCATCAACTAGGCTCTCTTCTTGCACTTCCACAACCTGATTGTCATTCTTAGAGATAGCAAAAATATTAGAAATATTTGAATTAATTTTCTTTTCACTATCTACCGAGAATCTAATGATCTCCCCATCAAATTCCATAGTCATAACCCCTTCATTAACATCAATTTTGGTTTTAGATGTTTTCATAAATGGTCTCCCAAGCAAAAGTGTAGGTGATTTTGAATACATCTCCTCACCCATATCAATTACATAAAAGTCAGCGGGAAACACTAATCCATTGACTTGTACCAAAACATCTTCCAAAATACCTGATGGATATATATTAGATCTATCTGCAAGTTGCAAGATTACTCTTGTTTCTTTCAAAGATCCAATATTCAACTTCTTAAATATAGATAAGGGCATGATATTAACTGAAGCTCCTAGGTCACACATACAATTTTCAATCCTAACTTGATCTATTGTACAAGGAATAGAAAACGTACCAGGGTCCTTGCACTTTGGTGGTAGCTTCTTCTGAAGAACAGCAGAAATATTCTCACCCATATAAACCATCTCATTTCCTCTAAGCTTCTTCTTGTTTGTGCAAAGATCTTTCAGAAACTTAGCATATCGAGGTATTTTCTTAATCACATCCAATAAAGGAATATTCACCTCGACTTTCCTAAAAGTCTCCAAAATTTCCTTCTCTTCATCCAATTTCTTGGATTGATTCAACCTAGAAGGGAATGGGGGTATAGGCTTATAAATCTGTGGTGGGGGTTTTTCTACTTGTTTCTCCTCCATGTGGGGGTTCTCTTTTTCACTTTTCTCATTGGAGTCGGTCTCAATTACCTTCTCATTTGAGTCTTGCAATTCCTTGCAGATCTCAAGGAAATTGCACTCACATTTTCTCTATGATTAATGGTGTTAGAAGGTAACTTACCTTGCTGTTCCAACTTACCTACTGAAGTGGCAAGTTTACTCATCTGACCCTCCAAATGTTGAATGCTTTGCTTCGTCTCATGTTGGAATTGCTTAGTCTCATCCTGAAATTGTTTAGTGTTGATTGCAAGAGACTTAACAATATCTTCAAGTGATGTATGACTTGAAGACGAAGACTGTTGTGGTGGTGGTTGTTGTGGCCTTGGTTGATATTGCTGAAAGTTCTGTGGCCTTGGTTGGTAACTGAAATTTGGATGATCCCTCCATCCAGGATTGTATGTAGTGGCATAGGGATCATATTTTCTTTGAGGTGGTTGTGGTTGTCCTGGAAATACTCCAATCGCATTTGCATGCGCATATGAATCTTCTTGTAATGTTGGACACATGTCTGTGGGATGGTTGGAAGCACATATACCACAAGCTTTCGCTTGTTGATGGTTTCCAAGAGCAATTTGCTGTACTAGAGAAGTCAGGTTAGATAATTGATTTTCTAGATGAGAAACACTTACCTCATTGACTCTTCTTGTTGAAGGATCGTGACGGAAGCCAAATTGCTGTGAGTTTGCAGCCGTGAGTGATATCAAATCCCGAGCCTGAGCAGGGGTTTTGTCTACAATCGCTCCTCCGCTCGCTGCATCCATCATTTTCCTTTCTATTGGCAGCAGACCTTCATAGAAATATTGGATCAAAAGCTGTTCTGAAATACCATGTTGTGGACAACTGGCAACCAATTGCTTGAATCGCTCCCAATATTCGTGAAGATTTTCTGTGTCCCTTTGTCTTATCCCACTAATTTCCCGTCTAATATTTGCAGCTCTTGTTGCAGGGAAGAATTTGTCCAGAAAAGCTTTAACCATATCAGTCCAAGTAGTAATGATCCAGGGGGAAATAATAACCAATCCTTTGCCTTGTCTTTCAATGAGAATGGGAAAGCTCTTAACTTGATTTGATCTTCAGGAATCCCTTGAGGTCTCATGCTGGAACAGACAATGTGGAATTCCTTCAAGTGTTTATGAGGATCCTCATTTTCCAGACCATGAAAACTTGGCAACAGATGAATAAGACCTGATTTTAACTCAAAATCTACATTCAATTCAGGGTATTGAATGCATAACGGTTGTTGAGTCACATCCGGTGCGGCCAATTGTCTAAGTTCTCTCTTGATTTGCCATCTCTTCCTTTTCTTCTTCAATCCAAACTTTCAGATTCTTCTTTCTACTCACTGGATGATTCTGTTAATTCCAAGCTTGAGTAATCCAGGAGATGAAGTTGAAGTTGCGTCTTGATACGCTGTTTTGATTGTGCGCAGTTTCCTCTCTGTCTTCTCAATTTCTGTATCAAATTCTAAAATACCTTTGTGAGAAGCACGGGTCATAAACAAAAGAAAAAAATAATTTATAATCAACCTGCTTTAAATATTTGTAAATAGAGTGAGCAGATCGTCTCCACAGGGACTGGTAAAATTCCAAGTTTCTATCGAGATTAAGAAGAGAAAAAGAAAATAAAATAAGGGGTTTTTGAAATCACACGATTAAAATAAACCTATATCTAATTAACAAGAATTTCTATATTAAAAAGATTATCTAGCCTAGGTCTTATTACAATTCAATTCACGGGATTGATCCTTGACTCAATAATTATTATTCCTATTTTGAATAGGTTAGTTATAATTTTCAACAAGCTCTGAAAATCAATCTCTTTTATATATTAAATAACCAAGATAAGATCTTTGATTATTCCTAATCGAATAGACAACCCTAAACACGCTCTTAAGGTTTAATCTATCAATTGCATTAGAAGTTAGAGAGACCTAACCCTAATCAACAATCTCATAGAGCATGGATCATTTAGAATAGATTATATTTCATCAACAACAACAAATAATCATCTATTTACGACTATCGTGTTGTTTCATCACTTTATATTAGGAGATTCATACAATTACGGATATGAGTCCTAATTGATTGATTATTGTTTGTTATCTAATACAACCGGATCCAAAGTTATATCAATAATAGACAAACAATCACAAATAAATCTGATGAAATATAAATATTCAAAATAGAGAACAATGAAATCAAACCACTTTGGTCTCACAATCCATCTTGAATTGATTTGCAATAATCCCTTTGGCTAGATTTGGAGTTTAACCACTCATGACCCTTAGAATTCTCTCTAGGGTTTTCTTACAAAATTGTATCTAAAATATGGAATGAATAATTCCCCCTGAAAGAAACCCTAAATAATATATAAATACAAGTTTAGAAGTTATGGAATTCGTAGGGACAAAGGCTGGATCCGTTTAGATCATGAATTGACCGGCCTAAATGCTTCATGGCTTTTCATTTACCCAGCCGTTACAAGAAGGCTGGTGAAATTCCCAGGATGGCCGGCCTACTTTGCTGACTTTTGCCTCTTGATTCTAATTTGCTCCAATCTTATACTATTTGCTTCTATTGACTTCAAATTCCTAAAAATCATATAAAACACAAATAAGTACCAATTCCAAATAATTTCTATAAAATTAATAACAAATTAATCTAATTTATTCCTAAGAATTAAGAGTAATTTTCATCTCAACACTCATTGACCACTAGATTCTTTCATCTTTTATACAATACATGTGTTTGTATGTATGTGTGTTGCGAATAATACCTCAACCTCAGTCTAAAATCTAATTATTTTAGTATTTAAACTTTACGATTGATCAATTTAATATTTAAAATAATTTGACTGAAGTATTATTGGCAGGATTAATTTCTTTGATAGTACATGAACTTTTTCAGTATAACAGTTTTATATCTAAACAAAATTTTATCCCACAAAAATATCTAAACTTTTTAAATTTTATGCCTACGGTACTTTTGGCCAAATTTCGATCAAGTCATGGGTCAAATGCTAACGTGGAGAAGAATATATATTAAATAAATAATGTTTCTTTCCTTCTTTACATATTTCTTTTTTTTTTCTCTCCCTCTCTTTTCCCCTTCTCTCTTCCAATACTGCATCATCGTCTTATTTTTCTTCTTTCCATATGCATTTCCTCTCTCTAAAAATTGGAGGAAGACCTAAACTTCTCTCTAGAATTTTGAACTCACATTTCACATTGAAGCAAGAAAGTGGGTTCAATAGATTTCTTATGTGTCATTGAAATTTTTGCCTTCATTTTTTGTGAGCGCTCAGCATCAAAAACTTTAAAACCAGCCTTACCCATTGAGCCCATGAATGCCATCACACAAACACTACTTATGCTAAGCCATGTGAGCCGTGATTGGAATGATGAAGTTAAGGTAAGGTAATTTGAGATGCAAGAGTTCGAGAACTGATCCTTGCAAAACCATTCCAGAACTGATCCTTACATTTAGTCAATTTGAGATGCATGCTTAAGTTATGGTAAGGTAATTTTCATGTTTTGTTTTTCTTTTAGTCTAGGTTTTATACTTAAAAATAACAAAAATCAGAAAAGCAAGAAAGATTATAAATATTTTACTTGGTGTACTAATTATTTTACCTTGTTTTTTTAGTAATGTGGTTAGCTTAGTATAAATCTTCATATAGTTTTATCGAGGATGTCTTAATTATAGTCAATCTAATTGGGATGTGATTTGTGCTTTTTAGTGATGTATACTAATTATTTTGCTTTGTTTTTGTTTTGATTTTTTTTTTATAGGAAGAAGAAGAAGAAAAAGAAGAACCAATAATTCTTTTTAGGTACAAAACTGTTATATAGAGAAAGTTTAGATACTGCCAATGAAATTAACTAGCATGTGTATCAGCCCGCCACATATCATTACTAAAGATAGACACGCTAAGGCTATAGGTCACTATAATCCACAAATATATATCATGTATCACATATTGCTCATAATAAGGTTACTTTAAAAACTTTAATACTATCAAGAAATAAAATTTCCTTAATTTACCTACATCATGAACTAAAAATCCAAACTTTAACATAATAAGAAAATCCTTAAAATATTAAAAGTCTCAAAGAAAGCTAATCAAAATATAGTAGTTTCTTCTCAAATCACTATCCATAATCCAACCAATCTAATTATCAACAGGATAGTCAAATCCACTATTGCTCTCCTCGTAGTCTACAAATACATCATAACCCATCAGATCATACACAATTGGATCTTCACCTGTACCTGAAAAAGAATAAGGTTTGAGCGAAAAATACCTAGTATGCCAAACAGAAACCACATGCACATGAACAAGTAACAAACAATATCACATACGACTTAATAACTAATGCAATAATCATAAATTTGTTATCTTTAATTAACATGCAACCAACATAGTCCACAACTATTGTACACTAGTCCCAAACTCGGAGTATCTCATGACTCCCTAAAACATCCAATATAGAAAAATAGATAATTACATACATATATAGTGTTGAGAATCTCTTACACACCTGGGGTACCGTACTCGCACTACTCCTACCAGAATCATCTCCAGGTGCAACTCCACTTGAGACAATGCCACACAAGAATGATCAGGTTACTTTAGTATCACACTTTGCGTGGTCTTTACTAACCATAGCCAATCACAAGCAACACTCAATTCAATTAAAGTTCAATAGAATTAGGACAAGTTTTACAAATCCAATCCTACAAGCATAATCAACAAACATGGTATGGTCATACCTGGATTCGCTTTCAAAAATCCAATTTCACCAACAAAACCTTTTCAAATATTAGAAACCTTAATTTCACCAGAATTCCTGATCATCAACACATCACAAATCAGAATCTATTTTCTAACACATAACTAAACCATAAATCCTAAAATCCACAATCCAAATCATATAATCTACGATAACAGATTCACACACCTGTTTCCTCTTGTTCACAAGATAACAGAATCCCCAAAACACAAATTTTCTCCACAATTCCTAAAATTATAAATCAATAAATCAAACTATTAGAAAATATTACTTCTTTAGAATCACAAAGCTTGAATGGATTCATACTTGCCTAAAACTTTTAGATCTCACGCCTCCTTGATTGTAGAACCAAATCACTAACACAACTTAAGGTTCTTTTCTCCAATGAAACTGTCTCCACAAACTTGATTTCTCAAACCAAAGAAACAACCTTTATGAGAAGGATTAGGGGTGTTCATGGACCGGTTAACCGGTCCGTGACCTTATTTTTTGAACCTAACCGTAATTATCAGTTTTTAAATATCCCAATCCTTAACCGGTCCATTATAAACGGTTAACCGCCTTAACGGTTAACCATTTTATCCTGTTAATTTATTCGGTTTTCGGCTTTTAACCATTTAACGTAATGGTTTCAACAAATCAAATTGATAATTTCAAAAAACCTTTTTTTAAGCCTTTATCATAAATTTTTTCTTTAAATTATTATATATATTACTAGAGCTAAAAAAAAAAAAGAAAATGAAATTAAGGAAAAGGGGAAAAATGAACCTTTGAATGTATCATTATCAATAAAATCAAACTAAATCAATTACCATATTAACTCCATCAATCATAGGACAATAGTATTTTAATCGAAATTCAATGAATATTAACATAGGTAAATTATATGTATATGAAAATCATATGTATATATATATAAAAATAATTATTTGTATATGTAAATTATATATATAATATATTTATAAATACTAAAACGGTTAACCGTTAACCATCGGTTTTTTGTGGTTACAAACCGAAACCGAAAACCAGAAAAAATAAAAATCGTAATCCTAAACCGAAACCAACGGACTGGTTAACCATATTTTTCGGATTGGTTTTACGGTTTCGGTTCGGTTTCTCGGTTTCATCGGTTTTTTTTGTACACCCCTAAGAAGGATCACACTAAAAGATTAATTGAAAAGGATAAAGGAAGAACCCACTTACCTAGGGTTTATGCTTAGGAAGAGATGTAGGGAAGAAACAAAAGACATAGGGCTATTTATAGGAATTGGGAAACTCTAGTACATAGAGAAAAGATGTTATTTTTCATGAAAATATAGATTGGTATAAGGATGATGGCTTAATGCAAAAGGGCGAAAAATCCCTTTGTAAGCCGGTGTGAAGCCGACGGTGTTGGATTTTTAGGCCAGCAGCTTAGAGCCGACCTTGCACCTTCTCTCCTGGTTCTTCATGAAAACTTCCCTCGAGTCTAATTTCGTCTATTACATGACAAAATTAACCTCTTAAAAAATATTATATTACAACTTTACCCTTCATTATAGATTAATTATTCATATATTACAGCATGTATGAAAAGTTTTTCTAAGTACTAAATTAATTAATTTCAAAATTTAGGTACTAAATAGATCAATTTAAAAGCTTAGATACTTTTTTGATTGATTACATATAAATAACAATAAAATCTTGACATAGAATAGTTTTATAAAAACTATCTATTATTATCATCATTATCTAAAAAACATTTATATGTATCCATCATTTATCTATACATGTAATGTATAGTTTTTATAATATCCAATCAAATTTTTTATGACTATTTTTATTATTTCTTTAAAACCATTTGCTCTATTTACACATACAATTAGAGTTGTCAATATATCATTGAATTTTTAAAAATTCCATAAAAAAATTGATCAAATAATTTCAAATTTCAAATATCAAATTTAATTTTCGTACATAATACCAAATTTAATATTTTTTCCAACAAACCTAATTTTCTTTTGTTATTTGCTACAAATAGGAATGTGCAAAAAAATTGAATAAATCAAAAAATCGAAAAACCAATCCAAAAAATATGATTAATCGGTCCAATCGATTTCAGTTTGAGATTATGATTTTTATTTTTTTCATTTTTCAATTTATAACCACTAGATCCAAGCAGTTAATGGTTAACATGTTCGATATTTATAAATTTATAATATACATATAATTGATTATATGGATATAAATATAGACAAAAATAAAGCCCTAAAATCTATTATAATTTTGGACATGTTGTAATTGAAAATTTTATGTTTTAATCAATATGTTGTTGTTGTATTGTAATTTGAATTAAGGAGAAGACATCAAGTTTTGATTTGTGTAATATTGTATTAGACTTATATTCTTGATTTGTTGATTTTGTAGTTGTTTAATTTGTTTATTTGCAACTTTTGAATCTTCGTGTGAAACAAAAGGTTTAATTTTTTATAGTTATAACTAAAAATTTAGTCAATCACATTTTTTAATTAACCATTATATTGAATGGTCAAAAACCAAAAACCAAAAACATTAAGCAAAAAGAAATTAACTGTTAATAATTATTTATTAATAATGGATAGAATCATAGATTTAACTAAATCATGCATATCCCTAGTTGCAAAAAAAAAACCTAGATGTTATACCCGTGAATCCTACAACTCAATCTATGGGAGTCCAGGAGTTAAATTTTTGTACGAATATATAATTATTTAGGGTTTTACTAGTGAAAATATATATTTTTCATAATGGAATATCAAATAACATGAAAATGACAAACTGAAAAAATGAAAACCCTCAATGTGCTTGAAAAACAGGATCTTCCATCCGCTGGGGCTGCAAATTTAAAACTCCTTACTTCTCCAGTACCTCTACCATAACTTTATAACTGCGGAGCATAACCGTCTTCATCCATGGCATGGAATGAAACATATAACTTTGTAGCTTTTTTGAGACCTTTTGTTTTTTGAAATCAATTGTACAACAAATTAATTAAAGCAAACCAATAAAATGATCTTGTGTTATTACAAATCCAAATTAACAAAAAAAATTAAAAAATTTGTAATTAAAATGAAAAAAAGGAAAAAAAAACTTAATAAGGATGCATGTTCCTGCTTAAACCATGATTAATATTAGTGAAAAACCCTAATCCCACCAACCCTTGCCGATACGGCAAATACGACTTCCGTTTTTCTTCTTCCTTTCTCTCTCTATTCTTCACGTAAAGCTTCTCATGTGCCGACGCTGCCGCCGCCGCCGCCGTTTTCGTTTTACTCTTCATCTTATTCTTCTTTTTCTCGGCAACGTTCTCGCCTTTAGCATGACCATTCTTAAGAAACACAAACGCGTCCTTTCCATCGCTATTGCTCCGGTTCAAGGTTGTCATTAGGTCTCTGAATTTCCAAACCTTTGAGTGTCCGGTCGAGTTGCTCTTCTTGCAGGCCTCAGACATGGTAACCTCCTCCACTGCTTCCACGCCGTCGCCGGAGAACAGCTTCTTTAACGATGCCGATGAAGAAGAGGAAGAAGGAAAATGAAAAGGAGGAGAAGAAGAAGAAGAAGAAAAAGCAGTAGCGGCAGCAGCATCTCCTGGTTGTACGGTTAAGAGAAGACTCGTATCGAAGAGAGGAAGCATTGGACGGATCTGGCCGTCGCGGAAGGCACTCGATGGAGAGACCGGTGAACCATCGGGATTACAACAGGAGAAAGAAAATTCTTTTTCCTCTTCCTCCTCGTCGTCGGCATCATCATCGCCGTGTTCAAAACTGACGGCTGGTTCTTGTTCTTGTTCTTGATCATGTTCGTGTTCGTGCTCGTGTTCATGATCACGTTGGTGTTGTCCGGGGACGTTCCGGTGAGTCGTCGTAGGTTTGGAATCTTGGATTTTGAGGTTATCTTGGAATTCGAAGGTTAATTGTTGAGTCATCTTGGCTTTGGTTTAATTCTCAAAGAGGGTGTTACGTGTTTGTGTGTCTTTTAATGAAATGAAAAGGAAACAGAATTTGCGGAATAGAAACGGATAGAGAAGTAGATAAAGGAGCAGGTGAGAGGAGGGAGATAGAGAGATAGAGAAAGAGAGAGAGTTAATATATAATAATAGGAAAGTAAACGATAGGTAGGAAGGAACGAAGGAAGAACGGAGGAAGGTAAAGTATGGAATTTAAGAAATTTCCTTAATCATAATAATCGGGATTAGGGGGAAAAAATAAAGAGGGGGACAGAGGAGGAGATGGAATTTTCCATAGTTATAGCTGTAGTTTATGTTATTCTGAAGTCAAAGGTTTCGTTGGACAAGGAAACGCGCGAACGCAAATGCCATATCTTGCGGCTCACTCGCTCTTTTTACTTTTTCAAATTTTCAACACGACATCGCTTTCCCCAAGGCAAAAGAAAGTACACTATTCAGACGCCTCCTTTTTTTTTTTTATCTGGTTGAGCCATTTTCTTTCTCTACCTAATTAGGACGGTTTTGACTCGAGAGACGTAGAGCCACAAACTATCATTTCCTCTCCTCATAAATACTGCAGTATGTCAGTGATAATTGTTTTAAAACTCCTCATTTCTCTGTTACCACATGGCCTAGAATTTTATCGATAATCATACCTATGCATATACACACACCAATGTTGTCAAAACCCAATCATTGGGTTAATTAAACATTTTAAAAGGTTAGGATGAAACCAAACTCAATAAAAAATAAATATATATTATTATTTAATTAAATTTATACTAAATTAAATTTATCGATTAGCTATTAAATCTATTCAAGGCATATAACTTAAAAATAAAGAAAGTATAATATAAATATTATATTTTATAAATTTATAATATAATAAATATATATTTAAAATTATAATATTTTTTTTTTGGCTGTGTCACCTAGTCAATTTGAATCAATGCAAATCTAAGCCAAATGTCCATTCTGTTTTATGGTCGATTCCAATTGAATCGAATCTAACTGGCTAGGTAAGTTCATGTTCAATAATATTGGTATATATATTATAATATAATATAAATCTTTTCATTACAAATGGGAACCTTGTTGTAGTATATTACAAAACACATATATCTTTATATAATTTAAGAAAAATATCAACAAAATGAAACTTTTAATCCATTTATGTATTTGTGCTTTGGAAAGTGTGTATCAACATTTGGAAATTGTGAAATCTTTAAGTATCTGAAAAAAAAAAAAAGCCTAAACGACACCCATTAACTAGTTCATATCAATCAACGAGATGAATCAAATTTGACTATTTTCTTAGTCAATATTTGATTTTAATTGAACTCAATTATTCACTTGTGTTCAATTAAAAAAATAATTAAGTTGAACTTGAGTTTTATAATATTTAATTTGACGGCAAGCTTAATCAAGTTCGAGTTGAATATTAATGCTAATTGAGTTTAAGCCAAATTTAGATGTTAATATAATTTTAATTTAAAATAAAATATTTTTATTTTTTAGATCGAGACTAAACAAGTTTAATCAAGTCGAGGCTAAGTTTGCATAATGTCATTCCAAGTCAAGCTCCAGCTTGATGTTTTAAGCTTTTGTCCTCAAGCCGAACTCAAAACTTGAAATTTTAACTTGAGCTCTAGTTGTAGCTCAACACTCTGCTATCTTAACTCGATTAGATTGTAGTCTTGCTCTTAGCATGTTAGCCTCTAACTAATGGCTTCCAACTATTTTGGGTCTAAGCAAAAAAGGAAAAAAAAAACTTAAAACTATAAGGAAATGCACTAGCAAAAGTATCACTTGATTGAATAATGAAATGAAAAAATGGCCTTTAATATTACTTTGATATGTTATGTACTGATGGACAAATTTGACACATGAGTAGATTAGCCAAATCTAATCTATTCAAGTCCTGGGACTCAATGTATGAGCCATCTAACCTATCAAATGATTCATCCGACCTATAGGATGGTTGAATCAACTAAGCTAATGGCCAAGTCAATTGACTTGATAGATGATCGACCAATTAACCCCGTCCAATGCACACCGAGAATCTCGAGATGTATCTTAGTATGCAATTGCACTCTCATACAATCTCAAAAGCAATCTTCCACAACGAATAACCACTCTTTATAACTGTCTGAGCTTTTTCTTTATAATTATCCCCTCTAAGGGTCATGGAAGACAAGTAGAAGAGGTCCGCACACATACAACCCTCACTTTGTTATTCCATCTACTTTTTATTTGGATGTCCTTCTAACTTGACCATCGAAGTGGTCGCATTGTACAATCCCATTCTTGGAAACCTTAAGGATGTTGACCCCTCTGGCGCCCCCAGCCCTTTTCTTTTTTTCTTTCTTTTTTTTTTTTTTTTAATGTTTTCCCCCTTTGTTCCACCTTTTTTTCTTTTTTATTAAAACCGATCTAACTAAATAAAAACAAACTATTACATCCAGTTTAGTGTTTTTTTTCCTTTAAATTATAAGATATGAATTATAACTCCACTAACTATACCTAGATAAAACCTGCTTTATGCAAGGTTATTGATTTAAAATATAATTATCACTAAAAATAATATTACCTAAACAATTATTACAATAAAATATAATTTATTTATATAATACATGTACTGTATAATAATATTTACATAAATGAAATTATAATATATTATAATTTTATGCGAATATGTGATGTTTTATTCATGAGATGATTCGTCCTAAATGAAGAACGGTAATATTCTAAAATATAGAAGTGAAAGGTCACGAACCTAAAGAGTTGTGACATATTCATGCAACATTTGCAATTATTTTATTAATCTATTACTTGCATTAAAAGAACATGTCTTTTAAACAAAAGATTTCAAAATTATATATTATGTTAGATTATTACAAAGATCATATTAACAGTATATATGTAGAAAATATATATGATGTATACTATTATTTAATAACACAAAATGGGTGGTTTTTATTGTGACATATGTAAATACATGTGGACAAATAACCATGTTGTACATGATACCCATTGTTGCATGAGCTAATTTAGCCAATAGAGTTAAAACTCCTATAAATATAGATTAGCAGTCAGAGTGCTCGGGGATTGCCCAACACGCCACTCCAATGCTTAAGTTAGTTAGTGGGTTCTTCTTCTTCTAGAGAACAGTAATACACATGGGAAAGCGTATGGAATTCCTCCTCCCCTTTCCCAAGTAGGAAAGGAGTACTTATAGTGTTTTGAGTCATATCATGATGGGCCCATTGAATCTCTTTGGGTTAAGGTGAATCACTATGTAACAGTTAACCTGGTATTTGAGGTGACAACAGTACCCGAGCTAAGAAGTGGCTATCGTAAGGAGTTGACCTGGTTGGTTGTGTCCCCGATCCCAAGATGAGACGCAGACACCTCATTGCTCAAGAGCCTAGGCAAGCTGGTGATCATAACTCTCGACAAGTTGAACCTTGTGAGGGCTCATTGATGGTTGAAGGAGTTTGCCTTCAAGCTTAAGCTCGTGGAGTAAGTTGCCACTAAGCTCATGGATGGCCTCTTGCGGATCACCTCTAGGTCAATATGAGTAATAATTGGGGTTCTCGTACCAAGTTAGGCTTAGACCTTCCTTAGTGTGGGCCTTCCTTGAGTAGGTGAGGCTAGTGGCCAACTGGGCTGCGGGGCTCAATCGTAACAATGGTGGCCTAAGTGGGTTGTAGCTTATATTTCGCTATCAACACCCATCATGCCTTATGCAATTGTGTAGGTTTGGGTCAATATTTTGGGTTATAAGGTAAGATGTGAGTACAAATTTTTCAAATCCTATTCTCATAATATGAAGTGCAAGAATTAGAAATTTACTACAAGTTCTACAATTTTATTTAATATCATATAAATAGGTTCCACAAGCATTGGTCTATACAAAAATGTTTTCTATATTGTAGAACTTATGATATCAAAATATTTTTTTTAGTTTCTTTTCACAAACTGTTTATAGTGAACAAATGAAATTAAAGTTATTTTACTTATTACATGAAATTGTATATATTATTAAAAACTTAAGAATGAACAAATATTGAAAAAAATTATAGGTTTTATGAAAAAATTTATGGTGACAAGTTTCACAGGATACTTGGAGGTTTTACTTAATACAAAGTGTTATAATATAGATTTTGTTTTGGTAAATTATAAGATAGATTTTCTTATACAAAATTTAATACCTTATATCTTACATGGTAAGGTATAAATAATGATTTATATATTACACACCTTATACTTGTTCAACTCTATAAATAGGAAAACCGTAGTCTTCCATACTATAATGCTAAAACATTAAAAATATGAAAAGTTGTATTATTTTGCATGTACGTAAAGATTTCAATTTTATAAATTGTTATGCCACTAATTGGATTAAAAAAAATAAGGTTTTTTAGATAAAATATTTGGAATTATATGAATACTATAAATTTCAAGTGAACAACTACAGGATAAAAAAAAATTAAAATTCGCAATTTCCAATTTGAAAATAAAATGAATTCTAACCCATTAATCTAGAGGTCGGCACGGTTCGGACCCGAACCGGAACCGCCAGAGCCGGGGCGGTTCACGGTTCCAAGGAACCGCCGGTTCTGGCGGTTCCGGTTCCGGTTCCATGAACCGTTTTTTTTTTTTTTTTTCTGGTGAAAAATATGAAAAAAACCAAAACCTTACCCCACCCCCCCAACAGCAATCCCACGCCCAGAAACAACCTGTATGTCTTCATTTTTTTTTAAATAAAATATATGGCGGTTCCGGACCCGTTGGAACCGCCGGTTCTATCACGCGAACCGCTAGAAACCCGCCGGTTTCGGCGGATCCTTAGACGGTTCGGAACCGTCACCGACGGGCGGTTCCCGGGTCATGAACCGCCGGTGACGGACCGGGAACCGCCCCGTGATGATGTCTACATTAATCAACTGCTACTAAATCTTAGACGCGCCTGTGGCAAGCTGTAGTTGAATAGCTGGGGGAAGGTAGACGTAGACTTTCTTGAAATGTCAAAAGTCAAAGAAATTGAACATTGTATAATGGTCTGGTCCATACCCCCTTTAAGTCTAAGAAAAGGCTTGAGGTGAGGGGTGACGTAATTGATGAATAGTTGATCTTTCATGAACTTTTATTGCATTATTCCAGATATTAAAACATTCAAGTTCAACTTGTTGGCCACTACTTATAATATATACAGGACAAGGACTTGGCATTTATGGATAAGGAGTCGCTCTGTAGCATAATTTTAAATTTTAAAAAGAAAGAATTTTAAATGGATTAGGAATAATCTGGTCAGAATTCACTAAATTTCATACACCTTTCCGTTGGAGCACACCTTCTAGATTGGGTTGAAAAGTAAAATAGAGTACGAACTTCGAAAATGCAAATAGCATTTCTATTTTGTTTTTTCAATTTTGCCATATTTGATCTTAGCATAGAGTAGGTGCGAACTTTCGTGTTATTGTGATGCTTGGTGCGGAATGAAATGGCTTTTGAATTTTGTTTCATCTCTTCTTTGATAAAACATTAGGTAAATTATATCAGAATTTATTTAAAAATAAGTTTATTTAAGGTATTAACGTTTTGAATTATTAAAAAAAAATATTTCATAAATATTAAATAAGATATTAATGTTTTGCAAATTTCATTTGAAGTATGAACATTTAGATTAGTTTTTAATTAAATCTTTAAAATTTTTCAATAGTTAGCTAATCATTCATAATGTTGATACATTAAATGAACTTATCCACAGAAATATAAATACCTCTTTTTGATGATTCAAAACATTAATACATTAAATAAATTTACTTTTAAGTATTATCTTTTGATATAATTTATGCTTAAAACATTGCTTGAACAACAACTTAAGTATAAAATGAAAAAGGGAAGACTAATAAAACGAAAGCCACGATTCTATAACTAAGTGATAAAACTGCAATATTATTATTTAGAAACAAGAGTTTAACCTTCTCTTCATTATATGGACGTGGGAGAATTGAAATCTTATTCAATAAGAATATATTAAAGTTATAATAAATATTACATGTGTATTACATTAATTAGTTAAATAAAAAAATATAAAAATTATATTTGAGCTTAAGCAAAATACAAATTATATATTTACTGTAATTACCAAACATTTTTTATGTTCTTTATAACATACATGAGTTGATGATGGTGTTTCTAATGTATTGGTATTTATAAGAAAACAATAAATAAAGTATTGGTGACAATTTATACAAAATTGTTTTTGAAAGTTTAAAATGCAATTAAACATATTGTAACTTCATATGAAAGATGGAAAAATAGAGTGGATGTTCCCTCCATCTAAACATTCACATACAATGCTAATAACTGAATACTGAATACAAGGTCACCAAGTTCGTTATATTTTAATGGCATAGATATTAGTATCCTACGGAATGGACGGGTTTTGATCTACCCTCCTAAAATTATAATATGTAATAATCAAAAAACAAATAAATACTGGCAGGAGCATCTGGGATGAGTGTGCATAATAGAAAGAACAATCATCATTAAATAAACAAAATATGAAACAACTTATAAGATAAAAATTAGAAGCATAAACTATAATGCAACAAAATTCATTTAATTTTCAGCATTGAGAAAAGATTGATTTCACTTTTTCTAACCATCATATAGCAATATAGGTCTATCAATGTTTATGATTTTTTTTTTCTTTTGGCTGACAAATAATATTACTAATGACATTTTGTCATCGTACTTAGAGCTAACAATATAGGTAGAAAGATATTGATAAAAATTAAATTGTATCTTACTTTTAAGGATCAAATTTGTGTATATTCGAAAGTACCTAGGAACGATTGGAAAAAAAAAAAAAACTATATATGTATACACACATGGCAAATGTACCATCAAATCAATTATTTACTTTTGAGAGAGTTCATTATAAGGCAATTGCAAAATTGTAATGATTCCTATATTTCATAAATAAATTTGCAATTTGGAGACTGTAATTAGCAAAGTGCAAAAGCATTGATTAAATATAAAAAAATCTTGTACATACTTGACAAATGGAAATGAAAACAATATTATATGACAATAAATGAAAAGATATAAATACAAAAATCATTAAAAAATCTATTTTCATCCCGACTTGAAGTTGTATTGTCTAGATATGAAATTTATTTACCTTGACAAGAATGAAAAAAGAGGTCTAATGTTTAATGAGAACAACATGGAGACCCAAACAAATCAGAGAGAAGTTTATAGTTTGACATATAAATGCTTCATATACGAAAAGTTCAACCATCACTCATTTACTTATTTTGTCATAAAATGCATTGCATGGATATAAAATTATCTACGTGCAAAAGATTAAAAAAAAAAGTTAGGTCATAGTGACAAATAATAGTAATATGGAGTCGGAAACATACAAATAGGTGAGAAGTTCATAAACATGATGATTCCTATGAAAATACAAAAAACAAACCCAATGTTCATTTCTTCATTTGAAATTAATTATGTAACTACTAGATCATTTATGCTTCATTTCTACATTTTGTAACTTTTATAAGAAACACAACCAATCAATTAATGTGACTCAAATTTTATTAACTAAAATAAATATAATATGAAAACAATTTAAGTTTTTATAAAAGCAAAAACATAGAATAGTTTCATTTGATAGTGAGGA
Organism: Combretum micranthum; assembly: GCA_024138025.1. Classification (NCBI taxonomy): domain Eukaryota; kingdom Viridiplantae; phylum Streptophyta; class Magnoliopsida; order Myrtales; family Combretaceae; genus Combretum; species Combretum micranthum. The sequence goes on along the minus strand of JAMXBD010000060.1, from coordinate 308,127 downwards.
GTTGGTATGTTTGCCAACTTAAAAAAAAAAAAAAAAGGAAGAGAGAGAGAGAACAAACCTCCACAACATGAGAGGTTACAAAACAAGTTCTTCCTAATAGAAAATAGAGAGCTTTGAAGTATATGATCGAAATTGGTAATGGTGAACATGAAAATTTTTGTGATTAAATGGGAAAAGTTATCACCTAAAATCCATAACAGATGATATTAGTCAATTTCTATTGTCATTTCTGTTTATAGTTATAGTTTGACTGTAAAGAGAGTGATTTGGTTTAGAATATACATGGAAATCTTTTGTATTGTTTTGAGATGATTTTAAAGGCAGTGTAATAAAAAAGTGTATTATGAAGGTTTTGAAAACAATAATAAAGAATATCAATATTTGTGTAATGAATAATGCCCATGGAAAAGAGATTAATGAATTTTTAAAAGCTGATTTTTATATTTTTGGTGTTGCATGAAAGGTTGCTAACTAAATTAGTTAGTAATTTTAATTTATTACATATCTTTCTTTAATAAATCTCTTATTAGATAACGAGTTTTAATTTAGTATTGAAAAGCATATAAGTAATATAAATAATAGTTAATGGCTAACAAATATGTAAAAAAGAAATAAGAAAAAAATAATATACAATCATACAAAATACAATATAGATGTTTGTTTGAATAGTAGAAATATATTTTCCCATTGCAAGGATAATAGAAAAAAAATTAAAATTTCCATCGAAGTGAGTATTCTATAAGGTTGTAATAAAATAAAAATATTATTTATCGATAAAATATGAAAAGAGTTAGACAAATTTTTTTTTTTTTAAATTGTAGGTTAAAAATGTGGGTAAATAGTCAAATATTGCTTTTCTAACTAAATGTAATATACGGTAGACATAACAAAGGTATGCAAGGAATGAAAAGTTTCCAACTTAACTATAATAGATATAGATATAATAAAGGTGTCCAATGAATGAATGAATGGTTTTTGACTTAAATATAATAGAATGAATGAATAATACGACTTAAATTTATAATTAAATAGAATTTAATAATTTAAAAAGAAGTTAAATGCAACATACATATTTCAAAAGAGGAAATATATCACGTGAAGTGTAATAAAAAAAATTCACGCAACAAATAAAATTTCATGCCAAAAATATATTGGAATGAAAAACAATTAAATAAAAAACTGAGAGATAGAAAAGTAATAGAGATAGAATGGATAGTTGAACTGATAAGTGCACTTTCTTAAATAAAAATGACCAAATAATATTAGAGAGATTGATAAATTATCTTACAGACTATATGACAAAAATGTGTAATGAATGAAAGAGTTGTTGCTTAAATTATATTGGATTAAATAAGTTAAAATGAAAAATCATGATACAAAAAACTGAGAGAGAGGGAAAAATAAGAGAGATGTAATGGATAATTTGAGTGATAAATGTGTTTCCTTAAATAAGAATAAATAAATAATAATATCCGTATCAGAGGTTGATAATTACCTTATAAAACTATATATTAAAAGTATGTGGCAAATAAATAAGTTCTGGTTTAAATTAAATAGATAAGGTCATAATGATAGCTAATAGATAATATCGCATTAATTGGGTGCACGTAAGGCCAGACCAATGAACCTAATATATTGACTTGTATATAAAGTACATTTATATGTATATGCATTCTATGTACTTAGTTGTTTCAATAGTTTAAGATCAAATCAAGTATAATTCTATTCTTGCTAGGGCATGAAACAAACAAAGTCCAAGTGGCATATGTCCATTGGAAAAATCATTTTGTGCAGTTTTGACTTAAAAGATACATATGTACGTTAGAGAAATTGTCACAATGTTGTCTCATTGAGAGTAAGATTTATTTGGATGATCTGTTTTTCATTTATATCTATATCCATTTTTTATTTGCATGTGTATCTTATTTATATATGATCTTTTGATATATTTATGAGTAAAAATTTTCATTGTATCTATTTCTTCACAAATAATCTGTTTGAAAATGTCTGCATGTCATCTACACACCGATGAAACAAACAGACTCTAATTTTGGGCAAAAAGCTTGTCAATGTGGTTGTTGATGGTTCCAATTAATGGTTGAGAGTTACATATGATCCACATTTGGTTGTGAAGAGGTAAACAACCTAAATTCCTAGTCAAGAGTTTGGTCATACAAGCTATGTTTTGATATCACAACAGTTTCAACAAAAACATTTTTTTTCCTTTGGATGATCTTATGTAATGATTCAGAAATTGCAGCCATTGAGATATTGTCCGTTTTGACTAGATATCGCACGGTCTATTCTTAGGGCTAGCTGCTTCCTAGGATGTTACCTATCCTACGAGTGCTTTCCACTTAATGTGCTTTACTTTAGAGTTATGATGATTTCAAGCCATTACACCAAAAGACGCATTGATGATTAGAGTTTCACGGCCTTATATTTGAGTGGTATTATATACTTCCTTACTTATAGAACTGATGTCCTCTTTAATTTCGTTAAATAGGTTCAAAACTATAATAGACAAAAAGGACATTAAAGGTATTCCATACGAGCTCAAGAGGCCCCTACTCTAAGGTACTTTACCTTATATAGCACTTAGCTCCCCCACTTTTGGCTGGTGAACTGTTTTAATACCACTTATAATGACTCGAAACTTCACCTGCCGAGGTATTGTTCACTTTAACCATATGTCGTATGATTTTGTCCTTAGTGCTAGCTACTTTCCAAGATGTCACCCATCTTAGGAGTGCTATCCATTGGGCATGATTAACTCTAGATTTGATGAAATGCAAACTATTACACCAAATGACTCCTCATTGATTAGAATTTCATGACCTTATATTTAAGTGGTATCACAACTTGAATCCAATATTCAAATCCATTGCAATACATAATATAAATTAGGGATAATATAAAAAATGATACTTAAATTTTGATAAAATATGCAATTAAGTACTTGAACTTTGAAAGTAATTAATTCAAAATATGAACTTTGAAATTGATTAATTCAGTTTCTAAACTTTGAAATTGATCAATTTACTACTCGAAAAATTTTGAAATTGATTAATTTAGTACCTGAAAGGACTTAATAAAGATATTGTTGGTATGCAAGAAAAGTTCTTTCAGGTATTAAATTGGTTAATTTCAAAGTTCGAGTATTAAATTGATTAATTTTAAAATCGAGGTACCTAATTGTGTATTTTGTTAAAGTTTAAATATCATTTGTGACATGAACCCTATAAACTATTAATATCATATACGAATCAAATTATATAAGAGATAACATGTGAAAATTCTGCATAAATTTACTTTTGCTTGATAAAGCTTCATTATACTTTATGAAAATATATTATTTGAAAATAAAACATCTGGTTCTACGTACGACATGGGCTATACAAATAAGAAATATTTGGTTCATTATAAAAACCTACATGTAATAGAGAGAGGGAATAATACTTTCTAATTACAATATAATAAATAAAATTTGCAAACAAACTAAGGTTTTCCCTTATTTGATAAATTTCAAATGAAATCTCTTATGGCATCCACTCGAGCCACAAATGAGCCAAGGCAAGCTTTATAAGGTGTAGATGATTAAATTTGATTGAAAGGGGCTTTAAGCCTGATTTTGATTTGGATTTAAGTCTCTAAGCTAAGATAGGGCTTAAAGTGTTAGACCCATTTACTTATTGGGATGATCAAAGGAGATTTGACATGGTAAACTTATAGTAAGGCCCGTTAAAATTATTCTACTTAATTCTAACATTTCTCATGAAGGCTCACATAAGAGAGTCCACTTTAATATCTATTATGAGAGATACTCATCTAGGGGTGAGCGGGCAACCCTGTCGCATCAAATACCCACCCGGACCCTACTCGATAGGGTAGGGTCCGGGTGGGTATCAAAGGCTATATGTTAGGGTACGGGTAGAATTTTTTAGATCCTTTTTAGGGTAGGGTACAGATATGAGTTTCAATACCCTGTACCCTGTATTTTAAGTATAAGGTATAGGTACCCTGTACCCACCCAATATAAATCTAAAAAAAAAAAAATAATAATAATAATAATATTTTTTTTCTGGTTAAACAATAATAATATACTTTACATTTGGCCCAACCTAACAAAACCCTAAACTGACTATCAGTTTCACACCAATCTTTGTGAATCTATCTCAGCCACCCATACTCCTTTCTCAAGCCACTCTCTGTGACTCTGTCTCAGCCACCCATACTCATGCCACTCTCTGTCTTACCTTTCTTACACTACTCATTTGCTCATCACTTCTCACTCATCCATGGAAAGGTATGTTCATTTTGTATATTTTGTTGTTATTTTCATTTTCAATTTATTTTTTCAATCTACGATGGAATATCTTGCCAACAGAAATTTTGTAATGATTTAATTTTAGAGCAAGATATATTTTATTTTAGAAATATAACTTCCAGTAACTTGAAAGAAAAAGGAGATAGTATTGAGTTACACAATTTGGTATCAAAATAAGGAAAATAGAATTATTTTATGATGGTTTTAACATTCAATAGAAAGATTACCTAATAAAAATAAAATCACCTGCTTATTATATAATATTTTATGATTGAGAAGTACATGTGTTGTTGTGAGAAGTGTAGCAAGAGTTTCTCAAATCGTGGGTTGAATTTAGTAAGAAGGATTAATATGAAGCCGTTGGAATTGGATAGCCATAAGGGGGGAAACCTTGAAGGTCAAGCGTTATAGTTAAACGCAACGACCGGAAGAGTCTCCTCGTAGGAAAATTAAATACATGCATGATTGATTAGACATGGCTAGACCTCAAAAGTCTCTCCTTTGACTTTTAGATGTCCACCAATTTTGAGTTGTGAAAAGGAGAAAGGCCATGCATGGTTACTAGGGATAATCCAAAATGCATAGACTCATATATGACCCATGGTAAATCAACCAATATGTGCCCTTGTAATGTTTTGGGATGCTATATCCCATAAAAATCATCATTAGGAGATTGTCCACATGCTTGACATTTTCAAATAAAATTAACAATCACTATAATAAAGATTGATTTCAACAAACAAATATGCAATAGTCTTACAATTTATGGTATTATCACTGGTGTTTTAAGGGAGATGGACTAAATTAGAGTTTAAAGATTATTTATATTTTCTTCTAGTTATTTTTTAGCATAGATATCAACTATGTCTAGTTGCTCTTTATATGTTTATTTGAAGGTTAAAAAAGATACCTAAGTATGAGAAGAAGGCACATTACTTTGGACAAATCTGGGAGTGTTTAATTCTAGGATCAAATAACTCTTTATTTTTAATTTAATTATCTCCCAAAAAAATTATAAAATGGGATGGTTCGTTATCCACTTATTGGTTGGCTTATATTAAGAAAAATCCATGCATATAGTCTAGGGTAAAGGTTGACTTGAAAAGTTGTATTACTGATTTGTGGACATGTTTTATAAAGTAATACCACGTTCGTCCATTTATGTGCCAATTGCCAAATAAAAAGTATGCCAAGGTTATAAAATTATATTTCTTTGTCAACATGCCACACATAAGATATATTTCTAAACTCCTTTTCCATTTTTATGAACTATAAATGTAAAGCATGTACATTTGAGCTAATGACTAATTTATCTTGCTATATTTTGATTTTTCTAGAGCGAAAATGGAAAGTAAAGAGGGGGAGAATAATACTCCAGGTTCAAGTAAAGCGCTTGCATTATCAGCTAGTGACTCTTCGTCCAGGTATGTTAAGAAAAACAAAGGTTCACTGCTTGGGCTCATTTTACTAAGATTACTGTTACACATGACCATAAGAAGAAGACTATTAAGACAAAGTGAATTATTGTGGAATTGAGTTACTATATGATTCTTTGGGGTACATCTTCTATGTTGAAGCATTTGAGATCCTGTTCTATATTTCCCCAAAATATGGATAAAAAGCAAAAGATTCTTACTTCATTCAAAAAAGTAGGGAATATGTAACTGATAGTGACAATGGTTGTCTTATCTATAGAAGTTTGACCAAGATCATTGTAGATGTATGCTTACTTAAATGGTTATTATTGATGAACAACCATTCTCTACTGTGGAGCATGAAGGTTTTAGGGATTTTGTTAATGCAGTGCAACCAGCATTTAAGCATGTATCACGTTTTACCATAGCTAAGGATTGCATGAAGCTTTATGTTCAAGAAAAGTCCCAATTGATGGAAAGATTTAAATCTTTAAAATCTAGGATTGCTTTTACAACTGATATTTGGACTTCCATTTAAAACCTTAGCTATTTATGTCTCATTGCATATTTTGTTGATGATTCTTGGGCATTGCATAAAAGGATCCTTAATTTTGTTGTCATGCCTAGTCGTAAAGGTAAGGATATTAGCAAGATGGTGGAGAAATGCATACATGAATGGGGGTTAGAATATAGAATTTCTACTATTACTGTTGATAATGCATCTTCAAATGACACTGCTTTGAAATACTTGAAAGAGAAATATGAATGTGATGGTTTGCTTATATTGAATGAGGAATTCTTTCAAATGAGATGTGGTGCTCATATTTTAAACTTGATTGTAAAGGATGTGTTAAAATAAATTTAAGACTCTATAGATCGAATTAGAAGTGCTATAAGATATGTGAGAAGTTTACCTTCTAGAGCTCAACAATTCCAAGCATGTATTGAGAGTGAAAGAATCACTTATAAGTGTCTGTGTGTTTAGACATTTCTACTAGATGGAACTCCACATATCTTATGTTAGAAATTTCCCTTAAGTTCAAGAAAGCCTTCCAAAGATTGGAAGACGAGGACTCATCATATACAATTGAGCTTGGTAATGATGTCCCCTTGTGTGATGATTGGGAAAATGCTAGTGTTTTGTCTAGATTTTTGAGAAAATTCTATGAGACAATAAAAAGGATAACAGGATCACTGTATGTTACATCTAACTCTTACTTTTATGAAGTTGTTGGCATTTTGACATCTTTAAATGAGTGGGAGAATGATCCAGATCCTTCTCTTCAATCAATGCAAGAATGAGAGAAAAGTTTTTCAAATATTATGGAAGTGTTGAGAAAACAAATTTGATGGTGCTGGTTACTGTTGTGTTAGATCCAAGGTATAAATTGAAGTTTGTGAAATATTGCTACAAAGAAATTTATGGTAATGATGATGCGAAGGTAGAAGCAATGCTTAACAACATGAAGAATGTGATTGGTATATTGTTTGAGTTTTATGATCATGCTTTTAAGTATAAGATAGTCTAAAGTTCTCAAGCCTCACTTGATATGGAGATAGGGGATCAAATTATTGGTGATGATGATATTCATGTTTTAGATGAACCCCTAGAAAAATCAAAGAAGGTTTTGAAAAGTTTATGGAAGCCGAGGAAAATGACATTTATAAATCTGAGTTGGATCAATATTTAGAGCAACCAGATGAAAAGAATGATGATGACTTTGATATTTTAGCTTGGTGGAAAGCTAACAGTTCAAGATTTAGAGTTCTTTCTCAAATGGCAAGGGACATTTTGCCTATTCATGTGTCAACTAGTGCATCAAAGTCTGCATTTAGCACTTCAGTTGAGTTCTTGACCAATTTCGTAGCTCTTTGACACCAATGGTTATTGAATGCTTGATTTGTGCACAGGACTGGTTGAGAAACAATCCAAAGCCAATTTCTGTGGAAAAATATTTAGAAAATGTTGAAAGACACGAGGATGGGTAAGTTTTTGTATTAATATTTATTTTTTTTTCCTCTTGTATCAGTTATTCAACTTTATAACATTATTATGAATTCCATATTACTAACTTTTTATTTAATTGTATTTTTTTAATTTGTAGAGACAAGTTCGATTGATGGAGAAATTTTGAATGTTGACTAAAGTATAAGACAAAATGCATTTTCACTTGATGAAGTGGCTATGCTTGTGGTAGGAATTTCTTAATATGTACCATGATTAGTTTCTAATTACCTTTCGTAATGTCTACTTAGATTTTAATTCTTGTTATTTATGTGCTTAACAGACATGTTCAAAGGCACCATAGACTTTATGCATCACATGAACTTTCTCCTTCATGCTGTAAATTTTCTTTCATTTTAGTTTTACAACAAGCTGCCTCACAAGCTATGCTTTCTGGAAGTTGAAGGAGTTTTAGAGATGATTCTTAAGCTTTTTGTGTTCTTATTGAAGTTATTGGATTTCACAACTTTGCTGAGTTGGTTTATTATTTGTATTGATTAGATTTTTTGTGTTTTTTTTGGTTTTTTCTACTACGAAATTATCAGTTTTCTTGCATTGATCAAATTTTTATTTTAAAAATCAGCTTTGATGTGTGTGTTTAAATTCTAAATCAAACAAAACTACTATTTATTTTCTTGCTATAAGTATGCTATATTTGATGTCGTATAAAGTATAAATACAAACAGATTCATGAAAAAAAATTTTAGCTCATGAAATACTTTACAGGTTCCATAGGGTACCTGTATCCTGTGGATATTACAGGGTATGGGTACAAGATGGGTAGATAATGCTACAAGGTAGGGTCCGGGTAGCAAATCTACTACCCTGTACCCGCTCACCCCTATACTCATCCTAGCCATTTATTTGTCATCCTTTCAGTTTAATGGATGTTATCGACAGCTAAGCTTCTTGTAAAACCACTAGTTCCATCTCATTTGAATGATCGAAAATATTGAAAAAATACTGATGTGCTACCATATTTTCATCTTAGTGAATCGATCACTTTTTTTAACCAAAAACAAACACTGATTCAGCATACCTAGCGCGATTTGATGTTTTTTAGCTCTTTCTCCTGGCAAAAGTGTATTTGAGCCAATCGAGATTGCATACTTTTCCTCCCTACTCAATCATCTCTATTATTCATGTATGTGTCATTTTCCTAGGTTACATGTAGCACAATAGTCATGCACATGCACGTGATTGTTCTAATTGAATCCTTACACACACACACACAAAATAAGGCTCTTTGACAAACTCTTATAAGATTTAAACTCAACCCGTTTAAAATTTTAATGAGCTCTAGTAGAACCAAGATTTCATCGAGCCTCAAATACCTAAGCTGAAGCTAAAAAAAAGCTTGATCTATAAAAGAAAATACTTAATCTTTAAAATGCAACACACACTACAAATAGACATCAGATTCTTTTCATAGTTAACACCTTCTTTTCATAGTTGGAGGTTGCCTCTCAACCATGATATTACTTGCGTATTCTCATACAAAAGCAATTTTTAGATCCCATAAGGAAAATATTTTATAGTCTCACCTATGTAGTTAAACCACATTGCTAAAGAGGTAAGGGTTTGGAACAAAGCCAAGCGAGTCAAAATAAAGGGAGTCATATAGCTTTTATAGAGCACCAATGGTAAGTTCTTTTGTCAAATAATCCATGTGGGACAAGAAATAAGAAGATAAGTATAGAAGCTTTTATCTTATATCCTACATGGAAAATATCATAAAGCAATCCATTCCTTTCTCATTATAAATACATGGACGCCTACACTAGTTTGTTTCAAAAAAGATGCATTTTCTTATCCTTTTTTTTTCTTTTAGTTTAAGTGAATTTTTTGGTCAACAAACATTCACGAATTTACAAATAAATTCAAATATATAAAAGTTAAGAGTTAAAAAATTAATTTAAGATAAAACATAAATTTATTTTTAAAAGTAATTTGAAATCGCAATAATATATACAACATTAGTAATATATAATATTTTAGATTATATAAATATTATATATTAAGGTCTTGAGTAGGCTAATGATCCTAAATGAGCTTTAGATATGAGTTTGAGCTCAGCTTGTTTAGTTAAATGAGCCTTGTTTTGAGTTTGACTTATTTATTAAATGAGCTCGAATAGAGCTAAGGCCAAAACATGTCAAGCTTAAGTAGCTTGTGAGAAACTTGACCACTTGTACCCTAGCATCTACATCCTGTTGAACCTCTAAAAGGTCCTTAAAGTGTTATATCAACATTTTAAGAATCTTTTTTGTCTTAAAGAACCTTACCACTTTATCTTTAAGATTTTTTAGGTGAGGTCTTTCTTATCTTCTTATGTTTTGTGTGTCTTGTATATTTTTACGTAATACAATTAATAAAATTATTAAAAAATATATAAAAGTTAACGTGAAGAACATAATGTTTTGGAGTTCTTGGTAGTAAACCAAAAAAAGTTTAAGGACCTCCTCCCATCCCATAAAACCTCAAAAAACGAAATCTCTTATATGGAGTTCCATGTCAAGAACTCGGGATAAGAATATTCTTATAAGATGTATGGAATATATTAACAATTGTTTCTTGCCAATATATATATATATATATATATAATAAATAACCATTTACTATAGAAAAAAGTATAAATATGTTTAGTTAAGAGGAAAAAAAATAATATTTTAAAGACTACTTATGAAAATACCATCAAGATGAAAATAATTTTAATTTTAGGCAAGTTAAATTGTCTCTTGAAGAGACAGTTTCCAAAAAATCAAATAGACTTATCTTTTAAGAGGCGAGTTTTCACCAACACAAAAAACAATTCATTTGGGGAGAAAGAGAGAGAGAAGCATAAGTAAGAGATAGTAATCATGACATTTTGAACAAAAAAGAAAATGAGGAAAAAGAAGGATATGTACAGTACACCTCCGTGAACAATTGCATAAATGAAATCTTGTTGTTGTTTCTTTGTAAAAGAATAGAATAGTACTTCCCCACCGAATTGTGAAAACGTTGGTGTTGGTGACCTCCATTACTGCTACTCTTACTAATCTTGTCCATGTCCATGTGAGCCTGGCCATTGGTTGTGGTTTTTATTGACCGAGGTGCCTTTTACTTTATAAGGTAGTAGAGAACTTGGGGATGATAAATGTGATGACGTTAGTAGGATCTCATAGTGAATTTCGAAGGTCAAGGTGTAGGGGTCTGATATGGTTATTGATGGTCGATGAATTAATGAAGAAGATGGATAGTGAAGCATTTCGATTTGGATTTTAGTGATGGGGTTTTTGACAGCTACAATCTCATCTTTGAAGAGACAAGTTTGTACAAAATATCAATTTGTCTCTTTAAAAGATGAGTTCAAATTGTATAAAATTGTGATTTTTTTTATCTCAATGATATTTTTATAATTATTTATTAAAGTATTTTTAAAACTTTTCTAATATCTTTAATGAATGATGAGGATAATATAAATTAATTATTATTAAAAATACTAGTAAATGCTCCTGTATAGATAACCCTAGAGTAAAAAATGAGTTTACTGCTCTTACTAAAAATAATTATCAATATAAAGTTGATTTTAGAAAATTATCAAGTTACATTTCAAAATCATATTTTTAAATAAAAATATGCTTTACATATAAATCACGTCTGTAAAATACGATATGACGTTTTCATATCGATGCTAAATTGCATATCTTAATTAGGATATACATATTTTAGAAGCATATCGTGATTGGACCAAATTTAATTTGCAACCTAGATCACGTAATTGAAGCTCTACCATTGTGGCTAAAGGACAAATGATAGACAAAATTAAAGAACGAAAGATGTTGCGACAAAAGGACACCCAAACTCCAACCACTCAACTCAACTTCTGACAATATGCATATATTATTTACAACATTTGCATATATTTTACCCAGACACTATAGGAGTTTGTTCCAGTGCATCGCATCATGAGCCTACGATATACATGCAAAATCAAGCTATATCATGTTTCTTAAGCATGATATAAATATGTAATAATAATTTTTGTATATCCCATATATAATTAGCGATTTTAGAGTTATATATTGATAATTGTTTTTATTTTAACCTTAAATAAATAATTATTTTTGCTAAAGACCTTAAAAGAAAATTATTTCAATAACCGCATATTAAATTTCAATAAAAATGATAAGAATTTAATGTAGTTATGGTATAGCTGCTGCACAAATATCACTCCAAAATTTTCTTTTCCCTGAATGATGATATTTTATCTATTTTTTTAAGAAATGAGTTAACCTAGTAAAGTTTAATTATACACAAACCTCAGTCGTCCCCTTTAAGTAACACACACACACACACACATGTCGCTAACATTGGAAAAAGGAGAAAAAAAAATAATAATACAAATTAATGTTTCAACCGAGAGCTCCATTGGTGTGATAATATAATGATATGTATAATAAAATCCTAAGAGATCACTGGGTCTCGAATCATTCAAAAAGATGCATTTTTAGATAAGAAGACCATTTCACTTTTGTCATTTACATTACCATGGCCATTCGATGCTTGAATTGGCCTTCATGCTCTTCCGTTTAGTATTTTCTAGCTAAGTAATTATTTATTGTTTTTATTTTTATTTTGTTTAATTATTCTTGTTAATTAGTTAATTCCTTTTAGTTTTGATTGTATTTTTTTCCTATATAAATTCTTATTATTTTCAATTAAATTTTGTTGTTGTTGTTATTCTTCTTCTTCTTATTATTAATCTTATACAAATTTTTTGGGATATTTTAATGTCATGTTGGGAAAATTTACTTATAATTCAAATTATTGATGGAGTGACCAAACAACATATGTTAAAGACTCCATAAGAAACATATTATATGCCAGACTTCAAAACTTAAAAAGGCAAGACCATCTGGAATGTATCTCACTTAAGATATGCTAAGTAAGGCTACAAAAAAGTCATGAAAAAATATCAAGCTTAACCTTGAGTCAAGCTTCTTATCGAGCTTAAATTTTAAGTTCGAACTCGACTCGTAAAGATATAGGAGTTTTATTTTTAGTTTGAGTTTGACTGGTTTACAAATGAAACTCAAAACAAGCCAAGTCAAGCTTTTCATTGAGTTTAAAATGAGCTTTATATTGAGCACAAGCTCAGCTCATTACCGATTTAAGTTTTTTATATTTTTATTTTTTTCAAACCTAAAAATAATAAATAAAAGCTGTGAAATACACACACACATATATTAAATAGATAATAGTTTTAGTTTTAATCATATATTTTATATGATATACCATATATATATATATATATATATAACTAAGGATGCAGTTGGATCGGGTTTCGAATGGATTATATAAACTTGAAACCTAACCCGCTATTCTATGCGGTCTATCAAACCCGATTCTATAATTCTATAGGATGTTTATGCTATATCCAAACCAACCCCTATGTTCTTTTTTTCCAACCTATTTTCAAATATTAATAATAAATTTAAGAGTAGTTGATACTTCTGACATTCATTTTCTATCCATTCAAAAGTAAAAAGATGTATATGGAATAGATAGAGTATATGACAAACCACATTTATGATTCAATATTTAAACACATAAATATATTACTTTTATTATCATGTTTTATCTAAGAGAGTTAACCAAGAACATGGTTAAATTAAATACGCTATTGTGCTAAAATATAACACATCAAACAATAATAAAGGAAACATGACTTAAATAAATTTTAATGAAAGTTTTAAAATTCTTAACTAGTCTAGTAAATATAAAAAAAAAAAATATTTCTATGAGATAGAAAAGATTTGAACACTCCATATTTCTTTTTCTCTTTTTATCCTTTTAATAATATTTTTATTTATTTTTTTTAAATTATGGTATTGAGTTATCAGGTATCGTCGGATTTGTTATATGATTCATACTTGATTCTATTATTTTATAAGCTTTTTACCATATATATACAAATCTAACCTTAAAACCCTACAAGGTTAAAGGGTTTGTAACAAGTCGAGTGGGTACACTAGGTTGGGGGTCGAACAACAGGTAGGGGTCCTAGATTCGGGTTTGATGGTGCGGCTAAGGGGTTTGGTGGTCAGTCGGCGTAGATCTGGCCCTGTAAAAATAAAGACACGAAAAAAGGTCTCTCTGGTTCGGTTGAGAAGGTAGTGGTGGCACTGGTGACTGGTTGGTAGGTGGAGGTGCTGACTGAGTTGAGTTATTGAAACTCGGTTTTGGTTCTTGGAATCAGAGTTGCGACGAGGTGGCTGGGTTTATGAGTTCAAGTGACAGCAGTAGTTGTGGTGGTTGGGTTTTGGTGTTCGGCGGATGGTTGTTGGAGTGGTGATTGTGAGTTTAGCTGAGGGTTTCGGTTCTAAAATTGGAGATGGCGGTGATTTGGTGGTAGTGGGAGGGGCTGTTGGTGGTTTTCAAGCAAGCGGTTGGATTTGTGGGTGTTGGTGTGTGGTGGCGGATTGCGATGGTGGAGTGGCTGGGGGTGTTTTTAAGGTAGTCGGGTGGTTGCAGCGATGGTGTTGGAAGTTTAGGTAGTGGACGTGGGTTGGTTGCTCACGGTGGTTTCCGCGAGCTACGGTGGTCGGTTTAGTTAGGGGGATCGGGTGTTAGAGAGGGAGGTGACATGAGGAGAGAGAGAGAAGAGGAGGGAGAGAGCTAGAGGGTCATGGGAGGAAGATTTGAGAGAGAGCTGCCTAAGGAAAATGGGAGCTCCTCTTCAAATAATGGGGGAATCCGAAGTAGGAAAGTCCTCCGTTTGGAATTGAAACGGCCATTAATGGCCGTTACAAGCAAATGACGGGTCGGGGCGGTTACGAAAGTTTTCAAGTTTTTATGGTTTTTGATTTTTAATAAGTATATGAGAGGCCGTGTTCCAGAATCCATGATTTACTTTGGCGAAATGCACATAAAAAAGTTAAGCTTGAGGCAAGTTATGAAGCTCAAAAAGAGCTTCCATGGCGTCCCGCGTCTGGCGGCCCTCTGCCACACCTGTTGATGCCGTAACCGGCCAATGGGTTTTTTATTTATATCTCCTATATAAATCTAGCCCAATATAGTCTTAAAGAAAATGGGTCATAGGTCAAGGTCCAAATGAGTTTAGTGTATGTTTCTTAGACTCATGAGAGTTAAAGAAGCAATAATTTATTTATGTTTAGTTTTGTTCATGTTTCCATTATTTTCTTTATGTTAATATTATGTTGTTATTATTAATTGTTTCTAATCTAACTTATATAATATTATGTATACTATGTATATATATTTATTTAGAGTAAATAACCTCATTTGTTATTTATTTATTTCCAAGTCTTGCAATTTATTTATTTACTTGTTTTATGCAATTTATTAAGACTAGTCTTTCTAGTCTTAAACTTGTCCATATCAAGTCAAAATAATTTTCTTTTCTTTTGGGACTAGTCCATTCTTAGTCCCGGGTTGCCTTGATGAAGCTAAGGCTCCCAATACATGATCGGGATACCTTGATGAAGCTAAGGTTCCCAATGCTTGATTATTTATTTATGTTCATTTACGTACAAGTATTTCTTTCTATCTTACTATGTTTTATCTTTACTTTTACATTGCTACATATTCATGCATGATTATAAAGTTGTTGTCTTAAATAAATATAAAAATTGGTTCTTTCAAAAGTAAACTAGATTTCTTAACAAAAGGATTTTTTTTTTTCAAAAGATCTAAGTTTTGTTTTTCCAAAGGATAAGCTAATCATAATTTCTATGAGAAATAGAAATGTAGATTTCTTCAAAATAATATAAAGAATTCTTTTCTTTTATAAACCAAACTTAATACTCCATAAAGATAAAATTTTTAGTCTTGAATTTAAGATTTTAACTCAACTTTATCTTTTATAAGACTTAAATAGATTCATTATAAACTTTGAAAATCACATCCTATGAAAACATCTTCAAAACTTCAATCTTATAATTGTTATTCTCTTTTCAAAATTAGAATGAAATTTTGCTAAGTTCTAATGTTAACAATTCCTTATTAAGAAAGATTTTCTTATAAACTTGTCTAAAAGAATTGTTCTACCACTTGACAAATATTAAGGATAAAATAAGTTTTTCAAATCAAGATAAAATCAACTAATTATTTTAAACCAACTTAGAAAAACAAAATTTACCAAGCAAGTAAAGTTTAAAGATAAACTTATTTTCTAAAGAAGGAAAATGATATAACAATGAGAGGAAAACATACAACACAACTTCGAATATTTAAAACTTAAAGAATATTTTGAAAAGCTTATTTTCAATCACTAGAAATAAAGTTGGTGGATCACTTAAAGAACCAAAATTTTTGAAAATAAATTTACTTTTGAAAAGTAAGAAAATGAAATAATAATAAAACATTTACTCATAACAACTCAAATATGTTTTTGTTTTTCTTCTAACAATTCAAAAAGGAGAAATTTTCAAAAGTCTTGTCTCTTAAATCCTTAAAGATAAATTGTTTATGAAATATCAATATTGAGACAACACTACAAAGATCATGCATACAATATGAGTATAAATATATGTTCAAAGGATTTTTCAACTATAAATATATACATATATTTTGCTTAAGGATTTTTGAGTAAAGAGAAGTTTAGAAAAATCATATTTTTTTAAAACCATAAATTCGTAACTATTCTGTAGCGTGGTATTTTCCAACCCAAGTGGCTTTTTATGACAAAAATAACCTTAGAAATGGATAGATCTTTTCGAGTAGGCAGAAAACGATATATTATAAGCGCAATTTCGAGTTAAAATGACCAAGTTATGGCCATTTTAAGTTGGAATTACCTTCTACGCGAATTTTAACGATCTTATGACATAGTTTTTGATAAGTACCATAGAATCAATAAGAAATACTCATTATGGGTATTCTTCTTGATTAGGTGAACCCTAGGAGGAGTATTCACACCCGGAGGATTATTTTGATTAGTGGATTTAACGATCGACTCATCCGTAAGAAAGATAGATCCTCATGGCCAAGTGAGTTTATTTCCTACCTTTTTCGTACTTGGTTGTGCTTGTAGCTAGAATTACTAGAAGTAGGAAAAGATGAAATGAAATATGTATGATTATATTGGTTGAAAGAATGTTAAGCATACCGAGGCATGAATCGTTGTTAATTAACTTATGTTTTGCTATTATTCTGTTGGAGTATGTGAAAAATTCTGTGATCACATTTAAATTACTTTAAACATATACTATGAATTATATTAATTGATTCATGCATATCACGTAGTTAATTTCAATTCTATTTAAATTCCATGTGTTTATTTATTTATTTTAATTGTTGAATTGAATGAGCATGGTTGTCTTGCTAGTACTCTAAAATGTATTATTTTGCATGTATATATTGAAATTAATATCTTTGTTTTATATGTATTAATGTGTGTGTGTGTAATAAAATTATTAATTATGTCTTTTATACATTAAGGTGTTAGTTAAGTTAGATTTATAAAATTAATCTTGGTTTTCCATAAGATTAGTTGATAGAGTTTTCTTTAATTAAGTTAGCATTTATGTCTCAAATGAAGCCCAAATGAGACTCAAATTCACCCAAATTGCAAATTGAAGTTGCATATGCCTTAGAGGGTAAATTTGGAATATGTTTTATGCATAATTATGCTTAATTGAACTCCCTTTTTGCAACCCTAATATTTTATAGGAAATTTGCTTCTTCTTTCTTTCTTTTCTTCTTCCTCTTTCAATTCCATTTCCAAGCTCAAGTCAAGATCAATATCAAGTTTTAAAAATCAAAGTTCTCCTCAAGACAAAGTATATGTGAGTTGATTTAATTGTGATTGTTGTTTTGTTTTTCTTTCTTGAAATGGTTGTATGAATTTTTGGATGAAATGAGTTTAATGTTATCTAAATGGTTTATTCATGTTTAGGATGAGCTAGGAGTGTGTTTTATGAGTATGTGAGGTTGTGTATGTATTGTTGAAGTGATATGAAGTGTTGGGAGGATGTGAAGAGGATTTGTGTAGGAAAATTTAGAATGGATTGAAGTGGAATTTGAAGTGTTTAATTGTATGGATTTCTTGTGTTGAGTTGCTAAGATTGAGTAGTGTAGGTAGAGGTTAGTATATGAGGTTGAAAATGTAGTTAAGGAAGGCTTTAAAGTGTTTTAGGATTGAATTTTTCAAAGTAGAAAAACAGGGATTTGTGTTTTTCGTTTAAGCCTGTTTTTAAAACGTACGCCGGCACCTGGGAATTCAACGCCGCCGGCGTAGAGGCAGCATTGGATTCAAATCTCTTAACGTCGCTTTGCAACACCGCCGGCTTTTACAATAAAAATTACCAGCGTTTGTTCTTCAGAACATACGCCGGCAATTTGAGTTTCTACGCCGCCGGCTTTCGCTAGGAAAGTCAACCGGCGTTCTTTCATTCATATTGTATGCTGGCCACTGGGAATCAAGGCCGCCGGCGTATGTGTCAAAGCTGCCCGCGTATCTGGGTAAGCGGACGGCTTAGACCTCTTTAGACGTTTTGAAAAATTTTGGGTTTTGGATTCTATGCCGGCTCAAGGCCGCCGGCATAGAATGTAGGCAGACGGCGTACCCTTGAACACTGCCAGCGTTGGCAGTGTTGATTTTCAGAGTATTGAACACCGGCTCAACGCCGCCGGCGTTGAGTACCGGCGTATCCCCTGTGCTTTTGAATTTTAAAAACTTTTTCTAAAATTTTCTGAAGTTTGTTATTTGAGCAATTAAGTATTTGTTAAGCGATCTATGATACAATAGGATGTTTAAATGCTTATCTATGACTTTGTATTCAATTATTTGAATTTCTTTGATTTATTTGTGATATATAGAGATAATATGGGTATAATTGTGAGAATGAAATCTATAATTATTGATTTATTGATTATTGTGATATTCTATTTCAATTAAGGATTCTTCGGTTAGTTCTTCACCGAGAGATCCTAGTTATATACTAACGGGTTCAGGTACGCAATAACTTGTTTGATGATTGCTAAGAATAGGCATTCCTAATCTGATTTAAATCGATTTAACTTAACATTTGAATGAATTGGATGTCTATTACGCTGTTTAATCTGGTCCGAGGAGTAACAAACCTGTCATGATGCAATGACATGTTAGTTAGGCGCTTCACCAAGTCATGATGCAATGACTTTACCATGATGCAATGGTACGCTATGATGCAATAGCGATTCTTTTTGGTTAAATGGGTAGCCGATAGGGGGGAATAGTATCTAAGTAACGTTTGGTTAAACTTAGGGGGAAATACCATGATTTAGTTCAAAGTTTATGGGAACTTGTGAACTAGGCTCATGTTATGGACTGAGTTTAAGTAGAGTCGGGCAACGGCTTTTAAACCCTAAATGAAGCTATTATCTTCATGAAATAGATATAGGAGATATAAGTATTCAGACTGCTTATATCAACCCCCTGAGCAGCTGCTGTTACTCAGGATCCCTGAATTCCTGAAGCGTGACCGGGGTTTGAATACCCTCTTGTTGATTTGTGAAAGAAAGTGTAATAAAGATAATCACCGTCTAATGATGCATTATATTGACTTGATGATTTGTTTTTGCATTGGTTATTGTGTACTAGGCCTCTGGCTCACTTTTGCTGCTTTGCAGGTATTGGAGACGAGTTTTATGATGATTTGGGCTATGGGTCCGATTTCGAGAGATTTCTGGATGAGTGGGACGAATAGGATCCGATCACCCTGGACCTTTGGAAGGAATTTTGCTAAGGGAAAAGTTATGTATAGAAGGCTTGTTAGTTAAGCCAATTATTGTAATGACCTTAAGATCCTTTAGGATTCTTATGTTTTAAGAAAACATGTAATTTTTGTAGTATCTTGTATTGGCACTAAACAATGTTTATATGATGTAAATGTATGTATAGATTGCTTTTGTTAGCAATCTTGTTTTGTTTAAAAGATCTTTACAAAGTATAGTGGTTTTGATTAAGCAATTTTCATAAACTGTTAGTTTTAGGACAACCTTACATATAATGTGAAAACATTATGTGTGGTTGGGGACTCGGTACTCTAAGTCTCGGGATTTAGAGGGTCGGGTCTTTACAGTATCAGGTCCAATATCTTTTATGCCTGAAGATTACATATACTCAAGTGGGATTATGTGTTGTAAAAGCTTCTGGAAATCTTTTGAAGATCATAGGTTAATTATCCTTTAATATTTTTGGTGTTAGTATTATTTTTGTTGTGAGAAAGATTAAGTTGATATTATGAATGATTGGAGAATTATAGGGGAAGACCCCTAAAATGATGCAAGGATCATACTCTATTAATAACAAATTGGACGATTATTTAGATTCTTGTATGTCGTATTTACTATCTCAAACTATACATCCTACCGATGTCTCCTATTGTTGTGATAGACACCTTACACATGGTGTTGAAAACTTTCGCGTGACTTTGGGAAGTCATTCTTAAGTTTTAATACCATATGTGGTGGACTGCCACGTTTAGGGTACCCTTCGGGGCGTGACAATACCATTACATCATGGTAAAGTCATTGCATCATGATTTGGTTAAGCGCCTAACTAACATGTCATTGCATCATGACAGGTTTGCTGCTCCTCGGACCAGATTAAACAGCGTAATAGACATCCAATTCATCAAAACATTAAGCCGAATCAATTTAAGTCAAATTAGGAATGCCTAGTCCTAGCAAACATCAAAAATTCGTACCTGAACCCGATAGTATATCACTATATTCACTCGGTGAGGAATTAACTGAAGAACCCTTAACTGAAATAGGAATATCAAAATAATCAATAATTGAATATAAATTTCACATCCATATATATAGATATATATATATATCACAATCCTAAATTAATTATACAAGGGAATTCATTAAACTTTGCATAGAGTTTTAATATTAAATCCATGCATAAAACATGTTTATCTAGCTTATATATTCAATAGGGAATCATATATGAAATAAAGATTGAAGATTGAAGATTGAAGAAGTTTGAATTTGAAAAACTCAGGGGATACGCTGCCTTCCAACACTTGCAAAATTTGAATGAATGTCGGTAGTGTAGAAAGTTTACGTTGGCGGTGTTTCACTCCGGCGTTTAAATATTTGGTTTTGTTTCACTTCAACACCGCCCCATACACCGGCGGTTTTGACTCTCCAATTGTCGGCGTACGTTTTAAAAAAACAAACGCTGATAAAATTTCTTGTAAAAGCCGACGGTATTCAAAGCGGCGTTAAAAAATTTACTTTTGTTTGCTTCTAACGCTGCCTCTACGCCGACGACGTTGAAATTCCAGATGCCGGCGTACATTCAAAACAAACCTATTCGACAGAACTCATTTCCCTTGTTTTTCACTTTGCAACTTTCTAACCTATAACACTTTTAAATCTTCTTTAATTTCATTTTTAGCTTCATATACTTACTCCTATCTACACTAATCAATCCTAGCAACTTAGAACATTAAATCAACACATTTAATCACTTCAAATCCCACTTCCACTCATCCTCAACTTTAACTACTCAAACTATCTTTATTTCTTCCCAACACTCCATATTACTACCGCAACATAAACAAACTCACACACTAACAAAACACAATCCAACTCAATTTCAATGCATGAACAAGCAATTTAGATAACATTAAACTCATTCTATCCAAGATCTCACATATCTACTATAAGAAATGAAAATAAAACAAAAGTTATACTTATATCAACTCACATGAATATGCCGTCTTGGAGAGAATTTTGATTCTCAAAGCTTGATGTTGTTTTTGGTTTGGGCTTGAAATTTGGAGTGAAAGAAGAAGAGAAAAGGAAAGAAAGAAAAAGGAAAATTCGGATTAAAGAAAGGGCTGCCCAAAAGGGAGTCCAATTAAACAAATTTTGGTCCTAAACTTATCTTTAATTTGACTTTTAAGGCTTATATGACTTTAGGTTGCATTTAAGTTAATTTGAGTCTCATTTGGGGTTTATTTAGGCATAATTATTGACTTAACTAAGGGAAATTTCTATTAACTAATCTTAAGCAAATCCAAAGTTGATTTTATAGATTTAAACTTAACTTAACATATTAATGTATAAAACACAATTATTAACTATACTATACACACATTAATATATAAAAACAAGGATATTAATTTTATTACATATGAAAAATAACACATGAAATGTTCAATTTACACTAACTTAAATACATTTAGACTATTACCAAAAACTCTCATAAATCATCATGTTTATTTAGTTCAATAATTAAGATAAATAAACATATACATGGAAATTAAATGGAATTTAAATTTAGATCATTTCATTTTATTTTCATAAATTGTATATTAATCTTTTTTTTTTTTGTGAAAACATTTTTCATGCATCAATTTACTCAATAAATTAAAGATAAATTCATAATCTATAAGGATACATAAGTTTATCTAACTATGATCTTATTCCAACTAGTGTTATCCTAAACCTTGATGTGTAGCTTATCTGAATGTATAATAGATCATTCGCAAAATTAATAACAACTAGAAATGATAAGCAAAGAATGTGCTAATGGACTCAATAGGAAAACCACATGTGTATACTAGGCATATAGCTCTCACTTATGAGTCCGAGTATTCTAATGCAACATCATAACCCAGTTAGTATCTTTTATTTAGGGGAGAAAATCACTAAAGGAGAACTTATGACTTTAGAGACACAATGGTAATTAGGTTCCGATCCACCACAACAAAATTGGAAGTTGACAAGTAAAGCCAATTATTTGTTTGATTGAAATAGTACAATTATTAATCTCAACCTAATTTTTCATAATTTTCCAGATATTAATGAATTAGTCCACACATAAGTTATTATATATGAATTCCATAGTTTCATATTCCACTATCATTAACCATTAATCTATCATAATTCCCTTCTATTGATTATTCACTTGAGTCACCATTGATAGAATAAGCATTTAAAACTACCTTGGATCAATGATTGCCATGGAAATGACGATTATGATTAAGGGCATCAATCGTTGACTTGAAATGACCATGCACAAATTAACAATCAATTTTTTTAGTTATTCATATATTTAGTCTATTTACTCAAACTAGACCCACCAAACAACCAACACATAAGGTTCCCATACTTGGAAATGCTTAAAGTAATCCAATATAAGGAATCAAATAAACTCATATACAAATCAACTCAAAATACTATTAATGAAAATTTAAATGAATTATTAATACACTATTTCTTTTAGTGTACACTACAATAACTCTATTTAATTATCTATTCATGACAAATTATTTAAATAATAATCTTCAAATAAAATTATTTAACCATTTAAATTTTATTTCCCATTAAATCAAAGATCCAAATTAATTAAGTAATTTAATTCAATTCATTTACAACATTTTATATTAGATTACATAAAGATGAATCAATTAAAAATTTAACCAATTTTAGTTGATTCAATTCTAAGCTTTTATATTATTATTTTTTTTCTTATTTACTTCTAGATTTTAATAAAATATAATTTATAACTTAAAACTACGATTGTTATATACAAATGTAGCCAAAAGAAATTTTCTACAACCCTAAAATGGTTTACAAGATCAAACAATACTTTCATTCCAATTCAAATTTAATCTTTAATTTTATTTCTATAATTTTGTAATTGCTATTTGAGAAAATTTATATGAAAAATGGATTTAACAATAAAATCTATAAAAATGCATTGACCATAATTACATTTTTAACATCTTTTTAATCATCTTTTAAAAATTAAACACTTATAACAAGAATATGGTTGAATATGAGTTTGAATATTTGAAGGCCTTCAATCACCTTCGAACCTTTTTAAGAAATAATTAATAATACAAACTACTTATTCAACCAATTTATAACTTTTAATAAATCAATATATCAACATAGTTACATAGATCATCTTATACAAGATTAACAATTAGTCATCAAGCTCATTAACCACATTACATCTTCATTCTCAGTTGAAAAACACAACCAAACTTTTTTGAAATTTGTGAAAAACATAATCCAATCCAACTTAAACAATATTATAACTTTCTATACCATTTCATATTGTAGCTTGACACATATGAAAGAAGTAACTTGTACGTAATCATATACACAACTCTACTATTAACAACACCACAGGTAATCTTGAATTCATCTTCAGCCAATCAACTCCACCATTAGCAATTATGTACCATATTGCAAACCTCTCATCGTTACAATATCTTATTACTTTAGTTTCTTCATTATTCGTCTAACCAATATTCTCATTATATTTTTACAGTTAATAAGTAATTGAATTAAAATTTTTTTCCTCAAATTCTTTTTGAAATCTTCTAACATCTCATCTAAAGTTAAGCCACTACTACACCACTAGTTAATACATTCGCAAGTAGACTTGTATCTTCAATCCTAAGATCACCAATGATCTAATTACTTATAAGGAACAATATTCAAATGACAAAATACCACTTTTATTTATTACCTTTCTTCACTAAAATTGAAATTCGAATGCCATTACTCGTGAAATTTGTCTTTCATAGGTAGTGTTACTTGACAATGGTGAGCAAGAATGTGTTCTATTACAATCTTTGATTCAAATTATTTAAAATATCTTCTAATTAATCTTCAATTTATGTTTGCTCCAATTGGTGATGCAAATTACATAAATATTCCGTCTCTTCCACTTATAAAGCTATTGACATTAATGTACTTTCATCACTTGTTTTTCCATCAAATGTGCTAATTAACTTTTACCAAAAATTAACTCCTTGTTATGTTATCTTTAGAAGTCCCTTTACTATTTTTTACTTTGAGATAATAGCTAATTAAATGCTTACACTTCTACTTTGTAATTCCATGTCTCATCTTTAAATTAGGAAAGCTAGTTGTTGTGTTTGTACTTTCAAAATGTGTAATTTAGTATCTTTGTTATATAATATTTGATGAATGTTTATTTTGATGATAATTATTGGTAAGCTAAGTTCTTGTATTTTCAAATTTTAGCAATTTTTGGCCAAATGTATGCTATTATCTTATCATAAAATACATGTTGAAAAATCTTATTTAATAAATACATTGAATCACACATGTTTTGACAATAAAAACACAAATTTTCCAAAGTTTAAAGATGAGATAGTAAATTACAAAAAAGTGAAATTAAAACACATTACCTATCTTTGTCCCACACTTTCATGACATAAAATTTTTATCTAACAATATTTTTTTATGCTATTAAAATACCTTTGATATGATAAATTAAGTTTTAAATTATAACAATTAACTTTACACTTTCTTTCATAAATTAATTTCTAAATATGTATATTCAGTTTATTTACTATACACTTATAAAATAAATATTTTGATTGTGTATACATAAGATAGAAAATTTATCCACTTATTTATTTTAAATAAATTTTGATCTACGAAAATTTTAGCTTTGAACCACTCTGCCTGTCTTGGTCAATCAAATTCTCTTTTATTATTTTTTTGATTTTCTCTTTTGATTTTGCAAATTTCATTATAAATCCAACCATTTGTAATTCCAACTACAAAATGTTTTCTTAATCGAATAAAACATATATATGATAGACCATTCAAACAAAATAACTTATTCAACAATGCTTGTAGGCACTAATCACAAGCTATAAAGTATAGTCTCTGCCATATAAGTTGCATTTTTTCTTTCCTAACAATTGTTTGGTCATGCATACATACATATATATATATATATAATATAATATATTAGTTCAATGTGTCTGACTTTTATTGTTAAAACAAATACTAAAATGATATTATCATGAACATTGAGTAAAAGGACTAAAGGCAAACACACTATATGTGAAATGGTTTAAATGTTAATCACACACGAAAAAAAAAAAAATGAAAACACGTCAGTCCATAAAAGCCAAGAGAAGAGACAAGGGTAATGTCCAAGTTCAAATTCTATTATTATTATTATTATTATTATAAGGTAAATTGCATAAAAAGTTACCAATATGTGGGAATGAGTTCATTTAAGGTATCAACATTTTAAGAGGTTACAAAAAAAGTATGAATGTTTTGCAAAGTGAGTCAAATAAGATTTGACCACAAACGAAAGCTAAGGAAACTTAATTAAAAATTAATCCAAATGTTGATACCTTAAACAAATTTTACAAAATGTTGACATCTCATTTGATTCATTATGCAAAATGTTGATTCCTTTTTTTAAATACTTGAAACGTTGATATTTTAAATAAATTTATTCATAAATATTGATACTTTCTAGCGCAATTTATCCTATTATTATAAAAAAAAAAATTACAATATTTATAGTTCATTTCCTTATAGGCAGTTTCATGAACCAAAATTTGAAGCATACTAAATTCTACCAAAAACTTGGTGGATAGGTTTGTTAAGTTGTTGTATTCCAAAGAAAGAGAAGAGACAGTTGAGTTTGTGTAGATCAAATTTTACTTGTGTAAGACTATGATAAAAGGAGAAACGCTTGATTAGGTATTACACGTCATGAATACATTAGATGTTAAGGAGTAAGTACAAATGAAACGATTTTCTGATAAAATAAAACATTTTCTAACAATATTTTTATGCGGTGACCCGAGAGTCAAGGAAAGCGCATATAAATTTATGATTAATTAAATAAAGAAAAGATCGACAGTTAATATTAACGACCATCATGGTCGTCCTAGCTACAAGTAGTAACGTACATATATATCAATAACATCATGATTTTTCAATTCCATTATGCATGACAACACAACACACACAAACAACGTAGAACGAAACATCCATTTCCCAAAAATAAGGTTGTTGCAACAGAATTTCAAGGGGCCCTTGTGGTGGCAGCCATTTTTCGAACCACCACTTTCCTGTTCGATCTGTTGGTTTCCTAAAATCTTTCTTTGTCTTCAACAAACGCGCACACACACTCCCTCTTCCCAATTCCAATACCTCCCTCATTTGTTGTATCTTCCAAGGCAAAAGAAAAAAGAAGCAACAACAAGATCTCAGCTGACATAGCTCCTCCATATTCCATTAATGCCAGGTTTTAATTTAATATATAAGACATACTCTCATTTCCTTTTCTTTTGGGAGGGTTGGAAATTATAAGTCTAGATGGTGTACCTAGGAATTTCATTTTGTTGTTAATGGCAATATATTGATTGTGTGGAGCTTTTGCATTGGGATACATACATATATTTGTGGTAAGGTTGTAGACTAGTAGGCATTTTCGTGAATTGGGAGGAAGAAAGGAAGGATAAATTTTGGGGTGATACCCAGATTTTTGTTTAGACTTTTAGGTTTGGACAGTGAATGAAACATTGGAATTTTGAAGGTTTGATAGATATATAATTTAAAGAAGAGGAGAGATTATCTGAGGAAGCAAATGTCTCAAACACCCGGTTCGAATTCCAGTTCAGGATCTCCAACACCTGGTTCGAATTCCAGTTCAGGATCTCCAACACCTGGTTCGAATTCCATTTCAAGATCTCCAACACCTGGTTCGAATTCCAGTTCAGGATCTCCAACACCCGGCTCGAATTCCAGTCCAGGAGCTCCTTCTCCCCCACCCTACCAGGGCTTGATGTTTTCGGATAATGGAAGTAGTCCAACACCTCCTCATGTCCCACCATTTGCATCTAAGCAAGCACCTGCACCCAGTTCAAATACCACACCAGCTTCACCTGCAACACCGCCCCCAGGTTCAGGATCTTCCCCTCCTAGCTCTCCACCACCAGCACCACAACAGTCCAGTCCACCACCATTACCAGTACCAAGTACGCCTCCACCTCCCCAGGAAAAAACAACCCCTCAATTCTCGCCTCCACCTGCACCGATATCAACCTTACCCCCGCCCTCTTCCCCATCTCTTCCTGCTACCCCTTTCCAGCCAACTTCACCACCATCAGTTTCATCTCCACCAGCACAGATTTTGTCTCCGCCTACTACTTCCCCTCCCACCGATGGAACACCTGTAGTCCCAACACCTTACTCCCCACCAAATCCTGCTGGCTCAACACCACCTTCTCCAATAGTTCCCTCCCCTCCTGATTCAACTCCATCTCCTCCAGTATCTTACCCGACTGGCGCATCCCCTATACCTACCAATTCTGCATCGAGTTCCACTTCACCAACTGGGACTGCTCCTACAACAGGATCTGGATCATCTTCTTCAACATCAGGTTCAACTCCGCGGTCATCATCCCCTCCCAGCCATCATTCACATTCAACAAATTCACCCACATCATCAACAAGTACAATCGGGTTAGCTATTGCTGGGGCAGTTGTTGGTGTACTTATTATAGCAGTAATTGCCATACTCTTTTTTTTGTGTAAAAGAAATAAGAAAAGAGTAGGGGCTTTTGCTCCACAGTACATCCCACCTAATAACTTTCCGCAAGCAGGTAGGCATGTGAATGCTTTCTTTTGGTTAAGGAAAAGTTTTATGTGATCTGATAGCTTGATTGTTCTTCTTCAATGTAGATGGATATTACTACGGGCAGGCGTCACAGAAAGAGTCTTTCTATGCTTCACAAATGCAGCCCTCACCAAGGGCGACTGGAAGCTATGGCAGTCAGAAGGCAAACGGGTACTCTGCAGGAGCATACTCAGGCGGAGGAATCTCCGGAGGGGGATACTCCGGAACAGATAGCGATGTTATAGGAGGTGGAAAAAGTCTCTTCTCTTATGAAGAGGTGATGGAAATAACCAACGGATTTTCCCGCCAGAATGTCATTGGTGAAGGTGGATTTGGATGTGTTTACAAGGGTCAGCTTTCAGATGGAAAACTGGTGGCAGTCAAGCAGCTCAAAGCTGGTAGTGGGCAGGGTGATAGGGAATTTAGAGCTGAAGTTGAGATCATAAGCCGTGTTCACCATCGACATTTAGTCTCTTTAGTTGGACACTCAATAGCAGAGAAACAAAGATTGCTCTTATATGAATTTCTTCCAAACAAAACACTAGAGCACCATTTGCACGGTTAGATGATTTGTCTTATGCTTCATTTCTTCCAATGAAATGGTAACTATTGTGACTGGTTTTCTGTGTTCAGGTAAAGATATGCCTGTGTTGGATTGGTGCAAAAGAGTCAAGATTGCTTTAGGTTCTGCAAAGGGTCTGGCATATTTGCATGAGGACTGTATGTATCTCTGCCAACACTGCATCGATGGCTGCTCATTTTTCATTTGATACAAAATTCTTTTTACTTTTTCCTGGACAGTTGTATGTGCATATGACCATTCTTAGGAATGGCTTTTGGTTAAATTTATGTTTGTCTTCTATCCTCATATGATCATTTCTTCTGTTATATGATGCATACAGGAACTCTAACAAAGAAAAATGTTGAGGAAACTTTGAGGATTTTTTCATAACAACTGAGTTTGAAAAGTTAAATTACATCTAGTGTGAGGAAAAATCAATCATGGATGGTGGTCACTCTACATGATTAAGGATTACCGTTCCTGTTTAGAATATTGCAATTATTCTGAAGGACATTTTTCCTTAACAAGACGTCCTTCTTCTACTTCTGATAACCTTTCTCTCTGTTTACTATGTTTTTTCAGGTCATCCAAAAATTATTCACAGGGACATTAAGTCTTCGAATATTTTGTTAGACAATGCGTTTGAGGCTCAGGCACGTATATGATTCATCCATCATCCGTTCCACTCTTGTTCATTCTGTTTGTAGTGTGGTTTACATGAAGAAATCCCAAAGTATGATATAAAAATTTCTTGAATTGCAGGTTGCAGATTTTGGACTCGCCAAGATAACAATGGACACCAACACTCACGTCTCCACAAGAGTGATGGGGACATTCGGGTAGGTTTGGCTTGATTAGATGAGCTAATCTTTTCATTTGCGATCTTTATTCAATCCAGACTTAACAAGTAGATTCAGGACTTGCAGCCATCAAGAAACCTCATTCCTTTAGTGGAGATATCTCCTTTTTTTCCTTCATTTGCTCTTCTGCAACTGCAATCCTAGAATACTTTTTTAAGGATGTATAGCTCCAGGATAAAAGATTACTGTTTAGGCGATAGAGAGGTTGATTAGCTATCGGAACCAAAAAGTACTTGTTCATATACCGTCCTTGATTGATATATTTTGAGAAAGTGAAAGATTGGTACATGAACACTCAAAGAGTAAATAAAAATAGTAGAATTAATCTCACTTCCAGACTTTATGCGAGTGATGGTAGAGAACTTTTTTCGTCCTTTTTAAGGCAAACATTGTTATATGATCATGTTCATTTCGGGTTTTAGGTACTTGGCACCTGAGTATGCAACTAGGGAAATTGACGGATAGGTCAGATGTGTTTTCGTTTGGAGTTGTGCTTCTGGAGCTCATAACGGGTCGTAAACCTGTCGATCCAAGTCAGCCTCTAGGTGAAGAGAGTTTAGTTGAATGGGTAAGAACAGCACACCCTGCCTTCCATGCATTTGGCATGATCTTTCCGAGGTTATCTTGAACAATCATTCTTGTTATGTAAGGTTCTTGACATTGTTTTACTATCACCTGCTAAACAAATTGCTAAAACGACTCTACAGGCTCGTCCGCTCTTGATTTATGCCCTGGAAACAGGAGATTTCAGTGAATTGGTGGATCCACAACTCGAGAAGCACTATGTAGAAAGTGAACTAATTAGGATGATTGAAGCAGCTGCTGCTTGTATACGACACAATGCTTCAAAGAGACCTCGAATGGCTCAGGTATGGATCCAAAAAGTGAATATGATTACTACACCAATCTAATAGCTGAACCAGAGATTCGGGTCTATTAACATTTTGCATTTTATCTATACTTGCAGGTGGTTAGAGCATTAGATAATGAGATCGAGATGTCTGATCTCACAAACGGGGTGAAGTTTGGCCAGAGCACTGCCTATGATTCAGGGCAATATAATGAAGACATCAAGAGATTTAACAGGATGGCGGTTGGCGCGGATGATAGTTCGGATTATGGCACATATAGTGGTGGTTACACATCAAGAGAAATTCCCAGTGAAACCACTCAAAGTTCATGGAAGTCCAGAGACACTTCTGATTGCACGAGTGGTGAGCTTGAAACTAGAGCCTTTAACCCAGAGAGACGAGCTAGAATGGGGCAGGAATACTATGGTAACCGCAGATTTAAATGAGCTCAACAACATAGGAATGATGCCATTCTTGTTCTGCTGTGTGATAGAGTTTTTTTCTTCTTTTTTTTTTTTACCCTTACTATTCTTCTATCAGCTTCATATTAAAAGTACAAATGAGTACCGGAATGAATTAGATTTGTATTTTATTTCCTTGGTGAATTAGCTACTAGCAGTCCGAGGAAACTTGTAAAGTATGAGTGTGGAAAGTTATTTTTACCCATTTTTCTATCACTATTAAACATTTTGTACGAAAGCAAGAAACATCTTATGGTTCCATCGTCTACTCAATCATCTAGATATTTAAATGCACAAAGTTAAGTGTGAATTTAAACGGTACAGAACCCGTGAAAAAATATAACTAGATACAAAATTTTTTATTTCACTAATATTTTATTAACATGTAAAAAAGGAAGGAAATCATCATGTCACCTAGCCAAAACCCAAATAGATGTTGGTACAAGTATGAAAATCCCACATGAGAAATATGAGGCTTGTGTAAAGTATTTATAATAGGAAAAACCTATTAATCCATCACCTTAGGGTTTTGGGTTATAGATGGTATCAAGCCCAATTGTGTTATCCTTCACAAAGCCGATTAGATTTTTTCCCATTGAAGGCATACTTCAGATCCCTAACAATAGAGTATTGATCGATCCTCCTCTTCTAAAAAATTATAATGGATAATATTTGGAGAGAAAAAAGGGAAAAAAAAAAAAAAAAAGAAAGAAAGAAAAAGACTAAAATATGGCTTCTTCTAATATCCCATTATTCATAGAAAGCCCATATTTGTGTTTATATCTATATTAAGTTGTGATAGGGAAAGGTAAGCAAGATATCCAGCAAGATTGTCAAACTTGCGATTTTACATAGAATCGCTAGATTGTAACATAGAATCGAAATATAAAACATAAGTAACTGCAACTTATGCAAAATAGTTTTGAAAAACTATAAATAAGCTTACAAAAGCTATAAAAAAAACTTGAAATACATAATGGATGCGAAAAAAATAAAGAAATTAAGTTCTCTTTTTCAAAATAGCTTTGATTTATAGTATAAAATTCATAAAAAAAATAACGAATAGACTCAAAATTAAGTTCTTTTTTATATTTTGTTTAAAAGAAGTTATGAATTAAAAAGAATCAACTTTTCAACTTAGATTAAATTTTTAACTATATAAATGAAATAAATAAATTTTCTTATAAACTTTACAACTATATCTCTAATTTAATGAATTCTATAAATGAATGTGAATAGGGGAGCTGGGGGAAGAGAGTGAAAGCGATAAGGAGAGTGCAAAAACAAAATTGAAATACAATAAGAAAGATGTGTCATCCTAATAGTTGATGAGATTATAAATATACAATATATTTTTATGTGTTAGCTTATTTGATTCAAATTGGTAAAATTGGTAAACTCGATTAAAAACGTAAGATTCTATTGAATTTACTTGTAGTTTCAATTGAAATCATAAGATTTTACAAGAAAACATTCCTAAGCACAAGTCAACTCGAAAAGAGCTCATAAAGTCATAAACTCATAGAATTACGCAAGTAAAATCGTAATTTTGACAACTGTGATATCCAAATTACAATACTAGCTTTTCCACCAACCAAATAATGATATACGGATAATAATTAATAAATCACTTCACCTAATCACTGGTCATAATTTTCCTAAGTCTTTTAGTTAAAGTCTTAAAGACAAGAATAATCTTATTTTTCCAAAGCTTAAACAAAACCTTAAAAAAAAAAAAAAAAAAAAGAAGGTTCCAGGGCACCTTTTTGCGGTGTCCTTTTGGTTAAATTAAAACTTCCATAAAATTTATATTATTACTATAAGTTGCATTTTATATTTGACGGACTATATAGCATGTAGCATGTTATATGTGGTAAATATTTATATAATATATATCATGAAATAAAATATAGTATACCTGTACTACTTATATAATACATTTTACATGTTAATATGTCATGTATATCGAAGTACACCAAAGCCAGAAATTTTTTAAAAATAGACATGGTGTAATAATTGATAAATTACTTATATATGTGTGTGCATATCACGCATATACAATTATAAAACATCTTAGAATGAAAAATTATAAAATGCTACTGAATTAAGAAGCTAAACCGAATACATGGATCCACTGGTAAAAAACAGGAATGGTTTAATAGGAACCCAATTTCAGAACCTTCCTAGTCAAATAAGATTCCATTACTTGCTCTTTTTTGGATTTTCCACGGTCTAATGACACACAATATAGTAAATCATTTGATTATTAAAATAAATATAATAAGTGATGTTTTAAGTATTTTAGTAGTGTGATTATGTTGGACATGAATTTGAATCATTAAATAACTTATGAGACCAATATAAAATCTCTCACCATCATTGAATAGAGAAAAAGTTTGGAAAACACATGTAACGTGTAAGTCTTATAACAGTCATTTACTTTGCAACAAGGACTAAACAAGGATTAGAAAAGTTATGACATGAGAATATCGTTACCAATGATAGATCGAAAATGCTGTATTCCAGAGTTACTTTGTTTAAAATTTTTTTATTATTGGAAGGGAGATTCAATGATCTCCTTATTTAATTTAGACCAGCTTTACTATGTAACTGTTCACACCACAGCCAATTGATCAAATCACTAATAGTTAATATTCTAATTACTATATTTATTTTAATGGTTAGATGGTTGACTAGATGAATCGTCGATGGGACCATAAAAGCTTCTTTACTGAAATACATATTTCAATGTTTACTTCAACTTATAAATTGTAGCATTAAAATAGAAATATAACTAAAGATACCATTATACCCCTATTAGGTTATTTTGGAATAAATCAAAAGTTACTTAAAATGCTTTATATACACAGATATACACATGTTATACATATTTGTTAAATATATAATAAAATATGTCTGCTATACATGCAATCTATGTTGTATAACATACCACATAACATATTGATATATGTGTATAATACATTGACTTTGTGTTCATAATCTATGGAT
The DNA here is from genome assembly GCA_024138025.1 of Combretum micranthum. Lineage (NCBI taxonomy): Eukaryota > Viridiplantae > Streptophyta > Magnoliopsida > Myrtales > Combretaceae > Combretum > Combretum micranthum. The sequence continues at coordinate 274,206 of JAMXBD010000060.1, read as the reverse complement.
TATGTGTGTTTATATATATATATATATATATATTATATTTAAACATTTGTTATATATACTTTGTGATATATATATATATATATATAGCATGTAGATTATGATAGTTACGTACATATGGATGCTATATATAATTCATATTTATATAAGTTATAAATATTTGTTATACATATATGTAGATTATGATATATATCTATATATCTATATCACATATGCTATGCGTAATTTATACTTTACAGATACTTTGTAAGTTGTACATATGTATATATAATCAATGCAATCTATAAATATGATATATATGATTTATAGTTGAATTTAGATATATAATATATCAAATATCATTCATTTATATATCAATATAATATATGTTATACATACTTTACATTTTATATATAATTTATATGTTATATATACATATTATATATAGTTTACACAGTATATGTTTTATTCATGTAATCTATATGTTACTATAGATTTATATAATATGCTATATATAATTTATATATTAGCATAAGCACATACATATTAACTTATTCATTTTACGTAACAAATGCAGTATAACACACATACATACACAAGTTATAAATTATATATATGTATAGATCTATCATATATATATACATATATGCATTGTGAATATATATTATATACACTACATGATATATATAGATGTTATATATAGTTTATCGTTTAATATATTTATATAATCTTAATATTAAGATATAATTATATAATATGTTATATATAGCTTATATTTAATAACACACACAAGCACATATATAATATATTCATTTTATGTGACATACGAACTATAAAAAATCTATATTAGCTATAAAATGTGTATATTTATAACCTATAAATTGTACATATGTATAAATAAGTTACTTACATAGACATAAATATCATATAAGTACTTTTATATGTGTTATGTGACACACACACCCACATTATTGTTATATATATATATATATATATATATATATAGCAAGTAAATTAATTGTATGTTAATATAAGCATTATACATATTTATTGCATGGATAGTTTCGTCAAATTGTAATTTAGTTAAGGGTACAACAATCATGCTCTTCTATTTTCTATTCCCACTAGAGAGGAAATAGAGAAGAATAAAAAAAGCACCTAACAAGTGGGTTTAAATATTCCCTTACAGATGGAATAGAGTCATTATCGGGAATAAGAATTCTAATTCATTTTCCAAGTAAAAAAGGTAATAGAGTGTATTCCACTTTTCAAGAAAAGTAATTCTATTTGTCTTTGGTGCTAATTACCTCCCAAGAGGTCACCTATCCTAGGAGTATTCTCCATTAAGCATACTTAACTTTAAACTTCTAACAAACTCTAAACCATTACACCAAAAGGCCTTAATGATTAAAGTTCGACAACCTCATATTTGAAAGGTATTATGGTATATCTGTAACATACAATTGAAAAAACACACACACATAATGAAAGTTATTTTTTAAGGAAAGAAATAAAGTAAAAAGGGTAGCTTTGGTTTAGAAAAGATAATATGATTTTAAACAAATAAAGAGTCAACTAAGTAATTTTCTCAAAAGTTTTTTTTTTTTTTTATAGTAAGGTAATATAGCATATTAAATAAAGCATGAAAAGATATTATTGCAACTCTTGACTTTTTTTTTTTTTTGCATAAAGACATGTCTACTAGAAGTAACAAATTGAAAAAAAAAACAACTAATGTAATTATTTGAAAAAAAATATTATTGCACCTCTTGACACATTTTTTTAGAAACATGCAAACTTCGACACAAGTTGGGTTGGACTCGTGAACCATTTCGACCGAACACCTATGGGTCATCTCCATCAACTTAGCTTGTTCATATGAGTCATCACCTATTAAATAATCTGATGAGTTGCCAAGTCTTGGCCAATTCAGGCCTCTACCCCGTATAGCCTGCTAGTATTTTTTTTTTTCTTGACGATTGTGCAACCCACTAATTCATCTTTAAAAAAGCAAACAAAAGTAAGAGAAAAAGGAAAAGGAAAAGTGGAAAAATAAATAAATATACATAGAAACAAGTATGTTAAAGGATGAATAATAAAATTTATTACTATTGTCACATTATTAACCACATAAATAATAAATATAATTCAAAAGGTTATATGACTGCTTTTTTGTACACTTCTAACCAAAGAGAATTCTTCTTTCTTTTAGAAAGGTGGGACTTCTTATTGTCTTTGTAGAAGTAGTTTTGTTTTGAGTATTTTCTAGTCCCATATTACTAATTTCACAATTACAACTACAAGTAAATGTGGTTATGTATAAATAAATGTACACATTAGACAGTGCTTTGAACAAATAAGTCAAAGGAATATATTCTTCATAAGTCCAATTAAAAGTTGCTTTATTTAATTCTAATTTTATTTTTACAATTTCCCTTCTATTATTCTAAGTTATTTTTAAGTTATAAAAAAATATACATATGAGTTGTTTCAATGGGCCATGAATCAGCCTATGAACTAATTGTTAATAGGCCCTGAACCAGCTTAACCTGCCTTATTCTAGACTAGGCCTCATCAGACTCATAAGCTCGTAGGTTCGGATCAATTTGGCCTAATGAGGTCTAGATACATGTTGATCAAAATGTCTTTGGAAATCATATATTATAGTAAATAACACACATTATGATAAAATAAATTTAAAGGTGGTAATATCTTTTGTTTTTCCCATGACATGACACAATCGTTCTCTTCCTATAAGAAAACGTAGGAATAATGGAATGAGCATTTAAATAATAATGTGTTAAACTTCCTATTGGTCATTCAAATTAATTAAAAAAAAAAAAGGTTCTTTCCTTAAAATTTAACGCCATAGAATAGTTTATGAGTAAATTATACCAAAAGGTATCAACATTTGAGGGTATTCCATGTTAAATCTTGTTGTCTCTTTTGATTTTATTTTCTGTCTATCAAATTTTTGTTATTGCTATAAGCAAGAGGAAAAATTACTTTGTTATTATAGGACATTAGATTTCTCCTAACAAGTGGTATTAGAGCTCAAGGTTGAAAAAATAAAGGTTTTTTTTTAACGTATTGCAAGCATGGCTGAATCATCAAGTACAATAATAAAATTGAATTCATCGAATTATTCTATTTGAAAGTCGATGATGGAAGATCTATTATATTGTAAAGATTTATATGCCTTTGGGCGGTGACAATGTGAAGCCAGCAGATAATTCTGATGAAAATTGGGCAATCATGCATAGAAAAACTATTGAATATATCCGACAATGGATTGATCACACTATATGTAAGGACCCGCTATCACCCCTATAATTAAAATAGGCGATAATAGTTCCCCAATCACATATAACCTGTAAGATTATATGTAAGGTTGTCTAAAAGAATTGTTTGAGGAATTGTTTATCTAATTCCACATAGTTAATATAATAGAAACCATAGTTTTTTAAAACTTTTAACAAAAGACACTACACTATTATCATATTTCGTAAAAAAGTGAACTTAAGTCATACATGGCTAAGTACATATATATATATACACACACATATATTACATCTAAAGGCTTCTTACAAGCCTTAACAAAATTGCACATATAAAATCTATCTAAAACTTTAAATACAACCACAAGACTAACAAAACTATTTTATTACAAAAATTGGATTCCACCAAGTCTAAGGTTATCTCTAGTCCTCCAAATCATCAAGAAAATCCTCAAAATCGGTTCCATACCCCATACTCGTGTAAAACTCATCGGATTCATCACATGAAAGGTTAAAATATGAGCTAAAGGCCCAGTACATAAGTAACGAATACAAATGTAAAGTGATTCACACATGCTTAAACTAAATGCAAAATGCAACAACCAATAATTTATTATTCAATCTTGAGTTAGTCATTCATCATGGGAGTATTCAAACTCCGGATAATAAGGATCTAGTATCACGTCCGCTTCCCTGAATGGTCCCTACTGTTCAAACAGACTAGGCAACCCCACATTCTGGCGTAGCCTGTTATACTTGGGGATCCTAAGTAACGCATCACGTCGCTCAGGGGGTTGATATAAGTAGCTCGGATACTTATATCTCCTAGATAAATCTATCTAATAACGAGAAAGTACCATGCCCCCAATCTAAGCAAGGTGTCTCTCTCCGAACCAGATTCAACGGCGTAAAAGGACAATCAACACTCATCAATTATTAAAATTTTCTTAATTTAGAGTAACTTGATTTAATGCTTATCCTAGCAAAAAAACAAGCAAGTTACCACGTACCTAAGATAGCTCGAGAACTAATGAGGTTGGCCGAGCGAGGATCTATCACTGTTCAAGACAATATTGAATTTCCGACTTAGTTTAAGCACCAATTAACAAGTTCCAAATATATTTAATCAAAGAAATTCAAATAAATTATTACAAGGTCACAACAGAGCATTTAAACATCCTATTATATCATAGAATACTTAACAATTATTCAATTGACCATACATCAAACTTTGGGAAATCTTGAAGAAAGTTTTTGAAAATGAAAAGTGCAGGAGATACGCCGACCTTCAACGCCGGCGGCATTGAACCGGTGCATAATGCACTAAAGTTCATCACTTGCCAACGCTGGCAATGTTCAAGGATACATCAACAGCCTTCAATCTACGCTGACGGCTTTGAGCCGGTGTAGACTACAACTCCAAATTTCCAAAATTTTCCGAGAGTTACATAGGATTGGTCCACGCCCATGAATACCCCCAACACCAGTAGCGTATCTATGTACGCCGACAACTTTGGATCCTATGCTGGTGGCCTTAGGCCTGGCGTTAAAAATTATGATTCTGTTCTCATTCCACACTGCTTCTAAGCTGGCGGCATTGGAATCTTAATAGTCGGCGTACGTTTTGAAAAATAAACATTAGAAAACTTTTCTAGCGAAAGTCGACAGCATTTCAAACGGCTTTAAAAAAATTGTTATGATCACCTTCAATACCAACTCTACGCCGACGGCGTTGAAGTACTAGATGCCGGCGTATGCTCAAAATTAAACCTAGACGAAAATGTTTTGTTTCTCCTATTTTCTTTACAAAACCTATTCATTTCAAAAATTCTCCAAACTTATTCTAAACTTTCCAAAACTTGTTATATGTTCTAAACACCATCCAAACAATATAAACTCTATTTCTAATCACACCCAACTACAACATTCAAACACCAATCACACTTCAATTCCACACTTTAACTACTCAATTTAGTTCTACCACTTATCAACACTCATTACAACTTCCTAACACTTAACTAAGCTCACACAATAGCAATGCAAAATCTAACATATATCAATACATAAATAGATCAACTCAATTGACATTTACTAATCCTACCATAAGCTTGACATCCAAATACAAGAAAAAAATAAAACAAAGAGATTAGGCTTGCATTTAACTTACATGATTAAGCTTTGGCTTGGAGTGATGTTTGAATCCAAAGGCTTGTGATTGATTTTGGTTTAGGGCTTAAGGTTTTGAGGTGGAAGGAAGAAAGAGGGAAAAGAAATAAGAGAAAATTCGGATGGAAAAATGTGGCTACCAAAAGAGTCATTATTTGATTAAATTTAAGGTCAATAATTATCCGAAGTTTGACTTTAGGGGTATATTTGACCTAATGTTAATTTGGTTAAATTTGGAATGCATTTGCGTTTAATTTGAGCTTAAAAAGTATGCTTAAACTTTGTAAAAATTATGTTATCAATTCTTAAACAATTCACAAGTTATTTTATTAATTCTAAACATAACACATACATATTCATTTACAAAAGACACATACATTCATTACACTATGCACACATTAATACATATAATATAATAATATTAATTTCATTGTACTACACACATACAAAATGACACACATTCAACACATGCACTAATTGTATAGTTCATGCACATATATCTCATTTCAATAACACATTAAAATATAAATTAGGAAATTCATGGCTATTTCACTATATATCATCATGTTTCTCAAGAAACCAAAGCTGATGTTCTGTGGAAGAAATTGGAATCCATGTACAGACTACCTTGAATAAAACCTCATTAATTAGGAGAGTGGTGAATATGAAGTATAAGGATAGATCCAATATGACAGAGCACTTGAATGATTTCAAGGTCTTGTGAATCAACTAAATGCTATGAAACTTGTGCTTAATGATGAGATACGGACACTTTTATTATTGAGTTCACTATACGATAGCTAGGAGGCACTTGTGGTGTCTATTAGCATTTCTGCTTCAGAAGGAAAGCTCACCATTGCAATAGTGAAAGATAGCCTAACGAATGAAGAAGCCACAAGAAAAGATCTTGGCATGAGTTCTGAGACTCGAGCACTTGTTACTAATAAGCCAGAAAGACGTGGTAGAAGCAAGAATAGAGGCTCATCTGATAAATATGATAGATCTGATAAATTCAGAAGAAGATGCAAATCAAGAAGGAAAAATATTAAATGCTATTACTGTGACAAGCCAGGACATTTCAAGAGAGAATGTAGATTGTGGAAGAGAGAGCAGGGTAAAGGTAAAGGTGATGAAAAAGATGAAGACGCAACTGCTACAGCAGCAGGTGGTGAGATTGTTGTTGCTTAGGATGAGGATTGTATTAGCCTTGCATATCATGATAGTGACTGGGTTATTGATTCTGGTGCCTCCTTTCATGTGACATAACATATTGAATTCTTCTCAACCTATACTGCTGATGATTATGGCAATATTAGGATGGGAAACAATGAGACATCGAAAATTTTTTGCATTGGAAATGTTGTTCTAAATACTAACACTTGTTGCAAGCTCATTCTTAGAGATATCAGACATGTTCCAGATATCCACTTAGACCTTTTATCTGCAGGGAAACTTGATTATGAAGGCTATAATAATCACTTCGGTGAAGGTAAATGGAAGCTCATTAATGGCTCTCTCATAGTGGCAAAAGGAAAGAAGAGTAACACCCGTTACTTAATGTTAGCAAACTAAGTAAAGGAGATGTGAATATGATTAATGACACTTCTATGGAGCTTTGGCATAAATGGCTTGGTCATATGAGTGAGAAAGAGCTACAAATGCTTGTCAAGAAACAACTTCTACTCGATGTAAAAGGTATTATGAAAACTTGAACTGATTGTCTTGCTAGTAAACAACATAGAGTTGTATTTTAGAGAAATCCACTTGCTAGGGAATCTCATATACTGCATTTAGTTCACATAGCTGTGTGTTGTATGAAAGAAAGTTTATAGGTGGTGCTCTTTATTTTGTGACATTCATCGATGATCACTCTAAGAAGTTGTGGACTTTTGCTTTGAAGTCCATACATCAAGTGTTAGATGTGTTTAAGCAATTCCACACTAGAATTAAAAGAGAAATAAGAATACAATTGATATGTGTTCGAGTAGATAATGGTGATGAATACATAGGACCTTTTGAAGAATATTGCAAAGAATATGGGATTTAACTGGAGAAGACAATTCCAAAGACCCCACCGTAGAATGGCATAGCAGAGAGAATGAATTACACTATCATAGAGCGAGTGAAGTGTATATTATCACATACCAAGTTATTAAAATCATTTTGAGGTGAAGCAATAAGGATAGCTGTCGACCTGATTAATCTATCTCCCTCCTATGCTCTGGATGGACATATTCTAAAGAGAGTCTAGATAGGTAAAGATATTTCTTATGAATACTTATGTATGTTTGGATGTAGGGCCTTTTTGCATATTCCCTAGGATGAAAGAGCGAAACTTGATGAAATTGCAAAGCAGTGCATTTTTCTAAGTTATACACATGATAAGCATGGGTATAGATTGTGAGATCCAGTAGAGAAGAAGATTACCAGGAGTAAAGATGTGGTCTTTCTTGAAGGCCAAACCATTGAAGATATTGAGAAGCCAAAAAAATCGAAATCCTTAGATGAGATCACTTGAAGATTTTAATAATGGCGGGGGAGATGTGGAATATTTAGTTAAAGAGCAGCAAGAGCCTCATAAGCAAATTGAGTTGAGGAGATCTTCAAGAGAGCGAAGACCATTAGTGAGATATGATCCAAATGAGTATGTGATGTTAACAGATGGGAGAGAGCCAGAATGTTATCAAGAAGCCATGTTACATGAGTAGAAAAGGAATGGTTAAAGCCATGTAAGATGAGATGAAATCTTTGCATGAGAACAAGACACATGATTTAGCGGAATTCCTTAAGGGTAAGCAACCATTGAAGAATAAATGGGTATATAGATTGAAGATTGAAGAGAATAACTCACAACTAAGGTACAAGACAAGATAAGATTGGTTGTGAAGGGGTTCAGTTAGAAGAAGGTGTTGATTTGATGAGATTTTCTCACCAATGGTAAAGATGTCTTCCATTCAGGTCATACTCAACATTACTGCATGTTTGAACTTGGAGATTGAGAAAATGGATGTAAAGATAGCATTCCTTCATGGTGACTTGGAGGAAGAAATTTACATGGAACAACTTGAGGAGTTTAAGGTAAAGTGGAAGGAGCATCTCGTTTGCAAATTGAAGAAGAGCTTGTATGGGTTGAAACAGGCTCCAAAGCAGTGGTTGATCAGGGATACATCAGGACTGCATCATATTATTGTGTTTTCATTAAAAGATTTAGCACTGGTGAGTTCATTATTCTCCTATTATATGTTGATGATATGCTAATTATTGACCATGATGCCAAGGAGGTACAAGATCCGAAAATTACATTAAGTAAGTCTTTTGTCATGAAAGACTTAGGACCCCCATGCCAAATTCTCGATATGAGAATTATTCGTGATAGAAGAGCCAAAAATTATGGTTATCACAGAAGAGATACCTAGAGAAGATATTGGAGAGATTCGACATAAGTAAGGCAAAACCTATTTGTTCTCTACTTGCATATCATTTTAAACTCAATTCTCAATAGTGTCTTAAAAGTGAAATAGACAAGGAAGACATGAAAAAGATTCCTTTTGACTCTGCAGTTGGTAGTCTAATATATGCTATGGTATGCGCTAGACCGAATATTGCTCATGCTGTTGGTGTTGTCAGTCATTATCTCTCGAATCCAAGTAAAGAACATTGGACAGTAGTTAAATGGATTCTTAAGTATCTTAGGGGCACTTCTAGATTATGTTTGCAGTTTTGTGGTAGTAAACCTATATTAAAAGGGTTTTTAGATGCTAATATGGATGGAATCTTGATTTTAGGAAGTCCACTTTAGGTTATCTGATTACGTATGTAGAGGAGCAGTGTCTTGGCAATCAAAATTGCAGAAGTATGTTGCACTCTCTACCATTGAAGCAGAATATATTGCTGCAACTAAAGCCTGCAAGAAAGTCTTATGGATGAAGAAATTTTTAGAGGAACTGAGTCAAGAGTAAGAAGACTTGAAGCTATTTTGTGATAGCCAGAGTACTATACATCTCAGTAAGAATCCAAGTTTTTATTCTATATGCAAACACATTGATGTTAGATATCATTGGATTCAAGATGTATTAGAATCAAAGCTTTTAAAGCTAGAGAAGATCTATATTGAAGAAAACGGTTTAGATATGATGACTAAAGCTTTACCCAATGACAAACTCATTTGTTACAGATAGATAGTTGTGTAATGAAAGTCCCTGTATGAGTTGGAAGGGGAGTTTGTTGAGTTATGGATCTAACCCATATGGGTCCGTAACATATAACCAAGAAAATCCTAAATATTGTATATATTTATAAGAAGACTTGGAAAATAAAGAATTTATGCAACAAAGGAAGCTTGAAACACGTACGCTGGCCAATTGAGTTCAAGGCCGTTGGCTTTCAATAACATCAATGCGGCCATCAAACATATGTCACCTGGAACACTGCCGACGTAGAGCCAGTGTTCAATATTTGCCAAATCAAGTTGTGTTTCAAAAATGGCCAAAAGTCGTCAGCATTGTGCCAGCCTTCAACATATGCCAGCCATAAAGGCCGCTAGCATAGAGGTGGCTTATGTCGCCTACAAGCCATTCTTTGTTTTTTTTTTTTTTTCATATAAATACTCCTTGTTTTGTTTTTTAAGGCATCACCTTGGCTATCTAGAATACCTAGAGAGTTCTACAGAGAGCTTATTTTTGCAATTGTTTGAGATCCACCGCTGTTTTGAAGATTTGTGACCCATTAGTGTATCTAGTGAAGAAAAACCTTGTAATCCCATTATTATTGATGGTGGAAGAATTTATGTGTCGTTCCCATGGTTTTTCCCCAATTGGGGTTTTTCACGTTAAATCATAGTGTCTCTTTTGATTTTATTTTTTGTTTATCAAATTTTTGTTATCGCTATAGGCAAGAGGATAAATTACTTTGTTATTTTAGGACATTGGACAAACTGTGATGAAGCAAGTGAAACACAGAAGGTACGTGACATAATTAGAAATGAAGGCATCTACCTAGGTACCTATGTAGAAAAGGTCAACTTTGTATTGCCACTTGAAGTGAAGTTATGGAGTTTATTGGGGTGAATAAAAGGGGGAAGACTTGAAGATTAGAAAGATAAGATTTGAGCTAAGATTCCAAACTAGTAATGAAACCCTTAGACATGGAGTTTGTTTCTAACATTATTCAGTTATGTATGCAGAAGATCCAAAGATAAAATTAAAAGCAAAAGAGATGGCCATGGGCAAGGTAGTGTGTCTAGGCCTTCGTGAACTTTGTGTTATCCCTTATGGATGTTGGGACAAATTTTGCTTCGTAGGCATTGTTTTGGTGGATGTCTATGTGGAAACTTAAGCTTCGAATGAATCCCTAATGCATCGAAAATAAAAACAAGGCAGTTATGGTAACGTATAAAGATCTACATAAGTCATGAAACTTAAAATAATTTTTTTTTCATTCTATTATAAATTTTGTACAATTATTTCTCTACAAGAACCATCTCTCTTTATAAATGCACGAGATTTTCATCAAAAGAAGGGGATTGCAGATTAGATAATGAGATGAGAAAAGCAGAAAAAATGCACTTTGTTTGACACAACAAAAAGTAAAGGAATACGTCTTAAATATACCATAAACTTTAGAAAAATAGGGAGGGCACTCTTTAACCATATATACGATATACAAGTAACCAGTTCACAATATAGCAACTGCCTGCTATCCCGCCAATATTGCCTATGTACGCGCTTAACATCTGACCTGTAAATATCGTACTTAGGAGCCCACCTCAGTCTCCGCACCAATAACTCATTCCATGGTGGCTGTACTCTCTTTCTTGCAAACACTAAAAGTTTCATTTGTGCAGATTCAAGAAGTTGTTGATGTCCTCTGTTCTCATGCTCAGTGTAGGAGTTGAACAACTAGTGAATTGTTCCAGGAAGCTTGCTATGATTCTTATAAGATAGTCCTTGTTTGGCCGATGCCCTATAGATTTGAAGGGTTTATGTATCCTATGGAATTTGATTTAATGAGCTACCTAGTTACCACACAATTACTGAGTTCTAATCATTTCCAAGACAAGAAAAACAGAATGTGGGAAAAGAAATGGGGACAAATAAAGTTTTACCATAGGTGCCAGACGTCTCTCAGTTGTAAGCTTGCATTGGTCTTGCATGAGGAAGGCCTATTGAGGTACTCTTGAGGGGTGTTTCACATTTAGGTATTGGCATCACCTTTTCAAAAGCCTCTACAAGCAGTGCAACCTTTCTCTTCCTAGTCGAAGCAAGTTTTCTTACAGCCTGTTGAATTGCGTAGTCAATCATCCATTCCTCTGGATTTTTCCTTTCATTCATCATCTAATGCTTGAGATAAACCTTCTCTGCTTCAGATTGGGCACCAATGGCAGATAATTTGGTTCTCGGAATTGAATCCCCTCTTATCCTCCATAGGCTCACTTAGTCTCTTACGCTTGATAGTCCACTTCAATTTTGAATCAAGTAGTTCTCCAGGAGAATTTTTTTTTTCACTTAACAAATGTACTTTTCTCCCGTGTACTAGTTACATCATCTGTTCCAAGGTTGATTCATTCACATTGTGATTGATGGTTTTTTTGAGCTCCTTTGTATCAGATTCTCCCATGGAGTCGTCCAAATTAGACCTTTTTATGCGTGTATCTTCCTGCTGCTTAGATTCCAGCAGTTCTGATGTATTAGTGCTCTTCTTAGTCCCAAGTTGGTTTTTCTCCAAATTCAGATCCTCAGCCACATGAGTTGTTTGTGAATTTGAAGGACAATCTGGAGCTTCAACTTGCAGGATTGGACCAACCAAATGTAGCTCTGTAATATGCTGCTCTTTAGCAATACTATCTGCCCCACATTCCTGAACTGCCTGTTGCTTTTCATCAATCACCGTTCTTGGTTCATCTGCAGCATCACCCTTATGATGAATATAATCATGATTGTTGTATGTGTTAGACCTGTTGATTGATTGGTCATCTTCATTGGAATCCACCATAGCTGCTACTTCAAACTCATCCTCATCAGTAGTGTTCCTTAGGCAATCAAACTCTTGATTGTATTATAATATTTTTGAGCTTTGATACGAGTCCTCTGAATTACAACCAATAACAATGAGTTTGTTAGCTGCCAAAAATGCATGATCTTTTTCTCCATCAATATTACCATCATAAGGAAATAGTTTCCAGTTGATGATGGACAAATCTAAAGGGAATTCAGGTTTCTCATGCATATCAACACTAGCTTTTGACAAGTATGCAAACTCAAAGGATAGTGCACTATCCCTTTCTGTTGTGTAATATGGTTCTTCTTCATGTGCTAGAGTATTATATTGCCCAACATCCAACTCCATATTAGTAGCTTCTGAGCCAGCATCTAGAGCTTCAATGCCTCCTTTAATTTCTTCTTCATGGCTATCCTTTTCTATAGAGCTCTACAACATGGTCTCTTCTTGAAACTGGATGGCCAAGGAAATGTAATAAGCATCTCTTGATCCCCTTTATTCTTTAGGAATGCTCTTCAGAATATCAATTTCACTATGTGGTGGTTCTCCTGGCAAATGATCCTTACCTTATCTCTCTTCAGTTAGGCCATCTGCTACAATGTGATTCCCATCTTTATTTTCAACAGCATACACTTCATTCTCATCATCAATCACTTGCCATCCGCATAATGCTTTTTGGTGTAGACTTCAATGAAGAAATCGATTTCAACAGTTGAGCCCTGGCTTTCCAATTTGTCACCAATGGATAGTGCCTTAAGTCTTCTACGGGGGCTAAGAGCTTCCACCATGAAACTCTTTTAAGCCTTTATCATTCGTCTCCTTGCCGATAAGAAGCACTTGAGTGGAGGCAAAGGAGCATATGATGACTGTTTAGGGAGCAGTAGGTATATGGACAAACCCTCATAACAGAAGTTCCCTCAGCCTCATCCCTTTAGCATTTAGCTCAAGGTACTTGGAAGTTTAAAGTCTTTCAGTGTTGAAGAGCATGTAGCTCTATGTGCATCCATATCATCACATAAAACAATTTTTGAACATTTTTTAGCTGAGGAAGGCCTTGTAGGCTTGAAACTAGGGTCCTTGTCAAAGTCTTGGGTAACTTCAAGCTAGATGATCTTTCAAAGTCTTTGTTGATGTATTGCAAGAATTAGGACTATGTTTCAGGCTGCTTGATTTACGCCTTTGCATATTCCTAGGAAAATAACTAGTTTGAGCATTCTTGTTATTAACCTGAGACTCAAGCTTGAATGATTTTATTATAAAAGTAATTTTATTGATCATTATGATATAAGGGTATTGTATATAAGAGAGAGCAATACAAAGAGAAGAGATTAAATTAACCCTATTTATTAGCACTATAATACAATACAAAATATATGCATTAATACCCTATTTATTAGCACTATAATATAATACAAAATATACGCATTAATAAGGCTGAGATAGAAACCTCTCTTTCTTTGCATCAAAACTGCTTGTAAACTTCATGTAGTTTGGCAAGACATCATTTGTCTTACCCCCTGGTTGCTTTGGTGATTTTTCTAAACAAGTTTGAAGATCGACAAGAGGAGGAGATCTTCTAGGTTGTGATACCCTTAAGAGAGAGCAATGGAAAGATAAAAACTAAATTGATCCTATTTATTAGCATTGTAATATGATACAAAATATATGCATTAATACCCTATTTAGTAGCACTATAATATAATATAAAATATATGCATGGCTGAGATTGAGACCTCTCTTTCTTAAGATCAAAACTGCTTGTAGACTTCATGTAGTTTGGTAAGACATCATTTGTCTTACTCCCTGGCTACTTCAATGATGTTCCTAGACAATTTTGAAGACCAACCAGAGGAGGAGATCTTCCAAGTTGTGGTACTCTTTTTATTTCCTTGATGAAACCTGGTGATGATTTTATGGTATTCACATGCTTGATTGATCTTTGTTTCTCCATTTTTATCCTCAAATGATCAGTTCCCTCTTGGTATTTTTTTTTCTTTTTTCCTTTTAGGACTAGGAAACTTGAAGCTTACAAGAGGAAAAAATAAAAAAAGTTAGTTTCTCTCTTCTTGTCCTCCCCCCTCCCTTCTTCCACTTCCTTGTGCCTTGTTATTATATACTTCAAAAAAAGGCACTTCCTAGGAAACAAACAAGAGAAGATTTTTTTTTCACTTGTATATCTTTTTGGTTGAAGAAGGGGCTAGGCTTTCCTTTTGTAAAGGGTGATATCTTGAAATTCAGAGAAATATTGACTGGGTGATAACTGTCATTAATTGTAGTATAAACTTATATTCTTAATTGGTATAATGATTATATCTATTTTCTAATATTGATTATTGACTAGTCATCCGATCTTGTTAAGAACAAACCTTGTGATAATTTTTTTCAATAATACTATTTAAGAAGCTTAGGCTATTATTATAGTTGTTAAAGAAAGTAAATATTGCATTGAACATATCTTGTAAATTTAAGAAAAATGAAGATTGAGAAATATTGTAGAATAGCATAATAATCAATCTTGACTTTCTTAAATTTACAAGAATAAATCCCCAAAATAAATCTCTATTATTATGCTAATCTACAATATATTTTTCAATCTTGACTTTCCTTAAATTTACAAGATATGTTCAATACAATATTTACTTTCCTTAACAATAATATTATAAGCTTTCAAGGGTATTGGCATAATTTATCATTGTATTTTTTTTCCCTTCTCTTTTTGGTTTATATGATATGGGACTTAGGGTGATCAAGTATTTTTTTAATAAGATTTGTTGATAGGAATGTGATGCTGACATAAACTTTCTAGTGGAATTTAGGACCCTTTTGAATTGAATAATAGGGAATACAACAAGAGAATGTTACATATAGCACCAACTAGTTTTCTTATATCTTACAGCTCGTTTACTTGGAGGAATGGAATAGAGGAGGAATAAAAAAGTTATGCCTTGGACATAATACCACCAGTAATGGACTATGAATCATTTATTACCTTGTTTACTTCATCTATAGTTTTATTACTAGAAATATATATTCTAACATTTACTTTAATTTATTGATTGCAGTATTAAACTAAGGATGCAAATAAAATTACCAATACACCCTTATTTGGATTAAAAAGTAAAAAAGTTATATAAATATACTCATATACCAATACTTATACTCACACACATACACACTTATGTGCTATTCATAACAAACATATTATATATAAATATATAAACATATAATTTATATATGATATATATAAGACATACACATATGTGAATATGTATAGATTATATGTTAGTCCACACACACTCACATAACTTATAGAATATGACATATATGTATATATGACTTATATATTTTATCAATACTCTATTTATTTGTCATTTATACTCTAGATTATTAATTTATATATTTTTGACATATATATGTATATAAATAATAACTTATAAATAAAAAAATGATATCTATACAACTTACATATTTTGTCAATATTCTATTTATTTGTTATATATATTACATATATAATACATAGTATTTATATTTAAAATCTCTAGATCATATATTTATAACTTATATATATGACCGATATTTCATATAACTTATATATATAACTTATCACTTATAACGCATATATATAAACTACTATTTATAACTCAAGAAGTATAACTTATATATAACTTGTAACTTATATCACATAAAACATATATAACTTATAAATATTCATATATATAATCTAACTTATAAAATACAACTTATATGTATAACTTATAACTTATATACAACCTGTGTGTTTTATTAATACACTATTCATTTATCATATATATAACATATATAATACATAACTAATATATTCATAATCTCTAAATTATTTATTTATATTTTTTAGATTGAGTAATATATATAATTCACCACTTATATGTATAATTAATATATTATATAAGATAAATATAATTTATAACTCATGACTTACATGTTAATATAAATTATATATATTTATATATAATTAATATTACTTATAACTTATCTATATGTAATATAGCTTAATATATATATATATATAACTTTTATATATTATATATACAAGTTATGAATTATAACTTATATCTACTATATTTAACTTATAAAATACAACTTATATATTTTATTAATGCACTTATTTTTATTATATATATGTAACATATATAATTCATTTCTTATATATTTATAATCTTTAGATCATGTATTTATATTTTTTTTATATAACTCATATATAAGTGATAATTATATATATGTTAATATAAATATATATATAATATTACATATAACTTATCAATATGTAAAAAAGCTTAATATATAACTTTTACATATTGTATATACAAATTATGAATTATAACTTATATCTATTATTTAGCTTATAAAATATGACCTATGTGTATTACCTATATACAATTTATATATTTTATCAATGCACTTTATCTTTCTTATATATATAACATATATAATTCATATCTTATATATTTATAACATTTAGATCATTATCTATATTTTTTTACGTAACTCATATATTAAGTGAGGACCATTCATTCGTCTCCAATTTTAATTATATGGTTTTCAAAATTATACAATTGTTGCCGCGGTTGCCCTACTGTTACACACCCGCGTATTTCACTTCCATTTCCCACGTTACGTTTTGTCGAACCATATCACCATTTGGTTCCCTTGCTGTTACTCACCCACGTCACCTCCATTCCCCACATTATGTTTTGTCGAACCATATCAGCATTGGGTAACTTTTTTTTACCCAACTTCCATTTTATCTCTTTCCGAATAGTTCTCTTTTTTTTTTTAAGAACTCCATTTCCCACGTTTTATCTAAGCAAATCAGCCTTCAATTTTTTTTTTTTTTAAACTTCCATTTTATCTCTTTTCAAAAGGTTCTCTTTGGTTGCTTACTTACGTTGATGATAAATAGGTTTTAATTCACAGCAAGCATTATTTACTACCTGCTTCACAAAAATAGGTTGTATTTCGCAGCAAGTATAATTACTTTGTCATTCGGTTTGTTCATTAGTTTATTTTTTTTTTTTTTTTTACTTTACAATATATCACATCAATCATTATCTACTGCCTGCTTCACAAAAACAGCTTGTGTTTTGCGTATAATTATTTTGTCGTTTGGTTTATTCATTATTTTTTTTTTTAACTTTATAGTGTATCGATTTTAGGTGCATTTCTATGACATTATATGGTTGAGGAGCTAAAACTTCTCCGTCATCACCCAACTGCACATAAGAAGGTCTGTTAACTTTCTTTATGGTTTTGCTTTTTCCTTTTATTATATTGTACCATACCAAAAGAACAAGGAACACAAAATAAGTTGTGTGTGGCTGCTCTCTCGAGCATGTTGACTATTAATAATTTTAAATCGATATGTTGTGTAGAAGTTTAATATATATAACTTTTACATATATATACAAATTATGAATTATAACTCATATGTTATTTAGCTTATAAAATATAACCTATGTGTATAACTTATATATGCAATTTATATATTTTATCAATGCACTTTTTTTTCATATATATATATATATATATATAACATATATAATTCATATCTTCTATATTTGTAATCTTTAGATCACGTATCTATATCTTTTTATGTAAATATAAATTTTATATATATATATATATATATTACTTATATAACTTGTCCATATGTAATATAGTCTAATATATATAAAGTTATGAATTATAACCTATATATATTATTTAGCTTATAAAATATAACCTCTATGTATAACTTATAATTTATATATACAATTTATATATTTTATCAATGCACTTTATTTTTCACATATATATATATATATATAAAACATATATAATTCATACCTTTTATATTTATAGTCTTTCGATCATATATGTATTTTTTTTTTATGTAACTCATATATATAACTGATATATTATAGAAATGCATTATATATAAACTTACTTATCTAATATAGCTTATATATGTATGAAACATAACTTATAAAACATACAACATATATTACTTATTAGTTATATATACAAGTTATAATTTATATGTAGCTTATAGAATATGATATATTTTTATTATATGTACATGTTACATATAATCTATATAGTAAATTTGTATATGATTCTAGATCTTAACAAGAAATAGAGAATGACATATAGTTTTATTTAAACGAAAAACAAAATAACCTTGTGCATTTTTTTCAATGAATAAAACTAGTAAGGGTAAAAAAACACGACTTGTTTGAATGGAAAAAAAAAAAAAGAAAAATGAAGGTTTTGTGTATTGTTATGGGTCTTTTTGTCAATGAATATTTAGTATAGGTAAAATAGTAACATTGTTAAAATATTTACTACCATGAGAGAGGGAATAGAGAGGTAATAATAATAATAAAAAAAAAAAAAACCTTATGGGAGGTGTTTTTTTTATTTCCTCTACAAGGAAAATAGAAAGATTCCTGGTAATAGTATTATCCTACTCATTTGTGCAAGTAAACAAGGCAATTGATTCCTAGGAACAACTATTCTATTCCCTCTGTATTACCTCCAAGTAAATGGGCCATTATACTATGGAATCCATCAATTTGATAAGTTAAGATATGATCGATCCAAAACTAAACAACAATCCGAAGATGTCTAGTCACTTTAAATTAAGTTATGATAGCATATCGAATGACTATAAAGTGCTTATGGCTTCTAAAAAGTGAGCGACATTGTATTCCTTACGTAAGAATTCTTGGAGAAGGGTCTCTAACCTACCTTGTGCCCTTTGCCTTTTTGTAGCAATGCCTTAATTTGGATGATAAATGAAAATGTTGATGGTTGGAAAAAATTTATATCGTTTGATTTAGCTAAGAAGTCATTTCAAGTACTTCATTACCTATATCGATACCTATAAGCAAAGATCTTGGTATGCCTCCATTTAGACTCGATGTGTTAGGTGGAAATTTGTGTGCTACGTATCGATTTCATTTACATGTGGATATGTGGGTAATGAAAGAGCTTGGAGTGAAAGAATCTTAGGTAAAGATTCACACTATCCCTATAACACGAACATCGACACCTCAATATCTATATATATGGAGTGATAAAATTGTGTTGATGGGTTATTTTATCATTATAATATACAATAAGAAAAATTAGACGACAAAAACTATTCTAATTGAAGATTCGTCCATATATGTAACTCAATTTTATGTAGAAAGCCTAGTGTGGCCTAATGGCAAGTAGCAATATGTAGTGGTGATGCTCTTGATTATGTCTACTACTCCCACATGAAGTGGAGTAGTTTATTTTCTAGAATTAAGATCTTTGGCGATTTGAAGCATGTGAGATCATATTGACTTATATGTTACCTTGTTTTAGTTAGGTTCTTTGTTTATTCATTTAAATTTTTTTAACATAACAATTCATTATGTAGTAATATATAATAATGCTTTTTGAGGTATCATAGCTAAGCACAACTTCATCAATCCTTAAATGGTATTTGTGTGTGTTTGTGTTTCTTAGTCATATGCTTTCACACACGTGAATGTAGTGGATGCTTCTCTTACTTGGTCCCATGCTTCAAAAAGCTCCAGTCAAAACACATAAATAAGTCATTTTGCAGTCATTGAATTTTTACAAATCAATTTTCTATGCTTAGCTCATGTAGGAGCAAAATATTATAGTCAATTTTTTATTTTGATGCCTAACAACAATAACTAACTCATTTGTTTCATGGAAAATGACATTCATATTTTTTATAATAGTTATAGCTATCTTAATTAAAGTTTTAGAATTTGTCAAATATTGCTGTAACAACTTACATATCATGATTATTAGCAGCTTTTAGTCGCTAATCTTTAAAAACTAAACCAAACCATAATTTATTATTTGTTTTTTTCCATTCCAAACCAAACTATTAAATAATGTTTTTGTTCAAATAGAAATTATGGGTTATGTCTATTTAAAAAAAAAATTGTTCAAATCTTTTACATTTGTGCAGATATTCAAATATTCAAATTACTTTATAAAATTCAAATTGTAAATCATAATAAAATACTTCATGAATGCATCAAACTCAGACATAGAACCTCATGAAGTTATTCAGTCACAAATTTGTCATATGTTAACAAAGTATAGTCACATACTCCTCTCTCCTTTCTAAAGTAAATCTTAATTAGAGAAAATCTTAGGGAGCGGCTGTCATTGTTGGTCGCCTCCCAATACCCCATCATCTTCTCACTTTTTTCCTTCTTTTTTTTTTTCACTTTGAAAACCCAATAAAAACCCAACAATCATTTTATCATCTCTTTTTCCATCTTTATTGCTCAAGCACTCTAAGGTTATAAGCTTAATTTAAAAGATTTTGAAGCTAGTGTTAATAAAGGTATCGAAGGATTAAATAGTTTAAAATCAACACTTCAAGATCTCGAACAAAGAGAGTTCTCAAGGTGATAAAGGAGCCACCTTTTCGATCAAAAGTTTCCTTAATTTGGGTCTTTGTGTCTTTTATTTTGTTATTTTTAGTGCTCTATCCCTATATGGGTATTTTCTCCTATCATAATACCATATCTTTGTTTTAATAATATAACTTTTTGAGTTCAAGGGTTTTTGATACTTTCTTTTGGTGTAAGAGATGTGACCTTGTTGATTAGGATTTGTTATCCCCATATCTTGTTTTTCATGTTTTGGGTTTATTTTTACTTATTTTTTTCTATCAATGAATGAAGTTTTTGGTTCTCTACAAAAAAAAAACAAAGTACATTTTTTAACTAATACATGACAAGCCATTATATATGATCTTTCATAAAACCATCTCGTCAATCATCTATCAAATAATTTTGCCAATATAAAAAATCATCTATTAACAATAGTCATCAACAAATAAAAATAATTCTCTAATAAAATACATTGTGTAATTCATACATAATAATGTCCTAGTTAAAATAAACAAATTCCATACTCCATAAAGTTAAAACAATTAACAAAATAATTGTTATAAACGAATCTAACAAATAATGGCAAAAAAAAGAAAAACATAGCGATAAATTAAAGCTCACACAAGATTTACGTGAAAATGCTTATGGGAAAAACCACAAGCAGAAAGAGAGAATTTCAATAGTGTTAAAAAAACACAGTATAAAGGATATGTACAAGCGATCTCACAAATCTCAAATCTTATAAACCCTAAAAACAACACAAAAACACATATATGTATTGTGTAAGACGACACAAAGGTCGGCACCTTAAAGGTCACCAAATTTGCTCCAACGACGGCACCAAGATGAAGGTCGGCGGCTTTAAGCTGGCCTTCAACAATCATAGAATCTTATTCTTTAATGCTGGCTTCAAGGGTTATTGGATACAGGATGTTAGTCGGTGGTATAGATCCTAGAGCTGGCAGCTTTGATTGAATTTATGTCACATATCTAACAAGCTCCACCTTAACTCAAATTCAGGAGCAAAATCAACACAAACAACAAAACATTCTCCTCCTCTTCCACAAACCTCAAATGGGAATCAATAAGCAACAAACACTAACCAAGTCCAAACAGTGCTCAAACTGGCTATAAGAAGTGTCTTTGCCCTCATATCAGCAGAGTTATCATGAGTTCTAACCTTGCTCATAGCAATATCACCATTAGTAATCACTTCACGAACAAAGTGATACCTAACATCAATATGCTTCATCCCATCATGATACAGTTGATCCTTTGTGAGGTAGATTGCACTTTCTAACTGTCACAATAAATTGTAGTAGTCTTTAAATCATCACTAAGTTCACTAAATAATCCTTTTAACCAAAAAGCCTCGTTGGCCATGTATTCAACTTCAGTTGTGGATAGAGCAACTGTACCTTGCAAAGTGGCTTTCCAACAGATAGTACAACCACCAAGAGTAAAAATATACCCTGTGAGAGATCTTCTTTTATCTAAATCTCCAGCAAAATTAAAATCAACAAATCCAACAATTCCATCTCTAGTTTTACCAAATTGTAGACAAAAATTATTAGTACCTCTTAAGTATCTAAAAATCCACTAGATAGCTCTCCAGTGTTCCTTCCCAAGATTTGCCATATACCTGCTGACAATACTCATAGCATATGACAAATCAGGGTGTGTACACACCATAGCATGCATAAGAGATCCTTTAGCACTGGATATGGAACCCTTGACTTGTAGTTAATCTCATCATCTGACTATGGAGATAAAAAAGATGAAAGTCTGAAATGAATCACTAAAGGAGTACTAATAGGCTTAACATTTTTCATATTAAACCTATAGAGAACTTTCTCAATATACCCCTTCTAACTTAGTTTCAACAAACCTGCTTTTCTATCTCTTATAATTTCCATTCTAATACCTTATTTGTTACTCCCAAGTCTTTCATCTTAAACTCTTTTCTCAATTGAAGTTTAATCTTTTCAATCTCTTCTCTATCCCTGGCTACTATCGACATGTCATCAATGTACAAGAGTAGATACACAAACGACCCATCATCACATTTCTTGAAATAGACATAGCTATCAAAATTACTTCTCTTGAAATAATGAGTCATAAATGATTTAAACCTCTTATACCACTGCCTTAGCGACTGCTTCAGGCCATAAAGACACTTCTTTAACATGCAAATATGGTCCTTCTTTCTTGAGACCACAAAGCCCTCTAGCTTTGCATGTAGATATCTTCATCAAGCTCTCCATACTAGAAAGTTGTCTTCATATTTAACTGTTCAAACTCAAGATCTTGTAAAGCTACAATATCCAATAATGCTCTAATCGAATTGTGTTTTACAATAAAAAAACACATCGGTAAAATCAATACCTGGTATCTGACTATAGCCCTTTACAACAAGTCTTGCTTTGTATATGAGTTCTTTAACTCTCAATGTTCCTTCTTTCTTCTTGAATACCTATTTACATTGAACAGTCTTCTTCCCTTTAGGAAGCTTCACCAAATCCCATATACAATTTTCCTAAAGGGATCCATCTCCTCCTGCATAGCAATCATCCACTTAACAGAATCATTAGAAGTAACAGCCTCTAAGTAGATGGCTCTAAATTTGAATCAATGTCCTCTATAACATTCAAAGCATAAGCTACCAAATCATCCTCTACATATCTCGGAGGAGGCTTAACTTCTCTCCTGGGTTTGTCTTTAGCAATAGATTATTGTGGCTATGGTGGTATAGAAATAGGTTGTGAAGTAGGTTTTGGTGTAGAACCTGATTTCAAACTCCACTTGCATGCTTGATTTCTATTGTGCTTTATTAGATGAAGTGTTAGAAGACAAGACATGTAACATAGTTATTTCATCGAAGATAACATCTCTACTAACAATGACTTTCTTCAATTTAGGACATCACAACTTATATCCCTCAACACCAGGCTTAAAACCAAGGAATATGCATTTTAAAGATCTAGGCTCAAGTTTCCCAATATCAACATGAGCATATGCAGGATATCCAAAATTTTTCAACTCAAAATAATTTGTAGGAGTACTAGACCATACCTCTTGTGGAGTCTTCTTCTCAATTGTAGTTAATGGAGACCTTTTAATCAAATAACATGTTGTAGAAGCTGCTTCTGCCTAGAATGACTTTGGTAACTGAGTATTAGAAAGCATACATCTGACTTTCTCCATAATAGTCTTATCTATCCATTCTCCTACCTTATTTTGTTGAGGTGTACCAAGAATTGTTAGATGCCTCACAATTCCTTCCGACTCACACAAAACATTAAACTTATTAGGACAGAACTCTAAGACATTATCAGTGCAAAGATGCTTTATCTATTTCTCAATCTGTTTTTCAATCATCGTCTTCCACTCCTTAAATATGGGTAGAACATCATTATTCTGTTTCAATAAAAATACCTAAACTCTTCTAGAGAAGTCATCAAATAGTCAGCATGTAAACATCACCTCCACTTGAAGGCACTCTAGAGGACCCTCAAAGATTAGAATGGATATAATCAAGAGTACCCTTTGTATTGTGAGTACCTATTTTAAATCTGACTCTCTTTCGCTTCCCAAAGATACAGTGTTCACAAAACTTTAATTTGTTGATGCTTTGCCCATCAAGAAATCTTCTACTCAATTCAGCTATGTCCTTCACTCATATGCCCCAAATGCATATGTCAAATTTTAGTAGTATCTTCATCTGACAGAGAAGAAGAAGTGATGGCTACATCACCTGCAATCATAGAACCCTGCAAAACATATAGGTTAGCATTCTTTTTCTATCCCTTCATCACCACAAGTGATCCTTTATTGATCTGCAAAACTCTACCGTCACCAATGTATTCGTAACCTTTTGTATCAAGAGTACTCAAAGAAATTAAATTTCTCTTCAAGTTAGGCATATGTCTCACATCACTAAAAGTCCTAACAACGCCATCAAACATTTTGATTTTGATGGTACCAATACCTGCAGTCCTGAAAGAAGTGTTATTACCTAACAGGACAACACCTTTAGATACCTTTTCATATGTTGAAAACCATTTCCCGATTGAGACATATATGAATAGAACAACTAGAATCAAGAATCCACTTCTCACTGATCTAAGGATCATCATTAGAAGCAACAAGAAGATCTCCACTACTGTGGTCTTTGGCTACATCAACTTTAATAGATTTTTTTGGTTGCTTCCCCTTTTGATTTTCAGCAGCTCTCTTATTTTTGTTATGTAACTTATAACATTCAGATTTGATGTGTCATTTCTTCTTGCAATACTTGCAGACTTTATCTCTATTTGCAGACTTTGACCTTTCTCTTAAATTACTACTAGAATTGCGATCTTGACTCCTACCACGAGAAACAAGACCCTCTGCCTAAGGCTTGGATCTAATCACTAAATATTTCATCTTCTCAAAAGAAGCCAATGCATCATAAACTTCATCCATGGTGAGAGAATCACGGCTATACAAAATAATGTCTCTAAAATTCGAATAAGAAGGAGGCAACAAACACAATGAAATTAAAGCCAAATCCTCTTCATCATACTTAACCTTCAAAGTTTCCAAATCAATCTCCTTAAAGATGGTTAAGTCATCTTCTAGAAACCTACCTTCTGTCAACCGATATGAATATAGTCGCTGCTTCAAATGCAATTTACTAGTTAAACTTTTCGTCATACACAACTGCTCTAATTTCAACCATAACGCAGCAGTTGTCTTCTCCTTCAACACATCATGCAATATTTGATTTAATAAATGAAGATGGATTTGAGAAAAGGCTTTCTAATCCTTATATTGTTTTTCTTCTAGTGACCATGACACAGTCATCTTATTAAAGCCTAATCACGCATCATCTAAATCCATCTAAGCAAGAAGCACTCGTATCTTTACTTGTCATAACAAAAATCTTACGTTGCGATGCAACAGCGAAATGTCATATTTTACGGTTGCCATTGTAGAGAAAACGAAACAAAACCTTTGGTTCTAACACTAGTTTGTTACAAATAGATCTAACAAATAATGGTAAAAAAAACAAAAGCAAAGTGATAAAATAAAGCACACACAAGATTTACGTGGAAACGCTTACGGGAAAAATCACGGGCAGAGGAGAGAGAAATTCAATAGTGCTGAAGAAACGGAGTACAAAGGATGTGTAAAAGTGATCTCACGGATCTCAAAACTCATAAACCATAAAAACAACACATAAACACACATATGTATAATATAAGATGACATAAAGGTCGGCAGCTCAAAGGTCACCAAATTTGCTTTAGCTGGCAGCTTTGAAATAAAGGCCAATAGTGTTGAGATGAAGGCCGACGGCTTTGAGCCGGCCTTCAACAATCATAGAATCTGATTCTTTAGCGCTTGCTTCAAGGCTGGCTGGGTACAAGATGTAGGACGGCGGTATAGATTCCTAAGCTGACAACTTTGATTGAATCCGAGTCACACATCCAACAATAATAACATTAAATCACTAACCCATATATATATATATATATATATAACTTGAACCTAAAAATAATTTTGAAAATGAATAATTTGATATTAATCAATATTCATTAGATAATAAATATTATAATGAAATCTTGAAAGCATATACAACCTTTTATCAATGATCGTTAAAAAATTTATTATTACAAGCGAAATATTATTATGTTATCCTAAATTGAATTGGTTTGTTTACTCCTCTAAATCAACCATAAACTAATGGATCGGTTTGGATTGTGAATTTTTTAAACCAAATTATTTAAAAAATCATAATTTCAGTTTGGCTTAGTTCAGTTGGGTTTATGACTTGATTTGCTTTGGTTAGGGGGTTTTTTTTTTTCCCTATCTTTAGTTAGCTTCTAACTCAACTTAGGTGTTATAGGATCTTAATTGGGATAATGTCATAAATGATACATGAACTTTAACAAAATATGCAATTAAGTACCTGAACTTTGAAATTGATTAATTAAATACATAAAAGAACTTGATGAAGATATTATTGGCATGTATGAAAAGTTCTTTCAGGTACTAAATTAGTCAGTTTCAAGATTCAGATATTAAATAAATTGATTAATTTTAAAGCTAATGTGCCTAATTACATATTTTTTCGAAGTTTAGGTACTATTTATGACATTAATCCAATCTTAATTTAAAGGATACTCCATGAGCCTATATTTGTTAGATTGTAAGAGATGATGTAAGGCTCTATAGTATTTTCCTAGAAAGAACATGGCCATCTCAGTGACCCAAAGCACCAAAGGGTTGAGAATGACTGTCTAGAAACTAATATTAGAGGTTGACTAATGCAGCAAACTTGAAAGAAAGCTGACAAACTCGAGCATCTTCTAAGCATGATTTTAAGGGACAATAGGGTCTATTAAAATGCCGTGACCTGACAAATACGAAAGGTCTGTTTGGTTCATTTTATTCTTTTGTTTTGATATCTTCTTTTAATTGTTTTCAGGTGGACTGTTTATCAAGAAATAGATACATATGAAAAGTAAACATTTTTTACTCATGAACATATCAAATAGACCACATATAAATCAAATATAGATAAGATACAGATGAAAATCAAATAATCCAAACAGACCATTGATGGGGTTACATAAGAGCCTACTATCTTACTCATTTGGGATTTATCAACATGTGCTAGATTAGGATGGGATGAAATGTTCCTTGTAATTGAGAAAGAACATGGCAGCAACTAACTTGTGATATTAATTCACAACTTCATTGAGCAACTGTTAGGAAGTTCATCTCTCCAATGCATCGCCTGAGCAATAGGTTAGGTGAAGCAATAGTAGCTAGAATTCAAAAACAACAGTGGCTATTTTTCAATTATGGACCACAGATTAAAGATTCATAGAGTAGTTAAGACAAAAGGAAGAGCTAAGATGGAGATCAAGAGAAAAGTAAGAATGGAGCAACTCACTTGTAGCAAAGGGAAACAGCTATTGTTTTAATTAGAACATACTAGGCAATGAGAGAGAAAGATGTGATTTTACATATGTGATGGTTACTTAGTTATAGAGGCTGATGATAAGGTTTGCTATTTTTTTTATCACTACATGTATTGTACTTTTGATCATTGTTGTTCTTATTTGTTCCATGCATGACGGTTTATCATATGTTGCAACCACTTAGAGAACCAAACAAGATTGGTACTTGGTAAGGTTGATTTATAGATTTAGGAATATTATTTTTCCTTATATATATACAATTGTAAATCCTTAAATATAAGGATTAAAAATCTAAATAATGCATTTAATATTATCTAGAGGTAAACTAAAAGAAACACTTGGATATGATGTGTTTAATTAAGATATCTAGATAATAATCTAGATAAAATCGATAAAAACCTCATAAATCTAAACCAAAAGAATAGAAGCATTAACTTATATATTGACTAGGACAATTGGCCATCCAAGCTAACTTTTTAGTAATCCCTTCAAGTTAGTAAATAGATATCTATCATTATCTACTTGGAAATTAATAACAAATTGCATTGGGAGTAATTGTAACATCTATTATAGGAACTAGTTAGAAAATATATATATATATATATATATTGACCTAATAGCCATCTTTTATTTGAACTTATAAATAGAACAATTTTTTTTTTAAATAGAAATACTTGTTATTGAAACAGAAAAAGGATTGTTTCCATATTTTTTATAGAGAGGTTTCTTTTATCTTAGGCATTTAGCTAAACAACACATCAGCTAGTTGTTTTCCCACGAATACATTAGGTGTATTAATCAATCCTCTATCATGTTGTACTAGAATCTGTGCTATGCTTTGCCAATTTGTTATTGCAAGATAGATTCATGCCCCTTGTTGGCGCAGCGTAAAAGCATAAAACAGAAATCAACTTATCGGATGATTTCTAAAGCACAAACAACGATTGCAAACAAGAAATCTCTAAGAGAAAATTCTCTCAATAAGATATCAAAAATATGTAAAATATTAGTTTTTTTTTTTTTTCCAAAGATGAGTCTAAAGACCTATTTATACTTTTACATGAGGAATTCTAAAAGACAACGTCCTAAAAAGCAAATAATAAATACAAATAAATTGGTAACATAAGTTGACTAGTAATAAAAGTTGGCGGCCTATAATGAATGTTGGTGATTTCAAAACTCAAAAGTTGAAACTTTCAGTAGTAAAGGTCGGCGGCGTTGCATACAAGGCTGGTGGCATATAGTTCAAAGCTAAGAGCGCACGTCGCTATTTGTTGTCTGCATCATTCTCTCCCACCTGTGAAAAACTAGTCCTCGAGTTTATGATTGAATCTGGTTGTAGGGGTTCTTTAAACTTTGACCGATGGAGGTATGCCTTGAATCATAAATAAGTATCCTCTTGGATAAAAGATGAACCTTAAAAAGTAAATCTTAACAAGTATAAAGTAAAATATCTTAATTTTCTTATGATTTAGAATTGCATTGGCCCTCAAGCTTTTTACACTGTTTGCAAGTTCCCTTAATAAATCCGCACTAGGAATTAAATCATTATGGGTATATGTTCCTCATGTGAGGCAAACCATCTTGTAAGTCGTCGGGTGACACTTTGCTAAACTCATCAAATATCTCCATGATACCTTCTGGACCCTCTTCAGTCTTCTCCTTCAACTATACCATCTTCTTTCGCTCTGGCTCCTCAGCACTTGTTTTACTTGTCTTCTCCTCTTGCATTGGTGTTTCCACATGTTTACTTTCAACGACTTCAAGAGTCTTAGTATCTCTTATGACAATTTCAAGCAATACATAAAAAATGGAACCCTTTGTATCAGATTCAATGAAAATAACTGGTGGATGTTTAACCTTTTCAACCACAAATTTTCCTTTTACTTTAGGAGCGATGGTTTCTAAAGATTCAGATGAGGTTGCTTTAGGAGTCTCTTCATTATGTTCTTTCCCATTTTCTTTTGAACTTCTTCTACCTCCTTTAATTGAAACATGATATTGTCATAATCAAGAGGAAGAAATTCATCTTCTAATAATAGCTTTATCCCAAACCATGTTCTACACCGGTTATCTACCATCACGATATCTCTTGTTTTGTAGCGTCTCTCACCAAGCTGACACACCTCCTTTCAATCGACAGGTTACTAACCTAAACCTACACTCTTAGAAATTTCCATATAATCAAAATCTATCTACTTCAGTTAACCAATCTGGAAACTCCTCAATATTTAAATTGCCATTAAAATTAGGAATATCTACCTTTAGGCAAAAAATCTCCATTATCTCCTTGATCATACCCATAGTAGCCTTTTCGATATCTGCTACCACCATCACTACCTCGTCTCCTCCATGGTTGTCTATTTTCATATAAAATCTCATCCTTCTCAGTGGAGTTATCATCAAACATTTGTGCCCATTGATTTGCACCGATAGATTAATTGATAGGACCGTCATAAAGCATCTCTACCCTTGGTTGTCCCCACCATTATCCCTAACCCCATTGGCATCTACTACCATTTCGTTGAAATGCCTGACCAAATCCTTAACAACTGCTTTACTTGTTGGAGTCTTCGATCCATGGCATCAATTACCGCCCTAGGAACCTCAGCTCCTCAAACTCCCGTATCGTGAACAACATTACGAATACAACCACCATCAATATCTTCGTCTAAAGACATATTTACAAGATTTTACCATCCTATGATACCACTCTGACCTAGCGTGAAAGTGTAAAATAGAAATCAACTCACCGGATGATTTCTAAAGCACAAACAATGATTGCAAATAAGTAATCTCTAAGACAAAATTCTCTCAATAACATATTAAAAGTATGTAAAATATTATTTTTTTTTCCAAAGACGAGTCTAAAGACCTATTTATACTATTACATGAGGAATTCTAAAAGATAAAATCAATAATAAATACAATAATAAGTACAAATAAATTAGTAACATAAGTCGACTAGTAATAAAAATTAGCGGCCTATAATACATGTTGGCAATTTCAAAACTCTAAAGTTGAAACTGTCAGCAGTAAAGACCGATGGTGTTGCATCAAAGGCCAGCAGCTTATAATTCAAAGCTAACAGCGTACATCGTTGTTCATTGTCCACATGACTTGTTATCTTAAAACCCAAATCATCAAGAGCAATTGTAATCCACAATGGTTTGCATATTCTTTTTGCCATATACCTGAACTTAGCCTTGTCAATTATGTTAAGATTAATACCATAACTATCTGATCTAAAATCTTAACCTTGTATATATGATATGAGCAATTGTATTTATTACTTAACACTCCCCCTCACTTATGGGCCAAACTTTGAGTAGTTTTGACTAAGACCTATCAAGTGAATAACTTAATTTTAATGGGGTTATAATGGATGCACACGGATTTGAAATCATGATCTCCTGCTCTAACCATGCTAAAGTTATTATCCTAAACATCTGATATAAGGTTTAAACTTATAGATATAGTGTGAATAATTATATTTATTACTTTGCACATTGATCTTACCATAAGGCCTTGTTTTTTCTATTGTAGTAATGGCACTTCAATATTTATGCAACATGTGTGATAATTTTGACAAAAGAGGAGAGAATTGGCTATATTCTGAAAAAGTTAAGCATCTATATAATATAAAAATTTTACATAATTGTTGTACTTCTATTAGATATCCAACCCACTAGGTAGCCCACAAACAGAATGTCTAGTTCACTTGCTAAACTCTATCAATAATACTACCATAGTTTTCAGAATACTTTTCTTCCTCTTTATCTCAGTCTTAAAGCTAAATGTTTACTTTCTTTGCCTCCTCTCTTGTTTCACAATCAACTTATGGTTTCTACTAACTATTTTTTCTACGATGTTTCTAGGTTAAGGATGAACTAAAGATCTGGTTGTTTCAAAAAAGCCACTCTCCTAAGACTCAACATAAGATTGATCTGTTTTGGTAAAAATGTCAATACTAATCCTTTATCTTTTCTATACATTTATATGACATATTAGCTAAACCTTCCATAGTAAAGCATGTTAACTTGACATAATGTTGTTTCTCTATGTGGTAAAAATCCAAATAATATTCTACTTTAACTATCCAAGAATCGGACCACTATCATAAAATTGTAGAATATTTTCTTGTGTTATTTTTATGTTTGTAGGATGACATGGAGCTACAAAAGTGTCTTGAAATGATCCATAAAAAGTTAAGTTCAATCTCAAACAATATATTCTTGAATTTACAAATTGTAAAGAAAATCCCACGTCATTAACTAGTGAATTGATGCTTTCTAATCCACTATTTGGTAATGTAAATCTTGGCTGCTCATTTATGTACCTTGAAAATGATGAATCAAGTGTTTGTTGATTTGAATGATTGTTATGTTCTTGATTCTTATGCGACTCTCTTATCTCCATTATTACATTCAACTATCTAAGTTTTTCTTGAATGTCCATTAGTGCCTTCTTTAACATCTCTCACTAGATTGCCTGGTTCATTTGCTAAACTCTATCACTAATACTACCATAGATTCCAAAATGCTCTTCTTGCTTTCTATCTCAACCTCAAAGCTATGTGTTTATTTTCTTTTTCTCCTCTCTTGTTTCACATTCAACCTATGGTTTCTTTTAACTATTTCCTTTGTGATGTTTTGCAGGTTATGAATGAACTAAAGATCTGGCTGTTTCGAGAGAGCTACTCTCATGAGCATAATTGTCAAAATCATAAGTCAAACATACAATTTTACGAGTTTATAATTTTTTTTTTCTTAATTAGAATGAATGTGAAATTGTTTAGGTTTAGACTTTACATAGAATTATATGGTTCTATAAGTTTATGATTTTACCGGCTTTATATGATTCAACATATTCTATATATCCTAATAAATAGTAAAATCGTGATTTTAACAACCATGCTTCTAAGACTCGATCACAAGATTGATCTGTTTTAGTAAAAATGTTAATACCAATCCTTTCTATTTTCTTTTACTTTTATACTTGTACAATATTAATACATCTGTTTTAGAATTGTTATCTACATTAACTACTACAACTATTATAACTACCGTATAGTTTTAGTTCAACTAATTATTTTAACTATTTTTTATACTTGTACTTGTTTGGGTTGTAACAATTGCCCACTAGTTAGCCCACAAACAAAATGTCTAATTCACTTGTTGAACTCTATCACCAATACTACCATAGCTTCCAAAATATTCTTCTTCCTCTCTATCTCAGTCTCAAAGCTAAGTGTTTCTTTTCTCTTCCTCCTCTTGTGTTTCATAATCAACCTATGGTTTCTACTAACCATTTCTTTAGTGATGTATTGCAAGTTAGGATGAACTTAAGATCTAACTATTTTGAGAGAGTCACTCTCCTAGGACTTAATTACAAGAATGATCTGCTTTGAAAAAATGTTGATACCAATCCTTTTGCTTTTCTTTTACTTTTATACTTGTACAATATTAACGTACCTGTTGTAGATCTGTTATATAAATCAACTATTACAACTATTTTAACTACTGTACAGTCTTAGTTCAACTAATTCTAATCCTTGTAGTTGTTGGGGCTGTAACAAATTCACCCATCTTAAAAAAGTTTACTATATTCATTCGCTTTAAGTTGAACAGAATATATAGATTGGATAATCAAACTTGCAACTACATATGTGTATAAACAACACTATCAAACATATCTTTCTTGTACATGTTGGAACTATGATGACACCATTTTCTCTTCTTTTTTTTTTTTTTTTCCCATTTTGGGCTTCCAACTTGGAATAGATCTAAAATTGCAGTAAATAACTAATGTTGGATCTACTAACAACAATACATTAAGTAGTAATTACAGCAACGTGCTTGTAAACTATTAAAATTACAAGAAGAATATTTTAATTTATAAAACACTGCTCTTACATCCTCGAAAATGTTGATATTAGAATAAAATTCTTCTTATATGATACTAAGTCAATCTTTCTATATTAGTATACAGTTGTAATTATTTTTCCAAAGTCAATTTATCATCTAATTTTACCCAAATAACTGAGAAAAAATAGATGAAACCAATCTAAGGAAAAAAAAATTAGAACTGTATATTTATGTGAAAAATTGATTTGATGTGTTGTATTCAATGAGAAATCTTCTAATCTCGACATTTTATAAAAAGATGTAAGTACAATACTTTAGAAATTCAAGATTTTCTATAATTTTAACCGTTTTCAAGGATACTGATCACAATGATTTACCCACTATTAAGGACCAGCTCCTGGCACACCATGAACCGCAGCCTTATTTCCATTCTGAAAACCGGGATCAAGAGATGGTTTATGTCCCCTGAACTCGCCATGTCTAGCTGATCTAACACTTGGGAATCTCATTTTCCCATCAAAACCGAATTCGATATCATCATTCTCTTTAGGAGGACTACTATGGCGCTTTGGCTTGCTTGGTTTTGTCCCTCCATGAAATTTGTTACAGAACCTTCCAAGACAGCAAGCAGCAGCTGATATCACGACTATTACCGCCAGGATGATAAACACTGTCCCAAAAGATCCATCCGAATGGGAACCGGATGAAGATCGGTTGACAACCGTGTTCGGATCAACCACTAGAGGCTGAGTGGTAACAGAAGGTGGCTGAAACTGTTGTGACATGGTGTTAATGGTATGGTATGGAAGGGAGGGAAGTGTTGGTTAATTTATAACATTATTAAAGCTTGGAATATTTGTGCTTTGAGTGCAGGTAAAGCGGGTTGCCACATGGAATGTTTGAGACAGAAGAAAGAACATTTTGCACACTTGTACATGTGCGATTGGAAGAAAGATTCAATGGGTAATATACACGACGTGCAGTACTAATAATTTTTTAACACTCATTCCTATATTGTATACTCCATATATTAAAAAGTTTTATTAATATTTACATACCCTATGTATACATAACACGTAGCTTATAATATCATTAAATCTTTTCTTATGTGATTGTTAAATATGAAAAAGGGAAGATATGCTGTGAAGGTAAAGAATCAATCAAAGATCAAAGATATTTCTTTTGTGCTCTTTACTGCTGAGTGCTGAAGAAGCGGCACTATATTACATTAATAGTTTGCTTTGGAAGGAGAGAAAGTGAGTTTTTTAAGTCCTTTCTTTAGCACAACTCCATGGCCCCATGAAGGAGTGGCTTTTTCTTTCATCAGGGCATTACTTTGAAATTGTTTTATGTGATTCAGCACAATGTTCCCATGAAGGGGTGTGTGTGTGGGGGTTTAGTAAAGGGATGAACAAGTGAAAGTTCTGGTTCTTAATTAACTTGCCACCCGCTCTAGTTGAACTAGTTTAAACTCTCTTTAAATTGGTTTTCTCTTTGATGGTCTCGGTTAGATCAATCTATACAATTTGCATCTCTAGCTCTGAATTTGCTTTGGATCTTTTAGTAAAAGAGGGAAAAAAATGAAAATTGAGAACCTATGTAGAATAGAACTTATTAGGCTTGAAGAGGTATTTTTAATCACCAGAAAGTAGGCTACAGCATTGGCCGGATTAAAGCTAATCCACCACATTGGCACTTCCAGTCTCAAAAAAAAATTTAAAAATTAAAAAAACAAAGAAAAGAAATGGAAAAGTCACACGGATTTGCGTTAAGTTATCCACAAACTTGGACTAAAATTAAATGAAATGGGAGAATATTAATAGTGATTGTTATGCTTCCTAATAATCATTGTTTGGCATGGATTATCATGTCAAGCAATATATAGGTAATTGGAATATTTGTGACATAGCAATATAAAATTATTTGAAATATTTGTGGTATTTTGCAAAATGAAACACTTTGATTGATTTTGGAAAAGAACACAAAAAAGGAAAGGAAATAATTGGATCAAGACGTTTATAAGTGACTAATAGAGAAGTTTTATGATTTATCATTAAGTTTTATGCACATAATGATAGATGGGTTTTAGAGTGTTAGATCAAGTTAAAAATGATAAGTGATAGGTGAAAAAGTGGCAGCATATATGATAGCTTCATTTTAAAATGATAGGTTGTGATGAAATAAATAAAAATAAAAAGAAGAAGAGGGAAAGGATTCTTGGTGGAGCTGGTCAAGAAATGTAGTCTGGCGGCAATTTTGAGAAAGGTAACCTTGGGATCTGTATAAAAGTAAACCCATGTATGGGTACGAACGTTTGTTTAAAAGAATAAAATTCCTGATAAATTTTCAATAATTCAACCATTCCGGAAATTTAAAAAACAAAGAAAAAGAAAAAGAAAAAAGTGGCTGTTCCGATAAGGATACAAAATGTAATGATTATTGTGTTGTTTCGAAATCTGATTCAATAACTTTTCTCCGTCAATCAATCATTACACTATTTCAATTATATACTTCATCATACAATACGTGAGAAAGGAATCAAAATAGATCAACTCTAACCAGAGGTAAATATTTGATTAGGCCTACAATTTGGGATCTAAATCATAACATGAATTCAATATGAAATAATTATAAACAGTTTTATGTTAGAAAAAATTATGAAAAATAAACAAATGAGACGAATCATAATATGTTTAAATTCGTATCCAAGTTTATATATAACATAGAAAATCATCTACATATAAACTTGTTTACCAAATAGATCTTATAAATATACCATTGCTTGGATATGTGTACCATGAAAATTAAAAATAATATTTACATTTAATTTTAAATTTATATATTTATTGCACTACTTTCTACTTAAACTAATTTTTTTTTTTTTTTAAATCCAATCACTTAGACTAGAGTATGCTATTGCTTTATGTTTCTACTTTCAAGCTTTGCTAATGAAACAACATAAAATCCCTTAAATCCTCCGATATAAGGTTTGGTATTTACATATTATATATAATTTTCTTTTAAGTAATAATTTTTTATTTTCACTAGATACTGATTGTTAACATTTATGAATTTTGATTTCTTTTATCCTAATTTTTTTACCAATAAGTTTCATCCATGGCATTTGAACTTTTTAGTTTGTATTAGAAATATACCTAAAAAAAATTGTAACACAAAAATACCTAAACTTTTAAAAAGTTTCACTTAAACTACCTATAGATGGAATCTTTCCATTTTTCCATTAAAATGCTGACATGGCAAGCAAACCTAAATAAAAAATTATTTTTTCTACCATGATTGGCAGAGTAAGTTTCATTCACAAAACTCAAACTATTTAGTTTGTGACAATTTAATACCAAAAAAAAACTATACCATGATGGTACCTAAACTATGTAAAAGTTTCACTCACAATACTTTTAGCCGAAATTTGGCGTTCCGTCACTATCCAACGACTTATACCATATCTAATCGTGATCAAACCACTAAAATAGTTCATATTCTAATTACTATATTTATTTTAATAGTTAGATTGTTGACTAAATGGTCCCATCGACAGGGCCATAGAAACTCCCCAAAACTTGATTAAAAAAACTATATCTCTCTATCTTAGTTGGCATTTTATATATATATATATATATATTTTTTTTTTTTTTACTTTCTCTTACATAGAATTGAAACTTTATTTTTTTAATTATCGAATCCATACAATTTAGGTAAGTTTGGTTATTAGAGCTAGTTTATTTAGACATTGGAATGTTATCTAATAATCACAATCTAAAAACTAAAAGAAAAAAAATAAAAAAGAAGAAGAAGAATAAGCAAAAGGAGGAGGGCAGGGGGAGAGAGAAAGAGCAGAGAGGGGGGAAGAAAGTAAAAGAATAATTTTTTAATGTGTTTTTAAGATCGTAAGATTTTTATTTTTTGGATATGAACAAGAAGAAAAAGAAGAGAGTATGGGAGGGAGGGGAAGAGAGAGAGAGAGAGAGAGAATCAAACAATGCCAACTAGCAAAGAAAGGAATCTTTTTTTAAATCAAGTTTAGGTTCCATATCAACGAATTACCTAAAAAATGGTTGGATTCCAGGCAAAGATATGGTGCATGAAACTTTTAAAAAGTTTTGGGTACCATCATGTTATAAAACTTTTTTTTAAATACTAAACTATTACAAACCAAAAAGATTAGACACTGGAATGAAACTTACTCTACTAATTAGGATGGAGAAAATAATTTTTTATTTGGGCCTACTTGCCACATAAGTATTTTAATAGAAAAATTAACAAATTTCATCCAAAGGTATTTTAGGTGAAAGTTCATGTATATTTGTGTTATGAATTTTTTTTTTAGGTATA
This sequence comes from Combretum micranthum, assembly GCA_024138025.1. Classification (NCBI taxonomy): domain Eukaryota; kingdom Viridiplantae; phylum Streptophyta; class Magnoliopsida; order Myrtales; family Combretaceae; genus Combretum; species Combretum micranthum. Next base: position 236,173 of record JAMXBD010000060.1, on the reverse strand, counting down.
TTTTTGTTACACACCAAAAAGTTCAAGTGCCGTGAATGAAACATCCATGTTTCTACGATTATAAATTTTTTAGTGCACCATATAACAAAATTTCAAAATGTTAATTTTTTATTTTATCGTATTTTAGATTTTTCTCAATGACAAGATTCCAATATATGGCTTTTTTGTTACATTATAGTATATAAGAAAAATTATGTGAAAAAGAGGAGGATATGGTATATGAATTTCCATGAAAATTTAAAATAAATTTTCCTTCTACACAATGATGGGGAAAATGTAAGTAGAAAACTTGTTCATCAGACGTCCCTTTTTACACCTTTTCATCAATTTGAAAAGGATCTCAGAAGAGTTTCAAATTTCAACATAGCGTCATAAATATACTGACCCTTTGAGAATTGTTAACAAATTCCAAACAACCAAAATAAAGAGCACATTAAGCTAGCATCAAACATTCATATATCATCCAGTATCAATCTTATGGGAACAAAAACTTGAGATAAGTTCAACATTAGTTTATCAGATGCAACTTCCTGCACAAATATACACATTGATAGATCAAAATCACTAGTTAATTAGCTATGTAGTAAATTTTTTCCATTCTAATACTCTATATGCGAATTATCATTATCCATCAAATTTGTTTCCACTAAAAAAAGATGATTTAAATCAAATGATAAAGATAAAATTAATAAGATGATGAATATTTCTAATGAATTTAAAAAAATTCATGAAAAATATATAGATATTTAGCAATCAACTAGAAAAATGTGGCCTTAATTAACATTGTCCCTGCTCTCTCCTAAATTACGCACTAGGAAAGAGTAAAAATAAAAAGAACATAAAAGAAACCACTACTTCCCCAACTTTTAAAAGATTCATCAAATTCTTACATAAGAAAGAGAAAACACAAATCATAGTCAAGATCCTAAAACACAGCTCAAAAGGTTAGCTCAAAGAGCTAACTTAAATCATAGCCAAACATAAAATAGAAAGGAAAATACAAAGTAGTCCTACAAAAGAAAACATAAAACCATAAAAGGTATCATCATTCCTCATCCTCTCTATCATCATCATCTTCGTCTTACTCTATATACTTATCGTGTTCCTTCTCATGAATTCCGTCACTATTGACTTCTACTCCACTCTCTACCAATTCTTCATCTTTAGTGCACAACTCCTCACTTGAACTTTACATACCATTAGTAATAACTTCCATTTGAACGATCAAGCTTAAGTTCAATTTCATTTCCTTTAATTTGATTAATATTGAATCAACCCATTTAATATGAATTAACAAAGAATTAAAGAAAATTAGTTTTTTAATGGTTATGGAGCCACCATCCTACCATCGTGGAGAAAAAATAGTAAATTTAAACCAATAGGTTGGATTGATCCTAATTTAAGTATGGACTTGCATAAATCTTTTTTATTTAAAAAAAAAAGATTGAAAACATAGTTATCTTAAGTTCGAGGGTTAACTTTTTAATATAAATGGTTTCCGTATAAACTTCTCTGTTTGAAAGTTATTAACATAAATGACTTTCTTCTTCATTCTTCATTTTGTAGGGTAATTGTCTTATGCAGTACCTAACTTTGCTTAATTTTGTAATTAATTACTAATGTTTTAAAGTGTTAATTTAGTATCTAAAATTTATCAATTTTTTGTAATTAACTACTCAAACTTTGCCAAATTTTATAATCAGCTACCTAAACTTTACTTATTTTTGCAATTAACTATCTCATCTAGGTATCATAAATGAACTCAAAAAATTTGTAAGTAGTAAATCAACATATTTAAACTTTAAGTAGTTAATTGCATAAACTGATAAAGTTCAAGTACAAAATGAGATTTATCCCTTTTTCTATTATTTGTTAGAGGAAAGTTACCTAAAAAAAACTTTAAGGGAAAACAATTTTATTCAAATTTTAGGTCATCACACATGTGCATGTATTTTTACTAGCTAAAATTAGATCGTTGTAGTTCTATATACCAAGGAGGAGGAAGTTGCCCCCATTAAGACTCTTGTAAAAGTTCTCTAGGCCATGAATGCCAGGGGTAGCATCTATTGCCATCTTCTCAAGAATTCTTCTAATGTTCTTATTAGCTATTTCAACTACCCCATTCATTTGGATCATTATGGAGTCAAGCACAGGTGTATTATTCCAAACTACAAGCACAACTCTATATCACCAACTTGTTTTTAAGTTTGTGTTGTCATTAGTGATGATTGATTTAGAAGCTTCATATCTTGCAATAATGTCTCATTTGATGAATTCAACCATAACTCTTATGTTACATTGGTGTATGAAATTACTTCAATCCATTTAGTGAATTAATCAATTGCTACTAAAATAAACCAATGTCCATTTGAGACCTTTGAAGAGATTAGCCTAATTATATCCATTCCCCACATAGAGAAAGGTCATGGTGACAAAAGCCAATGCAGCTCTCAAGTAGATGCATCTATCTTATTTGAATATTAGTGTCAATCGTAGGAATCAAGAGCAAGTTTAAAATCTCCAACACAATTCCAATTATGATCAAGTAAGGTAGGTGGACCTATCAGTACTATAGTATAGAAATTAAGTACAAGTATTATTACCACAAGGATAAATGAGTACTAATAGTCACTATTCTCCTATTGTTTAACTTGTACAATCAAATGAAAGATTAACCAAATTGCAAAAATGATTAGATTTTGAATCCTCACTAGATATTTATGTGATTACTTTAAAAATAATTTCAATTTTTTGTTGATATTCTTCAATAAGAGAAATTTCTAATATAACTCAATATCTCTTTTGAGATTATTGATATTTAATCCTAAGTTTATTAGCTAGCATTTCTTTATAGTTAAAACCTCCAAGGCAGTATTAATAATCTCAAATTCTCTAATTAGGTTTGACCTTAATCTAAAATATTTATGTCATCTTATTGTAGAATTGCATGCAACTCCTTCTAATTGTGTAGATCTATTCACACAAACAATCTTTCAATTAACTTGCATGAAATGGAATAAAAAATCAACATTGCACACTACCAATTCAAGATAAAAAATTAAAACAACATAATTATATTTAAAAAATCAATCAATATATGGAAAACAATAAGTACATATCACACAAATAACCTAGGGTTTATAAAATATGAATTAAAAGATTACTAATGCATAGGAGTAATAAAAAGAACACCAAGAGTGAAAAATAATAATAAATCAAACTAAGCCTCTTATTTTTACAACTTGATTGAAGCACACAACTTGATTTGTACAAATCTAAAAGTATAAAGTAATGTTCTAAAATTCGTTTTTAAGTGTCCTTGACTACTAAGGAGCTCTCCTCTTTATATAGAAGTCTTTAAGGCCTAGAAAAGGAAGCTTTCATCTCCTAAAATAGGAAGGTTAAAATTGGAAAAATAGGAAAGTGTAAATCTTCTTAATTGGAAGGTAGAATTTCTAAAAGAGGAAAAAATCTTCAAAATAGGCAAGTAGTTAATCATTATGAATGTAGGAGTTGATGTCTTCAAATCTTTCCAAATATTCCCAATTTGCCTTTTTCTTCAAGTAAAAACTCAGACTTTTCAATTTTACATTGCTTCTTGGAAAATTCAAAGTGCTAAGATGGATATAGGGATGACACAACCATGTCATTTACTTGTTTCAATATCTGTACTCAAAATTTTTCAATTATAAGGACACAATTAAGATATAACTATGTCGTATCCGGACACAGTCATGTCTATCTTGTACCAATCACAAATTATCATTGTTTCTTGTTTGGATGACCTTCGAACTTCATGAAATTTTATGAAATCCTTCCTTTCCTTGTAATTATCATCTTGATGGCCTGAAATCAAATTAAGGATTTTAAGTGTTGTTGTCATAATATTATATACTAAAATGACTAATAAAAGCATAATTTAGCACTCATAAATTGGGTTGATCAAATATATTTGGTACAAGTAATAGTATCTTACATGCTTGATGTAACCGGCTTCCTTATTTAGCTATAATACTCATGTCCCAAAATCTTTTTTGGCAAGCATGCACCCATTCATGTGGGGTTACACATAAACCTTCATGTATCTCCTTCATAAGGGTATTGACTTTTAATTCATCTACACACTTCAATAATGTGGCATTTAAGGACGTTCTACTATGATATTGCCACTAAGTAGGAAATGATTTGCCAATTGCCTCATTTTTTTTTCTTGTCCTTCTTACAAGCATTTTCTAGGAACATACTTATTTGGAGGAATTTTTCAATATCATGGTACCAAGGCTCTTCCTTTCGAGTTTCTTTAGCGTTTAGGTAGATTGCAAGCTCCTTTTCAACTCTACCCTTCAATGTAGATCTCTACTCCTCCATTTATTTGAATCATCAAAGCTAGTGTGATTGGGCCAAAAAGTTGGTTTTGAGTTCTTAGCACATATGCGAATGAGATGTCGTCGAACAACTTGACTAGCTCATTAAGACACTAATGATATTGGTCTTGTATTCCCCTTACCTTTTGAAGATGATAAGTGGGAGTCTACATATGCTTTTAGGTCTTTAATTCCCAATATTGTTGGTATATGAGAATGTTACCTTTAGGGGACACCAAAATTGTCCCAATCCCATATCCATGCACATAGGTGGCAAAATCAAAGTACATCTTCCACTCGGGGATGGAGTATTATCCTAGCTTTTCATCTAACTCAGCTACTTGAATATTCTCATTTGGGAATTGAGGTTATACTTCATTAAATTTATCTTTAGTTAGGCTCTCAACAAGTTGATAAGCTAATGGTTATCCCTTGATTGAGCTTTGACATATATATATATATATATGTGATGTCGAACTTAGGTAACAACATCTTCCATTTAGAGATTCTTCCAATTATAGCAAGTTTACACGCTAAATACCTTAAAGGATTATGTTTGGTTAGGAATTTAACCAAGCAATACAATGAATACTATTTGAGTTGATGCACCATATCTATTAGAGCATAGTAGGTTCTTTTTAGCTTTGAGTACTTTTTCAATTCTTCTATAAATTTTTTACTTAGATAATAAGTTGCCCTTTCTCTTTCATGTCCATCCCTTTTCCCTAACATACATCCCATAAATTCAAGATGGTTGGTTAAGTATACAAACAAAGGGAGACGTAAAGTAGGAGGCACAAATAATATAGTGAATCCATCAAGTATTCCTTGATTTGGTTAAAAGCCTCTTCACATTCTTCATTCCATTTGACAGTAACATTCTTTTATGATAGCTTGAATAGAAATAACACTTGTCAATTAATTAAGACATGAAGTAGGAGATATTTCATATCAGACTTGTTAATCTTAATTCCAAAGCCTTAGAAGCAAAGTGATGAAAAGGAACTTTAGGAGAGGTATTTAGTTAAACCCCTTTACCATCGACACTTATAGCAAATTTAAGAAGTATTGGTATTTAGTGGACCTTTGGTTCGAGCTCAATGTATATGCAAATGAACCAACAACAAGATGGGGCTTGGAGTTTGAGGAGGAGGATAAGATCTTATGAGCATCAAAAGAAGAATCATAACTTCACTGGAATGATTAGATTAGATTTAAAGCCAATGATCCTATGGATGCAATCAAGTTGAGTTTCAAATTGATCATATGAAGATAGAATCCAACATATTATCCTATAAGGTTTACCAAACCTGACCTTATAACCCTATAGGGTTTTCATATTAAATTTAAACCCATCCTATAAGATTTTTCTTAGAATTTGGAACCATGTTTCTATCCCCTACCTTATTTTCAAAATAAAATAATAAATTCAAGAGAAGTTAGTGCTTCTAAGACACATTTCCTATCTGAGCAAAAATGAAAAGATGCAAGTAGAATTGATTGAATATGTGGCAAACCACAGTCATGATTCATCTATTGAAATTGTTAAGCATACTTCATAAAACATTCAACATTTAAATACATGAAATATTATTTCTATATGGAAATTGTCACCATATCACATATAAGAGACTTAGACAAAGACGTAACATCTTTAGGTTAGGTTAATTTTAGGAATATCTTTTTATTTTTTAATATTTTAATAACGAAATGTATTGAGTTGAGTATCCATTGGATATCTTATAAGATCTAAACTTAACCTAAAACCTTATAGGGTTTTACTATATATCCAAACCCGATCCTAAAACCCGATAGAGTTCAATCCTATAGGGTTTTTAGCGAATTGAATAAGTCGAAAAACTCTATAATGGTTTATCTGGTTGCATCCCTAAATGATAGTTTGACAAAAACCAAGAAATAAAAGACTATAGCTTAGAAGCCCAATAACTCTTCAAGTTCCTAAAATGTAGTTTTATAAGTGCCTAAAATATGCCTATATTAAAGTGGATTAAGCCTAGTTGCTTGGATTGACTATTTGGATATACTCAAATCTTGGGATTTTACTTGCAAAGTTTTATAGTGTTCGTTAGTTACCATACAAAAGAACACAACTTTTATTAAAAAAAAAAAAGAAAATACTTACAAAAAATAAATTGTTGCTTCTATAAACTATTAATCACAAAAATTTTCCGTAAACACATGTTGTTGCCACCGCCAACCCCAATCTAATGCTACCCCCGGCATAAGCACAGCTTAAGGAGACCTTCGACGAGGCTTCAACGGTTGCCAAGCACTTCCACCACCATCCTCCTACACAGGTATAGATAGTCATTTTTTGTGGCTACTTTTTATTAATTAATTAAATAGAAAGCACTTGTTAAAAGAAAAATAGTTAATAAAAGGTAGTTTTTACGAAGCTGTGTCTCTTTGGTTGTGTCAAGACATACGCACGGGCCGGGTCGAACCGTCAACTCTGTGTTGATCCGATCCGAACTGTCACTGGTGGGTTATGGCTTGTAGCCCGCCCTAGCCATACGGGTCACGATCCACCAGCAAACCTGTCGGCCCGACGGGTCCAGGCCGGTTCCAGGCCTTGACCCATCGACCCAGCGAGTAAGACAAGTTAAAATAAAAAAGTACAAAAAAATTGAAAAATACAAGAAATAAATATTTAAACTCAGTTTAATGTGAATAGATAGTATTTATTATGAAATTGTCTTTTTTTTTCCTTCATTTGTTCAAGTACACTTTTTTAATCAAAGTGTGTGTATTCTAGAATAACTTTCCTATTCAAGTGTGCTTTCTTTAATAAACTTTGCTTGTTTTGCACAAGTTTGTAATTTAAAATTCTCCATATGTCTATTGTATAATGATCTAATTATATTTTTTTTTATCAATTTCATTAAAAAAATTTACAAAAATTAAAAAAAAAAAATCATTTACGGGTGAAGGGCCATAAGTCGGCCCTGAACCACTAGTTTGAATAGGCTCGGCCCGGCCTTTCATGGTCACGAGCCAATTTCGGTTCAATAATGGCCTGAACCATGACCCGACGGTTCCAAGGCAGTTCAAGAACAGTTCAACTCGGCATCAATGACTAGTTGTATTTTCTTAATCAAAAGTGAAAAGGAAAAATAATACATTTTATGAGACTTAAGTATAGAAATAGAATGCTAGATGTTTTCTTTGAAGTTTCAATTTCTTTTTCCAAGTTTTCATTGTGAAGATTATTTTAAAAAAAAAATTCTCATCCCGTTCCATGGAAACTTTAAAAAGCTTTATTTTAAAAAAAAATTATTTTTCATAATTTTTACCATGAAAATAATATATTAAGTGGGTTGCGATTGGAATAGATTAATATTAGATGAAAAGAAATGTTTCGATTCAACGACTCTCTCTTCCTCTTATCCAATCCTTTTTTTAACTTCATTCAATTTGAAGCGTCTCCACTCTCTTCAATTCTCTATAATCACTTTAAAACAAACTATAGCTATTCTCAACCTACTTAAATAGGGGTTATATGGATTGTGTTCCTCACAAGAGGTTTGGAGTGACAAAGTATATGGTGTTTATATTTGTTTTTCCAATCTATTCCTTAACTGATTCATTAAATGGTCACTAATATATAATTTTTTTCATTAAATATAGCAAATTGTTTATAAATAATTTAAACAAACATAATCATTAATGTCGAATTTAATTCATAACACATAAAATGGAAAATGAAAAACGAAAAAAATTTCTTAAAAATAAGTCAACATAAACAAATCATTTCGTCAAACTAAAGTCCAAATAAGCATATGTCTAACCAAGAGAGAGTTGATAAAACAAATGATATTCCTCAAGTTTTATTTTCGTATTTATCATGGTAAATGGTTTCACACGTTTCATTATTATATTTATCAAAATTTTCAACATAAATTCATATGATAATCTCTCTCTGAGGTTTGTTAATGAATAGGTTAGAGTTAGGGTTAGGTTTGTTAGTGAATAGGTTAGGGTTATGTCCAGTTATTATTGATGCTAAACCAAAATCAAACCATTCCGCTCCAATATATATCGGACTCCTACCTATTTATTAACAGAAACAAATGTTAGCTATATATGTCTTTCCTATGTTTTTTGGTTCATGATTTTACCTAAACAAAAGGAAACGATGTCGATGAATATTCAAGATTTTTTTAACAATTCAATTTCCGCCATCTTCCTCTCCTTATTCGTCTCTTGTGCAGGTTACTAGCCGTGCCTAAACGCTTCATAAAATCTTAATGTTGAATTCAAATTCATAATCGAGCTTGTTTTGAGCTTAATAAAATTTCAAATTTCAAATTCGAGTTCATGTAGCTTTCAATAAGCTCAAACTTAAGTTTGAATTTGATTTATCTAGAAAAAATATTTTAGTATTATTAATATCTATATTAGACTCAAACTCACACTAAAGCTCAAGTTTACAACTTAATCGAACTGCATATTATAGAACTCAAGTTAAACTCGATTCGCAGTTTGATTAGTTTGAGTTTAAGCTTAACTCAATTGTTCTCCTACTTAAATACCGAATCAAAACTCATAGTTCCAGATGAATCATGACTTGTACTTACTAATGTTTCTGCCCTGCTATTGCAGTTGCTGCACCTGTTGGAATCTGCTATGGTCGCGTCGCGAACAACCTCCCACCACCAAAATCCATCGCCAGCATCCTCAAAACAAACGAAATATCCAATGTACGTGTCTTCAACACTGATCCTGCGGTTCTCCAATCCTTAGCTGGATCTGGAATCAGTCTGATGATAGGTGTCCCCAACGAAGACCTCCCTTCTCTAGCTTTAGGTTCATTGAGCTACTCTCTTCAATGGCTTCAGACCAACATCTTCGCGTATGTCCCCGCGAAACAAGTCCGATATATTGCTGTAGGGAACGAGGTTTTCCTGAAAGAACCTTATTACGCTCCTTACATTGTTCCTGCCATGGTTAACCTACACAATGCTCTCCAAACTCTAGGATTATCCGGAAATATTAAATTGTCATCCCCGCAAGCCGCTTCGGCGTTAATCAACACGTATCCTCCATCACATGCCGAATTCGATCCGGATTTGCAATCCAGCATGATTCCACTTCTTAGGTTTTTGTCTGATACAGGCTCACCGTTCATGGCAAATGTGTATCCATACATAAGTTATGTAAACAATGCCAAGTACATGTCTTCAGACTATGCCTTGTTTAGGAGTACTGAAAATAGGGATTCGGTCCACGATGGTGAATTTGTATACAACAATCTGTATGATGCGAGTTTGGATGCGTTTGTTTATGCTATGGAGAAGGCAGGGTTTCCAGGGGTGGAGGTGGTGGTGGCCGAGACCGGGTGGCCGACGGCGGGTGGAGAAGAAGCAAATGCGGCAAATGCAATGGATTACAATGGAAACGTCGTCCGCCGTGCAATTGGTGATGTTGGAACACCTAGAAGGCCTGGTCTTGGAGCTGAAGTTTACTTGTTTGATCTTTTTGATGAGAATGAGAAGGGAGGAGAAGAGTACGAGAAGCATTTTGGCATATTTAGGGTTGATGGATTTAAGGCATACAATTTGACTTTTAATTGAGAAGTTTTTTTCCTTTTTTTATGCACTTACTTTTCCCATCAAATGTACGGTAAAAGATAATGAATTTTTTTTTAAACTAAGTGAGCCATGATGTCTCATCACCGTACTGTAACATCAATATTATTGATGTGATAAAATCAATCCTATTATAATTATTACAGTAATGTAAAATTTTCGTTAACCTAATTAACTGATGCCTCAATACACTTTTTAACAAACTCTATACATTACTTGTTAACTTGTATTGTCTTGTTTTTTTTTTTTTTTAATTTGCAGTTGCAAGGGTTTCAGTGAAAATAAAAAGAAAGACAAATATGTGTCTCTTGCAAGCTGTTTTTTTTTTCCTTTTTCACTCATTTATTTTTGTTATTAATTTTTTATTTTTTGTCAAATTTTGAGATGATTAGGGTTTTTCAGAAAACTTCATGATTGGGCAAAGTCTTAATTATTTTAATTAAATTTGATGAATTGGTTGTGTGTCATAACATATTCGTTTATGGCGGTCTAAATAGTGTTATGTCGATATTTTTTTAATTTTCCTTTTCATGTAAAAAATGGTGGTTTAAATGAATAAGTGATTTGTCAAAAAAAATTTCCTCACAAATGGGAAATCGTCCTATTAGTTAAATGAAAATGGTAATGTATGTTAAAAAAGACTTAGTAAGTAAGCAATTTATGAGAGGATTAATATGATAAATGATATCTTAATATTACTAAAATATGTAATTAGACATCTAAATTTTGAAATAATAAATTTAGTATGTGAAAGAACTTTGCATGCATGTTAATAGTACCTTCATCAAATTAGATCATCCTGGCGTATATAAAAAATTCTTTTGATATTAAATTGATCAATTTCAAAGTTTTTATATTAAATAAATTAATTTTAAAGTTTAAGTATTCAATTGCATATTTTACAAAAATCCATTTATCATTCCCAACATTTACCATTAATAAAATATCTTCTTTTATAAATCCATTTATCTTTTTCTTTTTTATTGAGATCTTTTAATTTGACAGAGATAAATGAAAATCTTCTCTTCTAAGTCTTTTTTACTTATTTATTTTTAAAATTTTGCTTGTGATATGATTTTTGAGGTGTTACAATTTAGAGTTTGAGTAAAGGCCTTTTCCTTTTTAGACTCAATTTGGATCGTGCTGTCGTTTCGATTCAAACTATTTATCAAGAAGTAGATACAAATAAAAAAATGAATATATTTACTCACAAACATATCAAACATATTAGATAGAGATCAAATATAGATACAAATAAGATACAATTATAAATGAAAATAAGACAATCCAAATCCATCTCTTATTCATTATTAGGCAAAGATTTAATCCATTCTATATTCACTGAACATAATGATTTGGTTAGCCGACCTGCTTCGGGCATTCCAAAATGCTGGTGTGACGATTATGTCTTAAATTTTCTTTGTCATGAACCGCGTTGTCTATACTGTGATTAGACTTTTCAAATTGTCACGTGGCGATTCCGTTTACTTATATGTCCAACTCGCAATGGGTGTTTAACTTTCACGCCAAATTCTAGTAACAGTTTAAAACCCCAGATTATTTTTTTAATTAATATCCTTCATCATGTACTATTTATATGAATTTTATGGGCTGGAGAGGGGTTGGATTCAACGGATCAATTTATCAATAATGTTTAAAGCCTACTAAGCTAAATCTTTTAAAATTAAAGCAAAATCATAGGATCATATAGTCAAGTCAATTAAATAGCAATAATAATACTATTTATATATCCATAAAATCCTAATCCATTCTTACCTCGCTTATTTCTTTTGTGTGGGTTAGAGATCCTAAATCATCAGAAGATAAAGTGATTTTGAGAAAAGACCATCAAATTTTGAGTGTTTTCAATGTTCAGGTTACTCCCCAATTTTTTTTTTCTTCTTTGCCTTTTCTTGATATTTGCTTTGGTTTATCTATTTACTATAGTATATTTTAATATGGAGCTTTAATAGTTAAACGCCGCTTATAGTTTCTAGTGGGCTTACTTAGGATATAAAAAGATTGTTTAGATTGTCAAATTTTCATCTATATCTGATCTATATTGATAACATATAATTATTGGACCAATATCGATTTGGCTTGAACGCTATACTTACAAAGTAAAGAAAGAAGTGCTGTAAAGATTGGACATTTGTTTTTATTATTTCTTCTATAGTATCTTTCGTAGGATGTATACAAAAAGACTCATGATGCGATAGCATAACCATACAGGACACAGACAGCTCACTTAAGTTCCAAAATGCATTAAAATTACAGAGCCACCAGAAGAACACTTTCTGCAGCAATGAATCTGGCCGTGTGTGCTCTATAATACATATGCAAATCACGAATACAAGTTAAGGATACAAATCCTAGAGCAACCACGCTCTTATGTCTCCCATAGTAGAATCTCTCTCATTTACAAGAGAAATCAAAGAGAATCTGCTCAAACTGAAACTTAGTATTGTCATCGTCTTTAAGTAGCTCTTGGAAGATGGACATGGAACGACGGAATTGTACCATGCTGGCAAGCAAACTACATTTACCAAGCCTATACAAATTTAATTTAAAGGCCTAATTATTTTTATTGCAGATGCTATAGAATCAATCATGGATGAACCACAATTCATCCATTTATGAGATGTTAAATACCACTTTCTCCTATACCTCTATGTACTCCCTTATTGTTGTTTGACCTTTCGGTTTTGTAAGCATATAATTGCTATGATGTGCAGACATGACATTTCATATTCTCCCCTTCATACAAGTTGCTTGCTAGTGACCTGTGAAGTTTATCCTCTGGATTGGATCCACTTACAGAGAACTGTTGCTGATGGGCCACCAAGTTAGTGACATTATGCTTTTCGTAACTTACAAACGCACCCAAGGCTCCAAGAAACCCTTCGTGTTGCAAAAACATTGCTTTTGCCTCACCTTTTGACCTAAAGAATAACATGTCTTTTTGAGACATTGATAGCAAGCCAAGGCAAAAGATGATAAAACTAGATAAACACGATTGATTTCACTAGAATAGTGTCTAAGCTAGTAATAAGTTTCCTTAAACAATACAAAGAAAGATATAGTGACCATGAACTAGTAACAAGTGCAAAAAGATGGAATGATTTAGATGTGTTCGTTCCACCACGCAGACCCCTTGCTCTGTGTTATAAGTGTACCCTGTTGATTGTTGAACTAAATTTCCAGTACATTACGTGCCAGACAAACTGGCTAAGCAAATGGAATATATATATATATGTGTGTGTGTGTGTTGTTTGGGGGGGGGGGGGGAGTCTACCAACATTAAACCAATAACGAGTATTCGATGTAAAAAAACACCACCAAACATTATCATATTAGAGATGGAGTTCCGGTAGTTACCAAAAGTGAACGGCAACTGAAATTGTATCCATTGTGTATTCATGACCACGTATAAAGAAGCCCCCAAAAAATATCCGCTTCAGCCCATATCGCAATGCATTCAAGTATGAAATCTAAGTTTCAAACATATAAGACAAGAAATTAATGAAATACAAGGCAAAGCATTGGTAGAGAATAGAGATCAACCTCGATTTTGGCATCCAGAACTTCTATCTCGCTGAGAATTTTTAGAAAGATATTACTTTGTTATTCCCAGAAAGGAGACAACATTATCATGTAACTTCGTCTATTTTACTTCATAAGTACTAACTTGGAAATTAGAAGATCATATAGGAAAATTTGGACATCTTTTCCTTTTTTTCCCTTTTTTTGACAATAACTGACTGCTGTAGAAAGCTTAAAAAGTATATGCCATCTAAAATTGATATCTGAAAACATAAAAGATAACATCACACACGGACTCCAGCTCTTAAGATTTGAAAAAGCATGTTCGATGGAAAACAAGGCATTTGGAGAAGCTAATAAAGTCAATGCCAGTCAGGCTAGGAAGAGCTGTTGCAATCCCTCTAGTCTATAGACAACCCATATGTGAATCCAGGGATTTCCACTAAATGTACAAGTGAGAAATAACTTGCATGCCAATCCTTACCCTAGTTACAGACACCTCACTCTATGTCCAAGTCGATTTGTTCATTAAATTGACTGTGACTTACCTGTCCAATATTATTTGAAATCATTCTTAAAAGAGACCTCGAGACATCCTCAGGTTTGTAATCTTCCAGCTCTTTGTTATCTGTAATTGCTTTGCCAAAGCTAGAAGCAATCGCTGTTGATGTAAGACCAATCTGTTTATACAGGTGAAAATTTACATCACTTTAGTGGATAGAATTGATTTTCGATGTCAATTTTAAGGGACAGAACTGCTCAACACCCCAAAACTACGAAGGCCTGTGTAACACAGCTTATGAAAAAGTACCTTTAAGTAATCCGTCCCTCCATAGATGTCGCCAACAAGCATGTCTATTACTCTATTATTTCCATTATGGCTCAACTCAAGTAGCTCATCAAAACTGAAACCAAATATAATTAGCCCCAGTGAGAATAGCAAAGTTACTTGGTATCAAAATATGTCGCAGTAAGCATAGGAAGAGAGACAACCTCTTACACTTTGTTAAAAGCCTACCCAAACCCCAAAACGTTCCACCACCGACACTCGTCCCACTAACTCTGTCAAATTTTCCATCTCCATCCACCTGTAAAAGAAAAGCTTGAGTTACAACTAAATAGGGAAGCAAATTTTAAGTAGGTTGACAAGAAGTGCAGAACAGACCTTAATCATGCTAACACCTGATCCAATATTTACAAGGAGATAAGGGTACAGATCATTATGGTCAATCTGCACAAAGTCTTTTTGGCCATCGATGTAAGTAAAGGCCTCCTGCTGGACTGTCTGTTGCAAATTAAGCACCAATATTAGTTCAGGTAATCAAGTTCATATCCTGGAACTTCTAAGGGGAAGAGAGACATGATTGTGCCATTTAATACAACTATCAGTTCCACTTAGTGTTGTTAAAGGCGAAAACGAAAAACAGACTCAAGGCGCAATGCCCTAAAATCGTCTAAGGTGAAAAGCGCAAAAAAAGCGCACACCTAAGCAAAATGAAGCACAAATACTAATATAATTATCCAAAATATTTTGATGCATAAAAATATCAATATTCGACAACCATGTTCACATTAGACAAACAAAACACTATTCAAATAAGTCAAATCACTATTATAATATTATTAAAACATATAGTAGTCCTTCTTTTATTAGTTATTACTTATTAATTAAACTATTTTTTAATATTTTTTTACTGTTGAAGAAGAGATTTAAAAAAAAAAGTAAAGAAAAAAATTAAAAAAAAAAAAAGAATCAAAACATATTGATACGGACGACATAGTGGACACATATTTGAACAAGACGGAGCCGTCCACAAAGGAGAGGAAGCACTAGCCTGTCATCTAAGCCACCAATCTTGAAAATTTACACCACCAGCCTTGGAGCTAGCCTATATCACTGACAGTTTCGTCTTTCGAGTTTTAAAACCGCAAACTTTAATTATAGGCTGTCAATTTTTATTGTCAGCCTATGTTGTCAACTTATGATGCACGACTTATTTATTATTTGTCTTTTAGGGTTTTTCTATATAATAGTATAAATGATCATTTAGTCTTGTTTTTCAGAAAACATATGATATACATTCCAAACCCTAAATTGAGAGAATTTTCTCTTTAAGATTGCATCGTTTGCAATCGTTGTATGGTTTAAATCAGTCGGTGAGTGCCCTTGTTTTATCTACGCGTACTCGCTGCATCAGAAGGTATCAGAGCGGGAAAGTTCTTGTGGAGATGTCAAGAGACGACAACTTAGGAGGCGGTCACATCCTAAAAGTTGTTCGAGATATGGAAGCCTACAAACCGAGTCACAAGCTCGAAGGTCAATTTTGGATAACATGGATAAAGAGATTCCGGCATTTCAAACATACTTTCGTGACCTAATCGAGCATTTCGATGCGATGAGATCCGATGTCAACAGGAATAGGAACAGTTATCGAATGCGACCAAAGGCAGAGTATGCACGTTGCAATCCTATTGTTAGACCTGTTACTGCGAATCAAAGGTTACATGCTTACAAAGATGATTTTGAGGAGGAAGATGAATTGTTGGGGGGAAAAAACAGCCACGAAGGCGAGGCATTAGTGGTAGATATGAAACAGGTAAGGCATATGGTGGTGATGGATGTTAATATAGAGGTCGAAGTAGTAATTTTATTGATTATTATGGAGGTAAAAATGAAAATGGAAGGAATGATTTCAAATTAAATACAACTATTTCATATTTTAGAGGAGATTTAGGGATTAAAGATTTTGTTGGTTTGATTGCTAAAGTCGAACGGCTCTTTGATCATATGGAGGTGCTAGACGAGAAGAGGGTAAGTTTGGTAGCATGTACACTTAAACGCTATGCATCTGCATGATGAGAGAGATTACAAAAAAAGAGAAATCGTGAAGGAAAAGCACCTGTTAAGACATGATATAGAATAAAGCAATTATTGGAAAATGAGTTTCTTCCTCTTGATCATGAGGAGATCATGTTTCAACAGAACCAAAGATATCATCAAGAAAAGAAATTGATACATGAATATACTACAGGGTTTATGACGTTGGCGCGGAATAATGATTTGATGGAGGTAGAAAATGAAATTGAAAAATCAATAGAATAGCGAGAGACTTCTAAAGTTGCTCAAGCCCATATCACTATGGATGTGCAAGAGAAAAAAGGAGTTTCTATAACTATGGATAAAGACTATAATATTAAAGTTATAAAACAAGTGATTAGTGAGAGATAAGTCTTGGAGGAGTTAAAGCCACAAATCTATGATAAAATTGGAGTTCATGTCCCACGCAATTTGAACAAAGCTAAGAACACGACCATTAAAGCGAAGTTGATGTTGTACGAAAAGAGTAGTCGTTTTGATAGTAAAAAGTGTTACGGGAATGAAAGTTCTAGCAAAATGTTTATTGAGAAGACTACGACCACACAAAAAATACAAAGGGGTGTTGTTGAGTGGAAAGAAGATAAATCAGTGGAGAAGAAAATGACAAAGTTGAAGAAGAGTGCAATTTTGCAAGAGAAAGTACAAGCGTATTGCAAAAGGAGTTTATCAAAGAGAGTAGTGGTGATATGCCAGGGGTAGTGAAATAGGTATTGAAGGAGTTGAGGGATGTGTTGCCAAAAGACTTGCCAGAGAAACTATCACCTATGAGGGATATCTAGCATTAGATTGATATGGTGCTGAGGGCGAGTTTATCCAACTTAACACACTACAGAATGAGTCCTAAGGAGACTGAGTTGTAAGAGAAAGAGCAAGAGTTCTTGCGAAAGTTTCCTTTCAAATTGAAACATAAGTCAAGAGTGCAGAACAAAATAAACAATGCTTTGAGTAGGAGGGTCAATCTTCTGGTGACTTTGAATGCTAAGGTTATAGGGTTCAAGCAATTGAAAGAATTGTAAGAGGTTGATGCTGATTTCAAAGAGCTTTGGGCAAAATGTATGACTAAGCAGCCTTATAGTGATCATCATATACATGATGGATATTAAATGCAGGGAAAACAACTTTGTGTGCCTGAGTCTTCTTTGAAAGAGAGTCTTCTTTGAGAGAGAAGTTGATTCGTGACCTGCATGGTGATGGATTAGCTGGTCATTTGGAAAGAGACAAGACAATTGCTACAGTCAATGATAGATTCGATCGGCCTCATTTAAGGAGGGATGTTAGCAGGATAGTGCAGCATTGTTATGTAAGTCAAACAACTAACAGGTAGTCCCAAAACACTGGCTTGTATATGCCATTGCCTATCCCTGAGAATATATGGGAAGACTTGTCAATGGACTTTGTACTTAGATTTCGTCGTACTCAATGGGGCATGGATCCTATTTTTGTTGTTGACATGTTTTCCAAGATGCCACATTTCATCCCGTGGCAAATGTTGACATGTTTTCCAAGATGGGATACCCAAGTCCATCACATCAGATAGAGATAGCAACTAACGAAGTTGATGTTGACATGTTTTCCAAGATGCCACATTTCAAGGACGAATAATACATTTCAGAGAGGTCGTTCGCCTTCATGGGATACCCAAGTCCATCACATCAGATAGAGATAGCAAGTTCCTAAGCTATTTCTAGAGAACTCTGTGGCAAATGTATTATTCGTCTTTGAACTATAGCAGTACAGCTCACCCTCAAACGGATGGACAAACTAAAGCAACAAACAGGACACCTGGTAATTTGATTAGGAGCATTTGTGGTGAGAAGCTGAAGCAGTGGAATGTCGCACTAGCTCAAGCAGAGTTTGCTTATAATAGTGTGGTTTACAGTACAATAAGGAAATCTCCATTCCCTATAGTTTATACCAAGATTCCCCATGGTTTATACCAAGATTCCCCAACACGCTTTGGGTTTGATCAAGCTTTCCTAGAATTCTGAGTTTAGTGCTGCAGCAAAGAATTTAGCAGAGACTTGGCAAAATGTAACAGCAGAAGTACAAGAGAAGATAGAGCAAATATCAACAAGAGTATCCAGCCATTAATAGCGCAAGAGAGCTCAGTAGTCAAATTTTGCCATAAAAAATGCTCCCAAAAGCCAGAATGATTCAAACTATTGTAGCAATTAGCATATGCAAATGCCTTTCAATGAATGACAAGATTGAGAAGCACTGCGGTAAAGGTGACTGATTAAACTCTTCACAGCACTTATTCCTCTTGCTCTTTTCTTCAGCTTTCTATACCCCTATAAACCTGTTCTGCATCTTTCAAAGCAAAATCTCCACAATCCAGTAAATGCGTTTGTATTTTTGTCTTCCTTATTGCTGAAAGTGCTTAAGTCCCCCACCCCAAACAGTACAACAGACACCGGCAAATTTGCCCATATTCATTTCCAAGATACAATAAAAAGAGAAACCATGGTAGAATGACTTCAATGTACTAGGAAATATACTAAAACTCTATGCTAGCAATGATACTTTTTTGAGTCCTAATTTGACAGCTCAATCTATGAATAAAGAGAGCAAGCAAGCAGACAAGTAACATAGGTCCGGAAATAACATTTTTGAAGCATAACTAATTTTAACCCCTAATTCAATGGGTCATCTTGAGATCTTACTTAAGCAAAAAATTCGATCCAGCAACAAGGCAATCCATTTCATCTTCCTTATCGATAAAAATACCAAGTTTTCTTTGAAGAGATCTGCAAATTTGTAAGCCCCACCACCTGTGGCCTTCCGTAAAAGTAAAGTGGGCATCAAATTTTGACTAATAGAATGCAAACATATGGCTTGCTGAATTAAATTTGGCTGATAGAACTTGCTAAATCAAACTCAGAAGAGAGAAAATAATTTATGCAGATCAATAAATAGCAGGAATCAAGAATCAAAAGAAAATATAAGGGAAATCTGTTGCTTTAACATTCTACACTATCCTGATCATCATTTAAACGTAGTGTCTATACATTTACCTTTATAATAATATTTTCCCCACAAGGACCTTTTGCTGACTGAACCTGAAATCCACCATAAACAGTACATGAATTAATATGTTACAAGACACAAGTTAATATAGTAATAGCCATTTACAGAAGTTCCCTAATCAGGGATTAAGAAAATATGTTTCTTAAAAGCCAGAAGCATGAGATGTCTAATAACCACAACCAGAAAATATAAAGAGGATGAGATAACCTTAATTTTATTAAATTCTAGGTAAGGATCAAACGATGTAAGAACATGACAATATCTAAACAACTTCTGGTATATAGATTGTAATAAGCTCTGGTGCTAATTGATCCACAGTGAAAACAAGTTGATGCTGGCGATGGAGTAGTCACTCAGGCTTTTCGGATCCAAGAATATTGATAAACTTGTGAAAACAGTATAGAGTGCTCTCCATTAAAAGGACCTTAAACTAAAGTTGAAGACAAATGCAGGTACATTGAAGAAAAGAGCAAAAGGAACCTTATAAGCTCAATTACAAATGGCAAGGTGTCATTGCACATGATGTAGCATGAAAGGTCACATACCATCAAGGTGAAGCTGTCTTGATTGAATAAACTCTAAGCAATCATTTATCTTTCTGGTCTCAAACTTTGCAAAGTGAAGCGTTCCTTCAAAACAAGACTGGTCCTTCCCACCATCTGAAAGCCCAAGGCTGACATTGGAATACCAATTAGGATCCTTACCAATGGAAGCATCACCATCTTTTGAAAAGTACACCAATTTTACAAGAGAACCTGCAAACAACGAAAGCATACTATATCTTACCAAATTGAACCAAAGGTTGCACGCATATTTTAATATCATCATCTCTTGAGTGAGCACTACTCTTCAGCAACCTAACAAATTGAAGTAGATACTACAATGCGATGAATTTGTTCAATACACATTTAAGCTGATTTAATCGTGGTAACAAAGAATGACACCACTCAGACTACTCTTTTTTCATCCAACGTTATTGAGTTGCCCTCTTCATCCCCAAACATAAATAAAGGAATTGAAATAGAAAATAAAATAAATGAATAAATAAAGACAGGCAGGGAATAAGAAAGTAAAATGTCCAAGTAAGGGCGCAATCCTAATCCCTTAGCTTCACCTTATTTTCTCATAACAACCTCTAACAAGACCTTGAAATACACACAAACTTGAAACTTTTCTTTATCAAGTGTAAAGCCTAAACTCAATGATCTTCAATCAGCATATGTTTCTGCATATCCATGAAAGTAGGAATTCAATTATTAACCTTAAAGATTACCGAAATTGGATACAAAAACCAACTACCATCATAACTACACAAAAGCAAAAGATCACATGCAACTAGACCTCATCATTCTTCATATTAAGTGCCCAAGCAATGCATTTGTCTATTCTAGTTTCACAAGTCCCCTTTTCTTAACAATGGCCACAGAGTTTAACACAAATCAAACAAGTGGCAAGAAGGGATCCATCCTACTCAATCCTGTAATCGAAAAGGCCGCAATAGCATCACACCATAGCGGCATGGCATTTCCACACAGTCAACATTCGCTTGATTCCATTCATTAGGCACTAAACTGACAAACACCAAACCTAGAATCAACTTCAAATAACACACACACACACACCCAGAAACCAAAACCATGAAAGCTCAAAACCCCCAAACAAGTTTTACTCCACCACAATTACCAAAAAATGGTTCCTTTCAACTTTCACAAGCAACCCATGATCCAAACTACCAAGAAACACAATGATTTCAAATAAAAATGGCAACTTTCAACACAATTACATTGAATTACACATAAAAGGGATCGACTTTAAACGAAATTCAGCGAATTAGAGTGAAAGATCACCTCCAATATCAATAGCTAAACGAGAAACGGGTGCTAAAGATTTGTTACGTAGTGATGACATGGAACCCTCTTCAAAGAGATCCATGGTATAAAAGAAATTCACTATTTAGGTGATTTCCCTTTTAATACAGGAGTGATTAAACGGAATGAGCATGATGATTTATAAAATCAACGGCTGCTCTATACCTACCCCAAACACAACTAAAAAAGCATTTATTTTTATTTTTGTTTCTTGTCTTGTCCCAAACCAAACCAAAGGTGGCAAGCTCAGCCACAGAGAGAGAGACAGAGAGAGAGAGAGAGAAGCGAGCGTCAATGCTGAGAGAGAGGACAATGTTGATCGTCTTTTCCTTTGACTTTCTATGATAGAATTTTATTACTGTTTACGACCTAAACGGTTAAAAGTTAAAACTCTTTATTTTTCTTTATTTTTCTTTTTTTTTAATTTTAATTTTTCTGTAAAAGTAAGCAGATTATTTCTTTTTTGTTTTCTTAAGTAAATTTCTTAATAAAATAACTTTTTTAAAATATCATCTTTTGAATTTATCAATTAGCTAATGGCCTTGCAACATAATATATTCCCTCTGATCTATTAAGTGAGAGATCCTTTATTCAAATCTATTCTCTATCATCATCATCATCATTAATTATAAAAGATTTTATAATTAAGTGATATGAATATTACTTTCCAAATAAGATTAATTTGAATTTGTTATTTTATCCTAGAAGTTGTGAAAAACAGTAATCAACTGAAAAAAAAAATAATATTTAACAAAAAAATAAAACCATTATCAACTAATGTATTGATTTCTTAACATAATAGTATATTGGTATCATAACTTATTAGTTTAGTAATATGAACTCTTTACTAATCATATTTATCTCATTTCAATTTCAATTTTATAAAAATAAGGATTAATGATAAAAATGGTACATAAACTTTCGCAAAATACTCCATCAAGTACCTGAAATTTCATTTTAAATAATTTGATACATGAATAAAATTTTCCTTGACCTTTTTTCATACATAAGTTTGGTTTTAATATTTTGGATACTTTAAAAAGTTTGCAAAAACTTTGCTCAGGTACCAAAATTATCAAAACTAAACTTCATGTCATAAAAACTTATTTCAAGTGTCAAATTATTCAAAATCAAACTTCAAGTACCTAACTAAATTTTTTGTAAAAGTTCAGATACCATTTTTTATATTATTCCTACAAAATAATAATGTGCTTTTATTGCATAAATAAGTAAGATCAATATTTTCCCTTTAAAAAATTTGAATATACTAAACTAATATTGCCAACAGTTTGAAATATTAGGCTTAATTAAATCATGTAATCATCTATATTTAGTTTTCAAAGTTCTAATAGTTTAAATATTTTGCAACACTTAAATAATTCCCATACCATAATAGTTTGAATACTAAACACCTTAAGTAAATAGCCTTGGCTAGGTGAGCCTTTGTATGATTAAGATAAGTGGTAGTTAAAAATGTAAATCTCACACTTAGAATATAGAAATATATTATGTAATTTCTTATTGTGATTATACAAGAGAAGTTAGCATTAGATTGTTAGTTGCTATTGCCTGGTTTTTTATTGATTGTGATTGTTTAGTAATAATTGAATTAGTGAAATAGATAAGTACTAGTATATAAATAGAGTTAGGTATTGTATCTAAGTTTGACTATTTGTATAGTCTAATTTGATTTTTCATTTGATGTTTAGCTTATATTCGTCATAGCACATGTAGTTACAATATCCAATATATTTATATATAAATATTGTATGGTATTTGCCTAGAGACTAATGATTTAAGGCATGCACTCACAACAATGGGAAGGGAAATATGAGTTTGTTTGTTTCATCATTTTTTGGTTAGTTTAACATTTTATTTTTGTCACTTTGAAACATAAATTTACCAAAAAATAGATATAGATGAAAAATGGATATTTTTACTCATAAGTAGATCAAACAAATTAGATACATATAAGATACAGATGAAAATCATATAATCCAAACAACCTTCAAAAGCACTTATGAAGTGAGTGCTATTTATTGTGCAATAATGCCTTAATCTATAACTGCATCCTTCATACCAATATTCAAATTAAACGGATGTAAAGCTTTTCAATTGTGTTATATGTTTGTAATTTTTTGCCAACTTTTGTTGAGTGATTAGGATTGATGAGAATACATAATAATTTATTTTAAGGTTAAATGCAAAAACATACCCTAAATTTTAAGGGTGGCACGTATTGACCCCTAAACTTTGAAAATGTGGTTTTTGACCCTCTGAATTATAAACAATTTGTAAATTAGGATTTAAACTTTTCCATTTTTGACCCTCTGAATTATAAATAATTTGTAAATTAGGACATTTTAAACTTTTTCCACCAAAAAAGTGTACTATTTTAGGTGTACTTTTTCTACAACATTTTCGATTGAATTATACGAAGAAAAGTATAAAAAGGATGGGATGTCCTTAACTTGCAAATTGTTTATAGCTCAAAGGGTCAAAAACCATCATTTTAAAGTTCAAAGGGTCAATTTGCTACTCCTAAAGTTTAAGGTGTTTTTTGCATTTTTCCCTTTGTTTTATATTACCAAACTTTATATGGATCTAAGTTAGTCATTCATTTTTTTGTAAGTATTATTAAAATGCAACCACCACTTATGGGAACCCAACGTTATCGATAGACTATGATTGCAAGCACCAATTGATGTAACAATAATGGTGGTGGGTGGCAAATAACGTTAGTGGTGGTGGTAAAAATGGTAATGATATTATAGTGCAAAGGTAATGTCAGTAGATGTGATAATGATGATGGCATTGTGATTATGGCTCGGTTGAGTATGTGATAGAAATAATTAGAGGAGACAATGTTAATATAGTTATGGTTTTGGGTAGTGCAATACGATGGTGAAAAAACATGATGGTAGTAGTGGTGGTGGTACTATTGCTTATACAACAAAGGTGATGATAGTGCCATGACTGGTATAATGATAATATCAGTGGTGCAAATGGTAGTGGTATTGGTGTTAAGGTAGTTAGATTAGTGGTTACGACTATGGTGATTAAGAAGTGGCAAGATGGCAATGGTGATAAGCAAGTGGTAGCAAAAATATGGGTATAATAAAATTAATAAGGGATAATGACAAAAACGATACCTGAACTCTCGTAAAAAAAAAAAATTAAGTACATAAAGTTTGGTTTTAAACAATTTGGTACATAAACAAAGTTTTCGTCAACACTTTTCATACCTGAAGTTTAGTTTGACAATATTGGTACCCGAATAAATTTTTCGTGAACTTTTTTCATACCTTATTGAACTTATTTTAGGTATATAAAAAGTCAACAAAAACTTTGTTTAGGTATCAAAATTGTTAAAACCAAGCTTCATGAAAAATGTGAATGAAAACTTTATTCAGGTATCAAATTGTCATAACCAAGCTTCAAGTATCTAATTATTCTTTTTGTAAAAGTTCATATACTATTTTTTTCATCAACCTAATTAATAATAATAATGTTGGTGTAGTGATAATGATTTAGGAGGTGATAATACTCGATTGATTGTAGCAGTGGTGGCAGAGCTAGCATTATAATGGTGGTAGTAAAGGTGGTTACAATTGTTAAATAGTGGTGTTTATGAAATGGATAAATTACACCAAAATGTCATATCGTTTAGGCGTGAGTTAATTTGAGATCATAACATTTTGAATTGTTCATTTGAGGTCACAAGGTTTAGAAAAGTGGATCAATTAAGGTCATTATTGACACATGTCACAATGTGGCAGATCTTCTAACTTTTAATTAAATTTTTCTCTTATTGACACATACAAATGGTGATCCCAATTGACCCACATTCGTAAACGTTGTGACCTCATATGAACTATTCGAAATGTTCTAATCTTAAATGAACTTACCCTCAAATATTGTGACATTCTGGTGTACTTTATCTTTTACAATATATGATAACGATGATTGTTATATCAATGGTCATGAAAATGGTGTTGAACTTGTGTTCAACGTATATTATGATAAGGAAACAGAACGCACAGTTAACCACTCAATCATGATTGGTTACACTTAATTAGTAAAACAATTGCTCAGGTTGATTTGGATTTGTTTAAACTTGTTTTGTTTTGATTTTGTTTGTGCCTATTGTTGTAGTTTGATGTAAACATGTTTTAGACCTTATTTTCTTCATATATTCTTAAACCTCAAAACATAGAAGTTGTAGAGCTTTCTCTAAGCTTTCCGTTACATATTGAATCACCTCAATTGAAGTCCATAAAAGAGAGAAATGCTCAAAATACGAAACAATGCTGAAGCTAGAGGCAAAAAGCCAGTTGAATGGAGTCAAGATGGTAATTTGATTTGATATTTCTAATCATGTTACAATAGCATGTGTTTAGGGACAGAATGCAGCGCCGAGCCATTAGATAACTTTTGTTCTATTTTGCAAGTAATATTCGAATGCTAAAACTTGTGGTGTCCAAATGCAGTTACCAAAAAAAAAAAAAGCTTGAAAAATTATTAAATGTTCAACCAATTTTTGGTATTTTGGCCTTAACGTCTAGAAAACTTCAAGAGGTTATAAATAAACATTTTTTTTAGCAATTGAGACATCTTTGAACTTATTAATTGATATCCAATCCTTGAAAACACTATCTCAAGGCTTTAATTGTATTTTGTGCAATTTAGTGAGGTAAGAGAAAAGTAGTGGCTCTAGATAGAATGTGCAATCTCTTGTAAAGGCACTATACTTTAAGTTATTGAGTGTTTTGAGTGAAATTTTGAATTATGCCAAAAAGCCAGGAAGCTTGTTGTAAAAACTAAAATCAAGTATGCTTTGTGTTAGTGATTGTGTTGTAGTGTAACTCCATTAGAGCAAATTGTGTTGCGTGCAATAAAATGTGTGAAGTCCTCGTTGAGTGAGGCATTGTGTGGACCAAGAAGATTAGGAGGTGAGTCAAAATTCACGTTAAATCCCAATGCAATTTTCTCTAATCCTCACTCTCTATTTATTGCACTTTATTATTGTTGTTTAATTTGTTGTTTTGTATCATTTAAATATTAGTTTTGAAAATCGAATCAATTCACAATAATCCACTACTACTTAGGTGTTTACTAGAATTTCTACAATCGGTATCGAGTAAGATTCTAGTTTAAAATGATTAACCGTATCTAGAGCTTATAAAATAAATTGTAACACGCTAGGTTTCATTGAGGAACAAACAATTAATAATCACCTATCATAACTAGCATTAATTATGCATATTGGAAGTATAGGATGAGAATTTTATTAAGGCACAAAATACATCTTTATGGAATATTGTTGAAAATGGTCTAATAATATAGATGGTAAAGATGAAAGTAATTATACAAAAGCAAAAAGAGAAAAAGTGCAACTAAATAAAATTGCTATGAATATATTATATTGTAGATTAAATGAAAGTGATTTTAACAGAATTTGCAATTGCAAATTTGCAAAAGAAATTTAGGTTAATTCGGAAAATACTTATGAAGGATCTATAAGATTAAAAGATACTAAAATTAGTCTTTTATATGGTGAATTTGAAAACTTCAAAATGAAGACTAATGAATTGATAGATGGGATGCGTGATATATTCATTCATATTTTGAATCAATTAATTATATTTGGTAAGAATTTTACTAATGTTGAAATCAATTCTAAAATTCTTAGGTCCTTACCAATGGAATAGAAAGCTAAAAGAACTGCCATAGAAGATATATATGATTTGAATCAAATTTCAAGGAAGCAACTTGTTGAGACTTTAAAAACTTACAAAATGATTAAGGAAAAGGGAGGAGTTGAATAAGAAGTAAATAGCTCTTAAAAGCTCTTGCCCGACTCAAATAGAGAAAGTAGTGAAGATGATGATTAGTTTGGAGAAGCTTATAAAAAAATTGACAAAATTTTTGAAGGAAAGCAAAAAGAAGAAGAAGACCATCACTTGTTTCAAATGTAATGAGTCAGGGCATGCTCAACAATATTATTCAAATGCCAAGAAATGAAGCAAAAGAGAAAGATGGAAGGCACTTTTGGCCATTGGGAGCGATGGAGACTCATCCAACTTGGATGAAATTTATGTTTGATGGCCCTTGATGATAAGGTATGTTCCAATTCTTCTTAAGTTCCATATAATGAGATTTGTAAATATATGATAAAGCATGCAATTAGTTAATTAAGTTGAAAAAGAAGAATAACATGCTTAAATCCTTGATAAAGAAAAAAAAAAGAGGAGATGAGTTAGATATATATAGGATGAACATGATGAGCTTAGATTTGTAAATGGAAAGTTGGATGAAGAGAATGAATATTTAAAATTAGAAATTGAAAATTTGTAATATAAAAATGATGAATTAAGTGAAATTATTCTAATACACTAAGTAAAATACTTGATGAATTAAGTATTTATGCAATTCTTTTCAATAACAAGAATAAATGATTAACCAATCAAACACAATTAATCAAATTTACAATATACAATGCAATAAATAAAGAGAGTAAGGTAGAGAGAAATAAGCTCGGGACTTTAATTTAGAGTTCGGCCCGCTTCCTAATCTCCACGATCACACCAATGCCTCTCAAGGAGGTCTTCACATATTTATTAATCACAAAATATCAATGCTCAAATAAGATACACTCAACCAATAATTCTTAATAAATCCACTTGAGTAATACTCTTTTACAATTTTCAAATAACACTCAAGAGTATTACCCACTTTTGTCACTCTCAATTTAAGCAAATTTAATATAAAGACAAATACAATAATATGAGAGAGTACAAGAGTTTGGTAACAATTTTTAAGCTAAACAATTAGTCTTTCTACCAGAAATCAAGTATAAATAGGCTTCTCATTTGATTTGCCTATTATGCCTTAAACCAATAAATTTCATGTGCAATTAATGCTGCAACGGCTATATTTTTGGTATTACCATATGAACAATATGTCTGTACCGTTCGAATGGTATGGAGCATCCTCTCTAGTGTCTAGACCATACTTGAACACTTGCAGGAAAAAACATATACCGGTCGGATGCTAACCATTACCATCCGATTGATAGTGACAAAAATGGCACAACTATGTTCTCAACACAAATTAATTATTAGCATCCAGACGCTAAGCTTACAGCATCCGGATGGTAAGGTCTACAATGGCACTTTGTTAGAATGCCATGCAACCAAATGTCCAATTGAAGATAACATATATATACTTGTATCATTCAAAGATTTGTCAATTTTAAACTTTATAATATTTGACTCATCAAAATTATGCTTTGATTTGATTCAAAATTAAAGAAATCAAACAAAGTTGAAATCTGAAATGACTTTCTTGATTTAGGAATTAAGACTTCAAAAGTGATGGAGAAGATGCTTATTCTAGAGTGTAATAATAAATGCATGAAAGAGATAATGAGCTTAGAAAGGAAAATGAGAATTTGAAAGTTAGCTTATGCAAAGCATATGCAACCATAGCTCAATTCACTAACGTTAAGAAGCATTAAAATTCTCCTCGAAAAGCAAACACTGATTTTAATAACTTGGACTTAATTATGATGAAACAATAGTAATTCGGTTTGTGAGAGCAACTTATAAAATTACAACTATTATGGAAGGCTTGGTCATATTACTTATATTGTGCAATAAGGAAACCTGTATATTTTAGGTCACAAAGGCAAGTTTGTTTCGGTGTTAAAGAGAGAAATTCTTGCCTTATTGACCGAGAAGAACCAAACATAATTGAGTACAAAAGAAATAAATGTTGTCTTTGTAAGTCCAAAGGGTTCTCAAAGGGACAATGGGATATAATCTTAACTTGCTTGAGTTTTATATTTTATGCATGATATATATATATATATATTAACGTGCTTAGATATACAAATTTTTTATGTTGAAATGTTTTTTTGCATGATAAAGCCCACTAAATTTGTGCACTTTCATGCACTTTATGAGAAAATTCATGTTTTTTTTTTTTTCCAAAACTTTAACTTGCACAAGTTTGAGATATGTTGTGACAAACGAATTTGACTTGATCCACCATGTTTAAATAGCTTTTAAACTTGCATGAAATGCTAAATTATGAATTATGCAATTTTAAGTAAAGTAGGATCATATTTGTTTTAGGCCTTGTCTGCATACTAGTATCTACACAACCTAAAGCATTCGAGCGATAGGTTTGATATGCATGTTCTTGACCTTTTTCGTTCTTTGAGTATGGTTTGTAATTGTCTTTTTTATGAGTCCATAATGGAGAAGTGTAAGTTGCAAACACGTTGGTTGTTTTTTGAAAATTAAGTGTAATTTGTTTTTTTTAGTTGGGCTTCAAGTTTTTGAACTTATTTGCTAAAATTTATTTGAAAAACTAAATACTTAACTAAATGAGAGTGTTAAATTGAAGGGGAGTTAATTGTTAAGGATTGTCTAATCAAAAAGCAGGAGATAGTTTAACTTATTTATTCAATATATTTTGATGAGGAAATGAAATACACAATTAACGACCAATCATGTTAATTACAGTTAGTTAGTAAAACAAGTGCTCAATTTGATTTGGATATATTTGAATTTATTTTTGCTTTGATTTTGTTTATGTTTGTTGTTGCGGTTGGATATAAAACATGCCTTAGACCATGTTTTCTTAGAATTTCTTAATGCTCAAAATACAAAAGTTGTAGAGCTCTCTCTAAGTTTTTTGCACATCTTGATTCATCTCAGTCGGAGTCCGAACAAAAAAGATATGCTCAAAATATGAAATAATATCAAAGATGGAGTCAGGATACTAGTTGAATGGAGTAGGGATCTAGAATGTGGCGTTGAGATGCTAGTTTGATCAAAATGTTTTTTATCATGTTCCAACAGTCTAGTGTTGGGACGCTAGATGACTTTTACTATATTTTGCAGGGAGCATTTGGGCACTAGACCTGTAGCGTCCAAACGCCATGTTGTAGAAAAATAGCCGTTGGAACATTTAATGTTTAACCGATTTTTGTCATTTTGTCCCAAATGGCTGGGAAACTTCAAGAGGTTATAAATACACGTTGTTTGGTAGTTGAGATATATTGTTTGAGCTTATTATTTGCTATCTTATCCTTATAAACATTTTCTCAAGCTTTAATTGTATTTTTGTGTAACGTAGTGAAGTGAAAGAAAAGTATTTATCTTTAGTTATAGAATCTATAATCTTAAATTTTATTTTTGCTTCCTATTGATTGTATTCTAGTGAAAAAATCTTATGTTTTGATTTCCTAAGATAGCAAAATAATTTTGATATTTTATTCCAATACATCTCCTCTTGGCACAAAGCTTTATCCAGTTCATTTCTAATTCTAGTTCTCCTCATAATCAATACTCAACATCATTATTCTAGACATAATTAAATTGTTCCATCAAAGAATTAATCATCATTGCCCCTATCTAAATTAGTGCTGGCAATTCATATCACCGTGCCATACCTCATGTTTATGTTAAAACAGTTTTATGTCTAAAAGGTCTTAACTCGGGACCCAACCTGTTTATTAATCGTGCATGAAAACCTAAATCCATGATCCAATTCGTTTATATTATGTCATGTCAACCTGCTTATTAATTGACAAGAATCATTAATGTGATGAGATAGACTTAGTATTGTAATAGACGGTAGACTTGGAAAGTTAATGTATTAAAATAGTTATTATCTAAGTAGAATTAGTTAAGAAATTATATATGATATATCTTTCATATATAATTAAAACATAGAGATTATAATATATGATTTAATGCGTTGTTAATAAAGCATGACATTAGTGGATAATAGTTTTTGGTAACAGAAAAAATTGGACCTACATTTTTAAACTAACAAAATATTATTCTGTTATTGGGTAAATTACACTAGTAGGTTTTATAAAGTTTGGGGATAAGTTCATTTTTTTTCATAGCATTTGGAAGAGTTTATTTTGGGTCATGTTTGGATAAGTTATTCATTTGGGTCATGGTGGACACTTATCAATAGGAGAACAATAACACGTGTCAATAAAAGAAGATGATATGTGTCCAGTGACCCAAAATGAATTACTTTTTCAATCGTTATGACCCAAAATGAACTTATTATCAAATGTTATGCAATAGTGTAATTTACCCTTTATTGTTATAATCAACAAAACGATATGCTTAAAACATATAGTACAAGAAACATATATTAAAAGACTAAATCATATTAAAATAACATGTTGGTTATTATTATTATATATATTATATGTTATTATATATATGTATTATATATTTATATAAATTTGTATGATATGTTATATTTGATTTATATATTATGTTCCAAACACACACATGTAATATATTCAATTTATGCAACAAACTAATTATAATATACATTATATGTTTATAATTTGATATATATCTATAGCATATATGTTACATATAATTTTCAGTTTTTATGTACTATTTAAGTTATATATATAATTATTACAAATTATAAATGTTATATATAAAATATATAATTTAATCAAATTGATATATAATCTATATATCAATATATATTATATTATGTTATATATGATATATTATAGCATATTCATTCCATATCACAAATGAATTATAACATATATATATATATATAGATAAATTATGTATCTATAATCGGTGGATTTTATATATGTGTAGATAATGATATATACACGCACACAAATACATTTGTTATGTCGCACGTATATATCATGTTATATATATTTAAGCGATATATGCTAGATATAATTCATACTTTATATGCACTCTATAAGTTACGTATGCATAGAATACGTATTTATAATCTACAAATTTAATATACGTGTATCTTATATCAACACGTAAAATTGTTATAAATATTTGATTTACATACTATATGATATATATTGTGTATATATGTGTTATATATGTAGCAAATAAATCAACTATATATTGATATATAAATTATATATACTTTATTTGTTGGATACGATCTATATTATATATATGTATGTTCTATATATAATTTATAATATACTATACCAATATATATATAATTTATTTCATATATTAATATTTTTTTTTCATTTTATAATTTTGTTAGGGATAATAATATTATATTTTTAAAAATAAGAATACAAAGCAACAATAATATATTTTAATGAGTTAGTGGATTTGCAAACATGTTTGGGTCATAAACCAAACTTAGACAAATTTAAATTTGTATCATTTTTTGGATTAACTTGCTTATTAATCATGTGAACTTTAACCTGCCCAAACCCTTTTATAATCATGCCGTGTTATATCCAAGTTCATGGGTTCGGTCCCAAATTGCCAGTACTAATCTACATTTGTTTTTGCTCCATTGTACCAAAGATGACCTATAATAGGCCAATTTTCGCATTAGACCCTATAAATTATGTAATTTCATACATTCATATCGACTTCCCTTCATATCCTCTTGATATGCATGCTCTACTACCCTTCTGTTCTCAAACCGAAATAATCTCTTACTTCTGTATATGTTCTATCCAAATTAACACTAGAGGGTAGAGATGGGAAAAAAAACCAACCGAATTGAACCAAACCAATCTGTAATCGAACCAATCCAAACCAAAAGTATGTTTTTTTTAATGGCTTGGTTAAAAAATTTTCTAATCTGAACTAATCCATAAATTTATGGTTTGGTTTAGAAGGAAAACCAAACCAATCCGTAAAACCGAACAAAACTGTTTTAGAAAGATATAATAATATTTTATTATATGTTCATATAATTTCATTTGATATTTATTATTTAGTAAATATTGATTAAAATCAACTTATTCATTTTTAATTTTTTCAGGTGCATGATATGTATTATTTTGTTGATGATGAACTATTATTTTTTTAATAGCTTTTAACTTTATAAAGTATGAAATTTATTTATTTAGTTATAAACTCTTATTATGTAATTGTTTAATATAATTTGTTAGCAGATCATTTTATTCATTGATGAATTTTGTTAATAGATGATTTTTTTTTTAGCTAAATATTTGGCAGATAATTGACTTGATGGTTCTATTAAAAATTATAAATTATGGCTTACTATGTATTGGTTGGTGAATGTATTTTATCGATGAATAACTGATTTTATAGAGAAATATAGATTAAAAGCATGATGAATTCATAAAGTATTTTGTCGTGGTTTGTAATAGAAACTTTGTAAAAATGATATAAATATTTAAATATCTACACAAATGTTAAAAAAAAAAAAACTAGAACAAAGAAAATTTTTAGTTAGAATTTTGATTTAATCCGTAATCCAAACCGAACTTAACCGTTGTTTAATGGTTTAAAAAATTTCTAATCCGAACCAAATAATTACTTAATGATTTGGTTTGGGATGGATAAAAAACCAAACCGTAAATTATGGTTTGATTTGGTTTTAGGAAAAATCGAACCAAACCAAAATGATCCGTGCTAACCCCTAGGGGTATGATCTGACCCATATGTAGCTATGTGAGTAATTGTGAATTTAGCAATTTATGTAGCAACATTGGATTTACCAGTCCTTTGTATAAATGCTCTTTCATAGCAACACTCCCATTCCTAATACGATGCCAAGTGAATTGTTCTCTATGATGTCCAATATCCATTAAATTACAATCAAATATCATATCTTAAGAAGCAAAAACTCGTTGTAACGACTTTACTCTACCTCTACTTTTCTCTTCCTAACTGGCTATCTCGTTAAGGTCTCCAATAACTAACCAAAATTCATCCATTGATGTTGCAATTTCAGTCAATTTTTTTCTAGAAATTCATACATGAGTTGAATTTCAGATTCCCATAGCAACAAGATATTCACGCATCGTTTCCTTTAGCCGTTGTAATCCATAAATCAATTATATTCTCTAAGTACTACAATATTTCAACCTTAACTTCCTTAATCCTCCATAAGGCAAGCCCTTCAGATGAACATCTAAGATCAACATAAAAGCTATCTGGTAATTTTAATGCTCTCCTTACTGACTTCATATGTTCTTTTCTGTTCCTTATATCCATCAGAAAAATGTTGGGTGTATTTTGATAAATTATTCTTTGAAGTGCTCTAAATGTTGAAAGTAAA
The DNA here is from genome assembly GCA_024138025.1 of Combretum micranthum. Classification (NCBI taxonomy): domain Eukaryota; kingdom Viridiplantae; phylum Streptophyta; class Magnoliopsida; order Myrtales; family Combretaceae; genus Combretum; species Combretum micranthum. The sequence goes on along the minus strand of JAMXBD010000060.1, from coordinate 201,795 downwards.
CCCAAACCCTAGCAGTTCCATGATACGCCAATCATGTTGCCTTGGTGGCTACATAAGGCCAGCCACCAAAGCCTAGAACTTGGCATGAACATGATTCAATTAAATGGTTCATCAACCCTTTTTTTTTAACTAAACTAAAGTGATCAGTTTTTTAATTTCTTGATCCAGAATCAATTCATTTTTAATGGTCAAACATCATAACGATTAACCATTTTAATAAGTTAATTTTTTACCATTCAACATAATTGTTAACTAAATGAATGGTTAATTGTATTATCAAATACAACCATTTTGTTTCATAAATATATTCAAAAGTTGCAAATTAACAAGTTAAACAATATAATTACATTCTAAAACGCGAATCAACACATCAAATAACTATAGAACCAATTAATCAAGAATATAAGTCTAATACTAGTTCATAAGGCTTAAAATTCAATATAAATTTTACATGAATTAAAACTTCATGTTTTCTCCATATTTCAAATTATAACACAATAACAACGCAATAATTAAAAATTAAAGTTCTATCTATATATATTTTTGAAATATTAATTATATTTATATATTATGTATACATATATATTTTAGATCACTTAACTAAAATTGTCAATTTCTATCATTTATAAATCTAAACCAAAATTGAAAATTGAAAAAAATTAAAATCTTTAACCCTAAATTGAAACCAATGGGTTGCTTAACCATAAATTTCAAATTAGTTTTCCAATTTAAGTTCAATTTTTTGGTTTCATCAATTTTTTTGCACACCCTTACATAGAAAATCAATTTGTTCAACCTCTTTGATATTTACCTCCACTAGCTTGCTCTCAAAATCTAATTTACCCCTAACAGACATCTTTTTTTGAACATTCACTCTCCTGCTCTTACCAATAGTGTTCTTAAAAGCATAAGACAAATTGGCACTTCTAACTCACTTTTCTTTTTCAATTATTGCTTCAAAGGTAAGTGATTTACTATCCTCCCTTATTTGCTTGAGAAATAGGTTACCAAAAGCCCTTGAGACCGGGGACGGAATGGTAATTTTAGTTTGAGGTGATGAGATAGAAGAGGTAGAGTTTCTAGATGCAGGATTAGTGTATACTTATAGTTTTTTTGGGTTGCATGAGGGTAGGAGGTTCTTAAATGGTGTAGGGTAAAGATGATTTGTGTGTACGCAATGAAGGGATTGGACAAATTGGCCATTTACAATTCTGGGGAATTATTGTAGTGTGATGTTGTTTTTTTATATAGCTATAAGTCAATTGTAATTAGGATAAATTATACTAGAAAATCTTAACATTTTGGGATAAATTCATTTGAGATCTCAATATTTTCGAGTAATTCAAAAGAGGTTCCATCATTAAGAAGTGGGTTAATTAGGATCTTTGTTGATATGTGTCTCAATATGATGGGTCTTCTAAATTTTAATTAAATATTTCTTCTATTGACACACATCGACAGGGACCTTAATTAATTCACTTCTCCAAATGTTGGGATCTCTTTTGAACCACTTGAAACATTGACACTTCAAACGAACTTACTATTAAATGTTATAATCTTCTAGTATATTTTACCTATTGTAATAAGGCTATCTATGTTTTTTTCAGTATGCCTAAGTAAGTTGGGAGACTATAGGTGCTTCAGTAGACCAAGGGCTTTCTTGAAATTTTGGATGAGGGATTTTAGAAATATCAAAGCTAACATGAGGCTACTTTTCATCACATAAGGGGATCTGATTTGATGATCCAATTTCCTTAAGAATGGAAACACCTTTCAAGACATTCTTTTCCATAATAAGAAGATTTTTACTAATAACATAAACTTTAGCTCCTACCACTTTAGATTTTTCCAACATAGTCAACTTCCTTTAACTATCATTATGTCTGAGTAAGTTAGGAGACTATGGGCTTTTGAGTGGACCAAGGGCTTTTTGGATATTTTGAATGAGGGATAATAGAAATATCAAATCTGGTAAGAGACTTAAAATACCCTAAATCCTCACCTAAGAGACTTAAAATACCCTAAATCCTCACCTATCTTACTTAGAAATGATCAAACTAGATAATATAATATGTAGTTAATTTTAAACTTGAAATAGAATTTAATTTAGAAATTGAATTTAGATGGTTTAAATGATTCAAGTAAACTAAACAATGAATTATGATTAAATAAATTAATATAATTAAAATAGTATCTAGGTTAATTGAAATTTGATATTTCAGATTTTCTTTTTAATCATCTGTTCACCTCAATAACCTTTTTGTATGAATCGAATTATTCAATTATTCTCAATCATTCATTTAAACTCCTTTTTCTTCCATCTTCAAATCCTTAAACCCCTAAACATGCTATTTAGATTTTTAGTGGATTTCTAAATACCTAAACTTTAGTTTAAATTCCAATTCCTTAATCCCCATAAACTTTGAGTTGGTTTGTTTATTTAAAAATATCAGTTCTTAAACCCAAACTTAAACTAAATATTAATTCCTTACAAATTAAACTTTTAACTAGACTTTTGATTCTAGTAATTAATTTCTGTTCTATAAACTCTTATCTTTCTTTCTAATTATAATCAGTACCTAAGATAATCATTTGAAAGGTTTAAAAATGAATCCCTTTCCCATAAATATCTTTAATTATTTTGATCTTATCATTTTCCTTCCTTTTTCCTTTTGCTTTTGCTGCTTTCCCTTTTCTTTTTCTTCTTCTCTACATTCTTCCTTCCTCTTCTCTTTTATTTTCTCAAAATCAAGCCACAAATTTAAAATTTAACAAGATCATAAGAGATATTGAAGATGGAAAACAAGATTGAAGTAGGGAATTAAAATAGAAGAAGTTACATCAACTTAGGAGGAGGAGGAGTAAAGATCAAGTTGGTTAAGCTTGCTAAAAAAGTAAATTAGTTGTTTTCTTAGGATTTATTATTGTTTATGCATGAATATGTTGAATTAGAACTAAATATATATAGAATTTATGATAATATTGATAGATTGGAGATATATGAACATATTTGTTAAAACTTAGATATGTATAGGCATTTATATTCTGAGTGTTTGATGAAATGATTTAAGGGCATATGAGATAGAAATATGTATAGGAGTGTTATAAGTTATGAAAATGAGTTGGCATGCTGATAATAAGATGTTTTTATTGAAATATGTTGTGAACGAGTAGTTAACTTTAGGTAAAATGAACGAAGGAAAACGTGTAGCTAACCCCTTGTGCATCACGATAGGCCATTTTCTTCAAAAATCCATGATCAGAGAATAGCATCATCCTCATCACGCCCGTTATCTATTGTAAAACATTGGTCAGAAAGCATAATGGGCTAGACCACGACCATGATGAAGGACTGATCTCTTTTGATCACATTTTTCCCTTTGATCAGGGGAGTGATAGAGGGTGTGATTAGGACCACGGCCTCTATCACGGGCGTGATCTATCCTCTAGTTCTATTCATATAGAAAAAAGAAAAAGATAAATAAGGAAGAAAGAAAGATGAAATGAATTAGATAAAAGATGAATAATAGATATGATAAGTTAGTATTTGTCTGATTAGGAGTGAGTTAAGTTAAGATATGTTTATACTAAATGTAACTTGAAATATAATAAGGAAAACCATTAATTAGATTAAACATGGTTTCAAATCTCAAGTGAACTTAGATAATAAATATAAGTTTAACTTAAATAACACACCTTAATGAGCTAAAATGAACTAGACTAATTAAGATCAAGATATATGATAATGATTTAGTGATATAATTAAATATGACTTAGTAACTAGATTAAATGATTAAGTCTAATCAACTTAGTTAAGTTAAGTGATATAGACTTAACTTGTAATAGGCTTAAATGTTATATGTTAGACCTTAAATAGTAAAGAAAGTATATTGTTTCAAATGTTTGTTTGCTAGAAAAATTAATATTTTCTATAAGTTAATAGAGGCTAATAAAATTTTTATAGTATATGTTTATAAGCAAAAGAAAAATAAGTAATTTGACAAACAATCGAGAACTGTCCGTATCTTGATGGAGTGACTTTCGCAATCATGGTAGGATTCCTACTTAATGTCCAATTAAATAGGTTTTAAAAATAAATTTGATATGAATGGATTATATATATATATATACACTTATATGAGTTTAATTCTTGAACAAATACGAATACCTAATTTATCTTCTGATATGGCTTCTGATATACTCTTTGTCTCTGTTTAGAATTTGGATAGCATAAGGTATGTAGTGACGTGCTTGGTGTTTATTAGGATAAGAATTAATAATGAATTAATACTTAAAGATGACCTAATAATTGAGTGTTGCTTATGCTTATGTCGTTGAATCCAATCCAGGGAGTGATAACCTTGTTCAGAGCCAGACACGGTAGTTAAGTTCTCAAGCCACCCCATACCATAATGCAATGGTATGTCATAATGTAATAACAATTTATAGGTGGCTCGGCGAGTAGCTGATAGGGTAAACGATATCGGAATAATATCTACTTAGACTTAGAGGGATGCAACATAGTATGACTCATGTTTATAAAACTGGTTGAGCCGTATTATATTATGGACTAAGATAAGTAAAGATGCGTAATAGTTGTGAACCCTAACTAAAGCTATTTTCTTTTTTGGTTAAATATAGGGAATATAAGTATCCGGATTGCTTATATTAACCTCTTAGGCAGCTATTATTACTCCGGACTTTCAGATTCTTAGAGATGATTCCAGAGTGTGAGTGCTCCAATGTTGTTTGTTTTACTTTAATTAAAAGATAATAAATTGTTGATTGTTGTATTGTATTAGATTAAACTTGTGTGTCATCTCGTATGTGCTAGAGTTACTGTAATACTGGGCTTTGGCTCATTATTGTTATCTTTCCAGGTGATGATGATGATTTAATGATGGTGATGTTGATGATAATGATTGAATTAGGAGTAGAGTATGACTCGGGGAAAGATTATTGAAGAGTGAGATGTGTTAAGATAGCTGGATTTTATTTTATTTTTATTTTGCTTAAGAGCTGGATTTATTCTTTTGAAATTTGTAATATTCTTTAAGAGCTTGGGTATGAAGCTCACTTTTGTAATAAGCTTTCAAAGCTTTGTTTTATCATCAACAAAGTTATATGAGACACCTGATGGTATGGTTTTCTTTATGAGAAAGATTATCTACTCATGAGAGTAAAATATGAAATGTTTTTATAAAGGTTATTTTAAAATCGATTAGCAAATGTTCATGATAAACATATCTTTTAAGAAAGCTTATACGTGTAATACATCAGGTATTATACGTGGCAACTGTATACGCTTAGATCTAGTTGTTTTAAGGCATTACAAGGCTACTTTTCCTCGCATAATGGGATTTGATTTGATGACCCGCTTTCCTTGAGAATGCAACTACATTTCAAGACATTCTTTTTCATAATAGAAAGATTTTTATCAATTATAGAAACTTCAACGTCAACCATTTTGAGCTTTTCCAACATAGTAAACTTCATATGACTATCATTACTCCCTTGTTCTTAACTTTCATGTATCTTCTCCTTCATTGGCTTCAGAACAACTTTTAACAAAAACTTCTATTCAACAGTTTTGTAGTAACCACATGGATATTTGAATTTAATTTCTTATGAATAAATATGGCACGGTGCTTAAGAGTATAATGAATTTTTTATTGACATAAGGATCACAGGCATAGTAAGACTTTAATAACCGTTATATACAACCTCCCTTATTATGTGTAATCCAATGGCCAAGGAGAATTAACATTCAACAAAACACAAATTCTTAAAAACTCTCTCATACATCACAATCTTCCACTTCTACAACTTCTCTAACCCTCGCTGCTAGAGTTCTAACATTTCTTTTAGTCATTAATCATGGTGTCAAATCATGGATTTGGATCCATATCCTAATTTTTGAAAATTCCAGGACTTCAAGTTTTTGTATGTGCCTCCTAGATTTGTAATCCTATTGGATATCCCATGATCAACCAAGGATTTAAATCTATGATATTTTCAGAAGTATGAATTGATGGAGAGCGTGCAAGAAACAAATTATCTCATAAAAATGAAATGCCTAGATCTCCAAATTATTCACATGTTCTCTATAAAATTGTTATCACAACACTCCTATTTAATGGCTTCTCCATAATTATTCTACCTACCATATGGAACATTGTCGCTTCATCTTGAACTTCAAGATTTGAGATGATCAATGAGTCACCATCAAACTCACTAGATACCAAATGATTCTCCATTCAACTGAGATTACCCTAGCCAATAAAATATGGAAGAGAGGAGATAATGTGACAAAAGTAAAGATTATGCTAGCAAGCAGATATGAGAATAGAATCAAATAGAATAGATAAAATAAATAAAGAGAAAATAGTGTTGACAGAGTGTATAAAGAAAAGAGACTGACACTCAAAATATGACAGAAGAAAAGATTATTTAGCATTTATTGAATTAAAAAAAAAAAAGTGATATAGGAAGATATAAAGAGGATGTGCCTTACCCTAAATCAAACACCAAGATAGATGTATCTATATCCCATGAAGGAAGCAAATATGGTAAATTACACTAGAAGATATTAATGTTTGAGAGTAAATTCATTTAATGTATTAACATTTTGAGTAGTTAAAAAGAAGTCTAAACATTTGGCCAAGTACATGAAATGAGGTATGGATGTTTTAAAAAGTTCATTTAAGGTATCGATATTTGGATTAATTTTTAATTAAAACTTTTTAATTTTCTATCAATGGTCAATTATTAATACCTTATTTGACTGACTTATCAGTTGATATATGTTTTTAACCACTCAAAACGTTGATACCTTAAATGAACTTATCCACGAATGTTGATACATTTTTTTAATCACTCAAAATGTTGACAACTTAAATGGACTTACCTCCAAACATTAATGCTTTTTGATGTAATTTACCAGAAAAAAAATCTCTATTAAGAATGAATCTTCCTCACTCTAAAAAATTAGAGAGAGAGAGAGTCTACCACCTAGCACACTTGGATAAAGTATTCCTTATTATGTTGTCATTGACAACTTAACAATGGGAGTAAAACCAATCTAGAAAATGTGCTTAATAAATAATACTTTGCTTTTCCCTAACCTTTATCTTTAATTGTTTTGTAAGAAAAGGTTAATGTGGAGGAACATATTTGAAGTTTAGCAAAAAAATGCAATTAACTATCTGTACTTTAATTTGATCAATTTAATACTCCGTTAACTTTAACTCTATTATCCTTTTTGGTATCATAGACCTATGAACAACCAACACATGGCAAAAAAAATTTATTAAAAGAATATTTTAATTGATATTTCAACCAAAATGATGTGGAAATGGAAAAAAAAAAAATTACAACTTTTCAAATTTGATTATCATTATCTTCTTTCTTCAACTTTTCACCTCCTTCGCAAAAAAACCGTCTCCTTTACTTGAGAAAGACCAAGCTTACGACTAAGCTAAACTCCGTACCATGACTATTGCTCGCCATCCACTGTCCATAAAACACTAACGACATCTTATTCGCCATTGACTTCATCTTCTTTCCCGGGTTCATAGACTCTCTCTCTAGGATCTGTCTTTCTCTCTCTACAGACCTCCCTTACACTCTCTCTAGCTTTCGAGCACCAAGACACTCGACTCGCACCAAACTCAAACCCATCAACACTTGTGCAGGTTGCAAGCCTAGAGTTCAAACAAACTAAAGTCAAAGCCATCATCACACGTCTTCTAAACCCATCTACTAAACCACCAAGCTCACAAACCATACAACCACACATCGTAACCCAAAATTGAAATCCTTAACCTTCTCTACTGAACTCAAGAACTCCATCAAACTCCAAGTCAACAACCTTTGCCATCATCGCTCCACATCAATCAATGCAAAAGGTTTAAAACTTTATGAATGATAACCATAAAATTATTGATTTTTGCCACTACACATTATAGCAAGCAACTCAATGAGTAAGGAAAGAATTTGTAATGAAAAAGGTACTTGTTGAAGATGGTAATAGCACTAGATGGCTATGACATCGGATCTATGTATATTTTCAACTTCATTTTTTTAAATGTTTTAGGTATCAACGGCAAGCATTTCAGCCTAAGAATTTTCCATGGACCAATCATTTTGGGTTTCAAAATTAAAGGGTAGTTCGGAGGTAGGGGTTAGGGCTTTAAGCTTTCATCTGCTTGAATTTTGCCATCCTACTCATAGAGTCCTACTAATATGGGTTAAAGCTCTTCCTTTAATTTGTTTTTTTTCCATTTTCTATTTCTATTTTCACATCATTTTGGTTGAAATATCAATTAAAATATTTTTTAAATAATTTTTTGTCACTTGTTAGTTGTTTATAGGTCTATAATGACAGATACAACAAAGTTAACAGAAGTAGCAAAAGCAAACACGAAAAAGTTGAAACAAGTATTAAATTGATCAAACTAAAGTATAGACAGTCAATTGCTCATTTTTCTAAATTTCAAGTACTTTTCATGACATTAACCCTATAAAAAAGGCAAAAATAAAATCTTGACATTAATCCTATGGAATAAACTAAATTATATAAAATCATGTTATAAAGTGAAATATAGTTTTTTGCTTTTTTTTTTTTAAGAGTGGAATTGAGATTCCAAGTATGACTTAGGTTACTTTTGTAAATTATATACTTTTTTTTATTGAATTTGAATAGCAGTTTTATTTATATTATTTTAAATTTATAATATATTGGCGGGTGAAGTTTTCCATCCAATCATAACGTTAACTAGCGACTGACCTTTAATCTTATTAGTTTTTAAAAAGAATTTCTCAAACTCATTCAATATCATATGAGATCACTAAATCCTAAGAGTTTTTAGTAGTATAGATATCCTATAATAACTCGTGGGTTGCATCTAAGGGTGTGCAAAAAAACCGAATATTTATGATAACCCAACCGAAACCGAAAAACCAATAAAAAAAAAGGTTAATCGATCCATCAATTTCGGTTTAGGATTAGCATTTTTAATTTTTTCGATTTCGGTTTTTAAATTATAGACACCGATGGATTCGGTTAATCGATCCGTAATTATAAATATATAATTTATAATATACCCATATAATTATTTTTTTAGTGTTATCAATATAAATTATGTTAAAATGAATGATTCAGATAAAAAGAAACAAATGCATATATGTTTGAAAATTGAAATTGTGATGTTTGATCGAGATTTTGTATTGAGCTCAATTGATTAAGGTTGATAAGAACAAATGAGTAAAATGCTATTATGATAATAATCTTGATGTCACTGATATATATTAACAACTATTTTACATGTCTTACATTCTTAATTTGTAGTATTTAATATAATTATACAAAAAAAATTCTAATTTTTTTACGAACAGATTGAAAAATATGGTTAACTACAAATTTTGCATAACCATTATGTTAAATGGTTAAAAAACCGAAAACCGAAGAAATTAACCAAAAAAAATAGTTAACTGTTTATAATGGATCGGTTTACGATCAAGATATTAAAAATCTAATTATTATGATTAAAATAAAAAAAATAGAATCACGGACCGATTAACCGAACCGCGAACATCCATCTGCATCCTTGGACCGTTATATAATTCTATAGAAAAGTTAGTGTTCGGACTTTTCGTTGATGGTCACATTAGGGGCTTGGTCCAAAGCTCGAGCTGACCTTGCACGTTCCGCCAAACTTCATTGACTTGAAATATTAAGCGACAGCGGCACACTATATTTGATTCATATTTTCTCTCAGCTGACGTGGGCAATTATGCACCACATCTTTGACCACAGTGATTACGAGCATCGTCAACTGCTGGAAGAGAAAAAAAGTAATACATACTGGAGGCTAGAGCTATTGTTTATAATATATATATATATTATATATTGCATAATATTTTTGTATCGTGTATAATAATAAAAACAGAAACAACGTAATATAAAGAAAATACTACAGGATAAGTTTCTTTCTATCATATTTGATGCACAAGTATAGTATAAGATTCATTTTTCCTTTCATTTTATATTTTATATTAGTTATCCTATATAAGTTTTATTTACTAAAATAGTGATCACCATTATTGCCATCATCATTGGATTAAACCAATGAGAGCTGGTTCAATTCCTGATGAATTTTACAGTTCAATTCTCGTTCTTTTGGAATCAAGAACTGTGATATTCAAAAAACAAAAAAAAAAAATTAAATAATTTATACTTAATTTAAGTAAAAAAATACAAAATAAACTTTTAAATTAAAATAAAATTGAGTCTAATAATAATTATTTTTAGTATATTAGTAATATTTTTAAAGTTATGCATTTATTTATAAACAAGAACTTCCATTTTTAGTTATAATATTAGCAATATGAGAATACAAAATATTTAAGATACAAAGAATGTTTCACAAACACAAAAACAAGTTTCACATTATAAAGAAAAAAGAGCTCACTTTGGTTAGAATTCTACATAAACTCAACAACTTAGTATTTTAAGTATATTTATTACTTGTATTCGTTATTAACTACATATTAAATGTTGTAAACAAGAAATAAACTATTACTATTCATGAAAATAGTTTAATTTTTTTTCATATTTACAATTATTTTTCTTCTAATTTTCTTTTCTTTTTTTTTTCTTTCTCTTTTATTTTTATTTTTATCTTTTTGGAGTAGAAACCACTTGTTTAGCTAGTCGCATAATTAGTTCTTGAATCGATGGTTCTCAAACCATCGGGGTCGAGCGATTTACGGAGGTTAAATTGGCTAGGCCCACCAAAACCAGCAAGTTTGTTGCTAGTTTGGACTCGTCTTAGTTAGTCCAGTTCTTGGTTCATGAACCACTAGTGGTGGGTCGAGTCACTTCTTGATTCGAAATTGACATGTGATGATGTCTAATCATCATGACAAACACCATCACCATCGCCAGTGTAGTACCACCAATACTGTTGTTGATGATGATAGATTGGTGTTAATATTATATTGATTATGGTTTGCTATTAGTGTTGTACTAATCGTGATAAGAACCATGGTGGTAGTAGCAATAGCAGCGATAACAACAACGATGGTGTCAACAATAACAACAGTAGTGGTGATGGCAACAGTAATTGTCACAGCTATTGGTTATAATGAATGATAATATTAGTGTTATTTAATTTCTTGATGAAGAAATATTATTTTGTCATTTTTGAATATTTTATTACCATCAAATGAAAGGGATAATTTTTTGAGTTTTATCAAACACCATAAAAAGTGTATCATTGAGTAGAAGACTTATTTTATATATCTGATATGCTACAATAAGTTTAGTGTTGTTCATTAATTTAAAAAGAGATAGTATCATAAATGGTACCTGAACTTTGACAAAATATGTAATTATATAGCTGAACTTTAAAATTAATCAATTTAATACCTAAAATTTAAAATTGATCAATTTAATACTAGAAGTGATTTGAAACTGATCAATTTAGTATTTAAAAGTGTATTGTTGGTATACATGAAAAAGTTTTTTTAAATATTAAATTAATTAATTTCAAAATTCATATACTAAATTGATCAATTTTAAAATTTAGGTACCTAATTATATATATTTTTAAAATTTAAGTACCATTTGCAATAATAACCCTTTTAAAAAACTGCAAATTAAACATTATTTCTAATGCTCTATTAAATGAGTCTCAAATCAAACTCTCCCTCCCTGTTATACTTAAAAAAAAAAGATAAATAATTATCTTCAAGAACTTTTTGTTCTAGTCCGAATGCATCAATATCGTTTGAACTATGATAGAGAAGAATCCCCTTTGACTTTTGACTCCCACTGACAAGATAGTGTAATTGTTACTGGAATTCATCCTACCGGGGATTCTGCGAGATCTTTCTTCTGTCCTTTGCACGGGATGCTCGTGCAAATCAAAATTAAATTATTGCTTATGGAGCAAGAACCATTCAACAAGAACTATTTTTCTATTATGTTTTAGATCATTGAACTTCATAGTCAACTTTGGCTAGCTAATGCTAATGCGATAGTCACTATGCCATGCACCCTAAACAAAAGTGTGGTCCATATGAGGTTTGTTGGCGGTGGAGCGGTGGTTTGCATTAAATTAATTTAATGACATTATGGAAAACAAAACACGTCCTGAAAATGCTTAAGAGAAATAAATTCAAGAATATTAACATTAAACGAGGGCTAGATAGAAATTTTAATCTAAATCTACAACTAATCTATTTTTACTCCCTAATTTTTTTTTAAAGATGCAGAGACTTATTGATATGTGTAATGGGTTCGTGCAACAAGGCAGGGCTTATATATACTATTGAAAATACCTATGGGTGAGTGATTTTTCTTGCAATTATAATATATGTTACGGATGGAACTGAGGAGGTCCTTAAAAGGGCTCAATATAAGGCGGTGTACCGCCTTTTAATGGAAATTGAACTTTCAGGAAGGGTTGGAAGTCCTATACTAACTAATTTGGGCCTGTGATGGCTGACATTGACTAGAGCTCACACACCTAGCCTAAATTGGGATTATCAGGAAAATGAAAAGGGACACGTCATATCCCATATTCATTTATTGCATGTTAATACTAGGGCACAAAATACCATAAAAAAACTAATTTTTGAGCTTTTCTATTGAATAAAAATGGATTATTTCGATGGTTTGAGCTATTAAATGACCATAAGCTTGTTTTATCACATTTAAGTCATTTTTTACCTCATATTTTTTGTCTATTTTAAATAGATATTTGTCAAGAAATATATACTGATGAAAAATTGACAGTTTTATTTGTAAACTTATCAAATGGATACGATACAGATATAATACATATATGATATAAATACAAATAAAACACTTATACGATACAACTAAAAATAAGATAATTCAAACAATACGCAAAACTTGGTTTCCACTTTTGCAAGTAATTTAATACTAATTAGGTATCTATTATGTGTAAGGCTTTCTTTTGGGAACTTCTAAAATTGAAATATTATAACTATCTTCTAAAAATAGAAGGAAAAAGCATCGAAATTGCTGCTAATCCTTCGATGTTGGGCACAAATTTAAATCCTGGGTTGCTTGTTTTTAAAACTTCATGTGTTTCAAGAAAAGGATCGACTTAGTGCGCCTACAGGGTTAACAAAAGGCTTGCGCTTGGCCCATTATGTTTTGGAAGGTTCATGTGTAGGGTCCAGAATGCAAATTTTACCCATTTTACTTGTCTAATACGATATGATATAATAAAAAGGGTGAACTTTAATTTTGTCAATTGTATCATTAACTACTTATAATTTTAAAAAGTTCATTTACCATCTAAACTTTATCTATTTTTATAATAAACCCAGACTTTGCCAAATTCTATAGTTAATTATTGAATTTTACTTATTTTTACAATTAACACCCTCATCTAAAATTAAAAGATAAGTAGGCCCTTAAGCTAGCTATTTTTTGTAACATTCTCAATAGAGGGTGTTACTAAAGAAAAGTAGTCTAAAACCACTTTTTTTTTCTTCAAATAAATAAATTGGAAAAATTCGTAAGTAGTTAATTGATACTATCAAACTTCATATAATTAATTACACAAATTTAACAAAGTTCAGGCACCAAACATAACATTTATCCTAATAAATATGTCATACAAAATTATAGGACAACTTATGGAGACATTTTATACACTTTTAAATAATATAGAGACACCTCAAATTTGAAAAATTTAATACTATTAGACAATATAAAAATTTGATATTATAGGGATGCTCGTAGCAGTGTACACATGTAGTGTTAGTTAAGATATAATTTTATTTATCTCACATGTCACTTTTATGATGCAAATGTATATAACCTGATAATAGAAATTAGTTAGAAAAGCCTCTGTATATCTAATCAAACTAATTCCACTTTTACTTCTACTTCTTGCTCAAAGTGCTTTCATGGAAGCTTATCATTTGATCGATTGATTAAATTAGAAGCATTTTTTATATTGCTACAATGCTTAGATTCAAAAGAATAACTCAATACTTGCACCCTTTTGAATGAATGTGGAATTTGCCGATTTTACTTTATAGGCAATGACTTAGATATAAACGAACTCTTCCATATTAATCTAGCTGATGTGGATTTCTTAGGCTTGAAATTTTTTTTTCTAGAGAAAGTAATATACAATTAAAAGTAATAAATTGATGCATCAATTCAATAAAAAAAATGTTACAACCCATGTACCAGGAGAAAGAACAACCAAAGATTAGTTGACAACTTCAATTAATTAATAACACAATAACAAATAACAAATTGCAGTTATTGTAGTTGATTTTAACAGAAAATTACAATAGATCTCATATGTGCATGTATAAATAATGAAAAGATGAAAGGAACAGAGATCATCCCTTAATTTACCACAAATCTAGAGTTTCGTTATGAGATTAGGCTTATGAGAAACTTGAACAACTCCTTATACCTACAATCATCAACATAGTAGTTAGTAGGAATAAACCTTAAAGTAGAGAAATAGACACGAGAGATAGAGAGTACTCAATTTGAGAGGAAGAGGCGAAGAGTGATAGAGTATTTTAGAGAGTGTGTCAACAAAAATAAAAAAAAAATAAAAAAACTAGGGTTATTACTTTGTGTCGGGTTAAGTTGTGTAGTAAACATAATGGGCTGAGTCTAACATAAAACAAATAAGTGAAAAGGATGAATCAAGTATTAAGTAAAAATTTAAGCTCAACTCTCATTATTTTTTATCCTCACAATAGCCTTATAGCCTAGTAGTATCACCCTACTCCTCTTATAATGGGAAAAAAACACTCATTATTTTTCTCTTATTAAACTAAAATTTACAATATCTTTATGCCATTTAAGGTTTATAGGAAATGGAACCTAAGTGGTGTAAGAGTTGAATTCTTCAAATTTGAGGTATGTTTCTATACTATCTAATCTTTATAAGGGATTTATGGATTTTATCTGTTGAACTTTTCAAATTTGAAATGTTTATGTACTATTTAAAGTTTATAGAAAGTGCTTCTACAATTTACCTAACTTATATTAAGTAAAAACTTCCTTAGTAGTCTCCACCTCTGTCATTAATTAAATTTATCCTGACACACATAATATATATATATATATATATAACACATTTTATCTATTCACTTCGTTGTAATAGTAATTTTATTACAGCCTTAATCCTTATAAAAAACTATTATGTTGTTTTTTTTAGCCGATAAGCTATTATGTTGTTTAATTGATTATAATAGTGATTTCATAAGGATTTAATATTATAAAAAAAACATTAAATGACCATTTATTGCTCAAAACTACGAATAACAATTCAATGCAAATCTACGAATAGCCATTAAATGCAAAATAAAAATTTCTCCTAAAATACCTCATTTAGATAAAAAATTAGCAATTGAAAATCCTATTAAAAATCTATTCCATTATAATTTTATTCATTCAATGAAGTAAATTGGTAGTTAACTTCTCTTCCATCTATCAAATCTATAATTACATGCTCTTGAAAACATGAAAATGCACTATAAAATACTTAAGAGGAGGGGTAAATTGAGTATTCGCCTTAAAAATTTCAAACAATTAATTTTAATGCAATATATCAAAATTAACTTTAATAGCAGTAGATATACAACAACAAATTACAATAGAAAATATAAAAGAGATAATGATAGAAAAATTTAGTTTAGATTTTAACGTAGAGTTCGACCCACTTCCTACTCTGAATTGCCTCTAATTGAGGACTTCACCACCACTTTTTTTATCACCAAATAAATACGCTCAAGATGAGTAATACATTGCTTTTACAACATTTAGGAAATAAAATATTTCCTTTCTCTCTCTAGTTACTCACTGATAGATAGCAGATACGAAAATAGAGCACTAAAATATTTTTCTCTCTCTTTTCAGATATTTACGAGTTAATGAGCAAGAGATCAAGAAAATTAAAGATTTGTTCATTTGCAAATAAAAGCACCTTTTCACTTTCACACTTTTTTTTAATCTCCCAAGGACATAGTATATATGGCCTTCAAAAATTCAAATTTATGTTAGAGCTAATGTTTTTAAGTCCAAGCATTAAATGTACTTCAGCGGCTCTTTTTGCCACATCGGCCGATTCATTTAAACTGCCATGCCTTAATGCTTGTCGTGCCATAAAGTTTCATGCCTTCATTTTATCCCTTGACCAGTTTGTGCTCATGTGGATTCCATTGAGCCTTGAATTTAAATTTGTCACGCTCTCAAACTTGTTGCACCCTACTTTCATCGAGTCTTGGTTTTGACTCTTGACCGGAGCTGTATATGTTTGAGCTTATCGCGCCCTGACTGATCAACACTTCAAGCCCTCGACATGACCTGCGACTAAGGCTGTGCATTTTTAAACTTGTTGAGCTTTAGAGTTTAAGCTTGTTGTGCCTTGAGGAGTAGACTCGTTTAGCCCTTAACTTGACTCTCGACTAATGACTATGTATTTTTAGGCTTCATGAGCTTTGGTCTTAAGTTTCTCATGTCTTAGTGAAAGAAGCATTTTAGCTCTCGACTTGACCCTCAACTAAGGCTATTCATCACTGATTTGTTCCTACTAAAAACCAACACAATCTCCACAAAAACACAAAATATACACAAATATATTATAACATATTATTCATAAGATGTTTGACTAATTAAGTGCAGTTTACCATAATTGAATGTTAATTGTGTAACTTATTATCTTATCAAAGTCTACATTGAACATACAAGTTCAACATCTCTCTCTAACCTTCCTTTGTACATATCTCAATTCTTGTATCCACTTATAAGAAACACTTAAAGATTCAATTGGGCAGATTTTTGAATAGATAATAGGAGCCCCAAGCCTGACTCACTATTTGTAACCCTATAGGGTTTTCATACCATATTCAAACCTGTCCTATAGGATTTGCTTATGAACTTGGAACCTGCCTAGTCCACCAATTATGTTTCATTTTTCTTCTTCTTCTTTCTTTCTTTCTTTCTTCTTCTTTTTTTTTTTTTGAGCCTATTTTCAAATTTAATTAATAAATTTTAGGGAGAGCTTAGGTTTTTAGTCTGTGTTGTGTGACTGTGTGGATGAGAGAGGAGAGGTTAGGGTTACGTTAATTTTGGGAATATTTTTATTTTTATTTTTAATTTTAGTTAAGAAATATATTGGGTTGCTTTATCTATTGAGTATCTTATAGGATCCAAAAACTGACCTTAAAACTATGTAGCGTTTAACCCTATAGGGTATTTAGTGAGTTGGACAAGTCGAAAACCTATAACGGGCTACTCGTTTGCATCTTTAGAAATGCTGCTTTTAATCCTTTACCTTCAACCATAAATGTAAAAATGTTTGGATGAAAATAAACTACTCTAAAAGGCTACTGCTTTTTCATCAAATCCATGTGCATCATTTTTCAATCTATATCTTAGTTTTGATTTCCTTAGTTTAAGGGATTCAAAGAGAAATGCTTCAATGGATAATACATGCTACATATATAATATACACATGCAACTAAGAATTAATAATTTTTTGATACATATGGTGGTAATTTAAAAAAAAATATACACTCCCCTTTCCATATATTAAAGTATGATTTACTTACCATGAATACATACACCAAGTGTCTATCACATATTCAATGTTTTTTTAATCTCAAGGGTTACATGTAACTTAACTTTGTGTTTGAGATGGTTTTCTTCATCCAATATGGAGCATTTTTAGGGCAAATTTAGAAAGTGCAACATGACAGGGTCTATCTTGATTTATCTAATCGGGTTTGGAGATTTGAAAAGTAGAGACCAAGAAAAGATAATATTTTCGCCTCCTACCCTCCTTTACTGGGTTAATTACTCTCACAGTACCTGAATTTTCTTGATTTAATGATTTTATACCTAAAAAAATTTCAACCCCAAAAAAATACTTAAACTTTTAAATTTTTTCACTGGTGGTTATTCTAACAAGATTTTAGCCAAAACTCCGATGAACTGCTGACATGTCCGCTTTCTCCCTCTTATCTGGCGTATTATCTATCTTAGTCAGACTCCTAATTTTTCTATCTCCTAAATTTTATTAATAAACTAATTTACATGTATATTGATATCTATCCCTATTTCTCTCCCTTACTCTTCTGTCTGTCTAATAAATTCCTTTCTTATATTAATTAAATAATATTGTCACCATTGTTTTTCCTTCTCTCTCTTCCTACTCCAATTCCTACCGTTAAATCTCTCCTGTCTCACTCAAATATCATCTCTCATGTACCATTTTTGGGTTAATTTCATTTTATCAATCGAAGGTTTGTGTAGATGGAAGCTACACCCCTTTGTCACGATGGTGTTCACACCGAATTAAAGACATCATGGACAAAGGCCAACCCAGGACACCATTTCTTGAGATGCAGGAATTTTCTAGGTAAGTTCACAAGAATTCTCATCGTGATTCATATTATTTATGTACATCGGTTCATCTGATTTTCTTTTCATTAAGCAAAAAACAGGTTGTGGGTTTTTTCATGTGGATAGATCCATCGATGCCAGAGAGAACTAAGGTGGTAATACTAGGTTTACTCAATCGTATTGACCGTTTTGAAAGGGAAAGCAAGAAGTACAAATCATTGAGAATGAGGGAAAGGGAAAAATGTTGTGGAATAGGGTGTTTAGATGGTTTATACTGTGTGTGTCCATCGCATTGCTGTGAAGCATTATGAAATAGGGGATGCTTAGAATGGTTTTGGTTTTTACTTTGTATGGGTGCCTTTTTTGATTAAATAGCACTAGCATCGTTTCCCCTATGTAATGCTAAAGTGAAATGACGAAGCTTGGTATTTGTTTTCTATTTATCATGATACTTGTCTAATTACCATCAATAGTTTGTTTTAATTAATGATGATATTTGCTCATAAGCTGTTGCATATCCTAGAATGTATTTTGATTATTGTCCTATAATTTCCAAAAATAACTCGATAACAAGATGGTGTTGTAATTAGGTTGCAAAAAAGATTAAGGAAAGTAACACACGATGTTGCAATTAAATCTAGACGGCTCCAAATGTCGTGATATGTTCCATTTCTTAGAAAACACAAAGAAAAAAAAAATTCATGGCTGAGGTTTATGTATATTAAATCTCGCAAAATTTGCAGTAGTCATGCTACTTGATAGGAATTGATCCAAATGAAATACAAAGGTAAGAGCAGCATCCATCCTCATTACAACTTACAAAAGTAAAGAGGATGAAGCAACCCAACAAGAAGAAATAGAAACCAAAATGATATAAATAGTTGGAGATATTGAGCATTAAACTTAAAGGAGAATCCATTTTACATCAACATTTCTACCTACACATCCAATGACTTGAACAAAAATAGAACATTTGGCCTTGCCACACAACACAAAAGATTAGCCAAAAATACGAAACTACTTTGCTTTAGTTGTAGAGTAGAAAATAAACAGGGTGGTCTTAGGAATATGTTCCAAAAATGCAAAAATTGTCCAAATCAACATAAACACTTGGCCTTGCGATCCTAAGACACATATCTTAAACAAAGAAATTAACTGCAGCTGTTAAATATTTCATTTTGCTCCTTTTCTTTTCCTCTTAATGACACTAGCATCATTCACCACATCCACATATACTAGTGCTATTTCATTGCCTCCTATTGTAGATTGTTCTTCAATAGGTTGAGTGTCTCGACTTGGTTGAGGAACTACATTAGAATTCATTTCAATTTCATCATGATTGCCTTGCTCAGTTTGCACTTCTTCACAAGCTTGCTCCATGCTTTGGTTTGGCCGCATCGATTCCTCTCTTACCTTCCTCTTTCTATTCTGCATTATTGGGAAACACTGACTTGAGCAATAATGAATAATTGAAAAACTGAGCGAGATTCATGTAATAAAGCATAATGCATTTCATTGTACCTTATTTTGACCCTTTGCATGAAATCTTTTGTTGTGGCCTTTTGAACCACAGATTGTTAATGTCATTTAAACCATCCCTTTTCTAGTAATCTTCTTGTGACATGTTTTTAGACTTTGTAACTCCTCTAGTTCCTTCTTTCTATTCATGGCCTTTCTTCCCCTTTTCTTCTCTACCTACTTTGGGGGTTAGATTGGGAACAAGTCTTCTTATGGCTATGGCCACCTTTCTCCACCCTTAATCAAATTTATATAGAACTTACACACCTCCATATAAGTGCTCACCTTATAGCATTCATTGAAGTAGTGTTCGGGCTGTTCGTTATTTGTAATGATACATGCAATTGCATGAGTGCATGGAATACCACTCAGCTCCCATCTCTTGCAAGTACATGTCCTTTTTGCCATATCTACTACATATGTATTACCAAAGCCATAGCATGCTGCCTTTGGCCCTCCATTAAAGTCTAAGTAATAGTTTACTGATTCATTTTTTAACTTTATCAACTTCTTCATTATTTTGGGGCATAGATACCCCTTCCCTTGGTCAATATACTTTTGCATCCAATCTCTTTTCTATTCCAACCTTCTCACTAGTTTTACCTTAATCATATCCATCATGGTCACAATTGCCCTTCTCCTAGCATCTAATATATACCCAACATCCAATTGAAACACTACAAGCAAGACAAACAAGATTGCATCTCAAGTTAAAGGGAACCAAAATAGCATTTAAAACTCACTTGTTAAAGCATTAGTGTAAATTGTTCAATAGCATATAACATTTTGAGAAATTTGAGAAAAATGCCTTAGACCATGTCTCCTTTGGTATATAACTTAGCCACTCTTTTGCTTCTTTGCTCTCTTTCTCCAAGTCTAACATCTAAAAATCAAATCTTTGCACATATGTTAACCTTGTAGCATTCCATAGCAAATCTTTGAGCTTTTTCTCACCTTTTCTAATTTTAGACAACTTCAACACATATGACCAGATTTGGAACAAAGAAAAAGAGGAAAAAAATACATACTAAGATTGTACTAGTGTACCTTTTCCTGAAGTTTGTCCATATGTGTCTCACACAATTTTGATACTTAGAATTTGGATATAGCTCTTTCACGGCTTGTACCAATCCCTGAAAAACGTGAATAAAACACATGGTTCGGCTAATACAAAATATTAGGATATTTAAGGACATTAGGAGCTTAAGATAGGATAAAAACAAGACCTTCTAGCGATCAGACATAAGGCTAATATGGTGGGTATTAGGTATTTGAAGATCTTCTCCTAGAAGCTTTAGAAACCACTTCTAGTTCTCTTTAAATTCTATCTAAACAACAACATATGAGATAGGAAATATGCAATCATTAGGATCTATCCTAATAGCATATAACAATTGCCCTCCATATAGTCCTTCTAGGAAAGTTCCATAAACACTAATGAGAGGACGACACCTCCTCTTGAAGGCTTCCTTTAATGGTCAAAGACATACATAAATCCTCTCGAAAATTCCCAAATTTGCAGATATTACAATTGTTGTGCCTGGATTCTTCTTCATTAGCTCCATCGCATAGCTGAGTAGATTAGCATATTGTACCGTCTCATCTTCATCTACTATCTTTATTGCTTTATTTTTTTTACTCTCCACACCTTCATATGACCCATGGAGAAGCCTGTATCTTCCTTCACTATGGCTATGAACCCAAGAAGACTCCAAGATGGATCTAGCCTAAATCTCTCTAAGTACTTACCAGCTAACCGGTCAGATGTCACATGGAAGTTTTGGAAGACCTTAACATGTGTGGTCAAAATTGGTATTTTTGATTTGAATGGTTGGATCTGTCTTTGACCTTCTGCTTGCAAATACCCTAAATGGGTAACCTGTATTATAGCATTTGCAAACACAACTTCTCTTATCATTCACTGGAAAGTGCACTTGAAATCTATTTTTTATTGACCAGTTTTTGCAAGAATTTTTGAACTGCTCAAAGCTACTGAATTGAATCCCAAGAAGTAGATTTTGGTTCCTCATGTCTTTGGCTTCATCAAACTTTAGGTAATGGACTTTTTCAAACCCATTACTGTCATTTTTTGATTGCAAATCATCTAATAGGCATAGTCACTATCATGCCCATCCACCCCATCAACTAACACCCTAGTTCATGACTCAACCAAGTCTTGATTTGACTTTGGTTTACCTTTGTTCCTATTTCTCCTATCATTGACTATTACCTCTTGGTAGTCATCATTTCCATTGGCAATATCATAGTCTGACTCAACAAGATCCACCTCTTCATTTGGTTCAGCTTCATCTTCATTCGACTCTCCACTAACTTGTTCATGGTCTCTACCAGGACTAGTGTGTTGGATATTCAAACTGACAGCATCCCTTGTATCATGTTCATCTACTTTGTCTTCACTATTGGGTTGCATGTTGCTCTGTTTAGAACATATTAACCCTTATTTGACCTAAGAAATCTCCATAATCCTCACCATGTGTCACTACAGCCTTAGTTCCATAACTTTCACCTGCATTTGGAAGTTGGAACATATGAATTGTTACCTGCTTCATCAAACCAAATACTCCTCCCTACAGAGCTTGGTGTAAGTTCACTAGTTGTATGACGTACTTGTTTAGCCTGGAGAAAAAACTTATCAGTACCTACATTCCTCTGGTCATTGCCCTTATCATCATTGCCTACACCAACATGATGACTTCTTTCCTCATATCTTCATTCACAATTTCTTTAATTATAACCTTAGTATATAGTCCTACTTCCTTATGTGCCTCATGTCTACATCTACACTCCTATTTTCATCCACCTTAACACACATACAAAGCACATTAGCTTCGTTTCCCATTTCCACTGTGCCATTATTGAAATCCTTACCAGGTAATTTCTTATAATACATGACCATACCACCTATCCATATCTATGCAGCCATTTGTCTAAGCAAACCATACTTATTGTGTCCATGTGGCACTAGTCAAAAATTTGAACTTCACCATCCATGTAAGACCACTCACCAGTAAAACTCGTTATAATGCAACACTACAGAGAAGTACCCATCCCTTATTTCTAGAAATACATAAATGAGGAACATGCATTTTATAACACATAAAATTGAGATCAGTATAGCATTTACATATTACATAAACAAACAAAAACAAGACAACTCACCACAATATAAGATCATAATGGGTTATCACCAAGGTACCCTAACTTAGAGAGACAAACGACTTTCATTTAAAAAAAAAAAAACAGTTCTCTAACTTTGTATGTGAGAGAGACAACCTTTATAGGTTGGCCTATAGTATTTGGGTGGTCCACAATCGTAATTTCTCCTCATAGAGAAAAATACCATCTGCTCCAAGCGATCAAAATCTAACCAGTACACAATGTGGAGTGATAGTGTTGCTTATGGGTGAATCAGTGGTGGGACTGTAAAATAAAAGAAAATAGTGTTTCACTGTAGGTAAAGATGGAAAGCAGGAGCGAGAAAGACAACTGAGTAGATATGAGAGGTGAAGGAAAAAAACAACATATTAATGAGAAAGAAAGGATGGATAGAGACAGAAACAAGGGTAGATATGGATATGGCGCATAAATTAGTTTATTAATAATAAAAAAAAGGAGATAGTCTAACTAGGATAGATAATATGCTAGATAGGATCGAAAAAATAGACATGTTAGCAGTTCATTGGAGTTTTGGTTGGAATCTTGCCATAATGACCACCGTTGAAAAAATTAAAAAGTTCAGGTATTTTTTTAGGTAGAAATTTTTTTTAGATATAAAACCATTAAATCGAGAAAGTTCAAGTATCATTAGTAAAATTTACTCTATCCTATAGTATTTGGAGATTTGAAGAGTACTGATGAAGAAAAGATAATATTTTTGCCTCCTACCGTCATTTACCGTATCCTATCATATCACGTGTTTATTAATTATATTTTTATTCTTTTAGATTTTATATGGACTTGTAACTTGCAACTAAGTGGATATAGATAAATACAAAACAATATGTATTATTTGGTGCCAAATAATCCTTTCTTCCACTCTTTTTAGATTTCGGGTGATTGAAAAATTATAAAAGTGTTGTTTCCTCTAGGTACCGATTATATATGTAATTTCGTAGTGGCATATTTCATTACTATTATAACATTAAAATTATTAAGATATAGTTGATAGGAGTAATTAACAACAATTGTGGTTATACAGATGGATTGACAATTGACAAGTAATACATATTGCATGTAGCAACACCAACCCAAACCTAGCTGCCAGAGAGTGGGGACTACGGGATTTAGGTTTATAATATAATCTTTAGTTCATCATTATTCATAAAGGAATGCTAGTGACAATTCTTGACAAGAGGAGAACCCAACAAAGAAAAAAGAAGTATACATATACATATGCTAAAAAACACAAACACCAACTATTTATATGTAATTGAAAACTCTCTCTAAGAACATACTTTAGGGACATAATCTTATTTATGCAGCAGATGGAGCAGGGATGTAGGTAACAGCAGGATCATGCATGGAGGCCATGATGGATGGTTTAGAGAATGTCTGGTCATCTGCTTGAATAGTAGTTGTTTCAGTCTTCAAATCAAGTGACTCATCGTTGTAGATGTCCCACCACTTGCTCACTAGCATCTTTATGTCATCTCTATCCATGTTGGTTTCCTTGCCCGTGTACCTCCATGGCTTGGAGCCCTAGAAGCAATATGGATGGGTTAATTTATATTCAGCATCAAACCGTTAAATATAATGTATACTCGGCAAATCGTGGTCCTTAACACGTGATATGTGACACTCATTGAATCTTTTTTGAAATACTGATGTTATATGTATATATATGCAAAGGCATTTATAAATAACTTACAGCAGCACAGTAATGGACGACTTTGACATTTTCAAGCTCAACGTTCTCTGGATGGCGCCATAGCATGGCTAGAATAAGGTTGTATACAAGAGGAATGGGCTTGTATGTCTGCTGGAAGAACATGTTCAAGAAATCCTGTGCAAAAACATATTTAAAAACTTAGATCTCTTTTGTACATGAGCTAAAGAAATAGAAAATTTAAAACTGTGTTGTGTAAACCCAAAACAATAAACGATTATGGAAATCCTACGTCTCTATGTGCATATATGATTTTCCATGAAATTCTGATAAAGTTAATAACATTTATTGGATTCTGTTTTTTTTCTTCCATTATTTATTGGTTTAGTTAAGGGATGCTTTTTTTTAATCAAACCATGCACTTGTCGGAGTGCGTGGGCCTTTAATTTATATGGGAGTTGATGTAGAATTGATCCATATTAATTGGTATGATCTTTGTGTCTAAAATGACTATTAATTTAACTGACTTAGTTGTAATTTGTCTTTTCCATTACCATGGACCTTGTTGGGCATCGGGTTAAATTTTAAAAGAATTGCGTTCTGATATAGCTTGTTAAAAGAGAGTTGATGTGAAATTGATTCGTGTTAGTTGGTAGTAGCTCTTTCTGTCTAGAATACCTAAGATAATTCGAACTTTCTATCATTGACGTGGAACTAAAATTTTTGCATTTTCCATCCATAACCACATATGATTGCATACAAAGCAATTAATTTCTTGTTAACCTAACTTTAAGGATTCTGATATCTTTCTCAACTTTTATCGATTCTTACGGTTTGGTGTGGATAGGTATATTAATATTCATAATTACCTGTTCAGCAAATGGTGTTGGAGGAGTGATCTTGAGAGTCTGGAGGAGGTTTTCATAAGTTTGGTGGTCGGGTTCGAACACGAACATCCCGGCGTTGAAGTACAAAGGTGGTGGTGAGCCCATTTCAACAGGCCAAGTCACCTTGTCGGGACATTGCTGGCAATATCCAATGGATACTGTGGGAGTGGCCCATGTTTTCTCACAGAAACAGTCCTTTACAGCATAGAAGTACCCATCCTCGCGTCAATAGATGGTCTATGTTGTCGAATACTTGAATGTCCGCATCCAAATAAATCATCTTGCTGTATTCTTCAAACTACGTATCCCATAAACAACATTATAGTATAGGCACATATATGCTAGTATTTACGATTAAATATAATATTTAGTAATTTCTAGTATTAGACGTAGAATTAAAAATATTTAAAATTTAGTTAGGGTTTCAGTATCATCTTTATTAAATCAAAGGGAACTTATATGCTACTGTGACTGGATTATCCAAACAATTATTTTACTATTAAATTATACATAATAATTGGTATATCAAGTATTATTACAATAGTGGAATTACACTTTGATATATGAATAGGACCAATCCCATTAGGAAAAAAAAAAAAAAAAAAAAGAAGGGACATAAAATTTTCCTAAATAGAAATAAATAAAAGTATATATCTATTGTTTACTGTTTATTTGATTGAAGCCATTCTTTTGTTAATTTTTTTATCTTGATCTGTACATATTTTTGCTGGACAACTCCTCTAATTTCTCTCGTTCACGTATTACTTAAATTTCCAAGGGCTTAAATTTGCGCAATAGAAGTGACGTCAGTTTAAGATCTTCATGAAGGAAATACATCTTCATATTTTTTATTATATTATTATGCATGTGAAATCTACGATACTATTTAATTGACTTTCATGAAGATCTATATTATTTAGATTATCTTTATATTTCTGTATTTTTATCATATCTGTATTTAATTTATTCGATTTGTTTATAAATAAAAATATATTTATTTTTACTTGTTAAATGTTTATTGATAAATATATTTAAAAATAATAAAATAAAATGCTAAAATGAAAATAATATAATGAGACAAAACAGATCCGTCTTAGGTAAAAAGATCTTATTATGATTCCGCTGATATTTCACTCTACTATACTTAAGAAAGCGATTTTCATGCAATTAATAAATAAACTGGACTACCTTTTATACAATGCGATATATCGTAATCACAACTTAAAATAAAATATATATCTATTATTGTTTCGACGACAAAATTAGAGCTGTCCCTTGAGGCGATATTTCTAAATATTCTCATAGAATTTTCCAAAGCAGCGAGTGGTGGTCCCTCGTGCAGCGTATAATAGTAATACATGACAGTTCAATAAAATTTCACAAATTTCACCCCATTATATTATATTTATTTAATATTATTATATGTTCCAAAAAGTAGCAATTGGTCCCTCTAAAATTAAGGGTGTCTTGTGGAATTTGTAAAATTTTCAATATACTTTATAATAAAAATTCTTATTTGAACGACCAATTTTTCTATATATTTATAGCTACTACATTCACCAAACCAGTAATATCTAATTATATATCACTTATTTTGCAATCACAAATATTTCATGAGAGCATATGTTGTGAATCTAATAATATAATTTCAAACGATATATTAAAAAGTGCTATCAGGTAGTTGAAATCTATCTTCGAAGTACTTTATAAGAAAAAAGAGGCAAAAAGGAAAAATCGATCAAATCATGTCTTTTTTTGGCCATGATGAAATGTGCATTAGATTTTCACTTCTTAAGGCAAATAGACTTAGGCCTTGAGTATTTATGAAATGAACAATAATGAAATTTATCTTGCTCTATATCTATGACAAAAAGTAATAGGAATTCCGCATGAAATCACTATAACGGTCAATTAAATATCATAATAACTCTTCATAAGAAATAAAATTATAAGGATTTGCTATTACAATTAATAAAAAGTAGTGAGGGTTTTACTTTAGATTTATATTATATACATATATATATATATATATATCTTTTACCCATGAAATAATTTATAAAATAATACTAATAAATTATATCAATAAGTAAATATAGAAGTTACGACAAGGATACCTAATTATTAACTATTTCTAGGGCACCCATTAAAGCGTCCTCATTGGGGGTACTTGACACATATTTCTATGTTAAGGATCTTATTTTTTGTGGTTCTTAGTAATGGGGGAGGTTCTTTAAATTTTTTTGGGTCCTTTGTCAATGATCCCAAAAAGTAAGGCTATTCACACTTTTTATAGTCATTTTATTTTTTTTTATTATTTAAATGTATTCTGTAAAAATATACGAGACCTATAAAACCTAAAATGATGTGAAAGACCTTGTATAAAGGAATAAAGGCAGGTACAACCTTCATTAAGGGTTTGTTGCATGAAAAAAAGGTACCGCGTATGGTACAACTACTGCGGTACTATATTCTATTGATAGATCTTTAATGGAGGATCTTACCAAAGATGGGTAGTCTTGAGACTATCTAGCTATCTTCTTCTTTTTTTTTTTTTTTTTCTACATAAAGAATCTAAGCAATAAAGTAGTGATATCTTTTTTTTTTAAAAAAAAGATCCTTAAAATATTTATATGACACTATAATAGCCTGATAAGATCACTACATTTATTAACTATGGATTTATTATTGGTAAGGACATAATATTTTTAAATCTATACCCTGCATGCTATAATATATAATGATAGGTATTACGATGGGTTCAGATAAGACTCCAAAACCTATATTATAAGCTTTAATACTATTTAGAACCTACCAAACCATGTAGGATAGAGTAAGTTTTAAGTTTCAATAACAGCTCATCACACCGAGTACATATTATTATCTAGCTCACATTTTGTCCAGCGCAATAGTTTATAAAGTTTCATGCCCGTACGTGAATAAAAAATAAAATTTGAAGGAACTAGACCTACATCATCATCATCATCATCCTTAGCTCTGAATTTTTCTGGTTTGCATGATAACTTACCTAAAGAATATTAGAATGTCTCCAGATTAAACTAAGACGATATGAAAATCATATCTGAAAATAAATTGGATAAAATTGATACTCCATAAAGCTCTACTATGATCAAATCGAAAAAGGCCCATTAAGGATATTCAACGTGCTCATCCTAAGAAACGATAAAATTATTGATCCAATTCCCTACACGTGTTCGTGCAAAATTTAGTTTACAGAAAATTTTGGTTCATTTTTCTTTTTCTCAAAACCATCCTATAGATATATTTATTTATTTATATGTATCGCTAAATTTACTTACATCTGAAATTTTAATCATAATTAATGACTTCTAATAAAGTTCTCATATCCATTTTATTATCACAATTAAATTCTAAAATTCCCTTTTTTTACTTTGAAGAAAAGAAAAAAAAAAGTTAAAAATTTAAACTTATATATAGATAAAGGTTGACTGAAAATACTTATGTAGTTATAAATCAATACTTACATTCCAAATACGAAGTTTTGAGTAGTTGATCACATAATAAGCCATTGCAAACTGAATTTGATTTTCAGGTGGATAAATAGGCTCAATCTCACGAACGATGCAACCCTGGTTGATCAAGATCTCACGGTGCTCCGCCGGCACGTCCGGCAAGACCGCCACAACAAGTGGGTATGCACTCCTGGCCTTCCGCAAGCCCTTAGCTAATCCGACAACACCTTTGACATAATCACCATTTCCTGCTAGAAAGGTCACAAAAGCTCTTCTTGATGTGTGGCCATGTTGAGAAGCCTTGGTGGGAGGGTCCTTGAACACATCTAGTGGTACTTGTGGAGCCATTTTCATGGTGGTTCAATTATTATCCTCAAAGATGATTGTGGAATGAGGGAGAATGATGTTTAATGCCTTAGAGATTGGTGTATGTTCTTTTTTCCCTTTTTTTTTTTTACCCCTATGAGGAGTTTTAATGAAGTAATAACTTAGCAACCTAAGGATGCCACCTTACTAACCCCTGTTCCTGGGTTTAAAATGGGACATGATCCTCTATAAATAGAACTCAAATGAGGCCTACATGCATGACAAATGAATGTTGAACAAAATGATTGAATTAAAATGTTTTTTTTTTTCCTTAAAAAAAATCTTTTTTGTATATAAAATGTAATATTTGAAATCCAGCTGTCTTATCCTCTCCATAAGGTTCTTTAATTTTTTTTTTTTTGCATTTTTAAATAAAATAAAATAAACTCTCAAGAAATTGAAATATCTATAAAAGTTGTTAAGTTCCTAGGTACTCACTCACTTTGTTAAATGAATAAAACTATGATGAAGTTAATATCCTCAAGTAATGAAATAGAGTTGTATTAATAATTTTTTATTTAAATGAGGATATAAAAAAATCTAGCATTAAAGTGTTTTTCATATGTCTAGTAATTAATGATATTCAAAATTATTTTTTAATAGAGATTTGTTATAAATCACTATTATGACCAATTAAATGCCATAATAGCTCTTTATAAGAAATAATAATATAATAAAATTGCTATTGCAAAGAAATGAGTTAATTTTCTTCAAGTTCTTTGTTGGATAAAAAAGTATATTTTTTTTTTGGCCAAAGATAAAAAAGTATATAAAGTATCTATATTTAGTTATTTTTCTATGAAACCGCGAAACAAACCTCAAACACTTGTAACTTAAATGGAGTGTCATTTTAGTATTAAATTGTTATTCAAAGGTTTGAATAATTAAGGACTATTCTACTTTTTTTTTCTCCATAATAAGTGTTCTTAATGAATCATTATTATGGCTAACTAAATACCATACTAACTCTTTATAAGGAATAAGTGAAATGAAGTTAAACATCTTAATTTTTCTTGAAGCTTCTTGTTGGACAAAAATGTACATAAAATGTCTATATTTCATTATTTTTCTATGAAATAAGTAAAGATACATAAAATATAGTGAAACACCTCAAAAACTAGTAACTTAAATGGAGAATTATTTTGAATATTTTTCTTAAAAAACATATTTGGACTTTTCATTTTGTGAAAATGTTTAAATTTGTAGAGTTCCTTCTCATTTTTCATTTTTTTTTTAGTATTCTATTACATTTCATGTAAATCTTAGATTCATAATTTTACTCTCGTTTCTAGTTTTTGTTTGAGTTTTTTAACTGCTCTTTGAATTTTCCAAAGTATTTGAGTTCGCAGAAGTAATTTATTAATACTTTATTAATTGATATACTTCAAGTTTATTATTGTTTAGCGAAGTTTGTAATAATAAAATATGCGATGAACGTTTCGGAGAGGAATTATTTTGTGGTGATTCTCAAATTCATATAGAACTATATATTAAAATGTAGTGTTATCCAGATTTCTTAATTTATTAGTGTAATTTATATAATAACTTCTTCTATTATCTTTTAATTTTAATAAAACCAGTCTCATCGACTATTTAATGATAAAGTTTATCATCAATAGTTATTGTACCACTAAAATAGTTGATATACCAATCACTATAATTGTTTTAACGGTCAAGTAATTATCCACACGGTCCCATTGATAAGATCATTCTATATATATTTTTACATTTACTTTGTGGTTTGTAAATTTTCTTCTGAGTTCTTAATCACGCACAATAGTTCATAAAAGTACATAAAGTTGTAACTTGTTTTTCATAATTTTGCAAGAAAATGTTCCCAAAAGTGCTCGGAACATCCTAAAATCACGCTAGAAGATAAGTCGTTCTCATTCACTTAAATTTGAAAAAGCTCCCTCTATATAATATATTATTTATTGTGAAACAAAAAATGTGGGTGCTTTAAAAATAGAAAAGAAACGAATGAACATAATTAGCTCTTGCATTTCACGATTCTTCCAGCCTTATCGTCCCGATGGATGGTTGAGATTCTATACAATTGTTGAAGTCATCTTCAATTGGGAAATTGATATGGCACATTGGGAATCTGGGATATGGGAGTCTTTTGTTTGTTTTTATTTATTTTCATTTTTTAGACACACAAAAATGAAACGAAAAAGGAAGAGTAAATTATAGAAGATATTCGAGTGGGAGTCCTTATCTTTCGTGAAAAGAAATATAGTGGAACTTAGCATCCCCGGCATCGGATGAGTACGCCAACGTGGGTGTCTGTCTACAGTGAAAGCGTGGAAAAACTACCTTTAATTTGGCGTTGATTTGGGAAGAATCTTCTTCTATTATTATTATTATTACCTTCTTTTAAAACAACATATGACTTGATGAAACAAATAAAGGGAAATTATGTAAGAAATTTTGTGTTTAAGTTGAAGGTTTACGAGGAAAAGGAAAGGCGAACAATGAATGATCAAATTTATTATCAAATTTGCGGTGGAGTTGAGGAATTTGCGGTTTCAATAGAAGAAGAAAAGAAGAGGGGAAAAAAATAAACAAAAAGAAAAAAACACAGCGCCTTGACTTGAACGCAGTAGCATTCAAAGAAGTCACTTACTAATGTTTCATGGGGAAATAGTAAAAATTCCTCAATAAGTTGTTAATAAATGGAGTAAATAGTGTTAGGAGTAGTACAAGTAGCCATAAAAAATTTAACTATGTATTAATTTGGCAAGTTCAGGTGCAAATTAAATTTTGTACAAAGTTTTGGTATAAAAATATGAGTGATTTGATTTACAAAAATCTCATATCTATGAATTTTGTACTCAATATTTAATTATTATTTCATAATTTATTCTCAATCTTTTATAAATACCCTTACTTTTGAGATACCACACATAGAACTATCATCTCTCTCATAAATATAATAAGGGTATAATAGATATTTTACTTCTATTCTTCTAATTATTTCGTTTATGTTTATATACCAATTAAATAAATAACTCTATTACATCCACTTGAATACAATTCAATTCGCTCCTTTATTTCATACTGTATAGTGCATAGACTGTGACCAATGGATAGCAAGAACTTCTACGGTCTCAGACCGTCCCGCCATTAATCTAACTTTTAAAATAAATGTAGTATATGCAATATTAACTATTTTAATGATTCGATCACGGTTGGGTATAATGCGAATGATTGGATGGTAACAGAATCAATCCCATTAAAATTAATGACAAGATTACAGAATTTTCGATTAATATCAGAACATAAGATAACTTCTATTATAACTTCATTCTTTGAATGGCAACCGTATCCAACATGCACCTTATAGACTTTTTTTTTTTAAGCCACCCTATGCTTAAGTACCTGATTGCTTTATCATTCCAATAGAACGGTTGCAGCCATAAAACCTGGTCCAAGTTATCGTTTGTTGATGTGGAACGATCACACACAAACATGCATGTTTATTTAACCTAAATTTGGTCTACTACTTAACGGCACCGCCCAACATACAATAACTACCAATGCCTAAAAATCTTTACCATCATGAACCATAGTGTTAATCCAACTTGATTATCAAAAAAATATGCAATAAGAAGCAACTCAATCGCCCATTATATATTCACTTCAAGAAATCGTCGTATGCCATGTAAGATATGGTGAATGATGCCAAAACCTACGCGGTTATCCCACATTGTATGCGACAAATGATCGCCACATGCCCTCTTAACCGACAACTTTTCACTCCTTTGGTCAAGTAGGATAAGATATAAAACCCCCAACCCCACCCCACCCCGCACCGAAAAAAAAAAAAAAAAAAAAAACCTAATTAGTTATCATATAAAACCAAGGTATCCGATATTTATTTATTTATTTATTTATTAATTCTGAACGTCTACCCGATATCTATAACAATTTATAAATATATAGTTTGTTAATATCATAATCATGATAATATCTATGATAAATTCACTATTATTATAGATATTTATATTATTAAAGTGAAAGGAGTATGTTTATTTTTATTGTTTATAATATTTTATTTCTATTTTGTTACAAATATTCAAATATATATACCATTCTATGTCTTTGTTTAATTGTGGGAATAGTTTTTATTTAATATTCCAAAATTCATGTTCTTCACATCCAATTTTCTCTTAGTATATTATTTCTACATCATGCTCATTCACCAATTCAGTTCCATTATAAAGCCAATTATAAAAATAATTTTTAATATATATCATAATCAATAGCCGTGGGGAAAACGGGTTTTTGACTATTCTTAAATTGATCATAAAAGTGTTGGACTTTCATTATCCTTGAATAATTAACATATATAGATCTCCTCATAAATACTATATGGCATGTGGAAATAAACAGCCGTATATTCCAAGTACAAGGAAATGTTTGGGGAATCAATAAGGTTACCGCGAGAAGAAAAGAATCGTCCCATCAATAATTGTACTGAGCTTGTCACCGACCCGGGGAATAAGACTTTGATAGGGAATACTTGGATTGGATCATTTGATTTAGGTTATATATATAAAGAAGCTTGGTAAAGGAGAGAGCAAGGACTGAGATGATTGAGGCAAAAAAGGAGAAAGCCTCGTTACCAAGAGGAGACGTGAATTATGGGAATTATGCAAACATGATGGGTAGCATATTCCCCAATCTTTTTTTGCTTTATATGTGAACTTTGTTCTTTCAGAATCTCCTTGAAGAATTGCCCACCGTAATCTGGACAACATGCATCTTTACGAAAACGATTGAGATTTGCTCATTTATTAAAATTTCAATTTTATTTCATTAGTGAAATTTATAATCAGAAGAGCAAGTCATCAAAAGAAATATCTATTTACCTAATGATAGAAATTTCTTACCATAAAAAATCACGTTGACAAATGGTAAATAGAATAGAAAAACTATTATTTAACATATGTTTTGTGGTTTGTGATATATATATTACTAACATCCATATTAGCACAGCTCAGGTTTCCTACTTTCTCAAAAGAAGTAAGTGTAAGTAGTGTTTTAGTCGAATATATCATGGATTCATTAACAATTAGTATCACATTTTAGTACTCAAACTGTCACGCCCTGAGTTGATTCAAGGTCCATCCAGCTCGCCACACATAACGCTTAGACATTATACGCTAAGGCTAACATAGTTTACAGTTTATCATAATCGTTACTAAATAAATTTTAGATTATAAAATTGTTGAATTAGTTTGTGGAAACAACTGAAAATTTTTTAGTGGAAAATAAATTCCTCAAAACATTTCTCAAATAGGCTACTTCATAGAGTAGACCAATATATATATAACTCAATACCATACCACTAGGTATTTTAAAATAAAGAGTTTTAAGTATCTCAAAATACAAACCATGGGATCAAAGATAGACCCTTATTAAAAAATTAGTTTGATAGTGAAGTTTATAAAATAGAAATAAGATAATGATCTAACGGATCTTGGTCACTCCACTCGTCAAGAGACTCATCAAAGTCTGTGCCATACCTCATGTAATCATAGGTATCGTCACCATAATCATCAACACCTGAAAAAGAATGGAATGAGCCGAAACCCAGTAAGACAGCAACACAAGCACATACGAAATGGGTACACACATACAACAATCAATAGTTTATATATTTAAATTAAAGCATAGCAAACAATAATAGAGCACTCACACTCTGGCACGTTGGAAACCTAGAGGTCCTGAGTAGCAGTAACTGCTTAGGGGATTGATATAAATAGCCCGGATACCCACATCCCTTATAGGAACATCTAGTAAATAGCCTCGTTTAGAGGTTACAGCCATTGCTTATTTTTATACATATTAGTCCATTGTGATTAAGCAGAGTAATAGAGCCCATATATTGAACTGCTTAATACAACTTCTTTCTAATATGAATAAATGTTATCTCGATACTATTCTCCCTGTCAGTTACCTACTGAACCATGAATAACCATCATTTATCCAATGTCAATGATGGGGGATGGCCTAAGTGTCTAACTATCGTGCTGGTACGACCTAGTAACATTGTTGCCCCTCGAACTGTGTTAAACAACTGTGCACAAATAGCAAGCAATTATTAAGGCTATCTTAGGATGCCTATCTTAGCAAACAACACACAAGTCGCTGTATACCTGGTACAAAATATGTATTATGAATAGTAGATGACGGACTAGAAGTTAAAGTAGGGATAGACTCCTAACAGATATTTGCTTAAAAGATTTATTCATATAAGCATTTAAATCGATTATTGATTTATATTAAACTTACATAAAATACTCATGTTTCTAGAGAATCTTCATTTGAACAACATATTCACCTTATTATTCATAGTTTATCTTAAGCCAATTGTAAATTAATATGGTCTTACAGTAGTTCACTAATTTGGGTAATAGTTAAGTGTAAATTATTGGTTTCTGAAGTATTTACTAAGACAATATTAGTTCATAAGTCTATATTAACTCTATCTAGCCAAGTTGGATAGAATTAATCAGTCAAGCTACTAAACTCATTTTATGGTAATTAGGTCATTAAATAGTATTTTAAATAACACATCCTATGTTAAATCAAATAAACTTTTATTAAGTAAACCAACTCATTTAAATATAATTATCTTATTTATATCATTTATAATCTATTTTTACATCTAAATATGTTAAGGAATTTAAACTAGTTTCCTATTATAAAAATATGAGAAAGAAGATGATTTTTTTTCATTGTTTTGTTTTTATTTTTTTTTTAGTTTTTCTAGACCTTTTAAAATAATTTTTAATGTTTTAATTATTTTAAATTTATTTTAATTTATTATTAAAGAAATTATTTTTGATGAATAGGTTAATGACATATGTTCCTTAAATAATATTAATTATTATTAACACATATTAACTCAACTCGGGTCATGTAATTAGAAAAAAAAATAACATGGGTCACCTATTTGCAAAAGAGTAATAACACATGTTACCTTTTTGTAATTTACTGAATATTTATTATTTGCATTGATATGTGTGTGTATAACTACTCAAAGATATATGTGTATAATTGTATATGTAGATGATAGAAAATGTTCATAAAGGCTTTAGTCCTAATTTTTATTTGGGTTTAACTCTCTACGCTAAGATGATAATACTTAGAGAGTTAAGGCTCAATTCTTTGGAATGATCAAAGGAGATTTGCATGATAGGTTTGAAGTAGGGTTTATTGGAATTGGCTTGTCTAATTCCAACTTTTCTCATATTGGCTCATATAATACAAATAATACCCTTAATGGGTTAGGGTCCACAAGGGAGCCCACTGTAATATTCATTATGAAAAAGACTCATCATAGTTATTGGTCGTCCATGGATGACATCAACTGCTAGGTTCCTCATAAATATCACTGGTCCCACCTCATTTGGATGATCGAAAATCTTTAGAAAACATCATTGTACTGTAAATTGTCGTCTTAGTGAATCAATCACTTATTTTAATCAAGAACATACATCGATTCCTCACACCTAGCAAGGTTGATACTTTTTAGCTCCATCACCTGTTCGACGTGTGTTAGAGCTTACTGAGATTGTCTACTTCTCCTCTCTATTCAACTCACTCTCTTTGTCATCATTATACGTGTCGTTTTCCTAAGTCACGTGTAGCGTAATAATCATTCAACATACACGTAATTGTTATGATTGGATCCTTACCCACACAATATATAATGCATTGATATGATATATATTACCATGACATGTAAGTATAATGTACTATATCATGCATGTTGTTCATATTCAGCACATTTTACCGGATACTACAAAATAATATGGTAAAAAGTTGTTATGATATATCGACGCCATACAATGTTATATAATATTCTTATAAGTCATATAATATTCATATATGAATTATGTGTAATAAATATATATTATAGTAGATAGAATAAATTATATATAATATACAATATACAAAATACTTATTTTACTTTAATAAGTAAGTGTTGTAACTGCAACTACTTCAAATGAAGTATATTTATAAGTTTTTTAAATTTGTTATTTTCAGTTGTGATACTGCCAAACTAGATACCGGTGGCGATGAACTGTGATAGAGTGTGGCCAATATGACTCCGGGAGAGCATGGATATGATCTATCACTTATCAGCCTGCTTACGATGAAAATTTTAAAGTCAGAAAGTTTTATGTCTAGGTATTAATTTTGATAGAATCGGTGCTATCAACATCCAACGGTTTACATCATACTCAACCGCGATCGAATCATTAAAATATTTAATATTTTATTTATTAATTTGTTTTAACGATAGAAAATGATGATGGGACCGTAGAACTCCCTAAAATTAATAAAACAAAAGTTAATAATTAACATTCCAATCCAGGCTTTAATACCGGGAATCAAATTTCTATAAAAGCCAAATACAAGCATTTCTCCCAAATCACATTTTTTGGGAAGAGCAAGTAAGATGGTAATTATAGGGTAACCCACTTATTAGATCAAACAATTATCTTATAGAATAATTTTATTATTGGGTTTTCAAATCCATTATAAGGTTTTATGCCGTGTTCCAAGAACAATAAAACTCAGTGGAATACCTAAGCCTAAATAAAACTAAGAAGATAATATAATTTTGGTGTATATGGTACATGCAATACTAATAAAGAATATCACATAAGAATATCACATATTCACTCATTTGTCTAAAAAAACTTGATGGATCACATATCACTATCTCTTTCACACCAACACTCCTTATAGCCTCACTATCTATCATTTATCTCTCATCACATATACACTTAACCTTACCACCATTACTCTCTCATTTTTGGATTTAAAATTCAATATGTTAAATAAATTAGACCTGAAATTAAAATTTTATTTGAAGGACATATCTCAGTATCAAACATGCCATTAGGCTTTGCTTATAGCTTTTGGGTAGAAAATTTGGTGAATCGCTTTGAGCAAGTTTGTAAATGACTGTTAAAGCTCATTAAGAAAACATTATGAGGCAGTCCAGTCCATATTAAGTGTGGGCACTAGAGCATTAACAAGGAATTTTCACCATTCCATTTCTTTTAACATTGTAAAGACAATAGTGAGCGTGTATTGTCACTTGTGGTCATGTGCTTCCGTCATATCAGTGTCTATTAGTTGTTTTATATTCTATTATATGGTGATTGTCTCTTCAAATGTACCCCTTTAGATTTTCATTCATGTTATTCATAATATAAACGGTATGTGAAATTTAACTTAATTATTATTGTTAATGGTTCGAATCCGGTAGAAACAAAAAAGAGGATCCTTGAACTAGTTTGTGTGTGTGCTAACCCTGCAAAATGAAGCACATAATGACTTGTTTATTTTACTATATGAAATAAGAGGTAATTGAAATCCATTATACGTTGATTTAGCACATTAAAGTAGCTTATGTACGACTTGATTTGGCTCAATTCATCCTAGCAAACCTTCACGATTGGACTTTATTCTCAATTTTCAGATTATGGTCTCATCTGTGAACTTTTTTATTTTTATTCATAGTAATATTCATATCACTGTATCTTAGATTCTAAAATTTAAAAGAACTAACAATGTTTACCTTTATGTGGTGCATATAGAGGTGGGCAAGTGGGTTAAACGGGCCAACCCGGCCCGACCCACTTTGGCCCATGGGTTAAACGGGCCAAAAAATTTGACCCACTTTAAAATGGGCCAAAATTGTCTAACCCTAATCCTAACCCAACCCACTTTAGCCCGTGGGTTAAACGGGCCAACCCACTTTTTGACCCTTTTAACCCACTTACATATTTTGTGAGTTAAATGGGCCAAGTTGACCCATTTAACTTATTTATACTAATTAAATAAGATATATATAATAAAAAAGAGAGTTTTATAAGGTTATATATATTAATGATTAATTTTCATTATTATTTTAATTAATTTTTATATAAAAAAAGTTTTCTAAAATAACTTATTAGATAATATTTCGTTTAAAACAATAATAATATATTTTATAAAATTTTATGGTGTATGTGTATCAATTTGTCATTCTTTGTTATAATTAACACATAAATTTAATCTCAAGTATTAAAAAATCTCAAGAATAACCTTCATTAATACATATTTACCCTATAATTATTTATTTTATTTTTATAAAATGGGTTGGTAGTCAACCCACTTAACCCGGGGGTTGGGTAAAATTAACCCACTTTTAAACGGGCCAAAAAAAGCTGGTCCTAACCCGTTTTTAAAGTGGATTAAACGGGCTGACCCGCGGACCATAGTCCATTTGTCCAGCTCTAGGTGCATATGTGGGGGAGGACCGAAGAAGTGGTAAATAAAATGGGACAGGAACGATCAACCTGCAGACTTGGAATCAACCCAAAATTTGGATGCAGCCACCAAAGCCACATGCAAATAAAATCATTAGAATAAGCTAGAATGTCTCTTTTCCCCCATCAAATATGTGGTTACTTTTCCATTGTTTTATCATTTATCTATTTTTACTTTGTTTTGAATAGGTTATATAACGGCCAAAAAAAAAAAGAATAGCTTATGTAAATTATATATCTAAATATATACTTACGTACCTATATATACAGCTTGCAAAAGAATAAAATTTCATTTAAAGGCAAATTGGACAAGCATATATTAAGACAGGGCTTTTTTCTTTTAACGTGTGTTCAATTTTTCATTTGGAAGAATGCGAAAACCAGGGACCGACCTAAGGGCCGGATAGGGTACAGTCCCAGAATCGGAAAAAAAAAAAATTATTATAATATATTTAAATAAAAAATAAATTACTTTTATCTTTTAATAAAAAAATTAACTCGACTCTCCAATCATATGGTTGTATGTCTATCCCATGCAAAAACTACAGGACATAACGATCATCAATAATTGAACTAAATGCCTTGATTGCCATTTGTTCATTTCATAGATGAGGATTGTTGAAATTGTCTTTTTCGGCGAGGTGGGCATCTGATGTACCTAAGTTTTTCATCCTTGGAAATTTTTTGTTCAAATATTTTATTTTTTATATTGATGTTTTTATTAGTGAATCGTTAACATTTTTTATTTTTAATTCTTTTTTTTTCCTGTTAAACTTTAGCATTTGTATTTCAATGTTGATTGTATTTTGGTTTCCAAAAATATATTAATTGAAATTAATAAATTTGCTTTTTTCTTCTTAGTTTTAAATTATTTTAAAAACGAAATATATTTTTGTGATGAAAATTTTAACTGTGTGTAATTTTTGGATTCAATATCTTGCTTTAACAACCTTTACATCATTTGAAAGCATGTGATACGTAATTTCATTTGAAATAATATCAAGCACATATTGCATGAATATCCAGACTAGATAAAATTTAAAAATGATTATAATTTATAAATTATGTATCTATAGTTTTATTTCAAAACTCGGTTTTTCTTTTTACTTTGATAAGTTCGGATGGTATTTTGTTATATGTATTGTCTGGCTACTGAATTTTCAAATTTTACAACCTCATATCTTGCAAGCTATATACATCTTTTTTCCCTTTTTCCTTTTTATTTTAATTTAATTTATTTTATTTTTTGAGAGAACAAATCAACTAAAAACGTAAAAATTAAGACATGGAGGTAACAAATCCTAATCAATAAGGTCATATCTTTTATATTGAATAGACAAAAGTTCTACTATAAAAACAAAGATAGGTTAAGGCACTAAAAAAACAAAATAAAAGACACAAAAACTCAATTTAAAGAGACTTTTGATGGAAAAATATTTTTTTTTCCCACCTAGAGAACTTTCTTTGTTTAAGATCTTACAATGCTAATACTCAAAATGCCGAATCCTTCAACACCCTTGCTAGTAGCATCTTCAGAATCATCTAAAAATAGGCTTATAACCTTGAAGTGTTTGAGAGATAAAGATGAAAAAAGAGATGATAAGAGGATAAAGAAGGAAAAAAAAAAAGAATGATAAAAAGTGAATGGTTGGTTTTTGTTGGATTTTTTAAAGTGAAGAAGAAAAAAGAAAAAAAAAAAAAAAAGGAAGAGGATGATTGTGTTGGTAGTTAGCCTCGGCCAATTAGGGTTGTTCCTTAGGTTTTATTTATTTATTTTGATATTAAAGTTTGCTTTAGGAGAGAAGAAGGGAGGAGAGGGAGAGAAAGAGAAGAGAAAAAGCAAGTTATACGTCTTATATTGTAAATTTGTAGCTCTTTGAAAGCTTATGAGCTATCTAAAAATTGTCACTTTGACTTGAAATAATAACAAGTTAAAAATTGGCCCTCAATATGTGTGTGTGCATACACATTTTAGTTTGAATTACCATGGTAAAATAGTCCAATAGGAAAGTTTAGAAGACATTGACGATCTTTATAAACTACTAGTGGATGCAGCAACCACCCTCCGTGCGAAAATTTAACAATATCAAGTCATAAAAAAACTTACAAAATACAAAAAATCAGGTAAAAAATAGTCACATTTTTTCATTATAAAACAGAATAATTTTTTTATTATTAAAAGTTTTGTTTATGTTTTCTATTTAATATAAATTACTTATTATATAATATGGGATGGCCAAAAAAAAAAAAAAAACTCATATGTGATATGTTTTTCTCACTATTCTCAATTTATATTATAATGTGAAATTTTAAAGAGAAAAGTAATGAGTAAGTCATTTTTTTTAAAAGAAAATGAATTAAAGTATTCTAGAAGTAGTTTATTTTTTAAAAAGAGGTTAGTTGGTTTTTAGGATAAGGAAGTTATTAAAAGATAATATAAAAAGGATAATAAGATAAATCAATTAATTATTTTACTTTTGATTTTTAAACACCAATGAAAAGGATTTGCTTAATAATAGTAATAGATTATGAAAATTAATGCGAGTTGCAAATAAAAAAAATTTAAAAATTAAAGGACCATTACTGAGAAAAAAAATTGATTAGAGAATTGGGCAGAGGAATATTGAAGAATCATAAAATTAGCCTTTATTATTTTCATGTGCCAATAATCCTTTAGTTTCGTAATTTTTTCCTATAACTCTCATCTATTCTTTTTTTTTTTTTTTGGGTAATAATCCACATAGATCATACTATACATAAGTGTATCACCCGAGGACTCCAAAGGTTGTGTTTTGAAGCAATTATTTGGTTTACTACGCATTACAAGTTTTTTATGAAGTAAAATATATGCTAAGTTTGGACGACATATCCATAAGTTTTGCAAAGTTAAAGTTTCCAGTACAAAATAGTTTTTTTTTTTTTTTAATTTTCAATGTGTTTTTTATTAACTATAAAATCATAAATTAATTTTTTTATAAATTAATGGTTTAGACAATAAAATGTAACCAACAGCAATGTATAAACATTAAAATGCAATCACAACTAAAATATAAATATTGAAATTTATAAAAAAATTATAACGAACTTTAACTCTTTTATTAATGGAGAAATTAGAATACAATTAAAACTAAACTACGTGCAATGAAATAATAATAATTGGAAATAGACCTAAAGGACTCGATTAGCCATTTGCAGACGTCATAGGAGGGTCCGTTCTGTTCATATTGTCGTTTTCCGAAAGCGTGTCATGGATACACGACAAATTTAGACAACGCACACTAATTCAGTTTGTTTAGTAATTGAGAAAACAAAAAACAGAGGTAAAAATATTAGTAAGCTTAATAGGGTCATGATGAACATATAACAAAGTGGGACCATGA
This sequence comes from Combretum micranthum, assembly GCA_024138025.1. Taxonomy (NCBI): domain Eukaryota; kingdom Viridiplantae; phylum Streptophyta; class Magnoliopsida; order Myrtales; family Combretaceae; genus Combretum; species Combretum micranthum. Next base: position 158,546 of record JAMXBD010000060.1, on the reverse strand, counting down.
TGGACACAAATAATTCTATTGCTCGTGCTATAGTTGGGTCGAAGTTTCAATTTTATATCACTTAAGTTTCATAAGGGCTATGGGAGGACATATTTATTAGATATTGGGCTAAAACTTCAATATTAATTTGGGTTGATACATTTGACTGGTCATGAAATTAGGAAGTCAAGTAGTTTATAAATTTGAAATGATTATCGAAATTCAGTATAGTAAATTTGATATAAGAATTATTAGATTGGTCTATGCATTTTCAATTTTTGCAGGCATTCAAATTCTCATTAAAAAAGGGTATGAATGCCTAGGGATGAAGAATTTTTTCTCAAAATACTCTAAATGTTATTGGCTATTTATATAATATCTAAAGAGTAAAGGGCTTCTATGGTCCTGTTGTTGGTACCGTCCAATCAATCACTAGCCATCAAAATAAACATAGTAATTAAATATTAATTATTTTAGTGATGATTGTGTAGTGTAGACCGTTGGATAATGACAGAAAATAGTGATGGGACCATAAAATTTCCCCGAAAGGGTTTTACTAGCACAATTAATTTACTTAAAAAACATGCTCTCTCTCTATATATGTATATAAACATGCATCCACAAGACACCTTGACATGATTGAATCAATAAAAAGAAAGCAAAGCATGCATGCTGCAACGAGAGAGAGAGAGAGAGAGAGAGAGATAGCCACAACTACGACAATATTTGGATGTGTTACTTTGCATGCCACTTGTTCATTTCTTTTACCACTAAACCATCTCAATATACCCATTTCATAGTTCAGTAACCATAATACATAAGACCATAGGAATCAACAAAACATTAACTTATATCTATTTACTTTACTTACACTACAAAAATGTATATAAAACATAATATCGATCAATCAAAAGCTATTCCCACTTATTTTGATTGGTCACTCATTTCATAATAGTTTGGTGATATTTGACACATCAATGAAGCCTATTAACAATCTTAATAAGCTAAGATTAACACTTGATCTTAGTAACTTATTTTTCTAAAATTTAGCTTTTGAGCATACTCTTTTTATTTATATTCATAATTGTAGATATTTTAGATGTTTTTAGTTTATGAAAATATTTAAAATTCATCTTAGAATACGCTCATGGAAAGAAATATAAGGTTGATTAAGTTAAACGTTCATGAAAAGAAAAAAAGAAAGAAAGGCAAAGATAATCGATCGTCTTTCATTTGGATAGTGAGTACTTTTTATAATAATAAGTCAAGTCAAGAATAATAATCGAACTGGGGGAGCTTGCCAGGATGGCTTGGTAAGCAAGCAACCAGTTATGTAGGCGCCAACTCCCAGTTCTTTCTCTTCTTTCTTTTTTAGTTTAGTGACAGTTCATCAAAACAATTGTCCAAGATTGCTAGATCGAGTTATGATGCATAGAGACAACATATTTATTTATTTATGTAATAAAAGGGAAAAAAAAAAAGCTAGTCTAGAGACCTCAAGTGAAGTTTACTTGCATTTTAGTTGTCTTATAACGGTGGTGGTGTGGCTACTAATGCAATTCCAAGTTTAGAGTGAAGTGTTGGTGGTGAAGGTTAAAGTGTTTGGAACAAAAAATATACAAAGGATTAGGATGTCTTAGTATTTATGTAATTTCTAAGCACCATTAGTTTAGGCCCTTGATTGCGTAGGGGATTTTCGTCACGTCCCAAAGGTACCCTAGACGTGGTAGTTCGCTATATATAGTATTAAAGCTCAAGAATGACTTCCTGAAGTCATATGAAAGCTTCGACAATATATGTAAGGCGTCTATCACAATAGTAAGAGACATTAGTAGGATGTGTAGTTCGAGAAAGTAAGTATAGGATACAAGAAATCTACATAAATATTTAACTTCAAATTATAGGAATATGATCTTTTCATCATCTTAAGGGCATTCCCTCGATAAATCTCTAAAGATCATAATATAATCTTAGTCTCACACCAAAAAGAAACAATACTAGTACAAAATTTTTTTAGAGGAAATTCATTCTAAGCTCTTCAAAAGGGTTTCCTCGAAAAGCTTCCCAAAACATAATTCTACCCGGATACGTGGAGTCCTTGACAAAAGAGATATCGGTCCTATATCAACAAAAGTTTATAGGGGTGTAAGCTCAACTAGCTTAGTGAGAATATTCATGGATTAACGTACTTGTATCAAGAAAATCAAACAAGTTATTAGATAAACATATGAAATGCATCAAACATGTGAGCAGACAATACATATGATTTGTCGAGAATCATATGTTTGAATGAATTTACCCTTCATTTGGATTTCGGTGTTTCGGGCTCTTTAAAACTCATCTTTGAAATCAGATGATGTAGTTTATTTCGGGCTTCTACTTACTCCATCCTGAAATAGCTCTTTCAGGCTCCTATTTACCCATCCTAAAATAGTTCTTTTGAGCTCCTATTCGCTCATCCTGAAGTAGTTCTTTTAGGCTCTTATTTGCCTATCCTTGTAAACTTGCGGGTCCCGCAAACTCCATTAATATACCTTTATCCCATCAAGCATAGTAGCTAATGTAGTGTGAATCACTACATGATATACATGAATCAATTAATATAACTCTTAATATGTGATTAAGGTAAATTAAAGGTGATAATAGAATTTACATGCACTCTATTATGATAATAAAATACAATTTAATTAATAACAATTCATGTCTCGATATGCTTAGTATACTTTCAATCAATATTATCATGCATATTCCATTTTCATCTTTTTCGTACTTCTAGTGCCTCTAGCTACAAACACAAATAAGTATGTAAAAGTAGGGGATAAACTCACTCTGCGATTCTTGCGAAAACTGTTTACTCGTAATAGTTCTCTGAATACGAATCCTCCAAAGCTTTGTTACCTAAACGAAAGAAATACTTGGAATGAGTATTTGCATTAAAATTCGGATAGAAGGAAATTCCAACTTAAAATGGTCATAATTTGCTCATTTTAACTTGGAATTTTGCATATTATATATCGTTTTTTATCTACTCGAAAAAATCTATCTATTTTTAAGGTTATTTTTAACATTAAAAGCCATTTGGGTTTGAAAACGGGTCGGGACAGATTCCACATGAAAATCCCAGCCTTTAAAAACACAATTTTCCAAGTTTTACTTCATCCAAAAGTACTATATCAAACACATAAATATTTATATATTTAAAAGACCCTTTTTAAATAAATATGTAGGCTCATATTATATGCATAATTCTAGCAGTGTTGTCCCATTAATGATTTTCATAAAACAATTTGTTTTAGAAGTTTGAGAAGTTGAAGTTCAAAAAAATCTCTTTTAAGTCGTTTTAAGGATAACTAAAATTCCTAAGTCACTACAATTGAATGCTTTCTGTATTATCACTATATTTTCTTAACCTTTCAGGAATAAATTTACATTCGAAACTTTGGTTCTTTAAATTATCCATAAACTTTATTTCTTAAATGAACTCTCAATTAGTGAGTTGATTTTTAGCTTGACTTGAAAAGCTTGTCCTATTCTTAGTATTTGTTAACACTACTAGAAATTATTAATAAGGCAACAAACTCTTTTCCAACTACTTTAATTTTGTGGGCTAAGTATACCTTTTTGTGATGAAATTTTAAGGGCTCGTGGGTAAAATAATATTGGGCCGTTGAACAATGCTAATTTTTTTTCCCAACGACTCATTTTGTCGGCCCATAAATAAAGGCAACAATCCTGCCCTTGAATTGCTTAATAAAAAATTTAGATTATTTATCTTTTTATCCTCCCAACAAAAATAGCTGTTACGAAATTAAATCTTCTTTTGTTGGGTAGCGATTATGTTCCCCAAATTTTTAGCCCTCTTCTTTTATTCACGTTCTTCTTCTTCCTCATCGCATCTCTGGATCTTTCTCGTTAAATCTCCTTTATCTGTAAACGTACTCACACGATGGATCTCACTATTGCTTGTCCTCTTTATTTGCATGCAAGAAGTGGTACTAATTTCATTTTTGTTCGCACCAATATTTATAATCTCATTTTCATTTAAGCTTTTGATTTTTAATTAATTATTTAAATAATAGGTCTTCTTTATACTGATTGTGACACTCATTGGCATTTTTTCCATAGGTGAGTTTCAAATCCTTTTTTTTTTTTTGTTGTTTTTCTTTCTATTCTTTTACTTATTTCTCATCTTGTAAACACAATAATCTAGAAAGAGCCAATGAACGATAATGTTTATTTATTTAAATGTGATGTTGGTTTCTTTTCTTTTTATTTTTTTAATGTAGAAAATTCATGCTATTTTATGAAACGAAATATATGGAATTGTTGAATCATGATATCTTGAACCGGTCATAGCCTTAGTTTAACATCTAAGTGAATGTGTGTTTTTGTTGTGATGTCTTTGGGTTAGTTTTGCATTAAAGTTTTGCCTTATAATTAGTTTTGATAAAGACATGATTTTTGCATTTTTCTTTTTAATATTCCTAAGGTATTGGGTTTATTCAAGAACCCTATTTGTGAAGTTTCTTTGGACTGAAATTTAGTATAATTAGCATTTACATAAGGACTCATGTGATCGTACTCAACTTTCATGGCAAAATCGGTATCGGTTTTATTACTTACGTTAGGAACTTGGAGAGTAGGACTACATTTATATCAGGTAGTTCAATGTCCTCGTTAGATTTATACCATAAAATCTGATGGTTGTGGATAAAGTGTTAGTATAAACCTTATCAATAAGTTTTTAAGAAAAATTAGCATAGAAAAGAATTATCAATATTAAGGTTTAATTATAAATTTTATTTTAGTAGCTTGAAAAGAGGGTGTGTAATGAAACTACTAAGTTAAACCTTGAAGAAGTTTATCATAATAATAATACTTAAAAATTTGTGATGAACTTGTATAAACTTTTAAAGAGAATTTTATGGAAACATAATTATAAGTTTTTAATGAAAAATTTCCTAAGTGTTTCAAAAGTCACTTGAATATTTTCATAACCTTATCATTCTAAGTTTTAAATGGAAATTTCTTTTCCTAAGTGACAAAATCATGTTTATTGGAAATTTAGTTAAATTTTATTTAAGGAAAATAACTTCTCTTATTTCCATGAAATCTTATTAAGACAATAACATTATGGCCATGCATGAATATGAATATATAGTTATGGAATAACTCACATAGAAAAAAAAAATAAAGGGCATAATAAATTAAATAAGCAAATAAGTATAGGTCAAGTATTGAGAAGTCTTAGCTTAAATCAAGACTTCCTGGACCAAGAATGGGCTAGTCCCGTAAAGAAAAGAAAGAAAATAAAATAAGAAAAATCATGGGAGTCTTAGATTTATGTCAAGGATCTCCGGACTTAGATTATGGACAAGTCCTAAAAGAAAAAAAAAAGATTATTTTAACTTGATGAGAATAAGTCTAAGACTAGAATAGCTAGTCTTAATAAGTTGCATGAAATGAGTAAATAAATAAATTGCAATGCATAAATAAATAAATGCTATATTAGTGAGCTTATATGCTCCAAGAAATATATATACATAAATATATCTACTAATATATAGGAGTTAGATTAGAATAACAACTTAATAATATAACAATAATAATAAAACAACACAATAATAAAATGAGATTTGTATATGAATAAGAGCAAAACATGAAATAGTGTTGCTTCCGTAACACTTATATGTTTAGGAAACACACATCATCATGTTCATGTTAAGTTACATGACATGGTAAAGAAATATTGGTAGGAATTTTACCTAATGTTTAATGGAGAATTTGAAAAGAGACAAATGAGTAATGTGATTTTTTTTTTTTTTTTTTCTGGAAGAGTGGTGAATAGTAGAGAGTGTTTGAGAGAGAATTGTTAGAGATAGAAGTTGAGAGGAAAATTTGGTAGAGTTTTGTTAAGGTATGAGAAGTATGTGTAAAGTGTGAAGGAGGAAAGGGGTACTTATAGAGTTTTTGAGTGAAAATTAGATGTAATTAAATAAAATAAAAAAGAAAAATAAATAGATTGTAGGGGAGAGAGAGGGCACCGATTTTGCATGGGGAAGGGAGAAAATTATTTATTTTTTCATTTTGTAATGAAAAGTAATAATGTGTAAGGTGTGATATGAATAAAGTTTTATCGAAATGGTAAATTGTAAGGAATAGAAATGGTAGTGTGTAAGAGTAGGTAGTAGAAAAGTAGAAATAGATTAATAGTAGAAATAGTACAATGAATAGTAGACTAGACAATTAAAATACTGATGGTAAAGAAAATATGCATAAATGAACTATATCAAATATTTTTAGATACCGAAAAATTTTAAAACTGATATTTTCAGAATCCTTATATAATTATGAGTTTGGTGGTATTGTTAGAAAATATTTACTATTCCAAGCACTGGGGTACGTTTTTGAGAACTTATCCCGTTCGAGTTCAAAATGAATGATTTTTGAGCGAATATGATCTTTTTAGGCTTCCTCATATCATTCTGGACTATAATCCACCATTAGCTTATTTCTATTTTCCTCAGGTTTGGAGCGCGAGATTGTCGGTATTGAAACTGCTAGATTATCTTGATCATAATTGACTTTTGAAATTTCGATTTAACTAGGGTTAGAGTTTATTCCAATTTTACTCTAGAAATTGAGGGGTTTACAATTTTTAATGATTTGAAGTTGTTCGATCGTTTATGATGGTTGTAAGTGTGAAGTTGGTATAAATAGTTTCAAGTGGTAACCTTAGTATTGACTTTGGATGGGTAAGAGTAAGAAAAATAGAGAAGTGAAGGAATAAGGTTAATTATATAGAAAGAAGAAGAAGAAGAAGAAGACTAAAGAGTGAAGCCAAGAAAAACTTACAAGAGATAACATGAATATGAGAGTAGCTAATGAAATCAATGTGTTATTAAATCTAGAGGTGCTTGGTTTAAGCATTAAATATCCTTCCTTCTACCTTACTTTTTTTTTCTTACTTTTTTATATGAAGTATAAATGTATTATAATTACCTCAAGTATACTTTGTATATTATTTTCCAATATAATCTTCATGAATAAGACTTTAAAATTATTAATGAAACATATAAGTACACTAAAAAAATTATTTTTGTAATGTAATGTAGTAATTTCGCGTCCTAGCCTTTCTTTATGTTAATCTATCGCTATGGCTTGACAACTATGTATTTTTTATACTTATAAATCACATTATTTATACTTTTAGCTATTGATAGTGTTTTATATTAATTTTTTATCTTAAGTATTGTGTTATTGTTTATTTTAAAATTTTTGTTTTGTGAATTTTATAATTACTATTATTATGAACAATAAGAATTAGTAATTTTACTATTTTAATGATTTCAAAATTTTAATTTTCATATATTTAGTAAGGATTTTGTTGCTTAGGAGATTGATATATCACTTCTTCTTCTTCTTCCTCTTTTATGATGATGAAATTTTTCTTGTGATACATAAAAACTTTAACAAAATAATACAAGCAGGTGAATGGAAAAACATCTCAAGCTTAAAATAATTTGTCTCTCAATTATAACTTTTCTCTCAAGTTTTATCACATGTAAAATAACATATTATGTCTTTATCATTAAGTTGTGCCTCAATCAACTCTAAAGATATCATAGACATTCTTCTTCTAAATTTCTATGCGTCTTTGAGTGGTACTATCTATAGAAAATTACAACTCAACATATCCTTAACAATGATAACTTTTATTAATATGAATTTTTATAAAAGATTTTTCAAAAGTTATTATTAGAACTTCAAATAAAAGAAACAAATATATTGAAGTTTCTAAAAATAATAAAAGTCAATAACCCAACCCTATAGAGGGTTGTCTATGGGGTTCTATCCTTCTTTCTAATCATACTTGTCCTATCGTATTTTATGCTTTCCATTCTCAAAATCTTTTATTATTTTTCTATTCTCTAATCACTTTGAAGACTATCCAAATATCATTTCTCCTCTTTATTTGTACAATTGATTGCTCTCTCTCTCCCTCGATGCTTCACTTACTATTTTGAAGAAGGTCAAATTGAAGTTGGAGTGCGCTTGTTGAATAGAAGGAAGAAAGATTCAATCTCTAATAAGAATGAAACATCGACACTTTAAGCGAAACAAAATCTCTCAAGGAGATAAAACATGAACAAACTAAAGTGAGGAAAAAAAAAGGAAAACTAAAAGCATGAATTTTTCAATCCCTTTTTGTAAAAGATATGCTTCCATTGTGGATTACGTCTTTAAACCCTCATCTTTTGTAAATGGTAAAAAAAAAAGTCCAATTTATCTTGATAAAATTTTTAGCTAATAGAACGTTTGTTAAATCATATTAAAGGCTAACTCAAAGTTGTCATTATTATATATCTCTAGCTCAAAGTTGTCATGATTCATTTAGTATATGTACCGCATGAGGGTATTTTTCAAACCTGAATAACATAATTCACTATAAAGGTGGAGCCATAAAAAATGTAAACGCAAGGGTTCATTTTGTGTGTCACGTCCATGTAGGGTAAATACACATACTTCATATGGTTTGAATTTTGCAAGGGATTAGTATTGCATAAAATGACAATAAAAGAAATAATTTACCATTATAGATGGTATGATCATGTATTTATTATAGTCGCAAGAGATTATTTGCATTGAGTTTAATGAACAATTAGTAGTCATGATATTGGGTTCACTAACTCTAATGGGCTAATAAGAATAATAAAGCCTAATTTCACACACACACACACACACACACACACACACACACATATATATGATGGGACCCATCGACATCTAAGCCTGTTGAAAAATGTTAAAAACATATAAGAAAATTTTTAAGAAACTCTATCTTGAGCTCACTAATCCAAAAATCTCAATATTATTCCAAATTAGGTCTAATTACTTAAATCTCATCACTAATCCAAATAATTAGCTTAAGAATAATTTTTCTAAATCAAGCTTGACTTATGAATTTGTATCATATAAAAATTCCTCATCTACATTTTCCCCATGCCCAAGAATTCTTTTAAATTAGAGAACAAATGGTTCTTGGGCATTCATCAAGTACCTTTAATACGAAGCTATTACCTGCTACACATATTAATTTAGTAGCCCAATTGTCACATAATGTACCTATGTTTTTAAAGATTAGATATAAATTGGCATACAACATGCAATGTCATGCATATTCTCTTTAGTAATACTGTTTGAATTTGTGAATTATTTAGCATCTATGCTATAACATACTACATAAGTCACTTACTTATGTAATAATGAAATAAACTAACAAATTTCTTAGGGTATTACATTTTTGTATTATAGATGTATATTATTTCATAGTTTAAAATAAGAAATATTACAAAATATTATAGCAAGTGAGCTTTATTTAAGCCTTGTCTCATATAATAAACATCATATATTCTATATGTTATGAAAAAAAGCGAGATAAATGCAGTACGTGTACTTTTGGATTTTGGCAATTTGGTATCCGATGTTTGATTTTAGGCAAAAAAGTACCTGACTTTTAAAAACAAGGCATTTTAATGCCTCCATACATTTAAAATTGGACACCTTGGGCACTTGAAATGTTATAATTTTGAAAGTATAGGCACCTTTTTACCCAAAATCAAACACTGGATACCAAATTGCCAAAATCCAAAAGTACAAGTATCGTCCATGCCTTTATCCCTAAAAAAGCTTCATTTAGTAATTAAGTGCGCATATATTGAGATTTATCAAAGGGGAACTAACTAAATAAATAACATACCCAAAATTTAGGACTATGTAGAGTAGGCAATGTATTGTTGCTAAATAATAAGCATAATAGACATAATCTTGAACTATACCACATAAAACAAGAGAAACACTCATACAATTATGCTCTTTATAAGACAATATGCACAAATATGTATCTTTAATAGATCTATTAGGTATTTATTTGAGTTTCAAGTTTAGAGCTCAAAAGATTACTTTGCTTTAGAAGATGGACTGGTAAAGACATTTTATTCTTGGTATCATGTACCAATTTAATTATTATTATTTAATAATAGGGATAATAAAAGTTACCAATAAGCAGTTATGTATGTTATAGAATTAGATTGCTACTGAAAATTGCTTGGCATGAAGTGGCATTGCTTCCATTTTCCATCTAAGGTCTCTTTGTCCTTGTAACTAACTCAACATCAATGCTTCTATCTACTGATAACAACTAACATAGTGAGATTGCTTTGATCATTCACAGATGAGGTTGTTTTGACCTCAATTTTGTAGAAGGCACTACAGTTGCCAAGTCTGCTATGAGATTGCTTACCCATCATATTCGAGATTGCTTCAATATCATGAGTAATGTTCTAGAAAGGGCGTTGCACCTACCATGTAGCCAGGAGCAAATGCTCAACCAAGGAACAATAGCTAGCATGGTATGATCGCTTTGATCATTCATGGATGAGATTGCTTCAACCTTGATTCTATAGAATATGGCTGATAAGTCTATTGTGAAGTTGTTCAACCCATCACAACTAAGATCGCTTTGATCTCATGAGTAATGTTGTAGAATGGGCATTTCACCTACCATGTGCTCAAGAGCAAAAGCTTCTATTGATTGATAGTAGCTACCATGATATGATCACTTTGATCATTCGTGGATAAAGTTGCTTCGGTCTTGATTCTACAAAAAGGCATTATGGTTGCCAAGCTTATTATGGAGTTACTCCAACTCGTCACAATCAAGACCGCTTCAATCTCACAAGTAATGTTTTAGAGTGGGCATTGTATTCTCTACATACTTAGGAGCAAAAGCTTCTATTGAGAGATAGCAGCTATTATGATATGATCGCTTCGATCATTCACAGATGAGGTTGCTTCGACCTCAATTCTACAGAAAGGTATAACGATTACCAAGCCTGCTATGGTATCGCTTCAACTCATTATAGCTGAGATTGCTTCGATTTCATGAGTAAAGGATACCATGTTTACATTCAAATGCAAGATGAAAGGAACTTTACTTTCTAATGATGGAAAGTTAAAAAAAAATCACTTTAAAAAATGGATGACAATAGGATAAAATATGTTGAATGATCATTTAAGCATTATCATGTCATTTAAAACACATATGTCATTCTTAATGTACAATGTGGTTAATCTAATCAAGGTAAAGTACTACGATATCTCGACTTGCATGTTCACATATATAAGTATGCAATAGCTAGTATATTATCTTGGCATATACCAAAAGGCTCATACAAATAAATATTTGTGTTACTTTTAACAATTGTTTTAGGTATACTACCTCCCATAAATGAAGGTCTAAATTCTTCTTATTAATATTTCTCCATTCTTTTGTTTTGATATTTGTTTGTGTAAATATAACTAACATTGTAGTGCCCTTTAAAAAAATTTCTTGGTGAACGATTTGTTACTGTAACAAAGTTTGAAAAGAATGTTAATCATATTAACATATAAAAATGCTAATAATTTTTAAACGTTGTATTAGTAAGAATAGAGACTACGAATTTAACATCCATATCCCGTAACTCTATTTAATATTAAAATACAAGTTTTTTTTTTTTTTTTTTAATTTGGAATCACTTGGAATTCAATCTTCTAGAGCTTTTTCTTTTCTTTTTTTCCTAGTTTTTTAATTTTTTTTCCTTACAAGTATCTGTATAAAAAAATATACAGGATTATTAAAAAAACATAATCCTAAATTCGCATATTGAATACAATGAACAAGAGAATAAAGTAGGCATTGTGTCATAATAAATGCTACATCTTCCCCTCCTTTTCATTGCAAGGACAAATTTAATAACATAATATAAACTCAATAAATAAGTATTCCTTCAAGAGGAAAAAAATAATTGCCAAAGGCGAATCATCACATAAATTTTGAAATCCTCTCTAAAAGGCAGCAAAAGATTTCCTATTTTAATCCTTCCATTCATTTCTAGTCCAATTTTGATGAGTCATACAATTTTGTACCATAAATGCTTATGACGAAAATAAAGAGTGTATTACTAAATGTTGATCCATATCATTTTAGGATATAAATTAACATTTTGATTGATTTTATTTACTTACTTTATAGTTAAAAAAGATCTTATAAATATTCCCTTCAACGACCTTTTAAGCAATGTAGATCTCCTTAATCCACCTAAATCCATGACTTTTTTTTTTTTTGTTTTTTGCTTATATATGATCAATATCTATCAAGAAAAATAAAGTAATCAAGCATGAAACCTTTGTACAAAATATCAATTACATGAACCAATAGATCACTTATTCAAGGTATTAAGTGATCTTATAAGGCTATGGAAACAAAGCAATTTTGTATATAATTACCATGATTAAATTTTAATTCATGATGTTAGGGTACAGGAATGAGGTCGGAAAAATCCCACATGGGAAATATGAGACTTAGTAAAGAGTTTATAAGAGGAAAGACTCATTAACCTAATACCTTAAAATTTTGGGTTATAGATAATGTCAAGTCTATCTGTGTATTTTTTCACAAAGCCCGTTTGAAGAATTTCTCCCCGTTGAAGGCTTCTTCCTCTCCCGATAATTGGTATCAGAGCTGATGGTTTGGCTGGGAAACTTCTATGGTTAGCTCTCTATGTGGAAAAAAGAGTTTTGTAGTGTGACTCATTTGTCCAGCCCTTCATGTATGGTGAGTGGGTGCGGAGTGAACTACTCACAAAGCGGGTTTATTGGAGTCAAATTGATAAACTCTTGTTAAGGGAGAGTATGACCTTAGCCCATTATAGAGACTCACACTTAAGGGAGAGATTCGTTTGGGTGCAAGTGTGATATTGGAAAAATCCCACATGAGAAATATGAGACTTATGTAAAGAGTTTATAAGATAGAAGACCCATTAACTTAATATCTTAAGGTTTTGGGTTGTATATGGTGTCAAGCCCATTGGTGTATTCCTTCACAATGCCCGTTTGAAAAATTTCTCCTCATTGAAGGCTTCTCCGTCTCTTAACACATGAAAAAGAAAGTAATGATAATGCAATAATATTAGTCAGATTTTGTGTAATATGAAAATCATACTATATAACTTATCATAATAAATTTTATTTACCTTGATATTAATTGGTTTGTCCTTAAAACAAAAAAAGAGAACAACCAATCCATAAAGTATGGGAAATTTTATGGTCCCGTCTTATCGATTATCTAACGGCTCACGCCATACTCAACCATAAGCGAACCACTAAAATAGTTAATTAATTATTATATTTATTTTAATAGTTAAATGGTTGATTGAACGATCTCATTGATAGGATCATAGAAGCTCCCATAAAGTATATATATTTTAAAAAGTAAAGAAAATATATACATATTTATCCTTTTAACAACACTCACACTAAAAGAAAAAGAAAATATGAAAAGTAATTTTTGTTCTTTTTTCATGAGATGCTTTTCCGTTCTACACTTGTAAGATTTAACCAATACAACGCATCTTAGATAAGAGGCAAATTATGTATATTTTCTCTATTTAGGCAATTTGCCTATTAAGTTACTAAAACTAATATACCAGATAATATTACTAATGAGTCCGTATCTTTATTTCAACATAGCAAAAGCGAGAAAATATTTTTTTTTTTCATTTAATTCAAAACAGCATATGCATGTCAAAATAATATCCCTAAAGGGGGAAAAAAAAAAGATAAGTTTTATCATTCATGATACAATTTGTACAATTGAGAAAGATTTAACTCTTTATTATATAATTGCCACATATAATTAACCTAATAATTTTTTGTCAAATTGTTTTGATAAACTAAAACATATATGTGTGATGACCACAAGATAATATATTTCTGTGAATACATATATTGTGTGTGTGCGCATATAATATGTAAATATTTTGGTAAGTATTTAAGGTAGAGACCTTTAAACATAACATTTCAAATTTCAAATTTACTTATAAGATACACTTTTCTTTTTTGAGTTTAATTTAGTGAATTTAGAAAGTAGGGAACCAATATTTTAAAAAAGTTGTACTATTAGATATTTCTCATTTCTCATTTCTCATCATAACTTCAAGATATTTATTACAATCCTCAATAGATATAAAAGAATAAGAAAAAAACTTTATATATAGAAAATAAATATTCTTCCAAATGACCAAAAGATTATCATATAATTTTTTTTCCAGTCATTTCATTGGATTGAATTTAGTGATTCAAACCATAAAATAACATTAACTTTAGTGGTGGAAAGTTTTGTATCTGTAAATCACTAAACTAATAAGTACTTTTCTCTTGAAAAAATTATATATAAAAAGAAAATTAGCTATCTAATTTTTTTTTAATTTTGCTAGAACTAAATTTCATTCATTGAAGCACATTAAAATACAAGTACATATAGTACTAGCAAAATACATTAAAAGAAAGGATTCAACCTAAAAATAGACACATTTTTTTTATATAAAAATGGGTTATAATGACTTGAAAAAAATTCTAGTGTAATTGTGAAATGAAATCCAGTACTTTGGCTAGGAAAGATCCTATATTGATATGACCAACAAATAGAAAAAAAAGGAAGAAGCTAATTTAAAAAAAACCTAGATCCAAAAATGGCATGATGTGACTCTTTATTTGTTGGCAGATAACTAATTGTAAACTTTCAGATATGAATTAAGACATCTTCTTTGTCAATGGAGAATCGATTAGAAATTTTTAAATCTAAATGAAAACATCCTTGCATGGTGAAAATTGCAATAGCAATGATAGAGTTAGGGCGGACAACTACAATGTAATGGCCACTGCCTTTAGATTTTCTTATAGGAGAAAACCTGAGAGGAAAAGGGGAGAGAGAGGGGAGGACACTATTTCCAAATTAGCTATCTAACTTGAAAAGAAAAAATTAATAAGGATAGAAAAATTGTCATGCTATTAAATCTATAATATATTTTTCCTCTTTTCTTCTACTAATGAAACAAAATGAAGCTTGAACATTCAATATAAAAATAAAATAAACCAAGCAAATTATCATATTTTCGAACAATTAAAGAAATTGAGTCCTATCCCATAAAACATGACTATTTAAATGCAAACTTCAATATGAAATCTTACTATTCAATAATATGACATTTAGCAATAGGCAGTTTTTAAACTATATAAAGATTTAATTAATTACTCATAACGAGTGAATTTAAAATATAGCATGTGTAACTTATGTAATTTAAACATTAAGACAAAAGTAAATGAATGCTCATGAAAGCTTGCGTGCTAAATAGGTTTTATAAATTTTGAAATTTATAGCTTATTGAATACTAGAAAATTGATATTCTATCTTATATACCAAGGCTCTTTCGAAACGTATCATTTCATACAATCATTCCCTCCTTAGTGGAGTTGTCAAAAATGTAAACACAAAGATTCATTATGAGTATCAAGTGCACGTAGCCTAAATACACCTACTTCAAATGGTTTGAATTTGCAAGGGATTAGTGTTGCATAGAATGACAGCACAAGGAATCATTTGGAGAGGGATTAGAGAGATAGAATAGGCAAGCTTAGCAAGCTTCGGATCTTGTGATAGATGATCTATTGGAAAGTTCTAGTCCCATTATAGATGGTATGATCATGTATTTATTATATTCGTAAGAGATTATCTCCATTGGATTTTATGAATAATTAGTTATCATGATATATTGGGGTCTAATAACCCTAATGGGCTAATGAGAATGATAAAACCCAACTTTACACACACACTTATATTTATATATATGCTGGGACCCATCGGCATCCAACCCTTCTGAGAAAGGTTAAAAACATATAAGACAATTTTTAATGAACCCTATCATGAGCATACTAATCTAAAAACACTATAAATTATCCCAAATTAGGTCTAATTACTTAGATCCTATTGCTAATCTAAATAATTAGCCTAAGAATAATTTATTTAAATTAAGCTTGACTTATGAATTTGTATCATACAAAAATTCCTCATCTACGAATGAAAAATTGACACTTGAAGTGAAACAAAATCTCTTAAGGAGATAAAATATAAACAAACTAAAGTAAGAAAAAGGGAAAGCTAAAAGCAATGATGTCTCAATCCCTATTTGTAAAAGATATGTTTCCATTGTGGATAATGTTTTTAAATCCTCATTTTTAGAATTGGAAAAAAAAAAAAAAACCACATGTCCAATTTATCTTGGTAAAAATGTTAGCTAATTGAATGTTTATTAAAATCATATTAAAAGCTACCTCAAGGTTGTCATTATTAAATTTCTCCAGCTCAAAGTTGTCATGATTGATTTAGTATATATACCGTATGAGAGTAGTTTTTAAAACCTGAATGGTAGAATTCACTATAAAGGCCGATGAAAAGTGGTGATGATACAATAGTTCCATATACCGGGACACTGATTTGATTAGTTTTGAATCTGAGTTTAATTTTTATGGTTATCATATCATCATCATAAAAGGTTCCGAACCAGCAACTTTTAATAGTAAGTGATGATAAAAAATAATAATAATATTGGTCAAACATGAGAAGTAATTAATCAATAAAAAAATTCTTTCTTATTTGAATTACTTCTTATTTAAAATATATATATATATAAGTTATTTAATTCTTTTTTCTATTCATGTTTCCTATTATGGATGTTCAACATCATCATCCATCAACTGCAACATTAATCATCTATCACTAAAAGTCAACTAATAACTAAGTGCAGTGTACTTGTAGGTTCGGCGAATACATAGAACCTTATGATCTGTTCACTTGACATGAATAGCTATTCTTTTCTTCTTCCTTCGAAGTAAAGTTGATATTATGATGTTCATTTAAAAGGAATGACAATTCATAATGAATTACGATTACGTAAAATGGTGAATAGCAATTCATATCTCCATATCATGAATTGCTATTCAATGGTCTATTTTTCAACTTTGTCATAAATACCCCTATCTTGAAAATAATTATCTTCTTCTGTAATAAATACGATGGGCATTTTAGATATTTTATCTTTTACTCTAATAATTATTTGTTTTACTTTTTACACAAAATGACATTATAATAGTCATTACAATCCTATTACATTCCTTTTGAATTGGAATTCCATTCTCCCCTAATTCCATTCAACAAAATGAACGTGCAATTAATTCTTTAACTTCAAATTTGTTTGGCATCACACATTAAATTTAATTAAGTGGTTGAAAGAAAAATCCCATAATGGTGATATTGCAATACTATTAAATTGGGACATAGCATGTTAAAAGTGATTGGATACTCTATCTAAACCATTTAATATAATATGAGGAAATTATACTGGAAGTTTTTTTAGAGAAATGAATTAATTGAGGTCACTACTGACACATGTTAATAGGAAAAAAAATTAATTAAAATAAGAGGACCCTTCACGTTATGACACGTGTTAATGATGACATCAGTTGATTCACTTTCTTAAGTACTGCGACTTTTAAATGAATTACTCAAAACGTTGTGATCTTAAAAGAGCTTATCTCAAAACCTTGTGATATTTTGATGTATAATTTAACCAATATAATATTGATATTAACATAATTGACAAACTCGCAATCAAATCATATCATTCTATAAGTTTATAATTTTATGAGATTCAATAAAGCTTACTCATGCATAAAATTAGTTTTTTTTTAAAGAATCTTATGATTTTAATCAAGTTTACATGTAGTGTTGTTAAATTCGGATGGGATTTGACTTGAACATGTCAAGGTATTAGGAGCCAACGGTTTGAATTAGGTTCAACTGACAATCGAATACGAGTCAATACAAAGTAAAAATACAAGATAAATTTTAATTCTGAAAGACAAATATATATGACATCACTCAATTAAATCCATATTTCGATTAAATATATCAATTGATTATTAAATCCCTACAGAGCATATACTTTAAAAATAAAAGAAAGCATAATATTATGATTATATTTTATAAATTTTAAATATAGTATAAATATATATTTAAAATTCTAGTAAGTTTTTTCTATTTTTTTTAATCTTCGGGGCCGTGTCGATCGGGCCATGCTCCAATCATTAGGTTGATGTCGTCAATTCGAGTGAATGTCAATCTGAGCAAAATGCATAGACCAACCTGTTGTCAAAGTCAGCTTCGGTTGACGCAGGTCATACCAATCTATCGGGTCCTGATCCTTCAATATCACCAATTCTATCTATTTTAGTTGAATATTTTTTTCTTTTTTTTTTTAAGCTGATAAAAATAAATTTCATTCATTAGAAATAAATCACATCAATAACAATGATTGGAACAAGAAAAATGACAATGAAGACTTGAAGGATATAACTATATAAATGACATATCTTTTCTATTGTGAAATTGTCACACATATACATAAGGGGTAAAAATTCTCCTAAGAGTATAAAACTAAACCAAATGGTCAGTCGACTAGTTCTTATAAAATAGATAACAAAATCCCTTATAAGGGATGAAAACAAAATAAAAAGAAAAACAAAACAACAAATACATAAACAACATAGTTATTCTAAACTACAAACAATAATATTTACTTGATTTTCACGTTTCTCAAACCACCAAATTGGTCATCATGATGAAAATAGTAAATTACAATCCATATCCGACATCATAAATTGTATATATTTGCCACTATATTATTGTGGCAAATGATGGAAACAGATTTAGAAGAGAGGGACAGCCATGTAATCTCCCCATCTACACTAGGTTTTGTATAAAAACTCAGAGAGAGAGAGAGAGAGAATTTCTTATCACTTATCACATTCCAGTTTTATTATCCTTGTTTTATTTCTACTCTCTCTCTCTCTCTATATATATACATATATATGTATATATATTTTTAGTTTGAACTTCATTCAAATTTGAGTTCTTACTGCAAAGTTTACGAGAAATATTATTTTCTATATTTTATTTATTAATTAAGAATTTAAGACAAGTTGAAAGGTTCAATTCTTTTTCAATTTATAACTTTTTTTTTTTAAATAAAATGATAGGGAAAATTTCGTCTCAATTCTACTTGCCATTTTTCCATGCATGTTATATTATGTAATATGTAATAAGAGTTATTATGAAAAGATAAACTTTCTTTTCTTTCCTTTTTTTTTTTTGAAATATCTATTACGTATTTCAAGTTTTTATGATAGTTGTAAATATATATATAGTTTTTCAAAGTCATATTAGGTTGTGAAAACCTTCGTTTTTATGTTCCGATTTGACGATTCCATATTATGGTTCCTATAGATCCTCTGGTAATTTTTGGCAGAATTTAGAGTTGGACAATCTTAATTATCACTTTTAACCATCTAACAATTTTTTTTTTTTTTTTGGCAGGTAATCATCTAACAATTTAATTCTCCTTTTTAGTCATTTGAAAATTTCATTTTCTAATTAAAGTATATTCTGTACATATTTTTCCTCTG
Organism: Combretum micranthum; assembly: GCA_024138025.1. Classification (NCBI taxonomy): domain Eukaryota; kingdom Viridiplantae; phylum Streptophyta; class Magnoliopsida; order Myrtales; family Combretaceae; genus Combretum; species Combretum micranthum. Next base: position 139,166 of record JAMXBD010000060.1, on the reverse strand, counting down.
AAAAATACTTAAGGACTCTCCCTCTTTTCGTTTTCCTTTTTGGCCATATTATCTCGCTCTTCCTTCCACGGTGTAAGGGGAAAGAAATTATAAAGTGTTCGATTTGTTCCATGCCACAATGAAAGCTCATATATGTTTATTAACGGCTTTCCTTTCACATTCTATTAAATAAACTTCTGTATGCAACTTGGTCATGTGGGCGAAGTTATGCACAATCGTTATCAAAGGACCATTTATTTTCTTAAAAGAGTTGCTGGGGTGAATACCATTTTGAGAAATGCCACTTTCTTGCTTTAATATTGATGGCATGACATTTTACTTCACAGTCGAAACGAGCATGCCATGGCTAATAGCACTCAAATTCATGAAGTGTGGATTCAAATTAAAATTGTGTCTTTAGCTGCTGTCCACAATCACGCGAAATATGTCCGCTGAATTTGGGGAAAAAAATTCCATTAATAAATATTTGTAGATATATGGATTCACGTAGTGTGGTCACATGTGTATTATGTGAGTGTCACGTTGCACCTTGCACGTGATTTGTAAGGAATGACAATCAACGGCATGTCAAGAATGACCAAGAGAAGTGGAGTGAGAAAGAGAAGTAGGCAATCCCAATTGTCTCAAATGCACTTGTGATAGGTAGATGAGCTATCAAGTATTAAACCCCACTAGTAGTGATGAATAAATTTTTGATCTCTTGAGATAGAAATTCAATAGCAACCCGACATTTCTATCAAACTTTTCTTATGATTGGAATGAGGAGACTTAGGACATCCATAAGCTTGGCCATCAATATCATCGTTGGATCATATTGACAAACCATAGCCAAGATACGTCCTTTTTCGTATAAGAGTCATTAGGAGAAAGGTTAGATAATAAACAAACCTATCCAACAGGCCCTACTTCAAGCCCACAATGTCGAATCTGTCTTTGATAAGGAATTTCACACTTTAACATTGTTACTGTAAATCCCTAATTTTTAGGGTAATTTCAAGCTTAAGCCCTAAACCAGAACGTCAAAATCTTAAGTCAACAAATCCTTAGGAAAACCTAGCAGTTTAGATCCGGTAACCTTATGTTCTTAAATTAAGAAGTCAAAATATGAGTGAAGAGTGTAGATTGGTTCGTAATAATATTATGATGCTTAAAAATATCAGGTTGGTAAATTTTTGGCCTATTTCAAATCCGATCGAATACAGACTTTGAAAAGCATGTCCCAAGGCTCGGGATACCAAGAATATACTATTAGTACCATTAGACTTGTGATTTCATAAGATTTCCAAATATATCAGTTATATAATTTTTCAATAACTAAAAATATCTGATATTGCGATTTTACTAGTATTTTTTTTACTATCGATAATTAATTTGTCTTCTATACTATTCATAGTACAATATTACACTATTCTACACTATTCACTATCTCTACTTTATCCTTACAAACCACCATACTTTCTACTATTTACTTTTATATTTCCCATACATATATACGCATATCTACTTTACATATTATTACACTTAAATTATACAAAATAATAAAATAAGCCATTTTTCCTCCCAAAAGCCTACATGGCCGGCACCCCTTTCCCCTCTTTGTGATATTATATCAATTTATTTTCTTTTATTTTAATCTCTCAAAAATTTACTCCCATTTTTCTATGAATACCCCCCATCTCTTACACTCTTTACACCACTTTTTAACCTAAAGTTACTATGCGAAAATTACTACTCACAAACACTTTTTAAAATTCTCTCCAAATCTTTTCTACCATCTTCTCTTCTACTACACAAAAACTCTCTTCCATAAACACAAAAACCATCTCTTTATACATACTCTACATACTACTACTCACAACACTATAAACACAAAAACACTTTCTTTATCCTCTTTCCTACAACTTTTCTTTAGGTAATAAACCTTTCTCTTAAGTATCCTACATGTCATGTAGCCTTATATGGCCATAATATATGTTTCTTAGGTTAAAAAACTAAAGAAACAACATTATGATTATGTTTGTTTCTTGTTCATGGAAATGTCATTATGCTCATACTAATATCATGCTATATGTATCTTGCTATATATATCTTGTTACATATATTGTCATATTGTTACTATACTTGCTCTTATATTGTAGCTTTCAATATCTACATTTATGCACTTTTTCTTTCTTTCTTTTTCTTTTGGGATGGAAACTTTCCATATCCCAAGAGCTTAGTTCTCCCAATACTTGATCTACTTTATGCTATACATATACTTTGCTTCCTCTCTTCTTATTTTCTATTTATGCTCATAAACATAAATGATTCATGGACAAAATGTTATAATGCCAAAATGAGACTAGGTTCTTAACTAAAAATTTTGATCTTAAGAAAATGACTAGATCTAGAAGTTTATCAAAAAAAGATTTTGAAAAAACTTAGAGATGAGATTATGATCTTGATCTCATAAAGGTCACAAATGGTTTTTCTAAAATAATAAGTTTTAAGACAAGATGAGGATGACTTAAGAAACAAGTTTTGAAAAGGAAATAATTTTTCTTCTTCTTTAATAGGTCATGACATTTTAAAAATTTAAGGGAAAATTTTGAAACAAAGTTCAAAGTGTATGATTTGACAAAAGAGGTGTCGTTCAAAATGAAATAAAAGAGATCTTAAAAGTTTGCAAAGGAAAAATATAAATCTTAGTTTACAAACATAAAAATCACACCATATTAGTGTTGTTAGAACTAAAGAATTTTGTACAAACTTTAGTGATATAAATATAGGATTTTCACTCTCAAGACTTAAAAATAATGATCCTTGATTCTACAAAATTTTCTTAAGAGGATCAAGGCCAAGAACTCTTGTAAAACACTTTCAAGAAATAAGTGAGTTTTTCAAAGCTAGAAAAATGGATCTAGAAGCCATCTAGGGAATATTTAAGATATTAATGATAAAAACAAGTTAATATATGAAAGATAATTTTTTTTATAAACTCCAAGACTAAAATAATAAAATGAGCATAGAGTAATAATCTTTTAAATAAATCATGGCTTACTTGGAAATTTTTCAAAAACCAAGCTTGGGAAATTAATGTCTTACAAACTCCACAAAACATTGTTTAAATACATAATGAAATAGATTGATCATCAACCCATGAATCATGCAATCATGCATGATATTGAGTTATATATGTATATAAAAATGTTTTTCAAGGTATATTGATAGCTAAGTATCTATCAAAGCTTTTGGATGATGTTTGATGTGAATCTAGAACTTGATTTGTGGGTTGGGAATTTTGTGTAACATTCTGTACCTTACTGTTCGTGATCCAAGTGATCTTATATGGTGAAAATAACTTTAGAAATGGATAGCTCTCATCGACTAGGTAGAAATCGGTATATAATATGCGAAATTCCGAGTTAAAATGACTAAGTTATAGCCTTTTTAAGTTAGAATTTCCTCTTAGACGAACTTTGACAAACTTATTAGAATAGAATTTTTAAGTTTCATTTAAACTTCATAGAAATACTCATTAGAGGTATTTCCGTTGTTAGGTGACTTGGAAGATAGACTAGACCATCCCGAGGATTATTACGATTAAGAAGAATTTTAGGCCATGGCAAAGTGAGTTCACTTTCTTTAAATTACATGCTTATGACTTTGCTTGTAATGATAGTGGCATTAGAATTAGGATAAGATAAAATTGGAATGTGCATATGAATTCTACTTGGTTGAATTGATGATAAGAATTTCGAAAAAGAATTGTTATAAATATTTGTATGATTTAGTATAGAATTGAAGTATCTGAAATCTCTATGATCGCTTATAATTCGCTTAAATGATGTGCCATGACCATATAACTAAATCGTCCTTGCATAACATATGTTGAGTCACATTACATTTGTTGTTATACCTTTGTGGAAAAAAGGCACAATAGCTAGGTAATGGGTGGGCTTGAAAACTCGGTTATCGGTGCGGAGTCGCCTAAATTAAAATGAAAGTGGAGTAAGCACTTGAATCAACTACATAATTAACGAGTGGGTTGGCACTAGAAACAACCACTAAATAAATGAGTGAAAAATTGAAATTTATGGTCATATGAGCCTGAAACACCTAACCCCAAATAGAAGGCGTAAATCCACTCAACATATAATTCCCGGAAAGTCTTATGCATTGTATGCTCACATGCTTGTGCATTTCATATGGTTTTTTAATGTAATTTTCTTGTCTTATTGTTGGATTGAGTATTTAATTTTGGAAATGAAACTCAATAAGCCCACAAGCTTATATCCTTATAGTTTCCTATTGCAGTACGATTATCTATTGGCAATCCCCAGGGGGACATTTCTCTCAAGTATAGCTTTTGGAATTTAAGGAGCTTTTTGGAAGAAGTCAAGACCTAAATGCTAGGTATAGACTTCTAATTGAATCTCCTTAGTTATATCTGTGTTGTAAAGAAGCATTTTGTGGGCTTTAAAGACTCTTAGCATTTTGACGGGGGTATCCCCCTTAAGAACTCTGTAATAGACTAAATTTGAATATAATTGTTATGATTTATAGTTTTATGGCTCATGTATGTTTTCTTAAACTATTTCGATTCAAAGTAAGGTTCCCTACATGATGAAAGTAAACCTTACGCTCGATGTCTAAACTCATGGGATGACTAAGGTTGTCATACTTGAGTTTAAAAAATATCAAGTGTGGCGGACTGTCGTGTTTAAGATATCTTTTGGGGGCGTGACAGTCACTTTGCCCAAAAAGTCAATCTTAAATAAGCAATAATATTCATATAACATTATATGTCATTGATTAAAATATCTAGTGTATGATCGATTTGCATTATAGCACCAAATAATTCATGAACACGACTTCAAATAATTCACGAACATGACCTAGTCCATTTAACAGTTCATGATCCATCCATAAATCCGATGAATCTATGCATTAAGGGTGGGCATCACTTTAAACTCCTGCACCCACTACAATATCTAGAATGTAATGGAATTAGAATTATTATCTATTATAACATTTAGGTAGTATAAAAATAAAGTAAGAAACTATTAGAATACAAGTAAAATATATATCATGCTCTCATTGTATTTATGCCAGAGTGTTGATGATTCTTTTAGTAGTATTTCTAAGATAGAGATATTTAAAAGATGATAGAATATAAATAAAAATTCATGATGATGAAGATATAAATTACTATTTATTATTATAATTCGAATTTGTAGTGCATTGCTATTTAGTTTTATTAGGACAAAAGAAGAATTAAATAACTATTCTTCCCAAGTGAACATCCATTAGGTTTTAAAGTATGGAAAAAAAATGATAAAAAGAAAATATGGGGAGTAATTTACTAGAGTAATGGTCGACCAAGCATGCTGTCATAGACTTAAGAGGAGCCATCATTTGCTACGTCAGACGTGTTGGCCATGATGTTAGTGCACCAGGCTAAAAATTACATGGTGGCTATTGGATTGGAGGCTTGATATTTTCCTATTTTGTATTTTCTTGGTTCCTAATTTAAACTTTTATTTAGGGTTTTTATGGTCTTTTGCAACTTTATATCCACGTAGGTATGTCTATTGAATTGACATGGCCAACAGAGAGCTCTTATGCTATTGCACGGATGGATTTTTTTACAATCTTGTGTTTTTTCACTTGATTCTTCTAGTAAAGATCGGAATTGACCTAATTTGTCACCGACGGCTTTTGAATCGGGAACTAACTTGAGAATGGTGGATCTGAACCTGCTAAGGTTTTTATGGTTCCACCCTTTAAAATTGCTTGACCCAATAATTTTGGAATCACCGGTTCAAGAACTGACTAGAGACCTGATTGAATTGGTAGTTTCAACGGTTCTATGCTATGAAAAAAAAAAAAAAAGAAAAGAAAAAAATTATTAAAAATTATAATTAAAAAACGAATTTGTAAACTATTTTCACGTGAATAGTAAAATTTTATTTTTTATTCATGACATTTTAATAATAACACAAGTAATAAATATATATTTGAAATCATGTGTGCTTGAATTTATATAGATTTTTTAATCAAAGTGGGCTTGTTTTATGTTTGTTGGGCTTATTTTTATATTTAAATTTTACAGTATCATATTACTAACATAACAACTAAAAAAGTGCAAGTAATTATATATAAATAAATGAATAGTGTATTTTAGATTGCAACAGAAACTATTGATTGTATCTATGAATTTATCATCAGTCATTGATCAACTAATTGTCTTAAATTGATTTCATGCATACCAAAAAAGACAAAAAAAAAAAATTGCTCTAACATTCAAAAACATACAACTGTTTATTTGTTGTGTGTAGAGGATTATAATTCAATCATTTTTGACAAATCATTTTTTAGTATCAAAGTAGAGGTTATGATAAGACATTCGATGATGTGCAATTTGTGATTGAAATTTTTGCCCATTACACCAAATAATAACTTAGTATGAATTGGATAAGTTCTAAATTTTCGAAAATTACATCAACCATAAGCTTTTTCAGTAGTCGGCAAATGACCTAGAATTTAGTTGGTTTGATGAAGACATGACACTAATTATAATATATTTAATAAGAAAATGTTCAAAAAATTATTTGAAAATTTCTGAAAATTAAAAAAAAGAAAAGAAAAGAAAAGAAAAAGCTTTTTCAAATCTATTAGGATCTAGAGTATGCCTTCAATTGGGAGAAATCCAATAGGCTTTGTGAAAGATAACATAATTAGGCTTTTAACACCATCTATAACCCAAAACCTTAAGGTAATGGGTTAATAGGTCTTCCCTCTTATAAACTCTTTACACAAATCTCATATTTCTCATGTGAGATTCTCACACTTGCACCCTAACAATCTCTTCCTCAAGTGTGAGTCTCCACAATGGGGTAGGCCATACTCCTCAACAAGAGCTTGTCAAACTAACTCTACTAAACTCTCTTTGTGAGTGGTCCCACCTACTCACCATGGGTTTCATAGACGAGTCATACCACAAAGTTCTTCTTTCCACATTGTGGGCCAATCATGGGAGATTTCTAGCCGAACCATCAGCTCTGATACCAATTGTTAGGATTTAGAATATACCTTTAATTGGGAGAAATCCAAAGGGCTTTGTGAAGGATAACACAATTGGGCTTCTGATACCATCCATAACCCAAAACCTTAAGGTAATGGGTTAATAGGTCTTCCCTCTTATAAACTCTTTACACAAGTCTCATATTTCCCATATGAGATTCTTACACTTGTACTCTAACAATCTCCCACTCAAGTGTGAGTCTTCACAATGGGGTAGGCCATACTCCTCCTCAATAAGAGCTTTTAACTGACTCCACTAAATCCGCTTTGTGAGTGGTCCTACCTACTCACCATGAGTTTCATAGATGAGTCATACCACAAAACTCTTCTTTCCATATGGTGGGCTAACCATGGAAGATTTCCAACCGAACCATTGGCTCTAATATCAATTTTTAGGATCTAAAGTATGCCTTGAATGGAGAGAAATTCAATGGGCTTTGTGAATGATAACACAATTGGGCTTTTGACACAATCTATAATCCAAAACCTTAAGGTAATTGGTTAATAGATCTTCCCTCTTATAAACTTTTTACACAAGTCCAATATTCATCATGTTACATACAGTTCGACATTACACAATTTCTAAAGATTTACCGTATGAATTTTATAAACCATAACGTGTGCCATACCATGTCCCTATAGTCTTTAGCATAGATGATGCAACACAATTTGGCCCGGTTCGATTCATCTTCAAACTCAATTGAATTGTATATTATAGTTTGTATTTTTCTTTTAAATCAAATCTAAACCAGTGTTGTCAAACTTTGATTGACCTGCTCAATTTAACCAAAGTTAAAACTGATCCTTCCTTAGAAACAGATCGATTTAACTACAACTCCCAGTTCAACCCAATTTTACTTATTAACTTCGACTTGTAATCTTTTTGGAGAAAAAAATGGTTCGATGTAATTTGGTTTACAATTCAAACCTTTTTTATTCTTAAAATAAAAAATTTATTCTACAGTTAGATTGTAATTATATAATTCTTATTAGTAGTGTCAATACAAATAATAATATTTAAAGTTAATTATTTACTCAAACAAATATATAATACTCATAATGCCTAGATAATTCGTTTATTATAAAAGTATAGTTGTATACTAGTCTCATTCTCTAAAATTATATAAAAATATAATAATAAATCGGACCCAACATTAGAGTATGTTGACAAGTATTTCAATCCCATATGTTTCTATTTAACACGTTATCAATTGAATAAATCAATAAGTACTAGATAATAAAAATGGACTAATTTGGTACAAAAATAAACAAATAAATAAATGGTTCAAAATGTTATTGGGTAAAACCTAAAATTTATAGATGCACAACTATAACAATAGAAACATGACACGACTAATTTTTTAAAAAAGTAATTAAAAAGAACATTTAAGATTTTTTTGTTACAATGTAATATGATTTGAACCATAAAGTTATGTCATAAAGCGAACCATTTTAAAAAAAATCAAAATTTTGATTCTATTGGATCAACTTTTTCCTGGTTTCGAGCCACACTACGACATGTCAATAAAACATTCCTTCTGCTGTTTTGTTGAGAAGATGATGGCGTTTGTAAGTATTAGAATTTCACCGTCTGCACAAGATTTGGAAGTATTCTTGCAAGGTGCACGTGTTAGTGTTACCATCTTTTAAACGGGACTTGCCTGTTCCTATGATGATGGTATGATTGTACAGACAAGAGTGACCTGTTACATATGGGTTTATGGGTTATTGTGTGATTGAAACCGAAAAGCCCAAGCCTGTCGAAGCCCAAATTATCACAAGACTCAAGCCATTAAGGTTGTGCACAACCACTACAACCAGTGTTTGAGGCTGTTTGCCAAGTTATTATATGGTTGTCTACAACCACTACCACCACCATCCACCAATTCAAAATTAAACTATTGTGTTTGAAGCTGTTTGCCGTGTTTTCTCAACATTTGTTGAGAAATTAAATGGACTCTATGCAATCTAATCTTTTGATAAAAGCTTAATTCCATAAGATTATCTCAAAATTCCATCAATTCAGATATAGTTAAAGGTGCTGAATGTTAAATGGTCTTGCCATAATTACTGCTCTGCAAGCTTCATTGATGTAAAGTACTAGGGAGTCAATTGACACAAAACCAATTGATTTTCTCATATATTTCCACAATCAGACGACCTAGTAGGAGACTAGGTTGCCTTTTATACTATGTTATCAATCTTTGGCCAAAAGCAATAGCACTAGTAGTGTAATAATCCCAAGTAAAAGGGTAAACAAATGGTAACCATCCTAAACAAGAAATAATCTGTAAAAAGCTCAGCATCATCTCCCATAATATACAATGCTCTATCTAACTAATGTATGAAAGGGGTCAGGAAAAATCACTCCGACCGCACAAACAATAATATGAAACCTTATTTCAATACCTTTATTCAAACTCAACATATTTCATAAGAAGATTGGATCCTGTTATTTGCCGGCTTGCCGATTTGTAAACAATCGATTGGTGGAACTGTTGGAGTGCTTAATTCCCCAAATGTCTGCCAGCAGAAGGGACTATAGAGGTGGTATTGCTCTTGCAGTGGTTTTAGTTGTATGGCAGTGAGAGTGACATCCACACATGGTAGATGGTCACTGCAGGCAAAGTGGACCGGTTTTACGGTGTATGTCCCTCTGATTCTCTCATAGGTGATTCCTGATAATGCCACTGCCGATGTTTGGTTTGTGCATGTTCTCTTATCGCAGTAGAATTGATCAATGACAATTGGAAGCTGGACTTCGGATACTTGAATGTTGGAGAACATCACTCCTTGTACTGATCCCGATCCACCCTGCAATATAATTTTCAATTTAAATATCATACATCGGTGTTTTCTTCATGTCTCCTACCTATAGATTTCGATTTATGCATCTAATCCTGGATTATTGAATGTAATGTTCTAATGTGAAGTTGTGGAAACAGCTCCTAACAGCCAACTGTTCTGACACTTCCTATTTAGGCCTGTAAGGTCAATATATGGGCCCTAGGATGTTTTTCTTATGAATCCCAAATTGACCCTTTTTGTTTGCTTGCTCGACACATAGAGATATAATGTTGTTTCTTTTTGTATTGAATTCCAGTTTTCTCATGGGGTCTTTTGGATGGTATATGCATTAACTGTACCTGCCATGTCTTTATCCTGACACCGTTCATTGTATTGTGCATAATGACATCTCGAACCGTAATGTTCGATACACAAGCCTTTGTGTTATCCTTGCCTAGACCTCCAATGCTGATTCCATGTCCTGGTCCACAATTCACATTGTGTATGTACACATTGGAGCTTCCGGTTTGTATCGAAACACAATCGTCCCCTGCAAAAATTAACATCACATAAGAGCTTCATTTTTCATATTCTAAAAAAATTTTGACTTAGTTACAATCAACTGATCAAGATGCTAATCTTAACATGATATTAGAATGGATAACAAATGTTGATCCACACCAAATGAAGACAAATGTAACTACGAGCAATACAAGAAGAGAAGTGGTGGTATTGTCTGTGGTCCTGAAACCCAAAAATTGTTTATTTTGATGATAAATTCTTGCGAAGGACTGAGAAAGTGACACCTGTGAAAAATTATTAGCTATGCTACACTTAATATGGAGAGTGTAGGTTGCCACATGCCTATCCCTTAGTGGTCCATTTTTTTTTCTGTGGCAAGTACACTGTTGGCAGCAAGATAAGATTTTGCCCTGTTTTGCCCGAACCCCATGGGAATGCTCTTGCTGGGTATCCTTAGAATTCCTGTGGTTTTGTGCTTATGGCCTCAATCTTTAAGCCACTAAAATTAAAGTGAGAATTCAATGCACATTTTGTATTAACAATTTACTTACCACATGCAAGTTCAGTACTGTAGATGAGCACATCTTTAGAGTTCTGCAAGTGGATACCATCCGTGTTGGGGCTGTCGCCTGGAGACGAGACGGTTATGTCGTGAACTAAAACTCCAATGCAATTGTCAAATTTCAAGTGACACTGGGGGCTGTTTTGAATTTTGATTCCCGTGACGGTCACATTGAAACTTCCATAAAACCTTAGAGCCTGGAGAAACATAACATTTTACATTAGACTGGTAGTTTGGTATTAGAAAAGACAAAAACTAAAAACTTTGTTTTTTCCATGTGGTCCTTACAGTAGGTTTGATGCTTGGCATCTTGGAATTAAGCTCACTCTTTACCTGTCTCATTAGAGCAGCAAAAAGTTTATCAGTTTCATTGACATACATTCAGAAGATTAAATGTGAAATTTTGATTGATTTAACCAGTGGAGCAGATTACCGGCACTGGGGGGTAAACATCTATGGTACTGTTTAATGGTACAATGAGTTTTGTCTCGTCGTCTATCGGATCATCAAAAGGAGCAGCGTCCCACCAGACCGAGCCGCTGCCTTCAATAGTACCCTTCCCCTGGATTGTAATTCCTTTCAGCTTTGTGAACTCAAGCCATTGGAATAGGCCTTTACCCCAAACTTTAGGATCCGTTGGAGCAACTACAGTACCATCGAGCTGAGAAAATATGTGACGGCAGACAGCTTTTAGCCTATACCGTTTTTAATGTTCGGTATTATTATGCACTAATTCACATGATGAGATCGAATTACATTTGCTAGGATTTGATCTAACCTGAAAAACAATGTTTGCTTCACAATATGGACCTGAAAATGAGATTGGTCCTACTAGAAATTCATATCCAGCTGGGACTAGCACCATTGATGCCTCTACTTTACAAGCTGATGCCCACGCAGCTTGAAATGCCTGCAATAATGTAACATTAAAAACATGATTGTTAAGATTGCAAATTAACTGGTTCAATTACATGATTTTACAGTTTTCTAAAAGGGTGGATATCACATTTAGTATCTAAACTTTGTTAATTTGTGTAATCAACTATCTGAAATCTAAAAGCATCAATTTATTACTTAAACTTTATTATTTTTTGCAATTAAGTAACTCGTTAAGGTATTATGAGTAAAATAAAAGAGTTCATAGATAAAAAATTGATACTTTTAAACTTCAGGTAGTTAATTGAACAAATTTGCAAAGTTGAGTACCAAATGTGATATTTATCCTTTATAATATTTTTTTAATTAAAATGGATATAATATTATTTAGATATAAACTTTAGTGAAATATCTATACCAACGTTCCTGTAAGGTAATTTCTCTATATGGAGACTTTATTATTATTATTGTACTCATAATGCAGGGGTTATACTTTAATAGGAATTATATAGATGAGGTCGATTTTTAAACCGTAATGTGATCATCGTGATACGGTAGGTGTTAGTTTGTGAAATGTTGCTTTTGGAATCATGGTCAATCCTTACAAGAATAATGTCTAGCGGGACCATGATACTCGATGTCGTTTTGTCCTTATTTTTGTGAAACTTATTCTTTGATTCTTGTGGTTGGTAATTTCGTAAAGGCTAGCTTTACTATCCTCTTATTATAACCCGACAAGAGCGTATGTCCTAGCACCTATCCTTTTTCAACTATTTTATTTTTGTCCTACGTTGGTTGCCACATATGAATTCACATTCGTACCTGTCGTAAAAGGTTAACTATAATGATGTCCCTTTAGTTTTGTTTTGTAATGCCAATTAATCAGCATTAGGCAACTCCTAAAGATAATAATTCGTACCAATAATAAGTTCCAAGCTTACTCGGGAAAAATAAACTCTTAAAGGGAGTAAATTTTCATGATGTTGTACCAAAAAAGAAAATGCTTACATTTGGAGGGACCCTTTTTTTATGAAGGACGAATACAAGCCGCTCGTCCTTTAGGTTGAAGGATTAGGTGTTAAAAATAAATAAAATCCTACATCTTTTCTTAGAATGTTTGGTAGGTACCTTATTAAATTGCATGATTTAGTGACATGATTGCCAAGTATTTAATATCTCATACTAAGGCTAATGGGTTTTTTAATATCTTACATTCTTTAGTAAAATATGTTTATTCCAATTCAAGTCAAGTAATAGAAAATGTTTATGCTAAGGCATGAAATCCAAGTTGTATTTTCACAATTCACATCCAAGTGACTAATGTGGGTAGTGTATATTACTATCAACTTTAATTTAATTTTACACACGTATCACGAATGCGGTATCAAACATCCACATAGTATCAAACATGCACAAGAAAAGGTATAATCGCTTCATCTACTTTTGCTATTTCCTATAAACAAACAAATAATAGAAGCAAGCAGAACCATTACCTTGGTGTCATCAGTGCTTCCATCCCCCTTGGCACCAAAATCTAGCACATTAAAGGTAGAAGAAGGATTGCCACCCTTGTAACCTTTATGCGGCGGGGCAATTGGAGCCGGGGGCACGTCTTTGACCGGCTTCGGGCTGGGGGGATGCAATGGGGCTTTTTTGGACGGAGCCTTTGCATGTTTAAAGCCTCCATTGTGGTTGTGATGGCTACTTCCATAACTCTTTCCTTTCTTTTTCGTCAATGAACTTGAGATAGGCCTACTATGCCTCCAATGCCTCCCTCTTCTAGCATTACAAACTTCAAAACTTGAAGACCACATGAGAAGTACTATTAAAAGCATAAACGTGAGACTCCTAACATTAAATCCTCCCATGTTTAATGATTATGTGCAATGTTTTGTTTGTTGAAGAGAGAGGGAGGGAATTTGAGAGTATATGTGTAGATGTCCAAAGACAAATGGTGGGTGAGCTTATATATAGGGGGTGAAGTAACATATGAGGGTTTGCAGTAAGATTACAAATCATATAGGACGGAATATACGTAGAAATAGGTGTATAATAGAAGTACATTAACTTACAGATTTATTGTTAACATAATAGGAAACCATATTTATGATTTATTCTTTTGCTTTATTCTATCTTTTTATTAAGTAGATGGATATCCTTTTTGTGAATTTTGGTTGAAATGAATTTGGTTCGTTGGTCGGACCCGTCATTTGACACATGTCATTGTATTTGCTGCATGTGACCCTTTTCTCTATTTCTCATGCAAATCAAAGCAGCCAAGCCATCAACTTACCTACTTGCTTTAACTTTAAAAAAAATAAAGCAGTGAAGACGGCTAATTAATTCCAAGACAAAACACATTGTATCGTCTTTTCTTTCCATAACTATTATATTCATTTCATCTAATAAATAAACTTATATATAAAAATGTCTAGGAATAGTTTATGAATGCATTACATTATTCTATACTTTACCCACTTTTAGAATGTCATTTGTGAAAATAAATGGATGTGCTTTGTTTATTATTGAGCAATATCAACATGCCAAACATTTTAATGTAAAAGGTAACCAATTCAAAACTCCTTTCTTAAATTTTTAAGATGGAATTTGGCAACACAATACTAATTATAACATTCTGGATTTTACTTTTATAAAACATATTCCTTTTGTATAAATCATATATCTCATAATCAATATCTTTGTAATCTAGTAATATTATTTCCGTACATTCAAGTAAGAGGTATCAAATCAAATCCTCCTTTCTCGTTGTAATACCTTAACAAAAGAGGATGTCTCATATATTGGACGAAGGATGAGGGTGTTTTTAATTTATTATTATTGTTGTAAAAAAATTAGTATAAGAAAAAGAAATGGTGTAAAAGCCAAAAGGGCACACGTGAGTGGGTCTATAAGTTGTCAAGGGGCACTGATTATAACAGCTCTTTTATGGTCACATGCAGCGTTCACGGGCAAGAGTGTTTTTGTACTTTGTCTTCATAACCCAATAATCATGGCTGAAAACTGGTAAGTCATCAGCCAGCTAAAATTTCTCCTCCTTATCTTCCTTTAAAGCAACATTTCCCAATTCCTCTTTGACCACAGGATCCCTTCACACTCCCCGACCAACAGAGAGACACAGAGAAAAGATCGGTTCATGGTATATATGTGCTTGTGATTGTATATTTACCAATAATATTAATAATATTAATCATTTGTTTAAAACTATATTCAAGAAAGTGATCTATAGTGAATTTGGGTTTATTCAATTTCCTTTCATTATTGAAGTTGCACAATATAATCATACGAGTGTTAACAACAAGAGTAGGTTTCGATGGGATAATAATATCACTAAACCATAAGATCATTAGCAATATTTCTATAATATTAAAGTAACAATATCTGTTTTTATTTTTGTTTAAGTGTTACTGTTTACCATTTTTAGTCACGGGATAATTCATAAAGATTAGCATTGGAGAATTTGGGCCCTCAACCTAACTCCTTAGGATGGTTACCTTTACCTATTTATAACCTTGAAGGATGTGAAATGGTTTCGATATCTTCAAAAAATTATTACATAAATAAATAATAAGGAAATTACAATTAAGATTGTAATTACTTATATACCCTTTTTACAGCACTATAATGCAGTACATGGGCAGCTAACAGTTTATTATCTTAAGAAATTATGATAAGTAATTCTAAACTTTTTGATGAGTTCAATATCTATATTTTTATATCTTCCACTAATCTTTCAATGTGGCATCTGACTCCTAATGGAACTTTTCTTGGTTGGAATTGTTCTCCCCCCCCCCCCCCCCCTTCCTTCCCCAATTATGTTGTTAATACCTCATAACTTACCTCTATAATCAATTTATCCCTAATAATTACTACAATATAGAATACCATTAATAGGCCTTTTGAGTTCAAAGTTTTTCAATAATTAATTTTTTACCGTAATTGCCGATCCAAATTGATTAGTTAAATAGGTTCTTTTTTCTGGGCCGGTAATTAGTTAAATAAGTTACTCGCAGTCTTTTCGAATTGGAGTATTATTTATATAGAAAGTGGACAAAAGCGGTTAAAAGTTTCTGCAACTATCGACCAGAGATCAGAAATTCAAAATAAAATTAAAATGTGGTTGCGCCCATAGTTTCCTAAAACTAGTAGTTGGAGATGCAATAGTAATGAACTTGAGTTGCAATTATTTGTCTCTAGCTATAATATGTATTTATGAATTTAAATGTCACATCTTTGGTTATTACTGAATTTTTAATTTTTATCGAGGTCACATGCTAAATCTCAGTTCAGAGCAATTGTTTTAAAAAAAAAAAAAAAACAACAGTACAATTTTCATAACAAAAGACAATGTTTGTAAAATTAAAGCTTCAGCCAACATCTTTAACTTGTTTATAACATGACAAAAAAAAAAAAAAAAAAAGAAAAAAATGTACGAATTGAATCGAGAAATGAGTGAACAAAAATCATGTGTCCACTTCAATGGACAACTGGAACCCCGTTATTTTAGATTTTGTTTTCCAACGCAACTCAACTTATTATTTACACCCGTATTTTGAAATTTTAACTTCCTTTGCAGGTTTGAAAAAAATAAATAAATAAATAAACGTTTTATCAAACATAATATGCTTAAAAGTACAATTTTCTATTCTAAAAAAAAATATTATTATCTGACCTGTATTTAATGTTAGTGCAATGTTGTAATAACCAGAAATTGAAGGCACAAAGCTTTGTCTAACAAAATAATGATCCTTGGTCCAGTGCCCACCTAATTCTAGCAAGTGATCAGTTTAAGTTAATCTGACAATTCAATTGAATTATTAATAGTTGTATAGTTTAGTAGCATTAATATTAGTTTCCCAATGAATAAACTGGATTTGTATCATCCTCTTTATTGTAATGGTGAAAAAAAAAAAAAATCAATCTACAGAACTCCCATCTACTAATTTTGCCCATATACCGAAAGCTCTACTGCGTAATAGTCCCAAAACTTTTAGGTACCACAAATCTCCATCTAGGCATTGAGAATTCACATGAAAAATGTCGTAATGTTCTAAGTTGATAATAGCAACCACCATGGGCCAAGGTTGACAATACAAAACACTTATTAAATCCGTAAGTGCGGTAACTTTTCTTCAACGTTTGCTAAATTTCCGAGACTAATGATCTTCTCCATTCGAACCTCACCTATAAGAGCAATCCCACCAATGTGGTGATGTCATTCTGTTTATTTGATACTACTTGAGGGTAAAACTTGTACATGATTTTATCCAAAAAAGGGGGAAAAAAAAACTTGTACATGATCATGGAGAGAATTATTTCACCTACTTCAAGTATGAAAAAAGTCAATAAAAATTTTGTTCAGGTACGAAAATTGCTAAAACTAAACTTCAAGTATGTAAAAATTAATAAAAACTTTGTTCAGATATCAAATTGTTTAAAACAAAACTTTAGATACTTAATTGTTCTTTTACGAAACTTCGGGTACCATTTTCATTATTAACCCTTTGATTATGTGTTACATTCATTTTTATGATGCATGTGGAGATTGAAGTTGATTGACGAATGAATTTGATGGTGAAGAAGGTGACATAAGTCTTGATTTGAAATTGTGGTAAATTGATTAATGTTATCTTGAGTTTGTGATTCAAACTAGTGCTAAAAGCTTGTTTGTGAAACTATAATAAAGTGGAGATGGAAAATTAAATTGTCAAGGACTCATAAAACTTAAACAAGTTGAATGAGTTGGAGTCAAAAATTCAACAACAACAACAACAATAACAGGAGCCGCAACAACAGCAGCAACAGTAGCAACAACAACAATACTAATACCTATTTTTCTTTTGTATATTCTCCTATCAATCAAATTAGAATTGAAAATGATTCTAATGATTCTTTTGACCTAAAATGGTGGACTGATCATAAAAAAATCCACTGAACTTAAAAAGTGAAGATCAAGTGAGCTCCTATGGAGGAGTGATAAACATATCTCTTATTTTAAGAATTAAATATCATTTTGGTTTTTATTGAATTATAGGTATCTGAAGCTAAGATAATCCTTGATCCATGTGGTCTAGATGAGAAACAAATACCCATTGGATTATTTATTGGTTGTGTTTGTAGTAAGTATTTATCATATATGTGTTCACGTATGTCAGAATGGATTAAGCATGCATGGATTAAACCTGTATTAAACCTTGATTACACATGTTGATTAGTTGTTTAAGATTCAGTTATGTACTCATCTAGCACTAACTACAATTATGGGGTAGAAATACAATCATTCGCTAACCTACAATGGCTATTAGAATGAACCAAAAAAATTGACTTGAGTGGCTAAGTAAGGTCTAGAAGCAAAGTGCTTACTCCATGAAGGAAAAAAAAAAAGGTGTAAAAAAAATGACAATTTCACTGTATTGAATAAAGGTTACGAAAGCTCTCTTTCTCACAAGACTTTAAACTTTAAAGCATCTATTAGACAATACCAATAAAAGATGCACAGAGTAAAACCCTAAAAGACCTCCACATACAACATATACGTGTGTGTATATGTATATAATATCCTAAGTATTGAACCTTTCCGTGTATTATGAGAGACTATTAATAACAATTTACAAATTAAGGTAGCAAATACAAAATCAACACCGTCTATGTACTTTTAACCAAATAAATACAAGAAGGTAATTTGTTTCCTAGGATTTGGTTATTAATCTTTAGCTAGAGGATTACAAATGACAATCGAGTCAACCCTTTATGAGTAGATTTGTGACTCAGTGACAAATGAAACCAAAAGTTGTACGCCTAGTTTCACTTGATCCAAAGTAAGTGGGTAATGCAAAGAGGGTTAGGAATGTTACTAAGATGAAACCCCAAACATGTTTCTAGAATAGTAAGTCCACTATAGGTGGGTGGATAATGTAATTGAACCGAATTGCGCACTCAAACAGGGGGAAGAACTAAGTCCAATTGTGAGATAAGACATTCAGAATGTTACACATTTGGGAGGGGGAAAATAGGGATATCCTAAGTATTGAAGTCTCGTATAAATTGTGAGAGAATACTAGTGGTGATTTATTAGAATAGGGTAGCAAACATAGGGAAATTCTATGGTCCTTTTATTAATTTTGACAGGACTGGTCCTATCACTATGTAACAACTCACACTATATCAAAATGCGATCAAATTACTAAAATAGTTAATATTTCAATTATTATGTTTATTTTAATGGTTAGATGGTTCTGTCGGTAGGACCATAAAAGCTCCTAGCAAACATACTTCTAGAGAAGAACCAATTGCCCAAGTGATTAAGTAAGGTTTATTATTAACTTATTTACTTAATTATTAACTATCATTAATCTAGGGCACTAGGAAATATATATACGAATGTGCGTACATGTCTTTCTTCATAACTACGGTAAGGAATAAGCAAAAAATGGAGCTATAAAGTCAATAGAAAAGATTAAAACACACTACACTCAATTTGGTGGATTGTAATCTTAAGTCACTAAATTTCAATTTACCAACATCGACGGCCAAGTTATTCCAATCATATACTTCAAAATTTTATTAAGTTTCAAGTTCTATAATCGTGAAAGAGCCATTGGATCAAGCCATGCAACATTTGAATCATAGTCACCATTGTCTTAATAGATTGCTTGACTTCATACGCAATTGACTAATTGCCATCTGGTTTTTGTTTTTGTTATTCTTTATCTTTGTGGTGATTTTTTTAAGCAAGTTGTCAATATTTCTTGCTTGATTGAGTCTTGAAAAATCTGATTCCCGTAATTTTCACATATTGTCTTCTATTTTCACATCAATTGCTTTCCCTTTCCATATTGTCTTATAAGAGCTTGACTCTCAATTATGATTAATAAAATACTTAGCTCACTACAAGAAATATAGAATTTAGAGACAAAGTTTCTATTCCATATTATAAATTTTTATTGCAAAAATCATGGTCGCTAATTTTATTTATAAAAATATAACTAATCTTATTATTTCTCATCATAAAATTTCTATCTTTAAAAGTCAGTTTCTTGTTATGATATTCTAAGTCCATTAATATATATTTAAGTTTTGAGCTCCTGCAATGATGTTATCATCTTATGGACTCTTCATATGTAATGATTAGAGCTTAACTTACGGATAATATAGGAAATACCATCTAACTAATCATCTAACGAATAAAATAAATATAAAAATTAATATATTAATTATTTTAGTTGTGTCATCACAATTCTATGCGAATTTAATCCGTGAAGACTGGTTGCATTAAAAAACGAATAGCACGTCCTTTAATTATATATGTATTGTTGTAAATGATAGAAAGTGATGGAAATATACCATCCGGCTGGAGTTCTTTAATGTACACACATCGATCATGCATTTTGTTTTACTTACTTTCTCCTTGACAAGCTACATTTGCAGCAGTCACGCTCAAGCATGTGGCTTTAAATCTCTGTCTCTTGTGCCCTTCTCTCTCCCCTTAAATTTAATTCCTGGATCCAGCTTGTAGAAAATTAGACCAATCATATATATTATCCACAATGTGATATATGTCATAGTATGTTAGGACACGGATTCACTCATTTATATCCTCTCATTTTAGATAATTTACTTTCTTTACATGTTACCTCTCTCTCTCTATATATATATATAGATATATATAATTTTGATAATTAATTTGAAAATTATTAAAAAAATATATAAATAGAAAGGAAATTCTTAAAGCCCATTGGAAGACTATTTAATCCATCATCATTATACCATTGAAATTATCTATAAGAGTAAATATAATTAATGAGGAGGGAATCAAGTCTCATACCTCTCATTTGAGAGATTAAGAAAAATATCACTAGGTTATATAATAATTTATAGCCTAATGATATCTCGTTTGATCTCTCAAGTAAGAGATATCGTATTCAAATTCCTATTTCTCATTTTTAGTGGGAAAAAAATTGAGAGAGAGAGAAGGAAAGCGGGGACAAATCCTCAATGTTATGTTATTTGATAGTGTTTTTTTACCATATATTATTAACATGCTACTTGTCATACAATTTATGATTGGATATATGAAACCTTGGAAACTTGGCCTACACAGGTGCCCCCTCTCTCACCCTTTTAATGTTTTGAGATGATTAAAAGCATGACATGCATTAAGATCCTTTCTCATTACTTTGGGTGTGTGATTGTGAATTTCCTGTGTGCACTTTCACAAAATCGCATTAAATCTCCACCAATTCCTTTTTATAGACGTCATGCGTTGTCCTCTGGTGAGTGGCGCATTGGTCCCATATGTACCAATCCGCAACTAAAGGGTCCAATAAATTTTGTCTGAAGATTGTTTAGCTAATTGCTTTCTTTTCACAATCTTCTCAACTTTTAACCTTCTCATTTTCACTAAATTCTAAATCATGTTGTCTAAATTTTTTAGCTGCTTTGTTAGATTATGATGACATCATATTTATTTCATGATTCCAATCATCAATCATACATAACAGTATTTAAAAATAATAAATTAATAAATGTTAAAGAATAAAAGTAGAGATGATTTAAAGCCACTTGTTTAGGAATGTACAATTGAAAGGAAACTGCAACATCCTTGCTTATATAGGGAGCTTATAAGATTCTGTTAACATAACCGTCCAATCAAATTATCTTTTTATTAATATAAATATAGTATTTACTATATTAAGTACTTGTAGTGCAATTACAATTTGATATAAATTTGAGATGTTAAATAACTAATAGGATTGATCTCATAAAAAAAAATGATGGGATCATACAACTTTCCTTACTTAAACCATTTGGTGTAAAAAAGAAAAAAAAAAAGTCAATCCAATGATTAAATTTATGAAACGACATTTAGAGATCCGATGATATTTTTAACTTGTACAACCAAGCAGTATTCCAAAATCATGAGTGCTAATTCTAATTAATTCTACAAAATATTGAACATATATTAAGTTAGAAGGAGCCTTAATCATAATATTGAGGGTGATTGGGGAATACTAGGTGACCAGCTATCTATTGTGAACAAAACCTATCTAGATGATAATACAGAGGATCATATATCTCACTAATCCATTAGAGTTTTTTCAAAGGTGAAGAATTCGATATAAAATCATTTGAATTAAAAAAAAATATTTAATATTGCAAAATAAATCGAAAATCGATAAAAATTATATGTACCAATAGCCATATAGTTTAATGATATTAACATTGATCTCTAAATGGTATGAACTAATCTCTAAATGGTATGAACTAAGTTTGAATCCTTCATTCTTGTTGTAATAAAAAAAATGAAAATAAAAAAATTATTTTTTAATATATATTTGGTAGATTGTCTATGCTAGAGAATATAAATTCTTAGTCATTGTTCACTTATCAAGACTAATTCCCGGTGATTATTAACTGGCTTTTGTTAAATAATATAATAATTAATAGAGAAGTCACTGTTCACCTAGGTGGACCATACTAGCTATTTATTGCTCTTATACTTAAGGACACATAAGAGCAACTTTGGGCATAAAATAAGGATTTGTTACATTAACTTTTATTTGTTAGCGATTCATTCATGTCCTAGATAATATAATTACCTGATCTAACGTAGATTCGGAAATTCAAAATAGAAATATCAAAAGGAAACGCATGCTTTTCATTTTTCATTCTTTTAATTTTAACTCTTTTGTCAAAAATCCAAACTATTAATATTGATACCAATCTCTCAATATCATCAATCGGGTTCAAATCTTTTATTCAGTTATAATTGCTAAAAAAATTGTATTAAATTTTTAGATAATTGGTATCGTCTAGGTTTTTGAACTATTTTATAATATTATAGAGAGTTTTACCACCTCAATTTTTTTATTTATTTTCATTTATCAATTATACATAACAGCACTCTAATAAAAAAAAAAAAAAAAACGTTGCTTTGTTTAGAGGCAAGCATCCGGGCACAGTGCCTGGTGCATATTATGGAAGGAACATTGAGTAAGACCTTCTTTGGCGTCGTTTAGTGAAATCATAGTCTCGTGAACTTTTTAATGGTCTCGTGAACTGCAACTTTGGAGATGTTTGTGGTTTTTTCCCTCAAAAATTATTTGCATGGTTGGAGGGGTGGTCAGTGCTAGATATGTGAAGGATGCCCCCCCCCCCCCCCCCCTTCTAATTTCTGAATACACCCATCACGCTTCCCTTTGGTAAATTTCTCATTTGTTATTTAAAAATTTGGAAAATTTTGTGGTTGTACCGGATCTTTTGACTGGATGCTGGATTGCTTATATTCATATATGAACATAATCACATTATTGAAATATATAATAATATATTATTTATTCTATTTATTTTAATAATTAAATAATTCTGTTAAGAAAATAAGAGAAGTTTCATTCAAAATATGTGAGAACTGTGCGTACTATATGGTAATAGATGGTTCTTGGATTATAGTTTCAAAAAATATAATATATATACACAATGGTATGGGAAACTTTTATTTAATAGGAAAAACACCTCTTTTGGTATTTGAACTTTAACCAAGTAAATAATTAGGTATATAAACTTTTAAGAAGTTCAATTTCATACATAGTCAAACTTTTCATGTCTTTTACATAACTCTTTTATTATTTTTTGAAGTAATTAACACATATCAAACAATGATTAATTGAGGCAGTGAAAATGGACGTGAAAAGTTTGGCTATATATTAAATTAGTTTCTTGAAAGTTCAGATATGTAATTATTCACTTTGCTTTATCCTATTTAATAGAAGCAGAATTTCCAAACGATTAACATATACAATTAGATAAATATAATGTACGGCATATATTTCAATAATTCCTTATTTAAGTGGGGAAACAGAAATAGATTCAAAGACACATAATTAATAATGCATTCACTATTCTATGTCCTGCAATGTCCATTTTGTACGTGTTAATGCATGAACACGTGCTCATATATGAATACATGTCATAAAATACAAAAGGAAGAGACTTTATTAATTATGTTTGTTGGTAATTAATCTATTGAGATTAACCAACTGTAAATTATTTATCTAAAATTAGGATAATTTTGATATATTCATTTGTTTTCCGTAGTTTTCGTATTTTAGTAGGAAAAGTATGGTTTTATCCGGTACCAGAGTATGATGCTAATCAATATGAATAAAGGCATCAGGTTTAAAAACTGCATACATCCGTCCATTAAAAAGAGACCATTAATATCGCCAGTCCCATTCGAGATCTGGCGGGTACAGGCCCGGTACGAACAGGGACCTAATAGGCACCGAGTTTTGGACCGGATCGGACAGTTTGAACCCATCTCTTTTTTGAAAAATAAAATAAATTAAACTAAAAAAAGAAATTTTTAAAAAATAAAATAACGAAATCTTAAACTTTAAATATATATAAAATGAGTCTAAAAATATAATACTTTTTAGCCCATATTCAATTAATACTCTTATATCATGTTTAATATATAGGAATGGACTCAGATTGGAATCGCAATTCTAGGTTTCATTCTATTTCTTATGTTTGGATGCACTTTTAGAAATCGAAATAGTGATTCCTTGAAATTGATGATTTCAACTTTGGAAAGAATTTCGATTCCATCTTTGAGAAAGTGGAATCGGGATTCCATTCCAACTTTATTAATTGCATGTGATATAATTACTCTTTCATCCTGTTGCGTATTTACGACTTGCATTTATTGCTAAGAATATTTCTAACGAAAACATTTTATAGCCATTTCCATTATATGCACACTTCCAAATATAGGAATGGGTTTATCATTCTCGAACTTATTCCAATATATTACAAATCATTCCATTCCAAATCATTTCGGTATACTAAACGTGACATTAATGATGTGTAATTATTTATATACAAGTACATCCCTATAGATTTGAAATGTTAGTAGTGTGGGATTAGAGTAATATTATAAAAGAGTAAAGTTAATAAAAGAAAAGAACTTCCACTTTATTTAGATGTGTAAACCTTCTCTTGGTGGCACTCTATATAAAGCATGGTACATTGTGGTTTTGAATTGTATTTATCACATGTATTATTATCAACAATACATTAAATATTATGAATAGATAATTAATAATTTATATTCACATGGAAAATAATATAAATATTAAACAATATTTACTTTATTTTACTTTTCAAGTATTTTAATTGTTATATTATTTTTATTCTATACTTAATATTATAACAGCATATTAATGTTTTTTTTTTTTTATTGAGAGACCCTTAAGGACCTGCTGAATCAACGGGTCCAGCTAGTGGACCCGTGGACCACTATGTACGCTTAGCGGGTGAAACTCACCTTATCAAGCAGGTCCATGGCTAGGCTTAGCATGGCTGGGTCAAGTCGGGTCCTAGTTCAAATATGATCCAGAGAAATGTTTAAGTCCCATGTAGTTTTCTCTTTTGAAGAGTTAAATATATTCAAAATTGTGGTTATCTTTTGAATGTCCATATTCCTTATTGACTTAACTTACTAAGGACATTTAGATTGACACTAAATTGATAATTCACACTACTTACAGCTTATGTACTTTGCCTTATGAAAATAGGAGGAATTGAGTTAACCTTAAATTATATTTAAGTAATTAGTTATAATTTAGATAAATTAGCTAATTAAATAGTTGTAAAATTATAAGGTATAATTTAGTTTAGATAAATGAAAAGAATAAATTGAATTGAATTGAATAGTATAGTAAATTAGCATAACAGAGTATTAATTGAATTTAGCTAGAAAGTAGATTAAACCAATTTCAATCATTATAAAAAATAATCTGCATACCCTTGATTTTCAAAATAAACCAATTCTCAATTACAAACTTTCTAAATTGAAAATCAACATGCAAATTCCAAGTGAAAAACATGTCTAGGGCTTCTGTAAAAAATAATTACCAAGATATGGTTGGTTTGAAATTAATTACCAAAATGCTTTGTAAAATCGTGTTTACTAATCAAGATATGTCAAATTTATATATAAGTCGTGTTTTAAAAATAGTATATCATGTTTGAGTACCGTACCTAAATCACAA
Organism: Combretum micranthum; assembly: GCA_024138025.1. Taxonomy (NCBI): domain Eukaryota; kingdom Viridiplantae; phylum Streptophyta; class Magnoliopsida; order Myrtales; family Combretaceae; genus Combretum; species Combretum micranthum. The sequence goes on along the minus strand of JAMXBD010000060.1, from coordinate 113,285 downwards.
CTACCAAACAGGATATAAACTTTTGCATGTAAATCGCGATTTACATTCATCAAATAGGAGTGGTAATTGTTCACATTTTTTTACTTTTGTCAGACACCACCTAAATCTCTCTCTCCCCCTCCCTCTTCCCTTCTCCTTCTTCCCTCTCCGACATATTTGACTCCTCCTCTTCACTTTTGTCATCTCTCATCTCTCTTCTCCCTCCTCTCTCCTCTCTCCTCTCTCTTCTCCTTTTGTTTTTTGTTGCTTTTCTATCTTTTGATTTTGCTCCTGCAGGCTTAATGTGTTTATTAAACGCAATATTTATATAATTTTACGTATGGGTATTATGTTTTTAATCATGATATACATTAGATATATAATTTTTGTATATCTCGTTTATAAATCGCGATTTTATAACTTTGTATTGATAATTAATTTTAATTTGATCTTATTACAGTAATTATTATTTATAGGAACCCTAAATAGAAAATTATTTTTCTGAATTCCCAATACTAAAGCCAAATATTACTTTCCCTAATAAACCCACATGACAACCCATCAATATATGTCACTTGATATTAACTTTCCTTGATTAACACACATAAATAATGAAAAATCTTTTCTCTCACCTATACACAAAAGAAATCTTCTCACCTATACACACTGTATCATTTGGATCATTCTATATCACACAAAATATCTCCTCATTTTCTTCTTCTTCTATAAAAATATCCTCCTATTCTCCTCCCCTTCTGCAAAAAAAAAAAAAAAAAGTCCTTTACTCTCTCTCTCTCTCTCTCTCCTCTCACACACACACACACACACACACACGCACACGCACACACACACACACAAAGCCATCTTCTCTTAATCTCTACAAACCCATCAATAATCTCTATCAAATTGAGCATTAAGAAGGTAAAGAAATTCCTAATGCCCATATCCATTCTTTTAACTATTCGTTGTTAAATATAATCTTTATCTTCAATTTGATTCTTAGGAATTTTCAAGATAAATCAATGTTAGAGATAGGGGTTTAGCATAAGAAGCATCTTCAAAGTGCACATGCGTAGTAGTAGTTATGGATCAAGAGGTTGATTGAATTTTATGAATTAATACGTATGTTGATTGATAATTAAATTAGATCTTGATGTTAAGTTGATTTAATTTTGAATAAAGGAAATTAATAATTAGATTTATAAATATATCTATGCATGTGTGTCGGATTTGTGTCTATATAATTGTGTGTTTATGACTTTAGTTGATTATGATTATGTACTTAAATTAATACATGTATTTTAAAGTTGATCTTAAACTGATTGAAGGAATAAAATCATGATATTACATGCAAGAAAAAAGTATAAATTTAATATAGGAATTATAAGTACAAGTATATAACTAATGATTGATTGGTCAATTTGACATTACAATTATGTTAAACCGATGAGATAAATTGTATATTGAATTAAAAAAAAAACTATGTGATAATGTATTGAATAACTAAATTTGAATTTCGTAAAATAATTATGAATTGAAAATATTTGATATATTGTCCTATTAAAATATAAATTTTAAGTTGAGTAATCAAATAATATAATGTAAGAAGTTAAATTATAATTAATAGGTATACCTATTGGACTATAATTATGGGATTTCTTTATCAATTAGAATCTATTAAATTAAAATCAAGCCACTTACCTAAAGTACACCTAATGGGCTTAGTTATTATAATATGGGCTTAATAAATATTATTAAACTTACTTTACACTTTAATGCATATTAATAGGTTTAATATTTAAATTTGTCACTTTTGGATTTGACCTTAGTTGCCGAGCTAATAAATTATAGGAAGTAGGCTAAATCCTAATTAAAAACATATGTTACATATGACTTTAACTTGACAATTAATAAAACAAATATTGGTTGATGAGTGAATTGTTATTCTAAATCTTATGTGAGACTGCTTTTATTGAACAGATACATATTATTGATTGAGCTTGTCATATGATCTACTGAGTAAAACTATTTTGATAGGTATGCAGAGATATGTATATTGTTTGATTAGGGTAGGCATTCTCAAATGGACTAATTTCAAAGACGACCCAATAAGTGAGTATGTTGTTTATGCTTAGGTAGTTTAATTTGGGTTGAGGAGCGACAACCTTGCTAAGCTATGCCAGTACGGTAGTAAGAAGCTTAGGCCACCCTTATTCTTGTTATTGATATATCGTTGGTGGCTCAACGAGCAGCTGATCGGGCAAACTATTTTAAGATCAAGTCTACTTAGACTCTAAGAAAGGTAGTGTAATCTGATTCACATTTATGGGACTAGTTGAGATGGATTCTAGTATGGAATGAGATAAGTAAAGATGCATAATGGCTTTGAACGTGAGACAAAGCTATTTCATAGAATGTTCTTATAGGAGGTTAAGCTATTCGGCATGCCTTAATCAACCCCTTTAGCAATTGCTGCTACTTAGGATCCCCAAATTTCCATAGCTTGTTGTTCAAAGTGTGAGTGCTATTATGTTGATTGTTTCACCTTAAATAATAACTATAAAATGTTGGTTGTTGCATTATATATAGTTTAAGTGCGTATGACATATCACATGTGTTTGCGTTGTTGTATCAGGCTTTAACTCACCCTTTATTCTTTTTAGGTGTTGGAGATGATTTGATATGGATTGTTATGATTACTTGGACCATGGCTTAAATATGGGTAAGAGATTGGACGGGTTGGATGCTTAAACACGTGGAATATTATAATTTTTATTTTCTAAGAGTTTGATATTTGTATTGTAAGGATTCTAGGGACTACTTTTGATGACCTTAGATGTATAATTTAATTAGATATAATTTTTTGTATAATTTAAATAATGATTTCTTAAATCTAAAATTGATTAGAAACTCACTTAGTTAATGGTAGCTGAAGCAAAATGATATTTGAAAAAGCTTCTATATGTTTTTTATAAAAATTGAGTACATATATATACACGAAGGATAGAACCGGTCAACTCCAAGAAAATAGAATATACATTATGGTACAATAAATTACTATATGTATATAATATTATTTCTAGGAAATTAGCTATAATTCTAGGATACTAATTCTCTAAAATACAGACCATAAAAACAAAAAATTAATTTCTTTTTCTAATTAACTAGTTTGATTTCCTACACTCCCCCTCAAACTAGGTGGTATACGTTCATTAAACCAAGCATAGAACTTAGTTCAATGAAGTTGGTTCGAAATAGGGCTTTTGTTACAATGTCTGCTGCTTGCTATCGAAAGGGTACGGAGTTGAGAGAAATCTTGTCGCCTTCTATTTTCTCACTAATAAAGTGCCTATCGATTTCGACATGCTTTGTCATATCGTGATGAACTAAACTTTCGAAAATTGCAATTGCTAATTGGTTGTCAAACATAATTTTAATAGGATCAAAGCACTAATATTAAGTTCACCTAGTAGTCGATTTAACTAAATTCCTTCACATATGTCCTGAGCTAATGGTCGAAACTTGGCCTTAGCACTACTGCAAGCTACTACGTGTTGCCATTTACTTTGCCATGTTGCTAAGTTTCCTTAAACAAACGAATAGTGTCTAGATGTAAACTTTCGATCAATAAGAGATCCAGCCTAATTTGCATCTGTGTAGATCACAAGGGATCGATCAAGTGTTTTCTTAAACATTAATCCCTTTTTAGGATCCTTTTTAAGATACTTGAGAATTCAATTCACTACCCATGTGATCCACAGATGGATTGCTTAGGAACTGGCTAATAATACTGATTGCATATATTTGGGCATGTATGTGTCAAATATCAACTTTCCCACCAACTATTGATACTGTCCCTTATCTGCTACTAACTCTTTAAGGTGAGGCATCAAATTTGGTATTAGGATCCATAGGAATCTTAACTAGCTTGCACCTGCTCATACCTGTCTCACTCAAAAGATCCAAAACATACTTATGTTATGAGATTGAAACTGGCCAGTTCCATTCCCAAAAAATATCTTAAATATTCCAAGTCTTCGATTTGAAATTCCTTAGACAATAAGATCTTAAGTTTTCTTATCTCTCCTTCGTGATCCTAGTAAAAACTATTTCATCAACATAGAAAATCAATATTGTAATTCTCCCATCTTTGAAATGTTTGATGAATAACGTGTGATCTGTTTGAGACTGTAAGTAACCATACTATTTAAGCACCCTTGAGAACCTATCAAACCACACTTGGGGTGATTGTTTGAGTCCGTATGATGCTTTTTGTAGCTTACACACTTTTCCTTTAGTTTGCTTGGTTTCAAAACTAATTGGTATATCCATATAGACTTCCTTGACTAAATTTCCATTTAGGAAAGCATTCTTCACATCGAGCTAAACTAAACGCCAATCTTGATTGAAAACATTAGAAAATAGGATACGTATTGTATTGAGCTTAGCCACAGGAGCAAAATTCTCTTAATAATTAATTCCATATGACTGAATGAACCCTCTAGCTACTAACCGAGCCTTGTATATATTAATGCCCCTATCAACGTTTTACGTAACTGAAAATGTCCATTTACATCCCATGGTCTTCTTGCCAGGTGGTAATGATGCTAAGATCAATTTGCCATTTTTCGCAAGTACATTGCACTCCTCTAGAGTTGCTATTCACCATTCAGGAACCATGACGACTTCATAAATAGAACTAGGAATCATGATTTTATCCAGAGAAGTCACCAATGCTCAAAATTTATGTGATAAGCTTTGAGTAGATGATGTAACTGGTGGAGTAGGTGCTAAATACATGATCAAACGTCTTTTATTTGAGCAATAGGCAGATGTAACTCTGGATCATAATTTGTCACTTGTTACCTTTTCATTGCCTGATTATGAACTAAAGTTTGCTTCATCTAGCATTCTTTCACGATCAATTGAGCTCAGAGTCTCTTGGTTTTGCTAACCGAGTTCGAGCTGAAGAGGTATTTTTCTTCTTATGTAAACATTTATTTCTTCATCAGGGAGAAAGAGATGTTTAGGGTATATTATAGACAATGAACTTGTTAGACTTGTTTGAGATGATGAATTTTGTGATTCTTGTGGGATCATTTGTGTCTGAGAGAAAGGAACCGGGTTTGGTAGACTAGAGAGAGAAGAACTAGATGAACTTGATGAAGAGCTAGATGAACTTGTCTCAATGAGGGCTAACCAATCCCAATTTTGTAATTCATGAGTATCATACTCCTCTTGAATTGAAAAATTGGGAAAGAATGGTTTATCTTAAAAAAAAAAAAAAAAAAAAGTGATATCCATGGTGTGGTAGAATTTACATGTGGTAAGAGGGAAAGATTTATAGCCTTTTTGATTTAGTGAGTATCCGATGAAAATACATTTAAGGGCATGAGCATTAAGTTTGCCATGGTTTTGAGGGTGGAAATGAATAAATGCAGTGCAACCAAAAAGTTTGAAAGGAAATTGGGACACTAGCCGTAAGGTTGGATAAAGACCATGGAGAGGTTGTAGTGGTGATTTGAATTTGAGGAATCGTGAGGGCATTCTATTAATGAGATACATGGCTGTGAGGAAAGCTTCACCCCAAAATTTCTAAGGGACATTGTTTTGAAAAAGTAAAGATCGACTAACTTCAAGAATATGGCGGTTTTTTCGTTTGGCCACACCATTTTGTTGAGGGGTGTCAACGCTTGAACTTTGTTGAACAATACCATAGGACTTGAGGTATATACTGAGATTAGAATTAAAGAAATCTCTAACTAGAAAATATGATTGGTCTCAGATTTTTCTTTCATAAGAAATGTCCAACATAATGGGGTATGAACACCAACTAACAGCAAAAACCACCAAGTACCAATAATGTTAGAGATTTGAGTTGGGCCCCAAATATCACCATGAATAACAGAAAAAGGATGACTTGGTTTGTAGGATCGTAGATAATAAGAGCTTTAAGTATGCTTCACAAATTGGTAAACTTCACGATGAAATGAATTGGGATATTTGTTAATAAATAAAGATGGATACAATCGTTTCATGCACAAAAAATTAGGATGACCTAACCAAAAGTGCCATATCATGATTGCACTATCCTTATTTGACTGACCAAACGATTTAAGACTATAAACTGACTAACATTGAGGACTAACTTTATTATTAGAGATGGAGTTGGACAGATTGTGGATGGATGAGGTGTTCACATTAAGAATATAAAGGCTCATACGTTGCTCATCACTGCCAATCATCTTCCCTGAGCTCAAAGCTTGAAATACACAATATTTGGCAAAGAATTTAGTTTCACAGTGCAGATCACTGCTCAGTTTGCTAACTGAGATCAGGTTATAGTCAAGATCAGGCAAAAATAACATAGAGTAAAGAGTAAGAGTGGTTGAGAGATGGATTGTTCCTATTCCTACTACTTTGGTGCATGTACCATTAGCTATATGTATTGTTTGAGGACCATTACAAGGTGAATAAGTTGTGAAAAGAGATATGTCACCTGTCATATAATTTGATGCACCAGAATCCATTATCCATGAAGACGGTTGTTTGAGCCACATGGACTGTGATAGGGACAAGGTTGTTTTCAATAGTGGTTGGAGTTATTCTACGAGATGGCCTTGATGTCGATGAGTCCCTAGATGTTCCATTGGATTTAGCCATGGAATTGATTAAATGACGACTGAGGGAAAAAATTAGGGATTTAGAGCCTACGCTCTAATACCATAAAGCAAAATGATATTTGAAGAAGCGTTTATATATTTTTGATAAAAACTGAGTACATATATATACACGAGGGATAGAAATAGTCAACTCCTAAAAAATAGGATCTAATTATGGTACAATAAGTTACTATATATATAATATTATTTATAGGAAATTAGCCACAATTAAAGGATATCAATTCCTAAAATACAAATCATAAATCAGGAAATTAATTACCTCTTCTAATTGACTAGTTTGATTTCCTGTAGTAGCATTTGTGTATGGCATTTAAGTGTTATATGTGGCGGAATTGTTGACGCTCTAGGCCCTATTTGAGGCGTGACAAATATAATAGAGTTATAATGATTATTATAATTTCCACTTTGTGTAAAAAATAAAATAAGCAATTATTGCAGTAAAAGGTAAGACAATTATAATCTTCCTTGTCTTTATTATAAAGAGAGGATACTTGTATAGGTGATATTTTCAAATGACAATTCATGGATGTGGGGATATAAATTGTTATTTATCATTTTATGTAATAGTAATTCATTATAAATTATTCTATCAACTAAACGTCGTAATAGCAACTTTATATAGAATAAGAAAAAGATGATATGTTTTTCATTCTAAGCTCTATTTGATCTTTCTTGATCATATATTTTGGTAGCATGACAAAACTTTTTTTTTCAAAATTTAAATCTTAAATGAGGAGGATTTTTGGTATTTATAAAGCTTGACTTTTGATGATGTCCGTTGGATCATACTAACCATTAATAGGCAAAATAAGTCACTGTACTGGTAGACTTTTACATGAATTCTTTGGGTCATGGAAGGCTTCTTTAAATGCATAAACTCCTTAAAAAAGTTTAAAAGCAGATGGGTTGGTCCAGAATAACAATTCCAACTTCTAGTCCACTATGTTAGATCTTCCTTAGTCATCCAAATTTTATAAACTTGACTTTTGGGCCCTACACTTGGCATAAAGAGTCAAGTTTATATGCAAAATCTTTTAAACCACCAATAAATAATGGCAGTTTAAGATATATATATATATATATATATATGGAAAATTTTATGGGAAGCCATTCACATCTCGAGTTAAATTCATTTAAAAATCAATGTTTGCAGAGGTTAAGAAAAGATACTAGCATTTGAGTAAGTGAGTCAAATAAGAAATAATTGACAAACCATTAAAAACACCTTCTAAACGTCTCCGTTACTAAATCCATCTTCAATCTACAAAACCCAAAATCTTATTGCAAAAACCCCTATGCTACATAGCATACACAAACCTTAACCGTGAATCTTAAGTGCAATCCCTAACCTCTAATTTGCAATTTGTGTAGCTAGTTAATTTTCATTTTATTTAAATTTATTAACCTAGGAAAATTTTCTACGAAGTGGTAATGAGGCTCATTTGAATTCCCGTGCTTTGTTTATCTTGCATTTCATTCCTAAGCTCCAGTTTTCTCATCTCCGAACTCACTTCCAAGTACAACACGAACACCTCTGAAACCTTCGTCCTATTTCTTAGCCAAACATCTCACACCCACTCTATATTTGTTGTATTGTCTAAAATTTGAAGTTCCAACAAAATTTAAGAAGCTGCATACACATGCCATATTCAAGTTTAATATCATAAATTTAACATTCTCTTCAAAGACGAAGTCATAAAAGAGTCTCCGGTAGAACCTTATGCACTTTTCATCCTTTTTTTTCACTTTTATTTATTTTTTAATCAAAAAATTGGTTCGATTCGTTAAAGGAAAAGAAAAAAAATATATATATACAATATTTTATGACACCTGGAATTTAACAAAGACGTTTAGACTATGTTAATAACATTTATCAATTATATCTTTTTTGACTCACTTAACCAAAATTAATTCCTCATTTTAACCTCTGCAAATAATGATGCTTCAAACGAGCTTATACATAGCATGTAATTTTTCCTATATATACATACCCTTGCATTTTTTTTGTGAAAGTCTTTTGTATTGTAAATTCTTGAAAAAAAAAATGTTTCTATATACAATGTTATAGCTACAATTTTATAAGTTTGACTCTTTCCACTATCAATTAGCCTGAAGAGTTAAGTTTATATGCCCTTTGTATTGTAAATTTAAAAAAAAAAAAGTTTCTATATACAAGTTATAGCTACAACTTTATACTGAAAAAAAAAAAAAATTTGTTGTGGTACGTACATACTAAAATTATAAATTATCCGCAACTGCAGCAGTTAGTTATATACGGCCACTAATTTACAGTTTCCATCACATTATGTTGACATTCATATAAACTTTAGGTTATTCCAAATTATTTTATTATGCGATCTCTCCAGAAGCCAATTGATTTGCTATGTTTTCTTTTTCTGCTTTCCAAACGTAACTGACAATGTAGCTTATGAGATTGTTGGCTTGGAGTCATTAGTTGATTACCTTCCCCAAAATTTGAAGAAAAATAAATAGTAATGAATGAAGTTCTTGTTGATTTAATTATGTGGATATAGCTTGGTTTTCTTCTTTCTCATTTAGATTAGATTAATTGTAAAAACTTCATTGCCAGGGTAACGGTGGTATTCAAAAATGAACACGACCCAACCCAATCCAAGTTCGCGACAAGCAAATAAAAATAAGGAAAAAAAAAACAAAAAAGAGGAAGTATAAAACAAAATACATACATAATTAAGTAAGATTTCATATTTAAAATATTTCATTTTAATTTGAACTAATTATTTCTTACTCATAGCATTTAATTTGTTGTAACTAACAAGACAAAAATATAAATGTTCCATAAAAATATACTTGATTTAATTATATTAACTTCTACTATAAAACTATCAATTCATTATAAACATGACACTATTTTTTACTTTTAGTCTTCTTTGAAACTTCTAAACCTTTTGTAACCCTACATTCTCGATATTATTACCAAAGTTAGAGGTGATTATACATAAATAAAAGTATTCTTAACAAATATTCAATGGACGAACTAAAGATTATGATTTTTGGACATAACTTTTAACATAAGTTTTTAATTTGACATATTTATAGTTTATAAATTATGATTTTATTTTGTTATTTTTAAATTATAAATATGCATTAGTTACAGCCCCTACCTGGACCCATACCTCAAGTATTAGACACACACCAACCCATTGCTAGGTGGGTTTGAGTCTAGGTTCTTTTTTTAGATTTGCAACCTTTTGGATCGTGTACTGTGTTGGGGGAGGACCAATCCACGGCACAAGTAGAGGAATATAATTAAAACTAAGGAGAATCTCATATTTGCTACTTAAATTTTATTCTTATTTGCAATTAACTCTATACAATTTGAAATTGTCAATTAAGTATTTAAACTTTTTTTTAGAGTTATTTATCTAATTTTTCAATAAACTACATAAACTTTACCTACTAATGAATCCAAGAACTATAGATGATTACTATTTATTTGTTAATTGTAAATTTTGATAAAGTTGTTTTGGGTAAAAAATTTTGCTAAAGTTAGCATGCCGATTGTGACATTTTTTCTAGAAAAACTAAAAGGAAAAGGCATAATTTATCTTTTCATGATCTTTAATTAAAAAGATTCTGGATAACTAGTAAAATGGAGTTGTGAGGCCAATGATTCCTTTTCCGTCAGTCTCTAAAGTGACCTACGATGGAAGCAACATCCACTGCTAGCATGTTGACCCACATAAACCGACCTGCAATCCAAGAACATGTAGGCACAGAAAATTATTGCGAGAGCTCCCTAATCCGTGCCCTAATAATTGGCGATGGGGTGGCGTCACTATATGTGTATGGAAATTGTGCCTCACGGTGTGTTTCATTGTGGTTGGACCCCTTGTTGAAATCGTCACGAGGGTCAATCTGTCCCCCAATGTTTCATTTGTAACACTAGGAAAAATCACATGTTTTGGAGTTCTACAAGAAGGGAACTCAAAAGGGCAGTAAAAGTTTCAAACAAGAGCAAGGTCAGATGAATGGTAGAAATCAATGAAAGATCCCAAACATAAATGAAATTTAGGGATAGATAAGTAATTATGGCTTATAACTTTTTATATAAATAGAACACTAATCCTAGGCCTCTCTCTATATATAAAAACCTAGAGAACTAATTCTCTCTTTCTATGTTATTTTGCAAGAGTATCTCAGATGATTTTTAGGTACATCAGTTGGGAAATAAATAGAGAAATGACTAGTATAAACTGTAAGATTCCTAGGACAAGCGGAATTCAATCGACCAATATAATAAGTAGGTTAATAAAGTTTCTTTTGAGTGAGATTTGGATGATCCATTTTGGATTTCCATCATGAAATCATTTAGTAGAGATGATGGATTGATGGAATTATAGTGTTTATAGGAGTTATATCAAATTCAAGTATATTTCCTAATCTTTTGATTAGTAGAGGCTCCAAAATTTTCTTTATACTAAAAATTATTTATCCCTAATTTATGTTAACGAAACTCCTACAATTTAATCGATGGGACATCTTAACATTAAAATGATCATATAATAGATAATATAATAAGTATTTTGATAATCCGATAATAAGTAAGACTATAGACAAGCTGAGCTCCTCGTGAATATTTGACCTCTACCCACTTTAAGCTTGGCTTAGCATTTAAGCTCAATTAGTAAACAAGTCAAGCTTGAGTTTTAAATAAAGCTTGTTTATCTTAACAAGCTAAGCTCAAACTTCGATTGAAGCTCACAATCCGGTTTGTAAACAAGCTCATTTGGGCTTGGCTTGTAAACTGGCTTTTAAGAATACTTGTGAACATGCTTGTTGACAAGCTCATTAATAGATTTGTAAGTGTTATATTTATGATATAATATATAAATATATAATTAAAACAACAAAAATTAAATTCAATTTAATATATACCTATATATATTTAATAGCTCTTGTCTATTATTTTAGGTTAAAAAAATAGAATATGAGCTATCGGAACAAGTGGAGTTTGGGTTAAATTTAGACTCAATAAAAGCTCAGCTTGATCTTGATTCGTAAACAAGTTAACATTGAAATAAAGTTTATTTAACTAAACAAGTCAAATTGGAGCCTCAATTCCATACATGTTAAAATGCTTAGCTTCAGCTCAAGCTCAAGCTCAAGCTCAAGCTCAATAATTTTTAAACAAGCCAACCTTGAGTCTATAAAAGCCTAGCCTAGCTTGGCCCATTTGATACCTTAATGATGAGTGTCTCTAAATTCAAACTGTTAAATGATTTACACAATTAGCTCTATAATAAAATAAATAAGACCATAGAATTTTTCTTAGATAAACTAGTCCATATGTGTTGTAAGAACCTAATATAAATGGAGATTACGAGATGTAACCAAATTTACTGAAAATTAGCCCTAATGGGAAATCCATTATGGATTGATTATTTTCAAAAACTCTTCCAACTTAGCCAGACCTTCCCATTTCAAGACTTCTCCCGTTTCTTCCAAACTTTATTCAATTTAGCCAACTTTGTCAATTTTTAGACCGTCACCGCCATTTCTTCAAATATCTTCCAATTATTCGGTTCCATCAATTTCAAGATGGTTTCCACTAGTTTTTTCGACTTTAGCAATGTACTTAATCAATTTCAAGAAGGTTTCCGCTGATTCTTTCAAAACTCTTACCGCTGGTTCACTTTGTTAAATGAATAAGGTTGTAATGGAACTTCTATTACAGAGGAATAGAATAGAGCTGTAATAGGATTTTTTTATTAATTTTTTATTTAAATGGTGGTATTTTGAAAAAAAAGATAGTTCCAGTATTGAATTAGTATTCATAGATTCGAATAAAGCATGGCTATTCCATATTTTGTGTAATAGGGATTTATTGTGAAATCGCTATTCGATGAACTAAATAGCGTAATAGCTATTAATAAGGAATAAGGCTGTAATAGAATTATAATTACAACGAAGTGAACGAGCAATTATTATTTTGACCATTTTATTAATTTCGTGATCCTAGCCATTTCTGCCAAAACTTGTGTCTGTTTAGCCATTCCACTAACTTCTCGAGGCTCCAACTTTTTTTCCTTAGAATTAAATTGGTTGCAACAAAATATTAGATTAGAACTACTTGACATCCCCATGGAGTGGGTCGAATCGAGACCCGACCCTAATCCACAAGTCCTGCTTTGTTTTTTCTAGGATTGAAATCACCTTATCCATGGGCGTGCCAAGTCTTGAACCATTAACCCACTATGTCTTAAGGCATGTTCGGTCCTGCTCCACTTAGAAACTTTTTTTCACTACAAAATAAAATTCAAAACTCAGAATAGAAATTGAGGTTAAGATTATTATAGCCTTAGCTCATTTTCGCTCAAAATTATTAAGAATGTGTGTTTATTTATACACAAACACATCTCAATTGAGTTGAATTATTATTGATGTGAGATTATAGTAACACTCTAAATCTCTAAAAGATGTTACAAAAGAAAAAAGATATATCACATTATTTAAAAATAGGATTATTCACTTGGTGAGACTCTATATAAAGTGACTGAACCTATTTGTTAATTGCATTTATTTCTTGTATTGTTATAATAACACATTAAATATTGTAAATACATAATAAATAATTTTTATTCACATGAAAATGATTTAAACATTAAGTGACATTTATGCTTTTTTAATTTTTTATTACTTTTTATTTTATTTTATTTTATTTTTATTTATATTTCCTATTTTATTTTAAATAATAATCATATTTATATATGGGTCAAAAGGACCCACACGAGTCCTTCGGTCTAGTCGGTTCTCAGGCAGGTTCGTCTAGAAGTCAAACCTAGCCCCAATAGGTGGGGGTCCAAGTATGGAACTATTAGGTCATGGTTGAGACTCCACCCTTTGGGATGTTTAAGTCCTACTACTAATTTAGGTTTAGCTATTTGAGATAGACAATAAGGTTTAAGTCCTACTACTAATTTAGGTTTAGCTATTTGAGTTAGACAATAAGGTCCAAGAAGTCAAGCTTATACTTTGGAAGATTTAGGAATGGTTGGTTCTATAAGCTATCATAGATTCATTTTAGTCAAGCTATCATTGGACTATTATACTTGTTCTCAACCTCTTTTGTATAGATTCTTGTATTTAACAGAGAAGAATATGGGCCTTGAGCCCATAATAAGGTCATCACAATAAGTCTTAGTGAGTAAGCTTCATTTTATTCATCTATCCTCAATGGGATATGAGAAATGTCATTACACCTAAGAGTACAAAAATACTCATCATGATTCCTGACTTGACATATTCTTAATGCCATTGAAACATTATTCTACTATATAGCATGAAGAACTAGCTCCTTTTATTTATCACTTATGTATTCAACCATCTATTCCTTTTTTTGCATCATCCTCTCTAAATCATCCCTCTACGTATCATCTCAATATTTCAAACTCCCTAGTCTACATCTTTTAAAAATCCTCCAATAGTTGGCCCCATCATTTTAAGATAACTCTTACCCTTTTCAAATATTTTTTGTTTTGGCACTTTGCCATTTTAAGATGACTCTTGCCAATGCAAATTAAACATTGAATACGTTAGTCATAAGTCATAATAACATAAAATATAAATACATTTTTAAAATATATTTGATTTGATTCGTATAAATTTCCACTCAAAGAAAAATATCGTTTCTTAATTATATGAGACTAACTTTTTTTTTTTTTTCCTTGGCAACCTAAATTTTTCGTTTCCTATTATTAATATTACAACTCAAGTTGGATGCAATTGGATATAAAAAAATGTGCATCCAACGCAATACTTCAAGAAAAAGGGTTGAAGATTATAGATTATTTAGGCTTAAGTTTTTTTCTTTTCAAAAGTAAAAAAAAAAAAAAACAAAAAACTGACAATTAATTTGATTTGACCTAAAATTGACTTTACCCAGATCCAATTCCAGGCCAAATCCAATCTTAGCCGGGTCCAATTTCAGGCTAGGTCCAATCCTTCCCATGTCTAGTTCCATCAACCGAAGATGGCTCCTCGTTTTTGTGTCCTCATTCTTCAACTCCGGCCGGTTCTACCCTTCCTAGACAACCCCTTCCCTTTTGCTTATCGAAGCCATAGCTTAAATTTCTTGTATTTCTTTCCTCTAATGGATGGGAAGGGCCTGATAATTTAGGTTAGAACTTTGTGAAAATTGGACATGACATTATGTATATTACCGGTGACTGAAAAGAACAGAAACTTTTACAACTGATGACAAGACCGTGAGTTAACATACTTGTTCAATATTCCAAATTTCCAGCTAAATTTGGATAGTCTTATCATCACTAAGAAGGAAAAAGCCAAGTGACCAATCGATTAATTGGATGGCTTGCAAGTGTGATTGGAATAATTATAATAATAAGTAACGTAAAATATGAAACTTTGACAAGATGATTGATGCAATTCGAGATAGCTTATGTATCCAAAATTTCTTTCTTATTTTTTCTTTTATCTTTTTATCAAGGTATCCGATATTCCATTTGGTTTTTCTTACAAAGTTTTTTTGTTCCCCGAAATTACATAAGTTTATAATGAATTTTGTAAATTAAACACATGAATGGGCACACATTAGATAAAGGATCAAATGTAACTTTTGTTTTTTTTTTTTTTTTTTAAGTGTTAACTTGAATAAAATATTAAGATTTGGTCCATTTGGCTTTACGAAATTATAGTCCTAGATAAAGATGAATCCGCAAAATAAACTGAATTTCGCAAAATTTTAAAAACGTTGAATGCTCAATAGAACACGAAAATAGATGATTAATAGACAAATTTAACCGCCAAATTTCCTTTTAGAAATAATATAATTTCCTAAAATGGCATGCTTTATTAATTACGGTTTACTTTCATTTGAAGTTTCAAACTCTAACTCAATCAAGGTATAGAATATTTTTCCATAGAAGTCTAAAACTTTATTGAAGCACACGGAAGATGCAAATAAAATACACATAAAAAATCTTCGTTGATTTGAAAAGATCATATTTCGATCGGATTTATAAAGATCAGACTACAAACTAACTATTTTATTTTAGTGTAGTCTATAAAGGGAGATGAGGGGTATATTCTTGATTCGTTAGCTTTGAAAGCAAGACGCGAATCCATAAGGCGACTAAAGTTGCTATTTGCCATCCTGTTATTACATTCTTAAATACCAAGAAAGGCAAAAAGTACTCATAAGTTTCCGTAGCAACTATTTTATTAAAATAATTATATCTTAAGTGTTTGTTTTCTAATTTAATACCACTTACCACCAAGCTATAATCTACCAAGACCTATTACTTTTTTATGGGTCTTTCGTGGTTTGATCAATGATGCACACAATGATCTCTTTAGTCGTTAGCACATTCTTCGTCGACATGGACAAACAAAACGGTTCCAATTCCAGCAAATATCATCAAGTTATCATATGTAGCACATTTTGGTGAATAATCAATAAAAACTGTAAAAGCAGGTGTTTTGAAAAAGCTGCTTCTGGTGAGAGGAAATTGCACGACATGGAGCAACCCACATCCTGGATCATGTCATGTCCTTGGTTTCATGTCCCTGTCCTTGTGTTATATTTCCAATCTTTTAAATGTCTAAATCTTTCGTTATATTCGATTATGTTGGCACCATATTTTTATTATTTTTTAAATAAATATTTATAGAAAAATAAATACTGATGAATAACTGATAGTTTTACTCATAAATTGACTTAATAAATACGATACAAAATAATACAAATAAGTTACGAGCATAAATCAATATAAATTTAATGAAAATAAAAATCCAATAATCCAAACTGAATCGCTCGTATACATTAGGGTTGCTAGATTTCTGCAATTCAAATCCAACTTGTGGCCCAATCGGAGATCTTTTCTGTTGTGTCCGTGTGAAGCACATATATGCCAAAATGCAATTATACACAATGGGAATCAAATTGTGTAGCCCTGCTGGCTTCTAGGGAATCTTCATCCATTTCTAATCAAAATCAAATCAGTAGTTAGCATAGGATTTATTCCATTATTAAGATGGATACGTGGTAGTTAGACCTAATTTGTATTCCATCTTTTTTTTTTTTTTTTCTTTTTCCATAACCTAGGATAGGAAATGAATCATCACAAATACAATTTTTTGTACCATTAATGAAGTGTAGATATAATTCCTAAACTTTTGAAACAAAAACTTTATCTCTTCATGACGTACAAATAATTCTCAAATCCTTTTTAAAACCCCATAAATTATGATGATTCTTCAATAAGTTGGGACTTACATGCATATTTTCAAAAGTTGGAAGAAGTGAAATCATAATTTATGTTTAAAAGGCTAGTTCTTACCAAACCAAAAAGTTTAGGATGTATATCTAAAATTTACTACAAATAAAAATCAAAGGCAAAGTAAAAATAGCATAAATTATTGAGAAATTACATCCCAAATATTAAAAAAAGAAAAAAAATCCTGCAACGTAGACAAGAAATTTTGACATGCACGAGGTGGGTCAGCCATAGGCTTGGGCCACGTGACCATGGCATGAACGGGCAATTGTGATAAAATTCGCAGACACCATCATGTTCGGTTTTGATCCAAAACCGAGTAAAGAGCCGCCGAATTTCCAAATTCTGGCCAATTCCTTGATTTTTGAATTGGGTAGAATCTACGGATTAAAAACTGTTTTATTATAAAACAAAAATACAATAGAAAAATAAAAAAATAATATTAAAATTGCAATTTTTATTATTTAAACTATTCTAGTTAGTGATAAAAATTTATTATCTATCCGTAACATTTTATGTATTATTATCGACAACATAATATATAAATGTAGTTTAAAAATATGCATAGTTTGGTTTATATTGATTTTTTCATGTAAAGTAGATTATGGGCGTGTTTTTGAATAAATTAAACAAATCCAAAATGTTAAAGAATAAATAAATGCACGGTCCATCTTCAATTAGCCTTAGCTTTTAGTATATAGCTTTGTTTTCTTATTATTATATGTCTACAAGAAACTCGTTCAGAAAACTATGTTAAATTCAAATATTTACCTTGTAATTGCAAATTTCAGACCCAAAAACCATCATTTAGGATCCGAAAACGGGTTTTCCTCACGCTACTCACTGCACCATTTCTTTCAAAAGCCAAATCCTTTTCTATAGTAATGTGAAACTTTTTTTAATCTTATAATATTCTTTTTAGTCTATAGAGTATTTTATAATTTTACGTTGCTTCATGGTTCTAGAACCAAAGATGAAAAGTGAAAACCATTGGTTCTTGAGGAACTAGACTAGAATTGCCTTCTTGATTCCAATTCTGAAAATTCTAGAATTGAAATCGACTAATTTGGGTATGGTTTAGCTCCAAACAAATGACTATATCTACCTACATAACAATGAAAGACTTGAACTTGTTTAAGATCCTATAAAAATCTCTAAAACAGAAAAATATTATAGCATTTCTCCATTATTTCAATCTTTGATAAAATTTGTTGACCACTTCCAATGAGTCTAATTAGATTTTTTCCATGTTGATTGTTACAGAATATTAATAAGGATCAGTGTATTAAATGTAATATTAAGTTATCATTAGCTAAAATTTTTTTAGATTTGGCGATTTAGTGTTCTCTCCATCTGACCGTTTAATTTGAGATATTGTCATTCTATTCTAAAATTCGATTTCTTAAGGCATAAGAAATATTCTCCTCTAAAGATCCACACCTTGGACACGAGAGTTTATATTGATTCTTTTATGGTAGAGTCACTAAGCTACAATAATATTGCCATTTTTGGGTTCGAAGGCAGATCCATGAGCAACCAGTTTTTTGCATTCTTAACTGGTTTTTTTTCCTAAATTTTCTTGATGACCCAACATCTCCTTTGTCGCTCCGGTTGAAAGTATCCCACTTTAAGCTCCAGCGTGAGTTTTTCTTATTAGTTACAACTTACAATAATTGATAGACTGGGCAAAAGTGGTATGATTGTAATTTTAGGGTTTGTTTGTTTGGTCACCATGCAAACAACACGCAGACATTTTCAAACATGTTATTTATCAAGAAATAAATATAAATTAAAAACATATATTTTCACTCATAAATAAATCAAATAAATCAGATACTGATAAAATGTAGATGCGAATCAAATATAAATATCCTTAAAATTTGGGAAATATCAAAATCATAAGTTTTCATCCAACTACTTTTGTCTCTGGTTAAAATTTATTTCTAATCTCTCGCTCCCTAATTATCAATACCAAAATGAGACATATCTTGAGTTCTCCAATTTAGTTTTAGGTTGGAAATGACCAATTGCCATAGTGCAATGCATATATTTCTCCACGAGTGGGATGTGTTGTTACATTCTAGTTAGCTCTTGTTCCTTCTAGCTTCTTTTTCCCCCTCTTCAAGTTACATTTTTTTTTTTTTTTTTTTTGTAAAGATTTTTTCGATGTGTAGGAACGAAAGGTGAAGAATTAAACGTCTATCATCTCTGTGGAGAATAGCATTCATGCCAATTGAGCTACACAATCTTAACTAATACTTCTAACTTAACCTGGAGAAGATTAGTCCCATTTTTTCTTTTTCCTTTTTATGCAACACCTACGCAATCCTACATGAAAAAGGCTTCGTTTTTTAATCTCAAGGATTATAATCCAAATCCAACGTAAGATTTTTCCATTGTTATATTTTCATACTAACCAATCAATTTTCTTTTATCTTAGGTCTCTTTAAAGGGATTCTATACAGATTCATCCTGCTTACTTTGAAGATTCTACTTAGAAATTTCTTACTAGAATAAATAAATAAGATGATATTGGATCATCTTACCTAGTTCATTTACTTGGCATAATCTCTTCCATTAGAGTTCTATTTAGCATTATAACTTCCATTTGTGCTGTTGATAGGCAAGAGGCTTAGTAATTTGCATCACCATTCGAGGAAATTTAGGATTCTCGTTGCCTTGATAATAAAGTTCGTCCAATCTGTCATAAGCTGAAATGAAAAGACCATCCGACAACTTGGGAATAATATACATCAATCTTCCTGGAACACGACAGATGCTATGTTGATTTTGGCAAAACTAGTTGCCATATACCACCAAAAGGTGGTTCAAATTATTTCTGGAAATAAAGCTTACGTTATGTTATTAAATTCAGAATCTAATTGAACCGATAGTGTTTGGATTATTGTAGTGGGACCTCAGTGTCCTCATGTATGCAATGCACTCAAATACAGGACTAATTATAATGATCTTAAGTAGCTGACAACTTGCAATTGCAGGGAGTTAGCATGGCGTTATCAATTGTGTTATAGCAACAGAAATATCTTTGATTTGAAAAATATTATGGTTCAATCGTGTTTTTTAATGATATTAGTACCATCCACTATTTAACGATTTAGATTCACACTCTATTATAATCATACTATTGAAATACTTAACAAATTTCATTTTAAATTTTTAATGGTCACATGATTAATAGAATGGTGTCATAAATGAGAATGTAGAAGTTCTTTTAATTATTCTATTTTATTTAAATCCTCTACCTATGCTATTTAGTATTTACTATATTATATATATATATATTCAAATTTTATATAAAAGCATTGTTTTATTGAATTAAATATGTAAACCAATCAATCAAAAGCTTACACATATTAATCATGGATGAAAGATTTAATGAAATTGACATTCACAAAACCTCAGGTATATAAAATTTGGAAAACATTAAGACTCATATAGGAAAAGAACGAAAGATTGAAAATTCATATAAAAGACTAAATAAATGCCGAAAATTGGATGTGTACTTTTCCTTGATTTTTATAATATATAGATAGACAAGTCACTTTAACATATAATCTAGTCAGTGATTCTTTGTACCATGTTTTGTATCTACTTATACCTGTTACATGTATACAGTAGTCCTTAAATATATTTATAATCTTGTTTCGTACATGTCTCTAATCGTTTCGTGAAGTAGATTAGGTATCTGTTGTGTGTGGTGGGAAGATAGATATGTGCTGTCTAGGAATATTATTTTTGTGGTCCATTGTTGTCTTTTTTGTGGGGTGCAAATAGATCTCCTTGCCAAGACTGCCGAAGGGGAGAGTACTTCTAGTCCCAAAACCCCAAATGGCATTACAGCAGCGGGTGAAACTAATTAGTTTACTCTCCATCTTGGTAATATTATACTTTTTAATTGTGTTTATAATTATTATGATCTTCTGTGAAATGAAGAAGCCTCACACAGCTTCCATGAATCCAGGTGCGATGAACAGAGAGGAGAAACGGTTACAGAGAGAAGATGGACGAAAGATATTTCTGTATTAAAGTGAGTAAAGTCATTTAATGAATACAGTACTAAGCTATTTTATTATGTACAAAAAATAATAACTAAAAATACAGCTGGATATTATACAAATAAAATAAAAGCTATATATCTCTACATCCCCCCCTCAAGTGGGAGCTGATTGAAGACCCAACTTGAAACATGTGGACTGAAGCTGTTCAACAGAAGTGAGTTTGGTGAAAACATCAGCCAACTGTGCTGAAGAAGAAATATGCAAAGGCTGTATAAAACCATCATTGACATGCTGCCGAATGAAATGAGCATCAATATCCAAATGTTTGGTTCGGCCATGTAAACGTGGATTATAAGCAATGAGCAATGCAGATTTATTATCACAATAAAGGGGAATGGGCAAAGAAACTGGAACACGTAAATCACGCAAAATATATGAAGTCCAAAGAAGTTCCTTAGCTGTGATGGACATGCTTCTATACTCAGCTTCAGTGGTACTAGTGCTAACTGTTGTTTGCTTCTTTGATTTCCATGAAATCAAACTATGACCCAACATAATGCAATAACCAGTAACAGATTTTCTATCAAAAGATGTAGAACCCCAATCTGAGTCAGAAAAAGCATGAAGCTCCAAAGAATTATTACTGGGATAAAATAATCCCAAATCTGCAGTTCCTTTGAGATAGCGTAAAAGATGGA
Organism: Combretum micranthum; assembly: GCA_024138025.1. NCBI lineage: Eukaryota > Viridiplantae > Streptophyta > Magnoliopsida > Myrtales > Combretaceae > Combretum > Combretum micranthum. The sequence continues at coordinate 91,629 of JAMXBD010000060.1, read as the reverse complement.
CAGCAGCTTGATAATGAGTTCACAAGGCTGGATAAAAACTGACTGAGCTTGTGGACCGCAAAGGCAATATCAGGACGAGAGAGAGTGAGATATAAAGACGACCAATAATTCGCCTAAAAGGTAAAGGATCAGCAAGTACCAAGAATCATCCTTAAGCAAAGGTAGACCAGAAGGCAAAGGCAGAGAGCTAGGTTTGCATCCAGTCAAGCCAGTATCTTGAAGAATGTCCAAAATAAATTTGCGTTGGCTGACCAAAATTCCTTTATCTGATCTACATAATTCTAGTCCAAGAAAAAACCGAGCAGGACCAAGATCTTTGATTGTAAAGGCAGTATGTAAATCAGACTTCAAAGCAGCAATGGAAACATCATTATTACCAGAAATGAGCATATCATCCACATAAAGCAAGACAATGAGAAAAATATCAGATGAAGAACAAGTGAACAGTGAATGATCACTACTAGATTGAGTAAAACCCTTTCGAATAAGAAATTGAGATATCTCAATATTCCATTGGCGAGAAGCCTGTTTCAACCCATATAAAGAACGTTTCAATCTACATACTTGTCCTGGAGAAGCTTTATTATAACCAGGAGGAGGACGCATGTAAATTTCCTCATCAATGAAGCCATGTAAAAATGCATTGTTGATGTCAATTTGATGAAGAGGCCAATTATATGATGCAACCACAGCAAATAAAATGCGAACAGTAGACAATTTGGCAACCGGTGAAAAGTATCATGGTAATCCACACCTTCCACTTGCGTATACCCCTTAGCAACAAGCCGTGCTTTGAAACGATCAACACTTCCATCAGGTTTATATTTCACTTTATAAACCCATTTGCAACCTATAGGTTTTTTATTTGAGGTAAATCAACCAATTCCCAAGTATCATTAAGTTCAAGAGCCTCCAATTCTTTAGTCATAGCATTAATCCATTCCTTAGATTTACAAGCTTGTGAATAACATAAAGGTTCTTGTGTTGTAAGAACATGTGCTAAAGAAGTATGGAAATCGGATGAAGACTGAGAAAAATCAGAGGATGAATAAAGTGGATAAGAAACAGAATTTTGATGTGGAAAGAAAGGAAGGAGAAGAAGTACAGGAAGAAGCTTTATATACATAATCTTTCAACCAAGTGGGAACTTTATGTTCTCTACTAGAACGACGCAAAGAAATGGATTGATTTGGACAAGAAGGAAATGTGTGTGAAGTATGATTCTGTAGTATCAGTAGTGGCATCATCCAAAGAAATATGTGGAGCTTCAGAAGAAAACTGAACAGGTGGGTGAGACAAAACAGGAACAGCAACAGGATTGTCTAAATGAAGAGAATCAGCTATTGGAGATGTATGAAAAGGAAATTCAGTTTCAATAAACACAATATCTCGACTGACCAGAACTTTCTTGGAAGTCATATCATACACCTTATAACCTTTCTGACCATGGACATATCCTAAGAAGACACATTTAAGCCCTTTAGGATCAAATTTATCAAGTGTAGGTGAAGTTGCCCGAACAAAGCATAAGCAACCCATGACTCTCAAGTGATCATATGTAGGAGATTTGTGATATAACATCTCAAAAGGAGTTTTCCAATGTAAGTGGACAAAGGCATTAGATTTATGAGATATGTAGCAGTGAGTATACATTCACCCCAAAAATACTTAGGAAGGTTTGCTTGAATTCGCAAGGAACGGGCTGTGTCAAGTAGATGTCTATGTTTACGTTCCATACGCCCATTTTGTTGAGGTGTATATATCATGGAGCGTTGATGTATGATGCCTAAATCTTTAAACAAAAATTGACAAGTGGAAGACAAAAATTCTGACCCATTGTCAGATCGGATTACAGAGGTTTAGCCGAGAATTGAGTGTTTATCATACAAAAAAAATTATGTAAACACGAAGAAACTTGAGACTTGTTTTGAAGCAAAAAAGTCCAAGTACAACATGTATGATCATCCAAAATGGTAAGAAAATAACGAGCTCCACAAATTGAAGTAACAGAAAAAGGACCCCATACATCAATGTGTAAAAGAGAAAAAGGATACAAAGCACGATTGGTACTTCTTGCAAAAGGCAATCTATGAAACTTAGATTCATAACAGGTAGTACAAAAAATCAGTCAAGTCAAGAGACTTACATTGATCCAAATGCCTCATCAAAGACATTGAACTATGACCTAAACGTAAATGTAACAATTTCAACAATGACAAATTCTTTGAATGACTCACAGCGGAAGAAGAGAAAGAAGGAATTACAGGACTCAGAAGAAATAAAATTCCCACTAATATCAGATTCAAGTATATAAAGCCCATTTGTTGCTTTAGCTTTGGCTATATGTATTTTAGTTACTTGGTCCTGGAAAATCAAAGAAGTAGAATCAGCAACCATAATAAAATGATTGTCATTTAAAGCTTTATGAACAGATAGTAGATTATGTCTAAAATCTGGCACATAAAGCACATTTTTTAACTGAAAGGAAGGACTTAAGTGAACTGTTCCAGCCAATTGGACAGTTTTTAAACTCCCATCAGGCAACTGAATGGTTATTGATGAGGTAAAGTGTATATGTCCGAAAGAAGTGTTTGAAAAGGAGTCATGTGGTCTGTTGCACCTGTATCCACAACCCAACAACACGATTTGTATTCAAAATATGAAAACATAAGGAAGAAGCAATGCTACCTGCAAAACCAAGATTTGAAGGAGTCTCTGACACATGCTTCTGCTCAAAACGCTTAAAGCACCTCCTAAAATACTATCAACCAAATTAACATGCGATTCTCATGATATTATTCCCAGCATCAAAGGATACATCAAATGGGTAGCTGCAATGGGCTTCTCAGACACATAATGAGCAGCAGATCGAGTCTGATCTTGATAGTTTTCCGACCTTTATACCAGTCAGGATATCCTATCAACTGAAAACAATTTTCTATAGTGTGCCCCTCAACTTTACAATGTTTACAAAACCCTTTAGAAATTCCCTTAGACCTCTTTCTGTCAAAACCAACTTTATTCATATCCGTTCTATTTAACATGAAAGCAGATATATCAACATCATGTGCAGGATGAATAGTCAACTGCCTTGTTTTCAACTTGTTGCACCAATATAATATGCTCTGTTCACTGTGGGTAAAGGTTCCATGGAAAGAATTTGATTCCTTACTGACTCATATCCTTCATTTAAGCCCATAAGAAACTGAATCAACTTAGTTTCCATCTCATATTCTTGTATACGTTTCTTTAATCGACAAGTACAATATTCTATATGTCCACATTCACAAGATGGATACGCATGCAGAGCTTGCAATTCATCCCAAAGACGCTTCAATCTATTATAATAGGTTCCAACTGACTGATTCAATTGACGAACATTATTTAATTCACTTTGTAACTGAAAAACTTGAGGACCATTCCTATGTCCATATTGTTCCGACACTTCCTCCCATAATTCCAAAGAAGATTGAGTATAGAGATAATTCTGAGCAAAATCAGGTAACATAGAGTTCAACAGCCAAGATCTAACCATACTATCACATTGAATCCAACGAGCATGATCACCAGAATTAGGGTTTGGCTGTCGAATACTACCATCTATAAACCCTAATTTCAACTTTGCAGCTAATCCAATCTTAATTGACCTACTCCACATTAAGAAGTTTGATCCATTGAATAATATGTTCCCTATCGACATATTAGGGTTATCAGATCCAGATAGAAAATACGGATCTGTACTTATTGGTTGAACTTGTATATTACGAGTAGTATCAGCCATGATCGACAACCAAAACAGAGAACAAGGATGGATCTTACCAGTGAAATGGCTCTGATACCATGTGAAATGAAGAAGCCTCACACAGCTTCCATGAATCCAGGTGCGATGAACAGAGAGGAGAAACGGTTACAGAGAGAAAGATGGACAGAAAGATATTTCTGTATTAAAGTGAGTAAAATCATTTAATGAATACAGTACTAAGCTATTTATATTATGTACAAAAAAAAATAACTAAAAATACAGCTGGATATTATACAAATAAAATAAAAGCTATATATCTCTACATCTTCTCTATACCTTAATGTAATAATACATATAGTAATTAAATCCACTTGAAATACAAGGCCAAAGCCTTAACAGCTTGCACCACATTTTTCCAATCTTTTAAGTGAACGGTATCATGTTTAATTCTTTTTTTACCTCGTTATAATGACAAAAAAAAAAGAGAGAGATGTATATATTTTTCATTTCAAAATTTTATTAATCTTTTAGCATTATTCGATATTTAATATCATAGATGGAAAGTTGAACTAGTTTTCATACGTGAAAAAAAAATGAAATATAGGCAACCAAGTCTTGCATATTATTTTATTTATTTTCGTTCGTTAAGGTTCTCGAATCTAGTGCGCCATTGCCATTAGCAAATGACAAATAGAAACAGCCACTAATAAGAATGCATGGTCAAAAATCCAACTAAACTTATGCACTAAACGAAATTAATAACTCATTTGTGTCAATAGCATTCTTGCATGGTGGTAACCATGTTGTCAAATCTCAAGGAATTTTAACGTTATTATTTCCCACAAGAATGGTCATGAAAAGTCTAAACCTATTAACCAAATACATGTGAAAAATTATTATCAAAAGGAGCAAATGAATAGACGATAGTTAAAGTAAGGATTTCTACATTGCATACTACTATGTATGGGTATATTTTAAAAAATTTGAAACTATAATCTATCTAGTAATCCTCATAACTATCTTCAAACATTGACATCCCACCTACTTTGATAACCTTGATTACTCTCTAAGGTCTACCTGAGTGGATAATGAAAACTAAAAAGAATAAGTCATAAGAAGTGATATGCAATAAAGTAGGAGGAAGAAAACTGATACTTTAAAATACTACTTCCTTAAGCAGGCACGGGAGATACTAAGTCCTCTACCCTTAAAGTTTATTTAAGTAAGGCTTTTCTCCCGCTACATTTGTCAAACATGCACGAGGAATCAAGGGGCTCTTTAGTATGAAACTCTCTTAGAAAGGAAAAGCCATGTGTTGCTTAAATGACTCACTCTCGAGCATATGAGACTTGAGAGCTGATGTTCTTAGATCCTAAAAAGAACTTAGAACAACATATCAAAAGCATCATCAATTAAATATCGTGAATTTAAAACTCATATACCAAATTATGCAAAAGAAACAATTAAAATTATATATTTTTAGGTACTTTTGATAAAGAAACAATAAAATAAAAGGATATGGATGAATCTAGAGTCTAATATGAGACACCAACTCGAGAAACAAATTAAGGTTTCAATTGAATTAACAATTGATACGACTTACAACTGCTCAATAAATTGAGTCACTAAGGAACTATCTAATATGACTTATGGATGGTTCAATAATGAATACACTAAAGAGGTTCGATCATTTGATCCACAAATTGCAATATCACATCTTTAAATTGATAATTAATATTACTTGAGGAAACCTAATTAACAAGAAAATACAATGTAATCTTACAAAAGTTGGTAAGTATGGAATTGATTCGCCATGATCACATAAAAATTAATTAGAGTAAAATTTAATTAAGAAAACTCAAATAAGGAATAAATTTCACTTAAAGGAATAATATCATATATATGCTAATGTTTTATCACCCTAAGTAACATTACACATTTGAAGGAATAATATCATGTTTTTTTAATCGATTACCTCATGGAAGAATCTATATTCCCGCCTCTGGTAATTTATTAAAGATCTTAGATTTACACGTAATCGTGATTCAACTATTAATGCATATTGTAATAACTCTAATAAGTATTTCAATATTAGAATAATGGGATAGATAGTCCCACTAACAAGAATGTAGAATTTTCTAGTCTTTATGGAAAAGAAAATACTAAATATATATATATATATATGATATATTTGAATAAGACAATAAACAGCTATTAATATATATTCAAAATTTATTACTTTTCAATATCTTCTATTTGATAAATCCAAAAGATATAAAGTATTCCTTTTTTCAAATCATCATCTTTTCAGAGATAAAGTCTTTATTCTTCAAATGCCAAATGTAAAGTCTCGCCTTATAATAAGCCTTTTGCTTTGATTATCTTCAAAATCTATTACCAAGCACTTATTAACAAAAAGAAAATTACATAAAAAAATATTAATATTTTTTGGATAAGTTCATTTAATATATTAATATTTTAAGTGATTAAAAAGAAGAATTAATATTTAGCAAAGTGAATCAAATAAGACATCCATGATGGGTAAATTACATCTAGGTATTAACGTTTGGGTTATTATTAACATTTTGATTAAAAAGATGAATTAGTGATTTACAAAGTGAGTCAAATAAGATATACAAATCTAAGGTCTCCATCTTAAAATAGGCCTTTTGCTTTGATTGTCTTCAAATTCTATTACCAGACACTTATTAACAAAAAGAGTAAATTATATCAAAAGGTATTAACATTTTGGGATAAGTTTATTTAAGATATCAATATGCTAAGTGGTTAAAAAAATTAATATTTCACAACATAAGTCAAATAAAATATCCATAATGAGTAAATTACATAAACATGAATTAACATTTTGGGGTAATTTTATTTAAAGTATCAACATTTTGAGTAATTAAAAAAATATATCAATATTTAGGGGTAAGTTCGTTTAAGGTGTCAACATTTTGAGTGGTTAAAAAGAGATATCAACGTTTAGTAAAGTGAATCAAGGTATCAATAGTTGACCATTGCTAGAAAATTAAATGGATTTAATTGAAAATCAATCCAAATGTCGATACCTCAAATAACTTTTATAAAATTTTGATACCTCATTTGATACATTTTTCCGAATGTCAATATCTCTTTTTAACCAATCAAAATGTTGATACCTTAAATGAACTTACCACTAAGCGTTGATACCTTCTAGTGTAATTTACTCTATCCATAATTGACTATTAACGAAAATTAATTAAAAACTAATTCAAACATTAACAGGATAAGTGAAATTTGTGTTACATTGATACCCCATTTGATTCAATTAACAAAATGTTGGGTCTTCTTTATAACAACTCGAAACGTTCACACCTTAAACGAATTTACTCCAATTTGTTGATGCCTTCTAGTGTAGTTAACCCTTAACAAAAATAAGTCTGAAGCTTAAACTCAACTGAGAAGCTATTATTCTTGTCAAAAGCTCTTAATTACTTTATTGTTCCCTTGTCAAAGACATTATAAATCTTATGCATTATGTTTTTAGCTCAACTTATAATGGCCCTATACATATGATTAACTCTATTAACTAAATAAACTATGTAAGAGGTTTCAAAACAGTTCTTTGTGATTGTGACTTGTTCTCTTGCAAATAAAAATCTTCAAATCTTGCATTTAATAACACTATCCCTCCTTAAAAAGACTTTTTTCATATTTATATTTCACCCTTTTAATAAAATAGAACTTGTTTTCATTTACTACACATTTTGGCTAAGATTCTTCTCATACTCTTGACCATTTTTTTTTTTCCAATTCTAACTGTTTCTTACTTTCAGCCTTTTGACCTTAGACACTAGGCTTTGATTTTGATTTGGGTCGTATCAAGATATTAGTCATAAGCTTTACCACTAAGTTCCACAAATAGTCAAAAGACCTACCATCTAAGACAAGAAGTTGGATATAAGATTGATAAATGACAAGTTATGACTCTCCTTAATGAGCCTCATGGACTACTATGACCTCTGAAGATGTAGATACTCATTCTTGTAACCATACTAAATATTTTCTTAGTAGCATAGTTATGTATCCTTCTTTAGCAAATACTACATTAACTTAAGGAGTCATATGTGAGTCTTGATAATTATCTAATAAGGATATAAAACTAACCATTGCATAAATACTAGCATGACTTAAACTTGATGACCCCTCATGTAATTTTGTATATAAGCCAAAAAAATATATTGTTCCCCTTAATTTAATAATTCATAGTAGGCTAAGAAATTACCATGGCCCACTTAACATTGCTTTATAAGCCTTATATAGGCAATCATGCATTTGTAAGGGGCCAACTTACGATGCCTTAGCCTCCTCTCATGTTGCTTCAATTGCAATATGGGCATTATGGCTGCTAGATTATCTACTAATGTAATGCAATAGTTTTGCTAAGTGTCCATAAAAAATTGTGACATCTATAACGTTAAAACTTGAATTCTTCATACTCAAAGATTGACCCATGGCTCACATTGAGGTATTCAAGGAAGTAACATTTAAGTAGCTTTTATGGATGTTGAAGTCTACCTTATACTTGTATTAAATAGCCAAGTTAAATCCTTCTTAAAAGTGAGCGGGGTAACCATGCCAAAACTTAAAACCTACTTTTCCATACATTGTTTAGTAGGTGATGAGCAAATATTGAAGGTCACAAAGTAAATGTCAATTCTAATTTTTTCAATCTAGTCCCAAAGTATATAGGCGTACAATATCTTCATACTTTGTATCTATCCTAAAACCCAAAGTATATTTTATCTTATAAAATAATGTATTTAAGCATACAAAGCATTACTTAAAGGATCACTTGAAAGAATATTGACAAGATTAAATTTTAGACTTGAAAAAAAAATATGAGGACCATTGACTCAAAGTGTCAATCAAAGCGTATTCCTTAGTTTGACAACAAGTGCTCAAACAACAAATATAACCATTCCAAGTTAGTTTACGTTGCATGAGTAAACGCCTAACTCCATTGATTGAGTACATTTAGGTAATGTATTCAATATGTTCCACTCAAGTTATCCAAATATCTATAGAGATTAAATAGAACTAAAATTCAGTCATTAAAGTTATTTTTTAAAGCTTTGAAGATATTGTTTCATAATTTATTCAAAATGAAATTTTAAAAAAATATTGAAGATATGTTGCAACGAAGATACATTACAAAGAATGAGCTTCAAATGGAAGAAGATTTTATACAAGGTTTAAACATTATGAAGTTCGAATTTTGAAATTTAGAGTTTGGTAAAATCTACTCCTATTTTCAAGGGATATGGACAAAAGCCATATAAGTTTAATTGAAGTTCAAATTTTTGAATATGATTATAAAAATATTTAAAGACTTATATGACACGATTTTAGAATATATTTTGAAGATTTCAAGTTCAAATTTTCACATCAAATGAAAATAAATAAGCTAAAAATAACAAGTCCACAATATTAGAAAGTTAACATATATCTTTCCATTAGATAAACCATAATTTATTATGATTATAGGTGTTGAAGGGAATAAAAAAAATTGAAAAATTACAATAGAAATAATTCCTTCATTCCTTTGAGAGTTTACCTCATATTACAAGCTTACTTTCATGCTAAACTTTCATTTAGTTGTCTAATTAATTTATGAGCAAAAATTTTGAGGATCTTTTTATTCATGTATTCTCAAATTCTGATTTGTATCTTATTAGTTATGTAAAAGAATTAGAAAGAAACTATGTTGTTCAGTAATTAGTTTTGGAGAAGCTAAACTATCTAAGCGTAGGGAAATAAACTAAGTTAAAGTCGACATATTATTTAGACTTTCATGACTATTAGATATAATGGAATATACTCGTGTGGAATACGTGGTCTGCAATATGGACGTAGAAGAGTTGACATAGGTACAAGACCAAACCTTTATACATTGATCATGTAATCTTTCTTTTCCATCTTTTTTTTTTTTTTCAATTTCATGCACATATTATTATTACTTTAAAGTTGATTGCTAAATTGATCTATCAAAGCATAACACATAAGTAATCATAAGGGTCTTGGTTCTTTATTTGACAATAAGTTTGCGTAGTAACTAACTCACTTCACCCCTTCTTGGTTATTAACTTTGAGAGCCATAGATAACAAGTTTATTTTTGGGCTAATATTGCGAATGTTATTTGAACTTTGCCTAAATCTTCAATTAGCTACCTCAACTTTCATTTAATCAATTTACTATCTTATGAAACTTTCCATGCCCAAAAACATTGTTTGATTCAACTTTGTTACTTCCATCTATCTAGTTGGCAATACTAACCTATAGTAACTTAACATGTGTCCATGACTTAAAAAGAAAATAGAAAAACTCACACCAGCCATCCTCTTCCTTCTCCTTCAATTCTCCTCCCTTAAGAACTCTTTCTCTCCCTTATTTGCTTCTTTCTCTAAAACTAAACATGACCCACCAGCCACCACTCTCTCTTTTTACAAATCAAACAGAAAGTCTTTCCCATCTTTATTGATATTTATTTTGGAATTCTTAAATTTAAACTAAATTTTAATTGAATTGAGCCTCTCTCTCAAAGGAGGAACGTCTGCCTCCCTTGTCTCTCTCTCCTTTCTCTCTCTCTCTCATGAATCCTTCCTCTCTCTATACATATCTCCCTCAACCTCTCTCCCTCTCTACTTGGCTACCAAGTCAAGCCGCAACAAACCACCACTAAAACCCTGTAGCCATGTCGAGATCTAAAGATTGCCACCCATAGCCATCATCCCAGAACCAAACGAAATCCCACAACCATCACCACCTAACCACCATGCTCACGCCATCACCACCAATACCATTGATAACCTCAAAACACAAATCGAACAACCCCCACAAACCAAACGTAACCACAACCTCAGTCTCCAGAAACACAACCAAAACTCACAACATAAAAACCAACTGTCGCCGCTCCAACTTTAATAAGCCACTGCCACCAACGCCCATGTTGAGCCCTCAAATACATAGGAACCCCAACCTCCCAACTCCATTGATTGCCAATGAACCCACCAACCTCCTAACTTCATTGATTGCCAATTAACCCAATTCATGAAGATGGCGCATGGTATCCGTATTCTTTAACCAGGGAGATAAATCATCTCAAGCACACCGGAAGCAAAAGAGTTAACTTTTATGTCTATAAGAAATGAAGGTGCATATACAACAATCAAATGAATCTTCTAAAGGAATTTATTCTTCCATAGCTAACTGAATGAACAATTGAAAACAGATAATTTCAAATTTAAAAAATAAATACCAAATAGGCTTAGATAGGATAGAATATTAACTTCACATCTTCTTTTTTTTTTTTTTTTTTCTATTGAGCAGCTATGTAAACAGAGTGGTGGTTGTATTTAGTTTTGGAGAAAGAAGCAAAGATGAGAGAGAGAGGGTTCTTGGAAGAGGAGAAAGAAAGAAGGCAGAGGAGGAGGCCTAGTGTGAGTTTTCCTTTTTTTTTTTTTTTCAAGTTATGGACACGTGTCAAGTTATTATAGGTTGGTATTGCCATCTAGATAGACAGAATTAATAGAGTTGAACTAGGTAATGTTTTTTACCATGAAAAGTTTAATCAGGTAGTAAATTGACGAAATGAAAGTTGAGGTACTTAAATGAAGATTTAGGCATAGTTCATATAGCATTTGTGATATTAGCCCTTTATTTTTCGAACCATTAATTACAAGTAAGGATATCAATAAGACCTAAAATACTGCCCTTTCTATTCTTGCTCACCTGTTATTATTATGTATCATAAGGCAAACCTAGACGCCCATCAATGAAATACGTGATTGTGGATTATGGTCAAGGACTTCACTTTGAAGATGAGACAATTGAAGTATAGTTTTTAGAAAAGAGGAAAAAAATAATATTATGATGAAGTGCTTCTAAAAAGTGAGCCTTGTAAAAGCTGATGAAGATAACTATGCCGGTTGTCTCCCTATTCTATTTGAGATGTGGACTAATTTAGCATACCACTCATGACTACCAAGATTATCCTCCCCATTTGGTGGCGAATGGGATAGGAAATTTTCATTTACTTGCATGTTCAACATGTCGTTTGTAACTAGAGCAGTGCAAATGAGCTATAGCCTGTGGGTTGTTCATTTTACCTGTTTCTAAAATGGGTTAGAGTTGATTTTTTTTTACCCATTTAAAAGCAAATCGACTATATTTAGCCAATTTTACTTGTGAACTAAAGTTGAGCAATCCATGTTGAGCTGGGTTGGCTCGCTAAACCCACTTGTAAAATAAATCAATTATAAAAAATGATTATTAATGTAGCATTATTTTTAGGATTTCTATACTTGAGTTTAAGACTATGTATTAATGATAAGGGAAGAGAATATATTGATGCACATGTATAATAACAGTATTTCAAGTATATATCTATTACTTTAAACATAATATAATATTTAATAAATTATTTTGAAAAACTCATTCTTATATATAAGTAATTAAAGTATCAATAAAATTAATCATTGATATATATATATATATATATAATCTCGTAAAACTTAATTTTCTTTATTATATAAATTTTGCATGATTAACATGAGTGGGTTTCGTTGGTTTAACCTATAAAGATGTACAAGTGAGTTAAATAAGTTATGTTAGTGGATTGGTCTATTCAACTTATTGGCTAATGTGGACCAGACTATGGCTAAGAATTTCTAGCTCATTTAACAAACATGCCAAAATTCCTTAACCCATTTAACCAGTAAGCCTAAGTGGATCAGTCCGGCCCAGCCCATCTAGCCCACTTGCATACAAAATTAAGGTCATGAACCCCTATATATATGTTGACACATACCCCATCCAAGTGATAGCTGGATATTCGTGTAGTTATTTCATCCACAGCCCCACACATATACGCAACTTCTTATGTGTCTTGTTAACTTGTTATTATGTCTGGTCCTCCCACATGTGGCATTATTGTAAACCATTCATTCTACATTCCAAAATGTAATCGATGTCGTATAAATTCCAAGATCTAATCATGGTTCATGATCACTTAGAGATATTAAGGGACATGGTAAAGTTTGAGAGAATATTAAGGGTATGATATGTGGAACAAAAGTTTCAGAGACATGAAAATATCATGTATACCATATAGGAAATATTGACAAAGAGTGAACGCATAAGGGATGCTTTAAAGATTTTGAAGCTTCCACTTATATGGCGGCACTAAGTAAATGAAGAGACACAATCCTATTTCCATTTGAGCGAGCATAACATTTACAAAGAGTCAATAATAAGCCTGCTCAACAAATAGATATGACTTCTAATAGCTTGATGCGTTTATGAAATACACTAATTTGAAAATATGTGCTTTTTTATTCACTGCAGCACATACATTAATAATACAGTCTTTTTCTATAAATGTTTGGATACCCATATTTGCTTAATGACATGGGCTTATGTTAGTATCCAATTATGACAGGTCCGGGGAAGATTTAAATCCATGAGCATATACGAGTCGGATATATGCACTGATGAGTGTCTTCTGCCACACTATGTGGAGTCATGATTCGAGCAACACTTATATTCTAAACAAGTATTGAAGTGCCATGAGGAAGAAGTAGGCTCAAACTCTCGTGGTATGGCTAGAATCACCATTGAATTGGAGAATTGATGTTAAGTCTTAATTCCAAAAAGAGGAAACTTCTCATTGTGGACAAAATTACAACAAAACCTCAAAAGAGTAAATATCGCAAATGGTATTTGAATTTTGATAAAATTTATAATTAGGCGATTAAATATTGAAATTAATTAACTTAATATTTAAAATTACTTTTTGTGTATGTTAACCAATATTATGCAGGTACTGTTGGCGTGTATAAAGACTTATTTTATGTACTAAGTTCATCAATTTCAAAGTTTAGATACAAAATTGATCAATTTCAAAATTCAAATACCTAGTCGTATATTTTAACAAAGTTTAAGTATCATTCACAAGATTCACACACCTCAAAAAGTAACAATGATCATCAGAAACTATTAGAATAATAAAAACATGTCATGTTACATACATGGTCCGAATTCCAAGACTATCAAAATGACAATAACTCATTGAGCACAAGTAGGGGTGGGCAAAAAAACCGACCGAACCAAACCAATCCGTAACCGAACCAATCCAAACCGAAAATATGGTTTTTTTCATGGTTTGGTTTGAAATTTTTCAAATCCGAACCAATCCGTAAATTTATGGTTTGGTTTGGAAGGTAAACCAAACCAATCCTTAAAACCGAACCAAACCGTTTTAAAAAAATATAATAATATTTTACTATATGTTTATATGATTTCATTGTATATTTATTATTTGGTAAATATTAATTAAATCAACTTGTTCTTTTTTAATTTTTTTTAAGCTCATGATATGTAACTTTTTTTTTTATGATGAACTATTATTTTTTTTAATAGCTTTTAACTTTGTAAAGTATGAAATTTATTTATTTAGTTATAAATTTTCATTATGTATTAATTGTTTAATATATTTTGTCAGTCGATCATTTTATCCAGTGATGAATTTTGTTGATAGATGATTTTTTATTTTAGCTAAATTATTGGTAGATAATTGACATGATGGTTATATTAAAAATCATAAATTATGACTTACTATGTATTGGTTAGTGAATATATTTTATTGATGGATAATTGATTTTATAGAGAACTATATATTAGAAGTATGATGAATTTATAAAATATTTTATCGTGGTTTATAATATCAACTTTGTAAATTGATATAAATATTTAAGAATCTACACAAATGTAAAAAAACTAGAACAAGAAAAATTTTTAGTTAGAATTTTGATTTAAACCGTAATCCAAACCGAACCAAACCGTTATTTAATGGTTTAAAAAATTATAATCCGAACCAAACCGTTACTTAATGGTTTGGTTTGGGATGGAAAAAAAAAACCAAACCGTAAATTATGGTTTGGTTTGGTTTTAGGAAAAACCGAACCAAACCGATCCGTGCCCACCCCTAAGCACAAGTGCACAAAGGACATTAGAAGCTCATATTAGATAGTAAATTAACCAAGACTATCGAAGACTAAGGGATATAAAAAAGAGACTGCATTCCATTTAAGAGGGATGTATACAACAAACTTCTTCAATATTTTCATGAACCTCTTTTTTTTTAATTATAGCTTTACCATTATACGTACTCTTATACATAAGATAATCTGTCTCATTAACACGATGAATGCTATCGATACTAATGTAGTTTTTGTTTCAACATTGAATTATTCCATTCCTTGCATTTATTATTTTTACTAATTTTATTTCTCGTCAACCTGATCTCAATAATAGGAGTAGGTTATTTGATTGCCAGTTTGTTGATGTCCTTATGCCATTAAGGTAGAAACTGATCCAAACGCCCTTTTAGGCCTTGGGGTAAGATATCTGGCGTATTGATATAGGTATACCCTATTCATTTTGCGCATATATACACACCAATATATGATTAATAGATATCTTTATATGTATAGAGTATAGGAAGACCCTAAAATTCTAAAATACCAAGAGCACACACCCAAAATTTAAAAAAATAAAAAGAAATAAAAATGAACCCTTCAATGTGTTATCAAATCAATCATTTAAGTCCTATAATTTTAGGGTATCATTGTAACTTATATTCATATATGTTATTATGATTTAATTGTTAATTTTTTAACAATAATTTAAACTTAAAAAGTATTACCGGGACGAGTACCTACTATCTGGGACAGACAGCTAGGCAGTAGATAGAAAGAGAGTGTGCGCACTTTATTTAAATCATCATCCGGTTTTTCAAAATTCTGCATCCGAAAACATCATTCCCGAGAGCATTAGAACCCTAGAAAAGTATATGCTTTAAAATGTAGACCCAGAGAACCTAAATAAGGAACTTTCTTAATGAAGTAATTAAAGCACTACTTCAATCAAAACCAAAGGGCGTCTTTTCCCATATAAAGTGCCTGGGGACCTTTCTTTCACGCAATTTTCTACCACCTTCCTCTCTTCTTCTGCCTCATTCACCTGGTAGGTTACAATTTTCAATTAATAATATATCACATAATCAGAGTAAGGATCCATTACATACTAATTACATATCACATGTACATACGAATAGTTGATAATACCAATGAAATTTAGACACGCGGTTTTGGTAAAATATAGATGCTATCTATTACCATTACTGTCGGCTTAAATATGATTGGCTTGTATATGGTGTGTATGTAGGGTATCATATTCAAAGAATCTTTTTTTTTTTTCTTTTTTTCAAATATCCAAACTCAGCATATTAATTATGTGGTGTTGATATTGATGTTGCATTTCCTTTCATGGAGTTATGAGTCAGCAAAGTCAAGTGACAACATAAGTGTTCTCATGCACTAAAGATGGTGTTTCATAAACTTCAGAAGCAGTCATTTAATCTAAGAAAATGACAAGTTCTTGTGTAAGGTCATAAAGTAGATGAGCATTAGTTGCACAACTTTCTACCAAGAGTTGATTCCAGCTATGAATTCAAGATAGCAATAGTAAATAGAAAAACATTCTGAAAAGATAAATAAAACCCATATACATATACACTAGAGGACTACGCATCCGTTGCACCGGTGCTAAAAAACATATAGAGTAGAAAAAAAGAAAAAGAATTGATACAATGGATTAATTAGAGAAACAAAAAAAATATGATAACATAAAAATGTGTTGTGGTTAGATGACGGTTTCAAGTTTAAAAATACATGTGGAAATTAATGATAGTAGGTAGAGGAAAAGTATAGTTTAAAAATATAAAGTACAAACTGAAAATATTTTGGTTTTATAATAATAGATCTATATATATATATATATATACACATACATACAAAGGAAATAACACAATCCTTCGCGTTTGATTCTTTTTTTTTTTAACTTTTCTAAATTTTCCATATCACTTTTTTATTAATTGGTATTCTATTAATTTATTGATTAAAGATGAGGAGGCAATCTTCTATTTACCCTAGATTTTTCATTACTGAGAAGACGTCCATTCAATTTCATAAACAAAGATTTCGAGACTATTTGTTACTCAATAAATTGAGGAAAAAGAAAAAGGTAACAAATAGGTATTTCAACTATCGGATTAAGTACAAGCCGGGAAACCAAAACGGATAGATGTTCACAATACTTAAATTGATCGTACTGGGGATCAATATCTCAGCCAAATACCATCATAAATATAGATAATGGCAACAACATTTAGTGCATTAACTGCTGACTTTGACTTTAAAAAGACAGCATCCATATGGGTGGGGAACTTTCTATAATGTTCTTAACAATCTATATCAAGCATTTTAAAAATCTTTCATTATTAAAAATTTCACCACTTTTTCCATAAAATTCTTTACATCAGTACTTTCACTTCCGTTTCCATTTATACATACCTTTTACATTTATATAATAAATTAATCCCAAAAAATCTTGATAGAGGATCCAAAAAAATTTTAAACATCTTTCAATATCCGTGAAGATATCAAAAAGCTAGTTCTTTAACCTAAAAAGTCGTATAAATAATTTTGTACATGGATGCTTTATCAAAGCCTATGAATGTCCAGTTATTTATAATAAATAATTATAACCTACCTACAAATATTAACTATAGCCAAAAAGACACGACTCGTCAAATATTTTCATGGGATGGCCCTTTTTTTATTATTATATTTACATAAAGTAACTATAATATCCAACTTTGGTTCCCACTCCGGTGGTTTGCTTGACAAGACTTCTACAATTAATCAATGTTGTTTCATCGCAAAAGGGAATATATGTCAGCTTGTTTTTTATTCGATGCATGTCGAATGAACAACCAAATGAGACAATATCAACAGAAGCATAAGACATCGATCCTTAATCTATATAAATACTGATGTCAATCTTATAAAATTATATATCAAAAGATCAAAAAGAAATAGTATATATATCTTTTCTCAAAACGACTCAGAATAAAATTAATGATTTATTTAGATTGTCTAATTTTTATCTGTATCTTATTTTTTGATTGTTTATGAATGTATCTATTTCTAAAAATATTTCTATAAAAAATGACAAAAATAACATGCAAAATAACCAGAAATGGACAAAACAAACAGACCATAACCAGTTCTAAGAACCATTCCTTTAAAAAAATTCCTAGAAGACCAAGGGTCTATTTATTTGTTGGCAGATTATAGATACAAACTTTTTTTTTAACTTTTCTAATAAATTATTTATAAAGAATTAGATACAGATAAAAAAAAGTTGGTAGTTTTTATTAAAAGGTCAAATAAATAAATATAGATAAATATATAATTGTAAATCGAACATATTTACACATATTATTTTCAAAAAGATACAGATATAGATGAAAAACAGACCATCCAAACAGACCTCAAAAGCTCAAAGAAGGGAAGAACCACACTAAACAATACCATATAACGCTTAATTTTCTTGTACATTTTCACTCTTCTATTCAAGGTTTTTTCCATATTTTATCAATCCTTTTATTTAAGTTCTATCACTTTCAATTTTTCTCAATTTTTTCTAAAATAATTATAAGAATATCTCCATCATCATATTTTCCATACTAATTTTCTTGTAGGAAACTGAACCACTAATGATTTAATCAGTGTTCGTTGTAACAACAAACAAGAGTAAATTACAAATTTTAAGTGGTGTCGTTAGTAGTTACGTTAGAGTTTTTTTTTTTTTTTTTAATTATCTTGAAAAGGTGGAATAATGAAAAAAATAAATAAGATAATATTTGAAGGGCGCAAATTGAAAACAAATAGAATTTTTAAGGGTTAAAAAAATTTCAAGGGTTGAAATGGACTTAAATGAAAATTAATATATAAGTAGTGAACCCTTTTTGCACTTTCTACTCATGTTCACCATTAAAATCAAAACAACTTACTCGTCTCTATTCGTATCATAATCTCTTCAATCTGTGCTATATAATATTAGAAAGTATGACTATGAGCTGGAGGCTGAATTAAGTACCTGGACATCAACATCATCGGAGTTCCATGCATCCTTCTCCTCATTTTCAATTAAATTTTCTCCATCATCTTCTTTGTTTTGATTTGGTGGAAAATGAGCCCACTGAGAGATATGGCAAACAAATAGATCAAAATATTAACCCCTTAAACATATAATATCTCATGGATTCCATAGCGGAAAGGATAAGCTTACATTTTTTGCAGCTTGACTAAAAGCATCTTTATGAGGCATTTTGGGATTTTGGAGCTTTAGCCTTCTTATCTCTTCTCTACATTGGAATGACATATATGCTTTTTAGGCTTGAAAGAAGTTTGTTAACCAGCAATAATAACATAATAGCAAAAATTATAAAACGTGACTTGTATTTTCACACTTAATGCGAACAATTACTAACTCAACATGATAACATGAAACACAACATGACACGATTAAAACATGATTATAGTGAAAAAACTCTGAACACAACACGAAACCGCAATACGATTATAGCACAAATAAATACGATTATCTTAAATTTAATTATTTATGAGCTAGTATTAATTTATTTACTTTTGATACTGTCACAAATTGGACACGATCACGTTGGACAATGAAAGTAGTATTCATTCTTCTTTGTTAAGAAATCCTCTATTCTCAATTAGAAATGGCATATAATATACACGTATCCACTAAAACAATCCTAAATCATACATACCTTACTCAAATACTCTAATCTGATAAAATAACGCAAATTTTTTGTAATATAGTCCGAAGAAAGTGGGTTGTTTTGTAGGATTTAGGGTTCTCGAGTGAGCAATGTGTGGTTTATGATTCCATTGGCTCAACGTACATGCCATATGTTGCTTTAAATTAGGATTAACAATTCATAATTAAGAAATAATAATAATAAAACATGAGTCAAAATATTATATAAAAGTGTGAAAACATGAATCACATTTTTATAATATGCCTAAACATTAATAAGAGCTTACTATATGTAGCGAAACATAATAAATTTCTATACTTACTTGATGAAGCGGTTATAAAGTGATGGAGCCCTGTGCCTCTTCTCAGGTGCTAATAAAAAAAATGACAAACATATAATACTCAACACTATATAATAAATTGCTTTGGAAGACCATAATATCAATTTCACTCAAATTTGAACTTAATTTAAACTAAATCACTGGGTTACATACGTTTATTAACCACCGGAGGATTATAAACTGCATCATCATCGTCATTATCGGAAGAAGTCACTATAGAAGGGCTTAACGGACCATCCAAGTTTTGATTCACATGCACTTCACGAGATCCTTCATTTGGCTGCCAAAGTGAAAAACGAACAATTAAACCCAAAATAAAATAAAATAAAGTAAAAGAATGTAATGGGCTTATTAAGCTGAATAATCATATGTAAAGATTTAGACTCGTAAATATAGTGTAAACTTCATAAGATCGTACTACACAGCTAAATAGATGATATTAACAGAATTTGATTGTGTGTAATAGGAACAATACCTCCTCTTGGGTGATGGAAGCAAGGAGATGAAGAGGAAGAAATGAAGCTTTCATCATGTTGACAGAGAGGAGGCTTGTGCAATGGCCGCATCTTACTGTGACCACCATGGACAACCTGCTACATGGTACACTTACCTGCATTAAACCATTCAAGCACGTATGTTATAACTATGATAAGGAATATAGGAAATATAATAAAGTTGGAACAAAGGCTTTTGCAACTTCGAATTACCAGTAAAATGGTGGAGCAGAAGCCGCATTGCACATAACAGATCTGATCGGAAGAGGAAGATCAAGTGTGTGATTGACGGCTGCCATTACGTTGTTGTTGTTGTGTGTTTTGAGAAATCAAGGAGAGCTATGTGCAATATGTAAGTGAAATTTCAGATATAGGAGGACTTTTTATATCGCTTAGGGTCATATTATTTCTGTCTCTGTCTTGTCTCATGGAATATTTATTTGAAATATAACATTTAGTAATTATCCCATTTATTTTGGTTTTAAACCTAATATTAAGATAAATATCCTTATTTTCCTTTATCTTCTCATTCTATGGTGAAAATAATGATTCGTAAATAAGTAATAAGAATTTGAAGTTCATATTTTCAATTAATAGGTTTTAAGAAACATATTGTTGGTGTTTGTCGGTTAGGTATTTTTTTTACTAGGACTGGAATGTTTATGAAAAATCATATGGAAAAAAAAAAGACTTCATTAATTCATACACAAGTCATATAAACCAAATATAAATTAGATATAAATACAAATCGGATGCAAATATAAATACAGATATAAATATAAATATAAATACAGGCAAAAAACATTACGTATGTCTATCATATCTTTGTACTTCTAGTATAAAGTATAAAGAAAATCAAATTTTTATGGTTTTCTTATATATAATTTTATAAGAGAAGTACATATGTATATTCATATCTTTGTACTTCAAGTATATTATTTTAGTAAACTTATGATTTAAAAATAGTATAAGACGATAATAAAAAAAATCAAAAGAAAAGGATAATCCAAAAGATCCTTAACTTTCATGATAGAAAAATTTAATTCAACAAAGTCTTGACATGTAACTGGTTAGTTGATCCGTATGATATTGTCAAAATAAAGGAAACACAAGGAGTAGCAGCCTCATCTTATAATCAGAGTAATCATTGAAATATGACATTCCCACGTCAAAAGTGGGAGGAAATATTTAACTATTCAGTTCTATTTTAGACCCTCCATCATTTAAAACATAGCATATATTGAAATGTGAGTTTGGTCGAAGTTCAATGTCAATGAATTGACAAGAGTACTTGTTTGCATCATGTGTTGTTTTCTGTTTATTAACTCTCCTATCCCTTAGAATCCTCTCAATGCATCCATTGATAGTGAAAGTCCAATTAAGTTTACCATATTTGAAGGAAGGGGAAGTTTCTAGAAAGGTGTAAAAGAGGGAAAAGAGGAATCTTAGGATTTTGTCTTTCTTGAAAAAGAGTAAGCGTAATTGACAATGAGAAGTGATGTCCTTAACTTTCTGTGCACTATTGTTCATGTTACTTCCCATCCATTAAGTTATAGCATTTATTTTACTTCTTAAAAGCTAAAACCGACCCTCACCTTCTTCATTTCTCAAAAGTTTTTTAATTTCTTTGATTAGTCCATGTCCCAACCCATATGTATTTTCAATGTGAAATAAAAAAAAAAAATCCTTAAATTATTGAGTGAAAAGAATGATTGCCTCCAATCCCGTAATATTTTGAAGAAACGTGGTTTAGATATTTTGTTGTTTAAATCTATAGCAATCAAGACTCTTTAATGTTGTATTGTGTGTATATTAAGGTAAGCCTCGCTCTTTTTTACTTTGAAGACGGAAAGGATGAGGTTTAATGTATCATTTTTTTTAGCTAGATACATTATTTTACAATTGATTATAGTAGCCGATATATATATGTTATATATGATGACATGGTCGAATTAATATATTTATTATATGAAGAAACTGCACTCAAGTATGTGATTAAAATACACTTACTCTAAATATTTGGATTAAGTATTTCACATCAAGATTGGGTAAGGAAATAAATGCAACACCACCATTCCTCGAAATACGGCAGGTCACAAGTACTGTGTGAATTGCTAAAAGAGCCACCCCAGGATGTATGACATAGACCATATATGATCAGAACTCCAAAAACCGATATAGAAGCCAAACGTTGGCAGGCAATTGATACTAAATTATAAATATAATCGTAAAAAGTCATTATAAAATAATTAGAATTTTAACCTAATTTAATACTTGGGATCAATTTAGGGTTTTAGGGAGATTCGGTTTAGTAGGTTCAAATATAGATCACTAGACTAATTTTTTCTGCTTTTGACCTTACTTTTTAGTTTCTCATACCTAAAAAAATAGACTCGAAAGGAGCTTTCTTAGCTCATTGATGTGTTGTTTGACTTCAAAATGAGATCTATGGAATATATAAAGTAATGAACTTATTTAATATAAAGGCGGCTGTCTTTTATTATAAGCCACTAGGCACTAAACATGTTACGCCTCGAATTAGGGTCAAGGTTTACTTAACCACTACATATAATACTTGTGTATTATACATTAAAGCTAACCTAAAAAACATGTTTATATAACCATTTGCTAGCCACTTTTAGATTCTAAAATCATATAGTTAGATTCTGTAAATAATAGATTTACAGTCGTGAAATAAACTTTTATAAAAATTTCAAAAGGCTACTCTCATGGGTAGACCAATATTCATAATATTACCATATCATCAGGTATCCCCAAACAAAGAGTACATTGTGTCATAAAGGAAAAAAAATACAGCTTAAATAATCAATTACAAACCATGGGCTCCACAATTAGGCCCTTAAGGAAATATAAGTTCAAAAGATAAAACGAAATTTCAAACAAAATGAAACAAATTCAGCAATGCTAACCACTTCACTTATCAACAAACTCCTTCTGAGTCATCTTATATTCAAAATAATCACCACCATCCAAATCAACACCTGTAAAGAAAGAAATGAGCCAAAGCCCAGTGCAACAGCAACACAAACACACATAATATGGCACACACTCTTATTATAATATGTAATGCAACAACCAACAAGTTATATCTTAAATTTAATGTGTAACAAAACAATAATGGATCACTCAAACTCCGATAACATGCCATCGGATTTGTGGGTCTGAAGTAGCAATAACCGCTTAGAGGGTTGATATAAGCAACTTGAATATTTATATCCCCCATAGGAACATCTACAATAATAGCTTCATTTAAAGTTGATAGTCGTTACTCATCTTTACTTATCTTAATCAATGATATCATTTAGGTCAATCAGTCCCATAAATGTGAACTAAATGTATATCACTTTCGAATAAGCATAAAGTAAGCATTATCCCAATATTGTTTCCCTTATCATCTATCCACTGAGCCACTAATGAATATCTTTAACAAAGATGGGTGGTAGCCTAAGCATTTAACCATCATGCTGGCATCGCCTAGCAAGATTGTCGCTTATCAGATCGAATTAAACGACTACGCATACGCAAGTTATTACGTACCTAGTATACTATATGAAATCTAGCAAAGATCAGAAGATAGGCTTAAAGGTAAACAAGTATCTGTTTCATGAAATTAATTCATATATATATATATATATATATATATTACTATCAACTTACATCAAACTCATATTTAATACTCATTTTTTAGCAAATATATATTTGAAACAACATACTTCTCTTATTATTTATGATTTAATCTAACATATTACAATTATATTATATCTAAGCCAATTACAAGTTATCATGACCTTATGAGAGTTTACTATTTAGATTAATAGCTAAATACAAGTTATTGGACTCTAAAGAACTAATAAACCTATATTAATTAATAAGTCTATATTAACTAATTTAACCAAGTTAAATGAAATTAATCAATTAAGCTCATTTTAGCTCAATAAAGCCTATTATATCAAGTTGAACTTGGATCTATTAACTAAGTCCACTTTATATTTAAAATTCATGTTAAATCTAATTAGTAATTAATTTTGTTAATACAATACACTCTATAATCCAAAATACACTTAGTATAAACATAAACTTAGCTCATTCCTATTCATACAAGTACCACTATGTATTTAATTTATTTTATTTTATTTTATTTTATTATTATTTATTATAAGAACTAGGGGATAGGTCACACCTGGGATGTAGGCTGTGATACTCATCACTCGCTTCGTCAAGCTCGTGATCAAAGGCGACAGAAGGAACAAAGTAGATCATGCCTCCAATCATGCCCATAATCTAGGGCAACATCATGCTCATGATTGTATTTAAACTTTAGGTCAGTGTGTATCACGGGTATCATCATGCTCGGGATTGACTTAAAGTTTCCAATTCCGCTTGTATCACTGGTCGTGTCACTCCCGTGATGCATAGGATATTAGTTTCATGTTTTTGTTTGTTCACTTTCCTTAAATTTAATGTGCATAAGTAATTATTGGATTACAAATTTAGCAAAAAGCATCTCAACATCAACATGCAAACTTGCATTCATCATTATATAATACTCTTATACACATTGCTCATCATATTTCCTTAATTCATTTCATCAAACGCCTAGTATGCACAAGCATATACATGTTTAGTTTTTAACATATATGTTTATATATCACTAATTTATATATATCATCATAAATTTCACATCTATTTAACACTAATTTCATCAATATTATATATTCACAACAATCAATTATAGAAATCAACTAAACTTACTTGTCTTGTAAATACAATTAATTGAATCTTCACTTCTACTACTTCCTTAGTTTGATGGAGCTTCTTCAAGCTAATTTCCTACTTTAATCTTGGCTTCTATCTTTAAATTCACCTAAGAACTTATGTGTATTGTTGTTGAAAAGGGTTTTGTTGTAAAATTTTTTATTGTTTTGAAGAGAGAAATGAAGAGAGAATCGGAGAGGGAGAGAGGCAGCTGAAAATGAAAAGAAAAAGGAAATGAAATATGAGGGTTAGGGCTTCATGTGCTTGGACTAAGGCTTTAGATTTGGGTTAGGCTTTTGGGTAAATGAGTTTTCTCATTTTAAAGCTTTAAGAATTAGAATATGGTAAGAGAATTTAGGGTGTAGAGATTGATAGATTGAATTAGAAATTCAGCTTAGGAATTCAATTGGTACGAATTTGATATTTAGTTTGAGTTTGGAATTAAGGACTTAGGAATTGATATTTATTATCAAGTAGTAGGATTTAAATTTCTAGGAGTTAATAAACTGGAGTTGGAATTGGAATTTAGACTAAAATAACTAAATATTTAAGCATTTAAGTGGTTGAACTTAAGAAATTGAGTTCAATTTAGTAGTTGAGAAGGATTGAGAAATTTTTGAAGAAGGAATGGGAAAGAAGAAACTAAAGTGGCATGTATCTTTTGAGGCTTTTAGGGGGCATTTTTGTCATTTCTTTTGGATGATTATCTCTAGAATTAAGATAAAATTATCTTTGACTCTTTTACCTTATTGAAATTATCTAATCTCTAAGGAATTATTAAATATTTATTGATGCATGGTAAGATAAAGAATTATGGGCTCAAGGATTTATGTCTTCTTGCTATAAAAAATATCAAATTTTAGTCATCCATCTCCTGTTGATTTAATGATGGGATTAGTCTCCAAAATCTACAAATAGGAGACTATTTCTCTCATTTTTTTAACACATTTAGCGCTTTATAAGATTTGAGACAAGCATGAAAACCCTACCAAAGCTCCTCTAGAGAAGATAACAAACTACTTGATAAAGAATGAATCAAGATATGATTAGTCTACTTACTTTAATCCTTCGACTCACGCACATCACGAGACATTGAGCTCATTTGTTTCTCCTATGTATCTCTCCATCACATCCTTACATATGTCATTGATAAAGTATTCTTTAAAATTCACCTACCTAGCATTACACACGATCAATTAACAATAACAACCCCCTACGATAATCAATATATAAATTTATCCAAAGGGAACTAAATCAATTGTGAAAAAAAAATTAAAGAGCTCTAGATTATAAAAAGTAAGAAGTAAAGATAGTGAAGTCAAATAAAAGAAAATTAAAGACAAAGAGGAGGAGGAGGAGAATGAGATGAGCTATAGTGGGGAACGATCCAATCTTTTTTAAGATGCTCTTGATATATTTTTCTTTATGTGAAAGAGTGAATTTACACTTAATCCCATCGATAGGGTAGTGCTTTCTCATACTCGAACAAATAAATGATTATTTAGTGTAGCCCATTGAAATTTTTGTATATGTAGGCTACATTTATAATCCATGCCTGTACGTTTGATCTACAAGTCATATCTTACCTTAACTTTATATTACATTTGTATATATTTTAGCACTTTCAATAGAAAAAAATGCTTAGATTCAGAAAACACATACAAAATTGTTTTATGTGAAGACTACATGTATGTATTAATGATATTTTAATACGTGATAGTATGAATACTAATTACTTAAAAAAATAGTATTAAAACATAATTAATAGTTACTCAATATGTATACAGAGTCTATACTATCCATTGAATATTTTTTCCATACGCATGCAATTCAATTGCAATTTGCAAGCTTTACTTTCCAAAGTTTCCAGGAAAGTTTGATGTCCAGATTGCCCAGTCCAAGGCAACGTTGGAGGCAATTCCAACAATCGAAAAACCAAAGCCCAATAAAGTAGGCCCATGGTGTTCGCTTTGCGATTGAGAAAAGAAAACGCTGATCTCTTGGAGCCATTAAGCAATTTAATTAGCGACCACGGGCCACGGCACGGCCACGGGGTCAGTTGGATTTTAAGCGGCGTCAATCTTTCCTTTTATCTATTTATTTATTTATTTTTTATCCAGTCTTTCTTTTCTTTTGTTTTATTCAGTAGCATATATATATATATGCACACACATATATATAAATACATACATATTTATATCTTTTCAAACAACCGCAAGCCCAAGGGCATAACGACTTCAAGATAGATGAAAAGTTGGATTCAAGCTTATTTAGCATTACATATGTCTTTCTTTCCTTTCCTTAATTGTAGAGGCTATTTGATAAATAAGCCTTTAATCTAATATTTAATGATTGAACTGGCTTCTAGACTAATAACAAGTCATGGGAGCCAAGCTCAACTGTAGAAATATCTCAAACAAATCGAACTACAATATATATTCATAAATCGCTATTATATACAATTTAATTACTTAATTTTTTTTTTTTTTTTTTGGATGTTACATTGTAATGCAGCCACTAAGGATTAGTACAACATAAAAAATTAAATTCAATACCTTAAGAATTATGACCAAAATTGGATATCTCAACTACATAATAATTAGTATAAATCATTTAGACCTTCTAATGGAATTATAATATCATTATCTATTCAATGCATCTTCAGGAGTCTCATCATTAATGAAGTCCTTGATCTAATCTCTAGTTCTTCTTAACTCTGATTATGCATGTAATTGCAATAGGCCTTTTCAAAAATTTAAATTCGATTAATTCCAACATAACGGTCTTGCATTCACAAGGCACATAAAATAATTATAGCAATATTAAATATGCATATTTACTGTAGTAATATTTTTGATAAATTTTCATTATAATTTACCATAAATCGAGATTAGTTTATTTTCAAGCTGTATCAAATGGGTTATGGCCCGCGGGCCAGCCCGTTTAACCCACTTTAAAAACGGGTTAGGGTCAGCTTTTTTTAGCCCGTTTAAAAGTGGGTTAATTTTACCCAACCCACTTAACCCTCGGGCCAAAGTGGTTAACCCCGCGGTTAAGTGGGTTGACCCACCAACCCATTTTTATAAAAATAAAATAAATAATAATTATAGGTAAATATGCATTATGAAGGTTATTCTTGAGATTTTTTTATACTTGAGATTAAATTTATGTGTTAATTATAACAAGAATGATAAATTGATGCACATGCACATAAAATTTTATAAAATATTATTATTGTTTTAAATGAAATATATTATCTAATAAGTTATTTTAGAAAACTTATTTTTATATAAAAAGTAATTAAATATAATGATTAATCATTAATATATATAACCTTATAAAACTCTTTTTTTATTATATATATCTTATTTAATTAGTATAAATAGTTAAATGGGTCAACTTAGCCTATTTAAATAAAATATGTAAGTGGGTTAAAATGGTCAAAAAGTGGGCTGGCCCGTTTAATTCATTGGCTAAAGTGGGTTGGGTTAGGGTCAGGGTCAGGGTCAGGCATTTTGCCCGTTTTTTAAGTGAGCCAAAAAATTTTTGGCCCGTTTTACCCATGGGCCAAAGTGGGCCGGGCCGGGTTGGCCCGTTTAACCCACTTGCCCACCTCTAGGAATAATACTACCATAGACTATTTATTACATCATCACACGTATGATCGTTCTGCACCATCAATGAATTTCTTTATATAGATTATTATTTCTCTCAAACTGTGAATATTGAATCCATTACAATGAGCTTTTTGGGAAAAATAATTTGGTAGGAACCACCACAATGATCTTGTTTACATAGCCTATAAGCATAATTATTGCAATAAAATAGGATAAAATGCAAAAACGTTTTATAGGCTTTAGGGTGGCACCAATTGATTATCTGAACTTTAAAAACGTGATTTTTGATGTTCATAATTATAGGGTTTGTTTGTTTGGCTTTTTTGGACATATAAAAACACTTTTTTCTAAGAAATTTTTATCAAAAAATAGATATAGATAGAAAAAATTAACAGTTCTCATCAAAAGATCAAATAGATCAAATAGATACAAATTGGACATATTTACATAAATCATTTTGAAAAATATACATATACACATGAAAAACAAACTATCCAAACAGACCCATAAATAATTAGCAAATAAGTCTAATTTTTACTTTTCTATTACAAAAAAAAAAAAAATTACTATTCCAAGTTTACTTTTTTATATGAAATTTGTACAAAACTATACAATCATGTTCGAATAAGGACAAGTAAAAAAAAAAGATGGGTTAGATTTATTTACTCATTTTTATTATTCTAGAGTTAAGAGTCAATTTTAAAATTTAGAGTATCAATTTGTGCTATCCCTAAAATTTAAAAAGGGATTTGTATAGTTTTCCCATAAATATATATACTATAGTAATACTTATTATTAAGTCTCCATTACAATTTAACAACTCATTAGATATCCATAAACTGCTGTTAATTTATAGTTTCGATTATTTTATTATAACTCTTTTTTTTTTTCCTCTGTATCTAGTAGCACCAAATTACTCGAGCCTCTTAATGAAAAAGTATCAACACACGTATTCCTTCAACTTGGAATAATGAAGCCATTGCAATGGCCCTTTTTTTTTTTTTTTTAATTAAAGTTTAGCCATCACCACATTGGTCTCGTATCTACTAAGCAATTACTGTAATAGAAATATATATATGTTGTAGTTTACTTAATGTGTAATTTTCATTACATTTTACTTACTACGATAAGTATCCATTAATTGTTATTAATTTATAATTTGGATCACTATCTATAAACTGCTATTATTTTATAGTTTCCATTATTTTATTTTCTTTGTTTTTTATTACATCAAGAGCAATAAATACATAAGTACGGTTAGGTTCCAAATCGGAATGACCACCAGTAGTTCCGAAACCAACTAAGGAACTATCAATTTCCTAGTTCTTAAGCATTTTTCAGCCTATAATCAAGAAAAACAAGGTTCCAGCCGGTTTTGTTAAAAAAAAATAGAGAAAATTTTTAAAAAATAATACTAAATATATAACTATAAGTGTTTAAACTATTCTATATGAATAGTAAAATTTATTATCTATTTATGGTATTTAATGTATTATTATTAACAATACAAATAAATATAACTTAAAAGTATATATAATTTAGTTATATAAACTTCTTCTAAAAGTAAAATACATTTTCTTAATAATGTGAAACTATTTTTTGTATTTTAATGTTCTTTTACCCTCTGGAGTATTTTGTAATCTTATATTACTAATTACGATTAATAATGGATGTATTTGTATATAAGTAAATGAGCATTCTAAAAAAATTTATTTAAAAATTCGGTTATTAGTTCAATACTTTTAAACTCAATTATTATTTTAAGTTTAAAATATTTATTTTATTAAAAATAAAATTCATTTATTTATTTTTTATTTTTATTTAACAGTTTCATGGTTTCAAAATCAAAATTAAAAACTATCAATTCCATAGAATCACATGAAAACTGTTGATAAGAATTTCCATTTTCAATTGATTGAATTCTAAAACCATGACTGTATCTTGAGTCACACGAATCATTCGAGCCTCTAAATGCAACAGTAATATGATCAATTCTTCAATCTAGATTTTATTCGTCTCAACATTAAATGTTCAAGCCATTAATACTAATTTTTTTTTATCAATTTAATTTTAATAATACTAAATATACGATCATATGATAAAACCGTAGAAGCACTCTAAGCATGAGCAGTGCTAGCTAACTCTTTCTTTCAATTTGCTATGCGTTTGTTGTTTTCGTGAGAGTATAAAATGGTTGCCATAAGCCTTATCTATAGGAAGATCAAACTGCTATTCAACGCCTGTGGTTTATTCCAACAAATTTTATATTTGTTTTCTTACTCAATAACTAAGCAGAAGTTGTATTTATATCATTAAGGCTGGTTCCATGAGACATCTTAGGTCTTATTTTTCTATTTTAATTTTTTTTAAATGTTTTAATAATCAGCTTGACGTAAATATTAAGTCATATTTTCTTTTTCCATAAACAATATAGCCATAATTTTATTGTTATTTTCTATATTATTTTATTTCGACTCTTTTATAATTATCAATTTGACATCTCATATAAAGTATGAATCTTTACTTTATCGTACTTTTTTCCAACTCTTTTCATAATTATTCATTCTATATATTAAATATAAAGGCACAAATGTAAATTATGTCCATAATCAAATTCCAAACTAGATGATCTACAAATTCCCCCTCTTCCTTTCTTTCATATAAACAGTTCATTACCTCTAAATTTAAGAAAAATGGTAGTACCCTAAAATATTCATTTACAATCGTCACGTGTCCTGAATGAGTAGGGACACGCTAAGGCTTAGCATCTTACGAATCAAAATTATATTATAAATATTTTCAAATTACTCATACATTAATAACTTCTAAAAATGTTAAATCACTTACTTACCAACATAAAGGTCACATTAAGTTCCATATGATAAAACTACATGAACTCTACTAAGAGATGGCTTAGAAGCATCTATCATGTCAAAACTACAAGGATATACATTGTAGCTTGATCCCTACTCTCAACAAAAATTAATCACACTACCATATAAATCAACAGATGACTTGATAGGTCTATGCTTTCATAATTCAATACATTACCTCTAATCATCAGATGGAAAGCCTCAATGCTAACAATATTCACAAATCACCCATAATCATGTACTAGTGGCCCAGTAGTCTACACGTTTACCATCTATACCTAAAGAAAATGAAACAATGAGCTAGAGCTTAGTACAAACTATGTTGCATGCACATATGCGTGAACATGCAATTCAATTCAATCATGCATACACATATCGATCAATTAATCAATCAAGGAGCTTAATTCTATTTCCAGGAAAGTCTTTAAAAACAAAGAAGTTGCTGAAGAAATTTCAAGAGTGAAAACATTAATATTCAAGGATGAATTGTTTTGAGAAGAGAAAAAATAATGCAAATCAGGTTTAGACCACTCTAATTCATAGGAAAAAAGAGAAAATGGTCAGACAGAAAGAAGATATTGGACATCAAAAGATCGGGAAAGGGTGAAAAAATCAATTCAGGAGATGAGCCATAACCAAACAAGCAATCAACTAGCATGGGTCAATTAGCCAAGATTTATCGATTTGTTTGAGGCTTGTACGGTTATTCTAGTGGTTCTTGCATGATATGATGAAAATTAAAGGCGAATTTTGTCTAACCTAGGGAAATGATGCCAGAGCAAAAGATGTTATGTCACATTTAGTATGTAGGAATGAACTTGAAATGGAATCATGATTATTTGGTTGCATTTTAAAAATCGGAATCGCGATTCTTAAGAATCGATGATTCGGTTTTAAAGAGGAATTCGATTTCATCCTTAGAAGGGGAAGGCATTTCATTTCTTCATTATAAATTTTAAATTAATTATATTTTATATCCTTTTACTTATTTTATTCATATTAATGATTATGAATATTTTTTATAAATAACATGTCAAGACCATTCCATTCAAGATGTATCCAAATAATGAATGGATTTATTATTTTGCCCCCATTCCATTCCGGACGATCCTCGCATACCAAATGCAACATTAGATTGTTGACACAAAAAGAGTAAATTGGTATAGTGACATGTGCATAATTTTAGCCATGTAGGATTTTTGTTAGTTTTTATTTATTTATTTATTTTGGTGATTTCATTAATTTCCCTTTCTATTATTTTGATGTTTTGGTTAATTTCTTTTTGTAAGACTTAAGTAGGACTTGACTTGTGGTCCACAAAATTTTTTTCTTCTTTCTTATAAATTGCATGTCTTAGGCTGTATATGGAGTTTTGTCATTTTAATAATAATTTTTTAGAGAGAGACTTTTCTTTACAAAATTCATGTTTTGAATGAAAATTCAAAATTTTATGTCTTTTTGTATGGATATTTTTTTGAATCAACAAATACATAGAATATCATATATAGCAATCGTTGTAATTCTACAAATTTCAATTTTATCTTGTATAATTTCATTGTGCCACTTACCTAAATGTCTTACACATCATTCATTTTTGCTTTTTTTTTTTTTTACACTATGTGGGAGTTAGCTCTTGTCAATATCCATTACATTACAATAGTGATGCCAATTTTTTATTTTATAATAAATTCACCATATATTTTTTATCAAATAAAATTAATATAATATGATAAAAACTCTAAAAATATAAAAAAATCCACTTCATATATACAAGAATAAAGTAAAAAGCTAATGAAAGTAAATTTTACTTGCTTGTCATTCTAATAATTTCCATAATTTTTTTACAAAAAAAAAAAAAAGATGGTCTAATAAACTATCAAGCAATAATAACAAGGCTTTGCAAAAAAAACAATATATTTTAAAAATAACTATTGATTTACGATATGAAGAAAAAAATATTTGAAATAGAATTGTCCCAATCATGCCTTTGACCATTTACGCCCTCTTTGCAATTTTTTTTTTTTTTTTAATAAGAGGGCATGATTGCCACCTACACCCTCTATATAAGATCAACATAATTGTCACACTTCGAATTAGGATGAAGGCATGTCCAACGCCATGTAAAATATTTATGTGTTATACATTAAGACTAACCTAATCTATAGTTTATTGTGATCATTTGCTAATCAATTTTAAATTATAAAATCCTTAAATTAGATTCTAAAAATAACTTAATTTATTATGATAAAATAAACTTATACAAAAATATTTCAAAAGTTAGCCTCATGATTAGACCATTAGGTATGTTAAAAACAAAGAATAACTTGGGTCATGATGGAAAAATAAAGCTTGAATAATCAAATACAAACCATGGGCTTCATAATCAAGTCCTTAAAGAAATATCAATTCAATAAGATAAATCAAGATTTCAGAAAATAAAATAAAATAAATACAGCAATCTTAACCACTTCACTCGTCAACAAATTCTTTAGAGTTGCCCTATATCTGAAATAATCACTAACATCTAAATCAACACCTAAAAAGAAAGAAATGAGCCGAAACCTAGTACAACAGCAACACAAGCATATACAAGTTGGGCACACACACTTATTATGAATGCAATGCAACATCCAACAGTTTATATGTTTAATTAAAGTATAGTGAAACAACAGTAGAGCACTCATACTGCAATAACACGCCATGGAATCTATGGTTCCTAAGTAGTAGCAACTGCTCAGGGAGTTGATATAAGCAGTTCGGATACTTATATCCCATATAGGAACATATACAATAATAGATTCGTTTAGAGTTCATAACCGTTGCAACTCTTTACTTATCATAGTTCATAATATTATTTAGTTTAACTAATCCCATAAACATGAATTAATGCATATCACTTCTTGCTAAGCATAAGTAAATTTATCGCGATATTGTTTTCCCTATCAGCTATCTACCAAGCACTAGCTATTATCTTTAACAAAGATAGGAGGAGGCCTAAGTACCTAACTATCATGCTGGCATTACCTAATAAGGTTGTCACTCTTTGAATCGAATTAAATGACCATGCACAATTATAAATCAATTATTAAGTTGTCGTTAATTATTATTTTATTTAGGATGTTTATCTTAACACACAAACACACAAGTTACTGCATACTTAGTGCAACATTTGCAATTAAAACAAGATTAGATGATAGGTTAAAGGGTAAGTCAGAAGTTACCCATGTATTTGCTCAAGAAGTTAATTCATATAAGCATTTGAATCAATTATCAAATTATATCAAACTCATTTTAAATACTCATTTTTCTAGCAGATATACAATAAAAACAACATAATCCTTCATTATACATGGTCTAACATACTACAATTATGGTATATCTAAGACAATTACAAATTCACAAGGCCTTATGAGTTCATTAGTTAGATTAATAGCTAAATATAAATTATTAGATTTTGAACAATTTGCTAAGCCCATATTAGTTAATAAGTCTGTATTAACTAAATTTAGCTATGTTGGATAGAATTGGTCAATCAAATTCATTTTAGCTTAATAAAATCCATGTTAAATTTAATTAGTTATTAAATTTATTAATACACTCTATAATTCAAGGTACATTCAGTATAAGCGTAAACTTAACTAATTCCAATTTCTATAAGTATCAATATGTATTATTTATTTATTTGTTCTTCTTTTTTTATTTGAACTAGGGGATTGGTCACGGCCGCGATGGAGACCATTATATACATTACTGGCCTTGTCATGCCTATGATCAAGGCCGTCTTGAATTATACAAAAGGAGCAAAGGAGATCACACCCCAATCAAGGTTGTGATTTAGGTTGTAGCATTTGAAAATTTTCAAGCAGTGTGTTCACGAGCATCATCACACCCATCATTGAGACCGAAGGGTGATTCTGCATGTATCATGGGCCATATCACACCCATGACAAGTAGAGTATTAGTTTTCACATTTTCCTTTATCCACTTTCCTAATTTGACTCACTTAACTAGTTAATTTATTTTAAAATTTCAATGGAAGACATCTTAAAATCAACATGCAAGCTCATATTCATGATTCTATAATTCTCTTATACACATTATTATATTTTTCTTAATACATTTCATCAAACACTTAATATACACATGCATATTCACATTTCGATTAACATATGTTTATATATCATTAATTTATCAATATTATCATAAATCCTAGATTCATTTAACACTAATTTCATCAAAATCATATATTTATAACAATCAATTAAAGAAATCAACTAAACTTACTTTTGTTATAAATACAATCAATTAAATCTTCTCTACTATTTCCTTAGTTGATGAAGCTTCTTCAAACATACTTTCCTACTTTAATCTTGACTTCTATTTTTAAATTCACTTAAGAACTTATGAGTGTTATTGTTGAAGAGGATTTTGTTGTGAAATTTTTGAGTGTTTTTAGAGACAATTGAAGAGAGAGAATTAGAGAGGGAATGAGGTAGCAAAAAGGAAAAAAATGAAATGAGGGGCTAAGGTTTTCTAAAGGGAAATTGTGTGTGTGTGTGTGTGTGTGTGTGTGTTTGTGTTAAGCTTAGGCTAGAATGATGGGCTTAGGCCTCTTAGATGATAGGCTTTAGAAATTTGATAGTTTTCAAAAATAAAACTTTTTGTTTTAAATAAACTAAGACATCTCTCTTAATTTTGCAATTAAATAGCTAGAAACAAATATAAACAAAAATATAAAGATGCAAAATTCAAAAGATAAGGAATAAGAAAATTAAGTAGCGACGTATAATGGTTTCTTCTTGTGAGTTAGTTCTCTCTTCCAGCTCTATGCTAAGGACCCGATTGTCTTTACCGATTGTGTTTCAATGTATCAAAGAAATAAAGAAAATATGATCAAGCCAAGCACTTTAGCACAGCCTCACTGTTGAGCAATCTAGCTTTACTAGCTACTCATTTCGTCACACTAAATGTTCTACAAAAGTTTCTAGAGCAGTAAAGAATAATGAGCGTAAGATGATTGCTTTTCCACAAAGTCTGAAAGCTAATTTCTCAATTGTGTATCTTTTGTTTAAAGTCCACCTCTTTATATACTTTAAGTCAAACAGTAAAAAAAGAATCTTGAATATCCCTCAAGCGTTATCCTCTAGAGGTTGTAGGCAAATTCGAAATCTTTAATAATCCCATGAAAATAGAACTGATAATCTGCATTAGTTACTTGAATGCTGAAAAATCTATAACCAATCTATATTAAGGACATTTTTAGTTTGAAAAGAATTTTCTGCTATTGAAGTAACTATCTCAAAGATATTGTGTAACGGCTTCAAGTGGATAGACTTAAGACAAGTTGAAATGTCCTACGAATTATGGAATGGTATCTTATCTTTCAAAACTATCGTATCTATCATATCTTTATCTTCTATTCATAAAACAAATCTCTAATAAAGTATCTTGTTTTCATCACGCTAGATCTTGTCAATAAATTTGTTAAAAATTTTGAATCAACATGTAAATTAAGAGAATTAAAGAAAAAACCACGATATATTATCCAATTTTTGTGAAACGCATCAAGTATATTATCATAATTTCTAAAATAATGCATGTAGGAAACCATTTAACTTGTACACTATGATACTTCGATTGAAACATCTGTCAAACAGTTCATAAACTCATATATCATAAGTTCTTGATAAACTTCTGTTAATCTGTACTTATAAGCACACAGTTAAGTAATATTTAACTTCTTTGTTGTCATCAAAATTATGTAGAGAACTTAACAAAATTGATAAATTGAATAAGAAATTTAACTTAAGAATTCAATTGGTGGGAATTTCACATTTAGTTTGAGTTTGAGGATCAAGTAGTCGGATTTAAATTTCTAGGAATTAAAGAAGTGGTATTTAGACTAAAATAACTACATATTTATGTGCTTAAGTGGTTGAAATTAAGAAATTAAGTTCAATTTGATAATTGAAGAGAATTAAGAAATTTTTTAAGAAGGAATAAGGAAGAAGCAGCTGAAGTGGCGTGTAGCTTTTGAGGTTTTTATGGGGGCATTTTTTTCATTTCCTTTGGATAATTATCTCTAAAATTAGGATAAAGTTATTTTTGACCTTTTCACCTTGTTAGAATTATCCAGTCTCTAAGGAATTATTGAATATGTGTAGGAGCATGATAAGATAATGAATAATGGGCTCATGGACTTGCATTAAGGGTAATTAGGCTTAAAGATTAGAAATGGATAAAAGAAATTAGAAAGGAAAATTTGCTAAAATTCACCTTGGCTATTCAACTTAGAAATTTTAATTAGTAGAAAATTTCTATCCACTTGAATTGAGGAATTTATAAGTTTAGAAATTCACTAAATTAGCTAAATTACGTGTTTAAGGATTTAGGGAATTGAATTATAAGAAAATGAAGTTCAAATTGATGGTTGGAAAGAATTGAATGATTTGATTCATTAAAATAGGGAATTAAAGTAGTTTGGTAGATTGAAATAGGTAATTGTGATATTTGAAATCTCTAATTTTCAATTAAATTTATTTACTAATTCGATCATGTCAATTTATCTAATCTTTCCATATAGTTTACTTGTTTTATTTAATTAAACTATCAAATTCAATTTCTAAATTAAATTTAAATTAAAGTTCAAAATCAACTACCTATTATACTATTTAAATTAAGTAATTTAAATTTACATGTTAAGGATTTAGGGAATTGAATTCCAAGAAAATGGAGTTTAAATTGATGGTTGGAAAGAATTAAGTAATTTGATTCATTAAAATAGGTAATAAAAGTAATTTGATAGGTTAAAATACGTAATTGTGGTATTTGAAATAAATCTATTTACTAATTCGATTATGTCAATTTTTCTAATCATTCCCTATAGGTTACTTGTTTTATTTAATTAAACTATCTAAATTCAATTTATAATTAAATTTAAATTGAAGTTCAAAATCAACTGCTTATTTTACTATTTAGTCATTACATTCCTAACTTAGGCTAGCAAAAATTTAGCGTATTTCAATAACAATCAAAAGGAACATGAAGCATGGTGGAAATGGCATAGAAATGAAGATACAATTGCATTAAACAATCACAACAACTCATATGTAAGCTGCTGTTATTTGACTCAAATGCAAGCCAAAATTAGGAGCGACAAAGTTGTATTCTGATTTATGTTGATATTTTTTAGTGTAATACAATATTTATAATTGCTGAAAAGCTCCCCATGAAAACATGATGGTGATGGCATGTGTTGGTGATTCCACGTCACCAATTAGTTATAATATGATGCTTCTAGAACTAGCTATAACATTCTTTTTGTTGTCTATTTTACTAATATGTTTGCGATAACTTTAACTAGATTTGGGTTACAATTTACATAAACCAAGTAAAGCTAGCCTAAAAGCCCTTTTATTTTCTAGCTTTTCAACATTCTATCAAGTGTGACCCAAAGCCCTTGTATCTATTCTTTTTACCTCCCCAACTTGTTCTCTTACAGACTCCTTAGAACACTTGCATGCCATAACTCTACTAGTTACTTTGTTTTTCTTCTTGTACCCCATTAACATTAGAAATCTTATAACATTCCTACCTTTTTTTTAGAACCTTTGTCCACAAGAGTTGATTTGAGAAGCTAGAAATCTTCCACATCGCATCTACCAATGATGGCCCCTTCCTCTAGGTAAGTGTCCTTATATAGGCATGTTTTCTTCTTTTTATCAATTTCCAACCAAAAGCTGGTTACCAACTCAAATTCTTATTCTATTTGTGTTACGGGTATAGAAAAAGACAAATCAACTCATGGTCCATGAAAATTTGGATGGATTTTTACATCACAAAAGTGGATCTAATCGATAAGCATTTTCATCAATCTCGTCTAGTACCATAAATGGGCCACAATATCTAACAAACGACTTATGGTCAGTAGATGTCTTGAGAGTTTTTTGTTGATACGATTGCATTCTAAATAGCACTTGATCACTTCTCTTAAAACCCTTGTTTGTTCACTTCTTGTTAGCTAGGTTTTGATGTGAAACTAAGCATCCTTTAGATAAAACTCTAGTGAACAAATTATCTCCTCATGCTGACCCCATAAAGTATACTGTGTATCATGCCAAAAGAACTCCATTCGAAGTAGTTTGAAATTCTACATACGATTTCCAATAAAATCAACCATGGTAATCCCAATATTAAGTCATATGTTATCAACGGTCGTATGTAAAATTCTGAATGGAACTCCATTCCTTCCATGCTCCAATAGAATTTCCAAATCTTATTGCTAGGAATTTATAGGTTAAAACTGATCTAGAAGTGGAAAAAAAAAATATATATATATATATATTAAATTAAATCCAAATCCCCAATCGAACCAAGCGATTCAACCAAATTAGAACAGATATGATTATACCTTTTCGAAGCTTTTAATCTTTTAGATCTGAACGTGTTGCAATCACGCGAGCTCCCTTAACGGTATCCACATGGACGAATTTTTCCAACCAGATTTGATGTGTGTGCTAGCATGTTGGAACAATTCCGAGTATTTAGGAATTATCTCACAAAGGGTCTCTCACGATTTTTTTTTTTTTTATCTTTTCTTTACAGACTTTCTTTGCAAATTTTAATGTGATGGCAAGGCATTGTTAACCCTAAAGAGACCCATCGTGATATATATATATATATATATATCTAGGACATCGTGCCTCATAAATATCTTTCTAATATAATTAGGGTTTTTCAATATAAAAGACACATTTCATATATTTTATAAATAGCAATTTTATTTATTAATTTATAATTATTTATTAATCTTAATTTTATTAAGATTAGTAGATAATTAAATAATTCCCAATAAGCTTATTTGAATGAACCATGATCTAATTGATTTGTTCTTTACGTGTGACTTTATAGGTTCACTTAATGGTAGCAGCAAGACCCAAACATTTTAGGCTTAAAAAGACATAATTGGTCCCTAACAAGATATTATGCCTACCCAAATTAAGTGAAGATCGGTGATTCAACTTTACCTATTAATAGTTAGTTATTTAGTCCCTTTGTCATGCGATATCTTATGATCAAAGATAAGCTGTGGATCAATACATTGCTTAATCATATATTTCTTGAATCTAGAGTCTGACTAACTTAAAGATGACATTGATAACTTCTTATTCGTTCATTCAAGCATAGCCATGCATTTCTCAGTCTTACTCATCAAGAGTCTTAAAAGATATTTCTCTCGTATTAATGAGATGAACAAATTCCGTCATGAACACTCATTTTCCTCCACATAACCTATTCCATGTCTAAGTACAATCTTATAATTATCCAATTAAAGATAATGAAGAGATGAATCAAAACATGGAATATGCTATGTGAGAATGCATGGTATCATCAGGTCAAAGGACTAAAACAACACTGCAATGAGAAATACTTCGCATTAATCCATATAACATTCTTATATTTGGTCATTCCAATACAATGTACTCTTACATGTATCCATGCACTGAATCGATATCTTATATCCATGATTAGTAAAACATGATCATTATTCAACCAACATGCTAGCTTAATTTATTATTATTTCACATAATGAATAATTAGGGATAATTTAAAATAATGTTATTTCTCACCTTATGGTTTTACTATTAAATTCATATACTTTAACAACATAAGGAATGATCAATTATTCAAGGAACAAATTTCATTAAAGTAAGAAGGCCAATCATAATTTTGATAAAGAAAATTGGCTTATATTATAAAGATAAATATTCAAATGACATAAAATCCTCATGGATTAGGGCGCATCACTAGCACTTATAAATGCCATGCAATATAGTACCTTTACCTAAATTCACGGTAACTGGTTTTACTAAAGTTAGAGTGCAATGGAGACTTTGAGCTAAGGTCTCATCTATAAAATTTGAGGAACTCCTTACCAATGAGGGTACTAAACTTTTTCTTCTTGAAATAGCCGCTAACACATACTATGTTCTGCATTGTTGTTGTCTTCACCAATAATACACAAAGTCGATTTAGCCAAATCACTTTCCTCCTCCACCTCCTTCTCAACATTATGCCCACTAATGACTTCTTTAATTGCACTAATTGCTTTAGGAGTAATTACCTCATGTTGAATCATGACATTGACATTCTCTATGCAAATTGCACTCCACTACTCTCAATTAATCTTTCTGTAGGACACTTAAGAGCTAACCATGCCTTAACATTGGTCTCCTTGGAGTCAATCTCATTAAAAGGTCTCCCTAAATCCCCTTTAATAGTGACTTCAACAATTCCATTCTCCTCCACATTTAGATACTTTAACTTATTAGATTTTTTTTGTTTACATCGAGGGATCGCATCTAATTTGTCATGGCACTCAATATTCAGATTCTTTAACCTTTTGTATATAAGGTTTTATTTGTAATGCTCATGTTAGGGTTGTAGGTAAATGTATGTGGTTAGGGGAATGTAAAAAAACTGAATGTTTAGAATAACTAAATTGAAACCTGAAAACCAATACGAAAAAATAGTTAACCAGTTCATCGGTTTCGATTTAGGACTGGATTTTTTAATTTTTCGGTTTTCGGTTTCGATTTTAGTTTATAAAATAAAAAACCGATGGTTTCAATTAACCTTCTATATTTATATATATAATT
Source organism: Combretum micranthum (assembly GCA_024138025.1). NCBI lineage: Eukaryota > Viridiplantae > Streptophyta > Magnoliopsida > Myrtales > Combretaceae > Combretum > Combretum micranthum. The sequence continues at coordinate 49,398 of JAMXBD010000060.1, read as the reverse complement.
TATAATATGCTTATATAATTATTTTGTTAAAAAAATAAATAGTTAGATATTAAAATATCATTTTTTTTTATAATTCTTTCATTTTTTTTAAATTGTCTTCTTATTTTTTAACCCTTATTATACAATACTAAACTGTTATTTGTGGTTTATTTTCTTAATATTGTAATTGTAAACTACGAATTAGACATTTTGTTAAATCTATGACCAATAGCACTACGAGTTGCATTGAGTACAATTTTTTATCTTTTTTAGTTACCATATGTATTCAATATTGATAGAATCTAAAATGGTCCGTTCATCTTAGTGGGTTTTTTTCTTAACTATTACCATACATATACATTTATTTTGCTTGTGTAAAAAACCAAAAAAAAGGAAAAAAAAAAAAAAACTCTTACATTCTAGTCTTTGTTGCATATGAATTAAAATAATTGAATCTTATATTATTTATAGTTTTTAGTATAATTATAAAAAAAATGCTCTAATCTTTTTACGAACATATTGAAAATATGTTTTATTGCAAATTTTGTCTAACTATTATGTTAAATGGTTAAAAATTGAAAATAAAAAAAAATTAACTAAAAAAAAATTGGTTAACTGTTAAGGCAGTTAACCATTTATAATGGATTGGTTTAGGATCGGGATATCAAAAAACCAATCATTATGGTTATGTTCGAAAAATAGGGCACAGACTAGTTAACGGAATACTAACACCCCTACATGTGGTGGTGATTTGTGAAGAAATTTGGGTCTCTATATTAGTGTTTTTGTTGCATTTGGATATGACTTGATATGGATTTATGGTGTAGATTGTTTGACAAAGAGGTGGTCAAGTTGATTTATGTTGTTTCTAAGGTAGTTTTAGGTGTTTGTTTGCTGGGATGTGTTTCAACATTGCTTTTAAAATGACTTCTGTTAATGGTGAATAGCTATCATCATTTATGGTGTTGAGATTTAGTTCTATGGTAGTGATATAGGATGAACTTGGGTATGGGTTTTCTAACATGTTTTTGGGTTTAGATTTAGATTCATGGTTGGAATCTTTTAAGGGTAAATGCTTGACACAAATTAAGTGGTCTAAACATTCTAATAAAGTGTTTAATTTTATGTTTTAATCTACTTAAAAATTTGTTAATTTTATGAGATTCTGGTTGTGTTAGACTAATAGAATTCTTAAACTCCTCTATATATTCTTGAATGGTACCTTATTGGTTTAATTCCTTAACTTCAACCCATTGCTCTTCATCTTTTGTTGTTGTTTATATTACGAATAAAGACTATTGGAGCTTTTCGAGAAACATATGGATCTCGACTTCATTCTTAAGCACAAACCGTACAGCTTTCCCCATGTGTTTAATTTTTTTATGTTAGCCATCATCACCGCCTGCTCTGATACCAGCTGAATTGTAGTGGAAAAGATAGAAAAATGAATATAATAATTACACTAAACAATCACAACAGCTCATATGCAAACTATTGTTATTTGTCTCGAATGCAAGCCAAAACTGAGAGCAACAAAGTTATATTTTGATTTCTGTTCTTTTTTTAAGTGTAATACAATATTTGTAATAGCTGAAAGCTCCCCATGAAAATATGATGATGGCGGTGGCATGTGCTAGTGATTCCACGTCACAATTGGTTATAATATACCGCTTCTAGAACTAGCTATAATATTCTGGTTACAATTTACATAAGCCAATAAAGCAGGCCCAAAAGCCTTTTGATTTTCCAACCTTTCAACATTCTGTCAAGTGTAGCCCACAGCCCTTATATCCATTCTTTTACCTCCCTAACTTGTTCACTTATAGACTCCTCAAAACACTTATATTCCCACTAATACTTACTTCATTTTTCTTCTTGTCCTACAAAATTCAAACGACCTACAACACCATTTCCTCTAAAGATCAACTTCATTAAACTTTTATTTCCTTCATAGCCTAGAGTCAATTGATTACCCAGATGAAACATGACAATGGAAAAAGAAGAGGAAAAAAAAAAAGAATCTTTACTTCCTTTGATAAGAATCATGTTCAATAGTATGAACTTAAATTATATCATTGAATTGAAACTGGACATTTAAACATAAAAAAAAAAAGATCCAAAAAACATGTAAGTTGAATAAGGCAAAGGCATAGTGTGCTACCAGAGCACTTCCAAGAGTTATTGTGGAGTTTTATTTTTTGCTTTTTTTGAGGGGTTGAATCAAAGGAGTCGGCAAAGATTCATCAATATGTTTTTGTTTATATAATGAAAGCAACTAAAAGAGTGATTCTCGTAGGGCACGGCTGCCAACCGTGCTATCAATTAAATATATATATATATATATATATAAAGTGTATCTGGTAAAAACGCCTTCTTTAGAATTGTCAAAACATGGGGGCCAGAACCCAGAAGCATTTTTTGACACTTTCTTTGCCGTTTTTTAAAAATTAATTTTTTAATTAATTTTCGTGCATGGGAACGTGGATATCATTCCACTTCTTTATGGGAAAAAAAACAGGCATCATAATACTTCGTAGTGGGCCCCGGAATATTTGTGTTCAATTGTGTCACGATACGTTATTTTGATACCTGTTTCCCATTATGCCCTTCCTTTAAAGAATAAATAAAAATAAACAAATAAAAATCTGTTTTATTCCCATGCACTCTATTTCCTTCAATTTTACATATCTCCTTCAATTTTATTATACTGCTTGGCCTGTATTCGAGCTATGGAGAAAATAAAATATGGAGCTTGATATTTAAATGAAAAATTTAATATTTAATTAAATTTTTTATAATTATTTATATCATTTCATATCTTAACTCTCTTTATTATATTCTAATGTGAAAAGAACAGTTTATGAATGTTAAGTAATATTTAAAAACATAAGAAAAGTCAATAATAAGCTTTACAGAATAAATAATAATATAATATTTAATTAAATATTGAATTAATCATGGTTTGGATATATTATGTCTCATGTCTTATTTTTCTTTATTATAATTAGGTGTATCGTTTCATTCATTCAACGCTGGAACGCCCAATGGTCTTACCGTCTTAGTCCCCATCACACTCGTGGGGGGACCACCCCGGCAACCACTTCCTCTTCCTCCTCATTTTCCATTCTTGTGTTGCTGGTCCGTAGGTTGTCGTGCCGTGGCGTTTCTGGAGAAGCTTCTTCCTTAAGAAAAGGAAAAGGAGAGAGAGAGAGACAGAGAGAGAACTTTCAATCTATTTTCTCTTCTTCCTTTGCACCCATTTTCATCTCAACTTTCCAGGTAATGAAACATAATTAAAATTAAAAGTGAAGTTGGTTATGTTTCTTTACATCGTTTGTTTCACAAATATGAAACTCATGTTCTTATTTTTCTGTTTCATCCTTTACTTAAGTTAAAGTTTGCTACTTTTAGTATGTTTGAAAAGTCGATTGTCCAATCCATGAAATGATTTGGCAAGTAAAATTTGGGTATGTTTAAATTGGGAGAAAGTTTTGTTTTTCTATTATATCCCACTGAATTGCGTAGATTTTGTCAAATTTCATGATGTTGTTGTCAATTTCCAGTTCTTACAAATAGGTGTGTTAATCTGATATTTCTTGTACAGTTGTGTTGCTTATGTACAATTTGTTTAGTATAGTTGGTAAGAAGTAGGGCATGTTTGATCTCATTGCAGTTCTTCTCGGAAAAAATGAGCACCGACACGACAAGTCCGAGTTATTGGTTGAACTACAGGTTCTTCCTATGTGCTGCATTTATTTTAACTTCAGTAGCTGTGGCTGGTTATTTGATTTTCAAGTTCGAGGGATTCGGTGAGTCAAGGCGTAAGCGGAGGGAGGGTTCTCAGAAAGTGAATGCAGGTTGTGTGTTTGAGGATGAACCGTGGAAGCCCTGTATAAGGGAGGTTCATCCCTTGTGGTTGCTTTTGTACCGGTTGATTGCTTTCGGCTTGCTGCTGTCGTTGCTTGTTACCAATGTGGTCATGGATGGAGTTGGCATATTTTATTTTTATACCCAGTAAGTGATCTTAAGAGGTTTTATGAAATAGTTGAATCAAAGAAACTAGTGTTAATACCTGTTGATATGCTAGGAAACTTCATTTACTATGGGGTATTGGTGTTTATTGCTAGCTAAACAGCCAGAATGATTTGTATAGTTGATTTTATCGATTGATATGGTGAGAATCGGGATATCATACTGATTGTTGGTTTTGATTTCTCGTTGACATGAACAGGTGGACTTTTACCCTGGTGACCATCTATTTTGGGGTATCATCCTATGTTACTCTATCATTTTTGGTGCCTTGTATGCAATTTCTTCAGATGCATCAAGTGACAACCATCATTTTACCACCTACTTTGTTATCAAGATTGTCACAGAAATTAGAACAGAGCGTTTGTGTTTTTTTTTTTTTTACTGTAAAAAGTGGATGACATTTGTTCAAAAATCAATTTATAGCACAGATGTGTATTCTGCAGAATTGCCTTGAGGTCCCTCAAACCCATTTCATTCTAATACAGGCTTACTCTTCGTGCATCATATCAACTATGGCATTCTTGTCTATTATCTTAGACAGAATTCCTTCATCATATATTTTTGGTTGTACACCTCTTATGGAGATTATTCATTTCTATGTTTTTCATATGTCTACGATGTTGCAAACTTTAAAATTGTCATAGACTTTTCTTTTTTCCTTAAATAAAATAAATGGTATCTAATAATCAACTGACATAAAATGAAAAATTCTACAGCAGTGCATTATAAGGAACAAACACAAATAAGCACCAAGATGCAAAAAGTAATTGCTTGGAGCAGATGAATCGAGAAGTCAAATTGCTTAAATTTAGGTCCTAATGAACCTTAGGCAGAAGGGGCATGAACTTTTGTTCGTGAAAGCGCAAAGATCTAATATCCCATCAGTAATGACTTCCATGATCATGGAGGCTTTTGTGTGTTTCTCACCTTTACTTACTCAATTTCTTCTATATCTAATTTACATATAATTTCATGTTTTATTTGTAGCTTGGATCTCTGTTATCCATTCGTGGATGTTGTCTACAACGCAGTAGGGACCACATAAACCAAAATGCATATCATGGTGCTTATGTAGCTCCACCTCTGGGGGATTCTGAAACGTCTAATGCACCTAAGATTTCACACTCCAGTGAAGAATCTTCTGAACGCAGACCAGCGGGTGCTTGGGGTTATGTTTTTCAAATCATATATCAGGTAATATTTTTCTTAAGTGTCTAAGTGCTTCATGCATGGATGGAAGTTTGATCTTTATGATCTACTATGTTTTCTTCTCACTCTCTTATATTTCCCACTGTTCTGCCTGCATTGCATATAATGTTAGTTGAAGAAAGATGATCTGTAGGAAAGATATTCACAACAAAGATCTTTGAGTCAGTGCTCTTGCTCACAATAGAATAAGCTAATTTATTTCTCCTTCATTGATTATAGCTGAATTGCTCTGGCATTTGCTTTTGGCTTCTGCAATGCTTTAGTTGCTTATTTGCTTTAATTTGTTTTATTTTATTTTGTGCCTAGGATCTGTTAGGTTTTAGAATTGAAGGCTATTGGAACTTTTATGCTTCCTGGGATGCACTTTTTCATCTTTTTTGACTGTTTTGCATCATCTCCTCATATTTCAACTTCTACTAAGAATGAAATCTGATGTGTGCTTTTTCTTTGATGATGAGTCAAAGCCAGAGTGTTAGCTAAGCATACTTGCACAAAATTTTCTGTATGCTTCACAAACTCTTCAAATTCTTGAGTTTGGTGGCTCAACTCTAGAAGCTTCTTTTCATACATGTGAAAGTTTCTGTTCATGTTGAAATCTGCTTTTATATATAAATTGTGTTTTATATAGATGTCTCCAGGATTTGTGTGGGCTGAACATAACTTGGTCGAGGCATACTTTCTTGCATTTATAGTTTCATTTAAGGGCATTCAGAGACCAAGCGAGGGAGTAGGCACATAATTACTTTTGATGTTATTACGATGACCATCTCAAGATGGATTGCTAATGTAACTGATATGTTTAACGTAATAAGATATTCTTGGATGGTGAAATAAGAAAATCTTTTTAACCCGTTCATTTGCTTTGGTGGAAATAGGAAGCGAGGTCTATGAGGGCAACATAACATGTTCCTGCTTTTATATCAGAAAAGTATCAACAAATTTGATCTAAATATCAATCTTGCTTGATAATCTGTCATCTTTTTGGATGATGCCAGACAGATTAGAACTCTAATGCATTCCAAAGATTTGTTCCTTGTCTTTTAGTTCTAGTTAATGTTTTTCTCCTCTCTTCTTGCAACTTGACATCTTTCTTTGGGAAATATATGAAGGTTGCTGGAAAGTTAATTCATATGTATTTTTATGCTGGGCATGTGACTTTTAATTAATGCAAAGCTGCTTTATAATCTTTGGTTGCTTTAATGAGGTTCAATCCCATCTTTTCTTCAACTTCTGACAGATGAGTGCGGGTGCTGTGGTGCTCACGGACTCTGTTTTTTGGATCATTCTTTATCCGTTATATCTTTCAACTGGAGGTTTCCACTTGAAATTCGTAAGTATGATTCTGTATAAATGGTTCTGCAGTCTTTTTCAACTTCCTGTTCTTCTTGTTTGGTGAACCAATTAAGAGAGATTAATTTGCATTGACGACATAAACTCTTGAATGTTGGATCTCGTCTCACATGCTCCAGTAGATGACTGCTGTGGCTCCTCTAAAAACTTCAAAGGATGGATCACAGCTTTTATTTCCAATAGTGTGGGTGCTTCGTCATAGTGGCTAAACACCATGATAGTAACCATTTGTCATAGTGGCCAAATTCAAATTTTCATTTTGTATCGAGATAAATGCAGATAGACCCCCTAAAATTTTTCCTCAGGTGGGATAGACTCCCTAAATTCTAAAGTATGATTTTACCTTGCCATAACTTTTGATAATATGCTACTAAAGACCAAAATATTGCGAGAACCCCAAATCCTTCATATCTGTGGTCTTGCCCTTATGTACTGAATTATTGTTTGTTGTCATTAGTTGCATAATTGAGATATACTCATTAAAAAGGAAATGGCAGATCGTGAGTATAGTTTCTATAAACTGTTGATCTGGTATGGTTATATCCCTTAAAAATTCTAAAATGTGACTCCATCTCCCCATAATTCTAAAATCATGTACATATACCTTAAACTATAGTTTCCTTTATTCTGCACTTGTATAATGACAATTTTCTGTTATCGGATGGATAATTTACCCAATCAATCGTGTTTGTGTGCAGCTTGATGTTTGTTTTCATTCAATGCGTTTTCCTCATTGGTGACACATTTTTGACTCCATGGTATGTCTTTGTGCATTCTTTCAATTCTCTTCTTTCTCCAGATTCAACCTTCACATAAGACTTATTTAGCTGCATATTTGTTCAGCGGTTCCCTCTGTTCCGATTCGCCTACTTCATTTTCTGGACCTCGGTTTATGTTATTTTTCAGTGGATCATCCATGCTTGTATTTCTATGTGGTAACATTGGCTACTATCTTCATCCACTCTCTTTATGTACAATTCTTTTCAATGTGGAACTTGAAAACCATACCTCTTGACTCTTGTTACAGGTGGCCGTACCCATTTCTTGACCTGTCATACTCAGCTGCTCCTCTTTGGTATGTCATTTGTCCTCTACTACGAGCATCTAGTTTAGACAGATAATTTTGACAGGCACCGCATCCATACTATGATTAACGACAATGACAACGAGAAAAACAAGTTCCTCATCCCATTCGCACGATCTGCAAACATATCTTCTCTAAGATCCTCACATAATAAGTTATTAGAATAGTAAGGACTCAACCCGCATTGTGCTAACATGGCATTGTTCCATCCAATTCTCATTCTTTGCATTATATACAGGTATCTAGGTGTGGCAGCATTGCATATCCCTTGCTATGGTGTATTTGCTCTGATAATTCGGTTAAACGGTTTTGGTTGTCGAGATCGTTCCCTGGGTCTTACCAATGTTAGATGGGGGAAGAAAGGAGTTTTTAACACCAGCTCGATCGATCTTCATTTGTAGTCCCTTATTTTTGGGCATCATCCATAATTAATGGAGGTTTGAAGATGATGAGTTTTTGGGTTTTAGATATCAAACAGTCTATGTTGAATCTTAATTAATATATGTAAAATCCTTATCAAAAAGTAAATAATTCAACTTAATGTTTCTATCAAGATCATATTGTGCAGATTGAGATCAAGGAAAAATTCTGTTCCTACATTCATTCGAGTGAATGTTCATTGATGAGTCAATTATATTCCACAATCCCCTTCCTTTAGTGTAAAAAAATCTATGGAAGCTGTATCTATTTCTATCTGGGGTTAATTACAAAAACATGACTTGTTTTGATCAATTTGTAAATTCATAACTTGTGTTATTTTTTTTTTTAATAAATAGGTAACATAAGTTTCATATAAAAATGTCAATACTATTTAATAATTTTAGATTTATTGGTCGTAAAACTTAATTTTATAATTTTTTTCAATTTTCTCATTTTTTAAAAATAAATTTTAATATTTTATTTATTTAATTTTATATAGTAATATTTTGTATTAAATTAATTTTTTTAATCCAATAAAACTCTAACACATATTTCTCTAATAATAATTAATTATAATAACACTTTTGTATGAAATTCAGGTTCTCTATTTGTCAAAAAAATCACAGTCGTCATGTGTTTGCAAATGGAAAAGATAGGTCATATTTTGTAACTAACACTTCTATGTACATCAAACTTGTTTATTTTTCTCCTACCAGTAAATGGGAATAATTATAAGAACAAAGGTACAACTTATTGGTGTGGTTTGGAATATAGCTGCAAATAAGTTGAATCAAAATTGTTTGGAATATAGCTGCAAATAAGCTGAATCGGAACAAATTGTGAGTTAGAGTTTAAGCTCGATGCAAAATTGTAAAGGTTGAATTAAACAAAAGCCCAATCAAGGTTAAAATTTTGTGCTTGAACTTGACCTAAAGTGATATTAAACAAATTCAAACTTGAGCATGACTTGATTAAGTTGGTTTAGGTCAATTTATCTAAAATGTATATAATTTTAATTAAAATAATATTGATATCCAAATTTGATTGAAACAAGATTATTGTTTAAACTTAATTTAAATTTGATTAGACTTATAAGCTCATTAAATTATATGAAGTTTGAAATTAACCTGATAAGTTACACAATTTTGATTTTGACCCAGCATTGTCGACATTATCGTGTCAAACTTAGCTATCATGGAGTCAGACTTGGAGTGGCTTAGTTTTTCCACATTCCTAAAATCTAAGAGTAAAAAATTTGGACTCTTATATATTTATTTTAATAGTCATATAATTTAACTACACGTTCCCATTAACATGACTCTGAAAAACTATCATAACATAGGTGTGACATTAGAACACAGTCTCTCATAAGTCTAAATCCTTATACGTCATACAACGTTGTACATATCCACCACAAAATTCTCATTTGGATGTTTCACGTATCGAACAAGAAATATTATAGGTTTGTGTAGCGTACACTTTAAGGTCAATAATTAGAATTGTCAGCTCATCTAAACCATAATTTCAAAAGTGAAGACACAAAATGTAAGACACCTAACCATTCGCTCGCCTTCTTCCTTGTCCACCACTTGTTAACAATTTTAATCAGTTTAATCATGTGATGCCATAATAATAGCAAATATATTTTATGTCAAATCGCAACACGGGACGACACTGTAGACAACATTAACGTTGTATTGCACAAGCATTGTTTGGTGAGATTTATCAAAACTATATGAGAGCAGATAGATACTATGTCTTTTAGCAATGTCACCGGCGATCTTTTCCATATAATTATAACATAGATTGCTATGAAGGGAGGGAAGTCAACAAATTCACCAATTCAAGTGAAGTACATGTGATATGATAGCGTGGAACCGTGGAAACACTAACATCAGGTTGTAGATGAATGGGATAAGATCCAAAGATTTGACAATCAAGAAAAAAAATGTATATAATAGATCTTTACCTTGTTGATTATAAACAATCCTTAAAAACCACTGGTATAAACATATCATATCTCAGTCCACTGAATATATTGAATCATGAGATAACACTCGAACTCATAAATATGCTCATTAACTTGCACTAATTTCCATCAAGTTGAACTGGATAGGAACTTGATTTTAGAGTTGGCTCTGCTATGAACTGACGTGATGGCGAAACATGGAAATGCTAAAATCAAGTTGTAGATGGATCTCGACCCATTGACTATACAAATTCAAGAATTAAGGTAATATATTGAACTTGACCTGTCCAAGTATACTAATCAAGAACTTTGGTATAATCGAATGAAAAACCTCGAACTATTGATTGAGTAAATTCCATAACTTTAATATAATGATTACAACCATTTAGAATTATACCAATCAAGAATCTCAGGATAGGAAAAACCTTGATGGACTAACTATAAAGAGTCAAGATCCTTGGTATAAATTTAAACACCATAAGAACATAGCTCTTGGGTTCTAAACACTAGGAAAAATTCTCAGTTAATAAAATTTCGTAATCCTTTATCTCTTGTTATTTATAAACCAATTTATGGACATAAAATAAGATACTAAAAAGTTGAAAATAACAAAATAATTGAAATATAATAATAGCCTAATAAACTAGCTAAACTACTTGGACTTCTATAAATCGTCCTCAAATTTTGTAGGTGCCACTTGGATAAAAAATCATTCTATAAAAATCAAACCCATATAAAGCATACCAAACTCCAAAAGCTTTTACGATCCCGTTGATAAGGTCATCTATTCAATAATCTAGTTGTTAAAATAAATATAGTAATTGAATTATTAATTATTTTAATGGTTTGATTATAATTGGGTATGACATGAGTCGTTGAATGGTGACTGAATCGGTATTGTCAAAATTAATGATGAGACTATAGAATTTCCCACCAAACTTCTCACACATGGAACTGTTCAACTGTCCTAAATTTAACCTATACATTATACACCTCATCAGTTAAATTTGATAAAATGAAGTATTTATCTGCAATATTGAATAACACGCTGGATCTTAAGTACAGTTGGTGTTATTATCACATGCTAACTCAATGGAAAGTTGATCGGGTTGAACAATTTCTAGTTTGGTTTCAATCTTTGACTTGACTTCAATAATCCAAATAGTAGGGCTTTTAGAATCTATAGTAATTAGTTTTCGATTCTTCTCCTTTTGGATTTCCCATTGTGCTACCCATCTTTGAACCTAATCTTGTAAAGCCTTTTGTTAATCTTGTACTTGCTTATCATTCATAAGTTGGAATATAATTCTCTCTATCATTCATAAAATCGTATACATTTGTCCAACGCTTCTAATAGGTATTATGATAGGATTTTCATTGTCATCCCAAAATTATATGACAATCATCCATAAGAATAATATCACACAAAACCTCTTCTTCATAACTCTTACCTTTGGTGAAAATAATCCATACCTACTTTATTACATGAATCATCTCATCAACATCGATTGTTTCGCATAGATTGGGGTAATCAATAGTTGCTAATCCCAATTTCTCCATTGTATACTTTGAAGCAAAATTTTGACAATAATCTTTAATACACAAATAACAAATATAATCATCAATCTTTACTTATATCATAAAATCCCAAAATAACTCGACCAAACATTCTATCCATATTTCTTCACAAATAACAATTCACTTTTAGCTTGTTATTAACTGAAGCTTATCCAGAATAAGAGGGATATTTAAATTCAAATTAAAGCTTCCAACAAAAATCTTTTTCAAGGTTTTATGAAGACATTTACAAGATGCAGCCAAGTTGCTGTCTCAAGATAAATGAAGATTTGTTTTTATCTCGACATAATAATATCTATGGATGGAGATAAGATATCATCTTTTAGCTTGTTATTAGCTAAAGCTTATCCAGAATAAGAGGGATATTTAAATTCAAATTAAAGCTTATCTAATCAAGTTGTTGAAGAATCGGATGAAGATAAATATCAACAATATCTAAAGATCACAAGCGAAAAAAGATAGATGTTTAAGGAGTTCAAAGTTTGAATTCTTAAATAAGATACTCAAATCCTACAAATCTAGGGATGTCAATCTTATCCATTCAACAAAGAAGCTGTTAGAAGATTTCATGGATATTATAATCAAGAGAGCCATTTGAAGAGTTTATATATTTTTCAAAGTTTAGGATTCTCAAGGAAAAAAATCATGAGAAGTGAAAAAGAAAAGAAAAACATAGAAGTTTACAAGAAAAAATTACACTCTACAAAAAGCCCTCTGAGCATCTAATAGACGCTACAAACATCATCTTTTATACATTTCTTTATAGGTTTTGAGCTTAAATATAGAGAACTTATATTTTCTCTTGCTACGAGTTTGTCTCTTTTCTTTAAGTGAGGATTAGCATAGAAATTAGATTACAAAAGTCTTATAGTCTATGCATAGCTAAGTGGTAGATTAAAAAGATAAAGCAAAAGCGATTGGTGTTTGTAATTCTTCTTTACTATTAGATTAATGAAACGACTGGTATAGAAGAATGGATCCCCAATAGTGGAGTTGGAAGAGAAGACTGACTCATAAGGAGAAATATCTATAAATCGCTGTCGCTTTTACTTTATTACAATTTAATTTCTATTATATTATTTATTGCTTATCACATGCATTCATCATAAAAAGAAAATTAAAAAAATTCAGTGTTCTTTTCAGTTGTTTTTTCAAGAAAATGTTTTAACAAACAATACAACCCCCCTCTTGTTTGCCATTTCGGGAACATGCCCAAAGTTTCTAGATTTTTAATTTAAGCATAGGAGAATGTTGACATATTTTTGTATATGTATCAATCCATTATTAATGAAAAAGAGGAAGAAAAATATCATCCTCAATATTGTGTTGTTGGTTTTCTATATTCAAAAAATCAATTTGCTACATTTGGCAAATTTATGCTTTGTATTCGAAGCAATCCATTAATATATATGTGAAATCTAATAAAATTTAAAATAGAAAGTTATTTCTCAAAAATCTACCATACTTCAATTGGTACTAGAACCTCTTTGGGTGACCACCATGGCTTCTAATGATTTAGAGTTTGAGCAAATGTTGTAAGTTGTTCACTAGGTTGTAAAGAAACATCTTGATGAACAAGAGCAAAGGTTTAAACCATTTTTTAATGCTCTACATAAACAAGAAAACATGTTGAAACAACAACTACAAGATCTTAAGGAAGTAAAGCTATCAATTTAGGAGAAAATGCATCTAGAAGAATCTCAAGTGAGTTTGCAAAATCAATTTCTAATGCATCATGAATCTGGAAATATGCAGCAAACACTAGCCTAAAAGCTACACCATACCCACCAAGCACATCATCTACTCTGAACCCAATACACAATCAAAACAATGCTGGCATACTTAAATCAAGAAACACGGTGAAAAACCTATACCCAAACTCGCTATTAAAGGAAGCTATTTTTCTAACCCATATTGAATCATAACCCAACAAACAACTACCCAAAACTACCTTGGAAACCACCATAAATCAATCTACCCAGCTCTTTACCAAACCGTTTAGATCGCAAATCCACATCATACCATATCCAAATACGACAAAACACCAATACAGAAACCTAAATTTCTTCACAAAACCACCACCATATGGATTTACCTACAACCTTAACATGAGCATTACAAATAAAACCTTATCTATAAAAAGGCCGAAGAATGCGAAAATTGAGTGTCATGCTATATTAGATCCAATCCCTAGATGTATACAGAAAAAAAAAAAAAAAAATCATTGACCTTAAGCTTTACTCCTTCAATGAAACCTCTTGCTAAGCACTTGGAGGTCACAGATCTGAGAGTCTCAAGCCTTACAACTTGGTCGAGCGTTTGAGGGTCATTGACCTGTAAGTATCAAACTACCAATGTTTCATTCAACCCCTATAGATTGCAACCCTATCATCACTCTTAGGCTCTTGAACTTGATGAATAAAAATAAGGGAAAAGAAAATTCCAACTCTAAACTTCTTAAGCTCAACAATATCAAAGACGATAGTACTTTAGAGCTTAAAATTTTGAGTAAGGGAAGGTGCAAAATGGTCAAAGGATTCATTAGAATTTGTGTACCTGTGGCAAGACAACAGAAAGATGAACAATAATATCCAAAGAACTCAGACGGAGGAACAACACACTGGTTTGTACATGTAATCTACTTAGAATGGTGTTTGTGTTGTTTGAAGGTGTTGATGGGTAGTGGCAAGAAAAGGATTTGCCATAGTTATATTATGTCCAGGGAAGTTATGGAATTAGTGAATAAGGCAGAACATTTGGCATATTTTTTGGCCTATGATGAGAAGAGAAGTAGAGAGTCATGTGTAAGTTGTGAGAAAGACGAAGGTTGTCACGTCTCGAGGGGTACCCTAAACATGACAGCTCGCCGTACACAATATAAAAGCTTAGGAATAACTATCATAGTCACATAAAAACTTCCATATTATGCAAAAGACGTATATTACAATCAAGGGGACGCATCGAAGTAGCGCAATTTATATTGAATCAATTAAGTAACAAGGCAAGAGAAATACTTTTCTTTAAACATAAATAAGGTTAATTACAATTCTTACGGGCATGCACCCCGCTAATGTCTTTAGGTCTACATAAATACATTTTTTAGTAGTCTCCAAAATATTAATATATCATATATAGCTTATAAAGAAATTTCAAGAAAGTAAATTCCTTCTATGCTCCTACTTGTTCCGCAAATGCTCAATAATCTACCAATGTTTTTCCTTAATGTCCTATCCTTGAATCGAGTCTTGAGCATACGCGCTTCAAAAAAATTTATGGGGCTATTACAACATACTCAGTGAGATATTTCCTCATTATTCGCACCGACAATCATAAGCAAATAAGTTAGTTAGTCAAGCATATGCTATGCTTATGCAACTATCACATGAAGAACATATATATGTATAGTTATCTGAAATCTATACATAGAATGGATTTACGCCCTCCATATCAGGGTTAGGGAATTGTTGATGAAGGTCCTCTTGATCTTCTATTGCTAGTCCCTAGGCACTCACTCAAAGCATTCAGTTGGCACGGCTCCTAATCTAGAGTTGCATTCCCCAAGCGATGTGGATTTCCTAGGAAGGAGCATGGTCCGTGTTCCAGCACGCTAGTGGCCCATTCAACTCTATACATAAGAGTAACAGTCTTTCAAAATATGACTCGATGAATGCTATGCGTGACCATTCTCTTGTTAACGCCATTCCATATTATGATTCATTAAGGACGATCGATCAATTTAAACACACATAGCAATCAAGCATACAAATGAATGAACATAGTTAAACAAACATTCTAGCATTGCGATATGTTTAATATCCACTTAATCAAACAAGCAAAAAATACATGCTTAACATTAGTAATTCCCCATACATACTCATCTTTATCTTTTTTTAATTATGTTAGAGTGACTACTTACAAGCATAAACAAAGTAACGAATTTAGGAGAAAAAACTCACTTGTCCATATCATAATTTGTTCGGTCGTAATAATCTCAAGAAGAAGAGTCTTGTATTCCTCATCGCCTAGATAAAAGAAATACCTGAAATGAGTATTTCATAGAAGTTCTACCTAAACTTTCCAATTCTATCTTGTTATTTTCGTCAAAATTTAGACGAATGGAAATTACAACTTAAAATGACCATAACTTGCTCATTTTAACTTGGAATTTCGTATATTAGTAGTCTTTTTCTACTCACTTGGAAAGATCTATCTATTTCTAAGGTTATTTTTTACATTTAAAGCCGTTTAGATTTCAAAATGGGTTAGTACAGATTTGACCCAAAAGTTCTAGCCCTTAAACTGCAAAATTTTCCCATGCTTTTCTTCACTTAGATACTTTGTGATAAACATATAAATATTTCTACTTTTGAAAATCATTTAATATTGACAATAACTCATATTATATGCATGGTCCTGGTGATATTGTTCCAAAATAAACCTTTGTAAAATAATCTTTTGTAGAAAGTAGTAACGTTGAGTTTTATGAAAAATCATGTTCTTGACTTTTGATAAAATTTGCTATTTGTAAACATGTGACTTATGAAAAATAAAAGATAAAATAAAAATCATAGTTCAATATATTTTGAAATCTCAAAGGTCTTATATTTGAAAATAATTTTATTTAATAATTTACTTTACAAGACATGGTTTTACTTATTAGTGGCATAAAACTTTAAGTACATCTCCTTTTAAATTTTTTTTCCTAAGCTTGATTCTTAATCAAAATTTTAATTCTTAGATTCTATAAATGTGAAACTTAATTTTAAAAAATCATGATTTTATATTTTCTTTGGGTTCATGAATATTTTATTTTCATATTAAACTTCTTTTAACTAATTATTTTCTATCACATGAATCTTTATGTGTTTATAAAGAAAAATCATTCTAAGTTTTATTATATGAGAAAAATTTAGGTGAATGGCTTGTTCTAAATTTTTATTCTCATACTAATTCTTTCTTAATTAATATTTTTTTCAACATATCGACCTTTAAGGGTTGTTGGAAGAAAACTAAAATTTTTAATTTGTTATAAGTGAGTGTCTTTTTATTATAACTATTGTTTTCGTATTTTCTTAACTTTATAAATTTTTACATTCTTAAAAATTAGATTCCTTGGGTTATCGATCAATTTTATTTTCTAAGTGAGTTTTAACTAGCAGGTTGATTTTAAGTTTAACTTGGAAAATAGTTTTGTTTTTAGTGTTCATCAAAGTATTGGTATAAACATTCTAAATAAGTTTTTAAGAAAATTTTATATAGCAAAGAATTATCAATATTAAAAATTTATGATATATTCATTTTAATGTTTTTGAAAAGAGTGTAGTTAAATCATTATCCTAAATCTTTGTAAAAATCCTTCTTAAGTGTTAAAAATCATTGCCTTTGGTGATTTAAATAAATTCATTTTCACGAAAAGGAAGATATCTTGTAATTCCTATTTTTGAAAACTCCACCAATGAACTTGATAATCATTGTATGAGAATATTATAACTTATGTAGAAATAAAGGAATAGAAAATCAAATAGGTAAATAAAAAAACAAAAATATAGAAGTCTTAACTTGTTATCAAGACTTCTCGGAACTTAGAAATGGACAAGTTCCATAAATAAATAAGAAAAGTAAAAAATAACTTTGGGAGTCTTAGGCTTCATTAAGGCAACCTGACACTTAGATTAGGGATGAGTACCCTATCAAATAAGAAAAGTAAGGAAATAATTTTGGAAGTCTTAGATTAATTTTCAAAGCTCTTGAGACTTAGATTATGGATAAGTCCTCTTTGTTTTGACTTGATTAAGGATAAGTCTAAAACTAGAAGTTGACTAGTCTTATTAATAAAAGCATAATTAAAATGTTATATTAGTGAGCTTTAGACTTTAATACAAACACACACACACACACATATATAAACATAATAACATATAAAAAGCTACGTTAGAAACATTAACACTACACAAGATAAATTTGGCATAGATTAAGACAAGACATGAACATGACGTTTTTTTCTTGATTTCACTCCTAGCATAAGCTCAAGGGGATGTGTTGAAATCAAAATGTACATGATGTTTATGTTATGTTTTCATGAACTAAATAGAGGGTTTAAGTGTTTGCCTAAGGTAGATGATGATGGAAGATGGTAGATAGAAGATAGATGAAAAGAAAATTTTCTGAAAATCACAAAGAAATGGAGAAGGGGCTCACGGTTTGGGATAGAATGGAGAGAGGATTTGTGAAGAAATTTTACAAGAGTTTTATTATGTAAAGAGAATAGTGTGTAAAATGAAAAGAAAAAAGGGGGTATTTATAGAGTTTTGGAGTGGAAATTAGTATGAATAAAATTTATTGAAAAAGAAAATAATATAGATAGAACAGAGAGAGAGTATGGCTGGCACGAAGAGAGGGATGAAATGTGATTAAAAATTAATTTTAGTAAGAAAAAGTAAATAAAGTGTAAGAGAAGTTTAGTAAAAAGTAATATTAAAAAAGGAAATGTAAGAAATAGGTATATAGGTTGGAAGAAGTAGGTAGTAAGAAAAAATAGAGGTAGATGAATAATAACGAATAGTAGACTAAATAAATAAAATATCGATAGTAATGAAAATAAGCGTAAAAGGGCTATAACTGATATTTTTAGAAACTAAAAAGTTCCATAACCGATATTTTACAATTTCTTATCTAATTACAAGTTTAAATATGTATTGAGAATATTTTTACCACTTTGTGTGTTGAGACCCCAATTTCGAAAACTAATTCCATTTGGGTCCGAAACGAGTGAATTTTTTACGAATTTAATCTTTTTATGTTGTATCACATTATTTCGGTCTATGATCCAAGGTTATCTTATTCTTATTGCTTTAGGGTTTCAAGCATGGGATTGTCGGATCTAGTCTCACTAGGGCTTGTTGTTGACCTAATTGACCTATAGGATTTCGGTTTTAATTTTAGCTTTAAGATTTACTCGTAAATATCTAGGATTTTATGGTTATACTATATTTTCGATTTAAAATTTAAGTATAATTTGTTTTTATGATTTATTTAATATTTTACAGTTATCGGGATTGTCTAATCGAGTCTAGGGCTTCTTGTGTTGTATGTTGACTCGGTTTGACTTTTGGTATTAATTTTTAAAATTTTGACTCTAAGTTTCACTGAAGCGTCTAAGGTTCTATAATTTTTACATTAAATAACATTTGGACATATTGTCTCGATTTACTTGTTAGAGATCAGATAGATGAATTATTTAGCATACAGATTTTGAATCGAACGATTATTGGATTTTCCATTTTGTTTTTGAAGGTTCTCTTTTTTTTAAGGTTATAAAATTCATATTTGATCCTATTTAGAGTTTTTAGAGTTTGGTTTTATGGTTTTGATTTAGGTTTTTTGCTCTAAAATTATTTTCTAAGAGTTATGAAAAATTCAAGGATTTACAAAGTAAAGGTGAAGAAGGCTTTAACGAGAACTATGGATTCTTTTTATTTGGTGTAACGGTAGACAATGCCATTGGCATAATACTTAGGTATAAATTTATGAGTGATGGAGAAAAAAAAAAAGGAAATGATTGACATTTAGAGCAATTTATTGGAAGTTATGACTGTATGATAGAAATAAGAAAATGGGTTGAGTATGAAAAAAGAAAAGGAAAGGGTTTTTTGGAGACATTAATGACAAAGCTAGACTAAGACAAAACATTGAGTACCAATTAAATGAGTTGTCTCATAATGCCATAAAAGTGATGTCCTTTGCATTTGAATGAAATGAATTACTTATGGTAAACTTGGTTGGTAAGAAGAATAATTTCTGTACACCGGGGGACAAAGGTTTTTGAAAGGTTAGGAATGTTATAGGGTAATTTTAATCATGTAAATATTAAAGTTTAGAATTATAAAAGAATAGAAAATAGAAAAAATAGCATGTGACAGCATATGCTAAGTAGTTCTATAAGTTTCTAGATTTTCAATTGGAACATAGGGGAATATGATATATTTTTGTATATATATCTGTCCATTATTAATGCAAAAAAGGAGGAAAATTTTGCCCTCAATATTGTGTTGTTGGTTTTTTGTATTCGGAAAATCAATTTGCTGCATTCAGCAAATTTATGCTTTGTATGCAAAGCATTCCATTAACATACCTATGAAATTTAATTCAAATTATAATAGAAAATTATTCCCTAAAAATCTACCATCCTTCAAACCAGCAAAGCCAATCAATTTCCTATTAAGTTAACATGTGACCAATTGTATCTAGCATTCAATGTATTATATCAATTTAGTATTGTAGTAAATACTTAATTTTATTAAATTGAATGGATGGGGTGCATAATGTATGAATTGAATTTTGGACAATTGTACAATTTCATGTACGTAGGGTATGGTATGCTTTGTATGAGTTTAGTTTAAATAGGATTATTATTTTTTTTTTTATCATGGTAATACCTACATGATTCAAGGAGGAATCTTCTCAAAGAAGGGGGGGTTTGATGTGAATCAAGAAAAGATTTAAAGAAACAAACATTAAAGATTCTCAAATTAGCTTATTTTTAAGATGATATATATAATATAATTTTATGTATTTATTTCTTAATTTATCAGGATTTTGTTGTGTTTCCTTATTATGTTATTTCCAAATTTGTACGATTTTATTTAGTTTCTTATTATGTAATTGATTTATGGTTTTAGGATTTTATCTTATGTCTATATATAGGTTTCTATTGTAATTATTAATTAAGAGATCAAGGAGTATGAAATGCTATTGTGAGAAATTTTCTCCCCATTTTTAGAACTCAAGAATTATGTTCTTGTGGTGTTTGAATTTACACAATGCTTCCTAACTCTTTACAATCAACGTTTCCAATTGCTACATTCGACAAAGGTCCAAAAATTTAATTAGCATGCATCAATTTTCAAACCGTCAGTTTGAATAATTTCTATGTATTAACTAGAATGAATTTTGAGCTGTGTAAAAATAAAGCACCATTTCTATATCTGAATATGAACAACTTGCCCTAAACAATATCAAATACATCCAATTTTAATTTAGCACGTTGAAAAATTTTAAACTATCAGAAATTTTATAACTTGATGCACTTAATGTTGCGAGGAACAAAGGCTATAAATTGACGATTTCGTTTTCAAAAATGTCAAACATTCCTGTGTGTGTTCTTAATTTTTTTTTATTCCTCTACTCCTACCTCTATATTAATATGTACTTGATATACAAAAATTCAAATATCTAGTACTGACTCTTTTTTTTTTTTTTACTATCTTGTTCGAGAGGGTTACTTGTTCGTAGTTATTTTCTATGTTTGTTATTAAATTTTTTATTCCTCTACTCCCACCTCTACATTATTGCGTAGTTGATATACAAACAAAAATTCAATGGCTTCCTTTTTCTTTGATGGCTCATCTAAAAAATTTGGAAACAAAGATAAAATTGAAGGGGAAGCTTTCCAAATGTCAAGATGAGCCTACTATTAATATAGATAAGGATGTTAACTGTTACGACTTTAACAAGCCCCGAGGCTCCGACCTTGAATTTACAACTTACCAATTTGCTCCAGTTCTACCAGGTTTTGAGACATTTAATGCTATTTACCATACACAGGGGGATGATGATGATAACTCCTAAGATCCGGAATTAAAACCACTACCACAACATGAAGATGAGGATTATGGTAGTTCGGGTGAAGAAATACACCATTCCATCGAGGCAACCTATTAGCTAAGCCACCTCAACCATATAAGTCTAATATATTTACTAAACATATAAGGAAAGTGGACAGTCCAGATGGGAAGACCAGGGCGCATTACAATTATTGCAATACCAACCATGCCTTTTCTGAGGGAGATGGATATGGGAATCTTTCCAAACATCTCAAGCTGAAGCATCCTAATGAGTATGGAATGGATCCATCACGGCAATAAATATCATGGTCTGGTTCAAAGAAAGAAGCAAGGCTATGGCAATTCAAGGATGAATCATATCATGATGCTCTGGTGCAAATGATTGGTGGGTTACATCAGGGTTTCAATGCCAGTGAAAATTCAAATCTTGTATACTACCATCAAGAAACTCTATAGCCACAAGCTCCTGAATGGAGTGCTTCAACAATGAAATGGTATTGTTTTACTGAAGGGGTAAGATGCAGCTACAAGCTACATTCTCTAACCTCAATACTTATGTCTCCATTTGTTTTCACATTTGGACTGATAGCTAAGGTGAAAGTTCTTACATGAGTATTACATCTCATTGGATAGATCGACACTGGGTAATGCAAAAAAGATTTATTTCATTACATAAAATGGATGGAGCCCATACGGTGCAAAACATATATGCGACGATGCAAGCAATTCTTAATGAATACATTTGATCCAAAAAAAATTTCTCAATAAGTTTGGACAATGCTACAGTAAATACAATCAGTATTTCTAACCTACAATCGTTATGTCAAACAATGCTTGGGGAGGGGGAGGGGACATTTTTTCATATAAGATGTGTATATTATATCTTAAATTTGTGTGTGAAGGATGAAATGAAGTCTTTAAAAATCCGTACGCCTTCGATAAAAGTTGTGGTTAACTATATTATGGACCATCAATCAATTAACAGAAAATAAAGAAAATGGTGTGGTGTGCATGGTCAAAAGCCGAAAAAATTGAAAAAAGATGTGCAACACTGTAGAATTCAACACACGAGCTTCTAGCTAGCACAATACCAAACAAGGAACTGCTTTACAGCTTTGTTGTTAAACATATGCATCCCAATGAATAGAATGTTTACAGTAACTTATTGGAACTGTTGAAGGTCTTTTATGACTGCACAAATATTTTCTCTTGGATGTACAACCCAAGTGTACATCATTTTTTACTAGAGGCTTGCAACATCATCGAGACGCTCCAACAAGTAAGATTTGATCCCATTTTACAAACATGTGTTAATGATATGATTTGCAAGTGGTTGAAGTATTATAGAGAAATTTCTATGATATACAATGTAGCATGATTATTAGACCCATGCAATAAAGCGGAGGAACTTTGGAAAGTCCTGGATTATTATTACAAACATGTGGACAAGATGTCAAACACTTAAGACATTTATGCAATTTTCGTAAGTAATGTCGTCAAAGAGACAACTAATATGTTGCTGAACTTGTATTCCCAATTTAATACCACATACGATAAACAAATACCTACCAATCCAACAACTCCTGTTATTGCTCCAGGATTTACCACCGTAGAAAAACCCGAAGTGGTGGCACTAACAGTTCCAAAAGCACCGTGGCATTGGCAAAAGTGGATCAAATTCAAAGATCGAAAACTACTTGAGCACGGCATTCAAGTTTGGTGACATAGTAAACACATACAACTTTGACATCCTCGATGATGGAAATGCCATAAGGAGACGTTTCTAGTACTATCTCGAATACCAAACAAGTATTGGCTGCACCGGCCTCAACTGTAGCACTTGAGCAAGCTTTTAGCATTATGGGGTAGCAGTTGGACAAGCATAGGTCCTGGTATGGCCTAGCGACCGTTGATGCACTAGCGCAACTATGATTGGACTAGGATTGAATGACGACAATAAGACTTGAAGGATTACTCAAGCGAAGAGGATGGATACTTTAGTAAATTTAACTCCTCCGTGGGGAGCACAACTACCAACTCACTGGGTAACTGAAGAAACCAATGAGCACTTAGTTTATATTTCGTTGTTTGTTATTAATCTAGCGTGGGTGTTAATATTGTAATCTAGGTTAATGAGTTGTTTATTTATGATTAGTTGTTTGTTGTTCTAGTAGTGCGTGTGTTAATGTTGTAATGGTGTACTCCTCAAAGTTTGGATGAATGTTAATCTACTACTATGTGTTTGTTAATATGGTTTATGTGGTAACGATTACTTTATATTGAAATAATTATAAATGTATATTTATAATATAATTGACAAAAATTATAATTTGGAACTTGTAAATTTGACAAATTTATTAATTTGTAATTTTTTTAAAATTAAAAACAAATTTCTGATTCACAGTTCGTGTGGAACCGGAACTAGAATCACTAGAACTAGAGTTTCATAGAATCGTGAATCAACGGTTCTGGTTCAAATCCCAAACTGATATGAATTATGCTTATACTTAGTTATCTACTCAATCAATAGATCAGGATTTTGCATTCAATTAAATCAAAGTTATTGGTTAGCATAATTCAACAGGTAAAATTAAATAGATAATTCTAGCTCTTGAACTTATCTAGTGAATGGATTGAAGGTCTGTTAGTGTTCCGACGTTTCCATTATCGTGTCATCATGACTGGCCAAAAATGAGGTGAAGTACATGGAGATTATTAACGAAGTGTGCAACTGTTAAGAACTATATTTTTAGAGAGCTCAATTCAGCCATAGATTATTCACCTAAAAGTCTAGAATTGCAGGGATTTATCAAATTTTGATAGAATAGACGTTTAGTTAGTTCATTTTTTGTAACTAAATTCTTTATTTTGCATAAAGTTAGGACGAGGGATAGCTTTTACTTGACTTTCCTTCCGAATAATCCGTCAAACTTTAAAATAATTCACTAATAAAGTGCTCATTAGGCCTTGATCTTTTCAATATTTAGGTACTGGCAATATCATGCCAGTGTGTTTATATTTAATTATTTATATCTACACATACACACAACACACATATTTATATATAAATAGAGAGAGAGAGAGAGAGAGAGAGAGAGAGAGAGAGTAGCTGTCGAGTGTTGACCTAGGGAATAATGGCTTAGTTATTTATCAACGTAGTGCTAAGTTGTGTGTGTTGGTAAAGTTTTGCATGCTTGACTAAACTAAGTTCGGCAAAGTGAGTGAGACTTTATACTAACAATAAATACGTTTTAATTTATAGAATATAAAGTCAAAATTTCCATCAATTTTATCGAGAAAAAATTGCATGTCTCGCCAGTGTAATTTAAAAAAAAAAATTAGTTAACAAACGTATTAATGAGATAGTAAGAACAAACTGAAAACTTTGATCAAATAGACCACTTCAAATTATAAATACTAAATTAAATTTTTACATAAAATTTACATACCAAATTTAATATTTACTCTGAAAATTATAGCACATGTTATCAAGTGCTTTAAGGGTACTTATTGTTTTTCATTGTATGTAAGTAGTTGTAATGTTTTGTTTAATTGCTAATAAGTGTTTATAGAACCATTACCATCTTTCAATTAATAATTCTTAGAAATAGATTTAATAATTGACAAGATATATAGTTTTTAAGGGAGAGAAAAGATTACATTGCAATCAATTTAATAAATCATTTTTTTTTCTGCCAGAGTAAATCCAATTATTTTAAGAACATTTCTTTTAATTAAGTCATCAGCTGTCCAGTTATCACGATAAAAAAAAAAAATTGATTTCTCCCTTTAATTATTGCATTTTATGATGAATCGAGTATAATTTTGCCATGTAGAATAAGATAATAATCTCGTTTTCCTATAATAATGTCCTTTTGGATAGATACAATCTATATAAATATATATTTATTGTGTTATTTTATATTACATCATGTTATATTATATTGTATTTTATATGATTCCAAGAAAGACAGCTGCTTAAATTAATAGCCTATCTTGGATTCGATCTGGTTTGTTAGGGAAAAATCCAAGCTCAGCTTCCTCAGATTTACATATGAAGTTGTTAAGTTTAACCTTAACGTGGAAAATGTTCTTCATATTCTCATTTTTGGACAAAAGCCAACAAGTTATAATAAGTTTTTTTCCTTTTTTATGGTGAATAAAAAAATAAAAATCAACGGTGAGAATGTCATCAGATGTTATGGACAGGAACACTTTCAAACCATTCCCACGTAAAAAGGTACAGAAAAGGGTGAAGTTGAAGAGTTGGTCCAAAATGGTAGGTGCCTGTGGCTGTGCCTCTTGTTTGTCTCTAACTAATCCTATATTACGGAAAAACATTTATTATCTCGGAAATGTTGTTATCATCCTCTTTCAGTTAATAGATACTTGATACATATTAAATAAATTTTAAAAATAATTTTTTTATTTTTAAATATTCATTATTGTTTGAATGACTTATATTATAAGAGATCATTTGGGAGGCCATAATTAAATATGGTACATGAACAAAATTTTCATTATTATTATTTTTTTATACTTAAAGCAAGTGAAATCAGGTATAAAAAAAGTTCATAAAAAATTTGTTCAGGTACTAAAGTTGTCAAAACCAAACTTCAAATATGAAAAAAGTCAATAAAAACGATGTTCAGGTACCAAATTATTCAAAACCAAACTTTAAATATCTAATTGTTCTTTTTTATGAAAGTTCAGGTATAATTTTTGTCATTATCCTTTTGTTTTACATTGCTTGTAGTGATATCTTGATAATTTTATTTTATTCACTTATTTTCACTATTCTATTTTCAAAAGTGTAGAGAAATTAAATGAAATCCAAAATAAAAATTTTTCCGTTGATTTCATTTTTTTCTCCATATATCCAAATATCATATTTCCATTAATTTCCTTCTTTATTTCTATAGGTTTCATTAATTACTTTTCATTTCTCTAGTTTCCATTAATATCCTTTTCGCCAAGCACAATGTTATAGTTGAATTGGTATGATTACTCTCGTCCCTACTTCACATGTGGTGGGGAGTAGATATAGAAAATTTGGATTTGGACTTTAAGAGAAACACAATTAGTGGCACATCGATTATAGGCTCACCACGATCATTTTGCTTATTAAGTCAAACATGTTGAGAAGCTAGCAAATTTTGTGTACAGAGAATGGTGTTTAGGATGTTACTCATCTCCTAGAGGGAGAGAGAAGTTCTTATAGCTAGTTGATCACTGGTGGTTGAGTGTGTCATGGAATCATAGGATAGTGAATGAATGGGCGGTTTGATGATAGTCATGGTGAACATGGAGTGAACCCACTAACTCACTCTTGGACGTATTAAGCCCAACCAAGGAAGACATGCTGAAGAAATGTCTGGTGAGTGCTAACCAAGTATTGCATGAGTGGATCGGATACTAGGCCATAATGAAGGGTGTTCTGGCAAGTCTCTAGGCTGTTGCTAATGTGCATAAAAACTCTGCTAAAGTCGTAGGTCTAATTAAATCATGGGCTAAACTTGGTTTGAGAGGCCCTTGTTCTAGATTAGACCATCAACCACTTTTAGATCACATTTAATATGTAGGAATGAATCATGAATGAAATTGTAATATTAAATCCCATTGCCTTTCATATGTCTAGATGTGTTGTTAATAAACTAGTGATTTTGCCTTTAAAGAAAATTCAATTTTACCTTTAGAAAAGTCGATATTCCTTAATAAAAATGCTTTTGACTATTTTTAACATAAAGCAGCCTATCAATGCTAAATGGTATTAGGAGAAATTGTAAAAATCTAATGATATGTTACATCTTTCAAATTAGCAAATAGTATTGAGAAAGTAGTAAAAATAGTTATCAAAAGACATATTGAGTATTAATTTGATTACTTCAAAATTTATGTACGAAATTGAAATTTAGTACAAATTAAGTTCAAGTCATCCTATCTAAAAATAGTTTTTTTTTTTTTTTTGCCATCTAAAAATAGAAATTGATTTATTGTTCACTTATTCACTTCATTTCATTACAAATAATGATTCTATACCAAGGAAAATTATATGCCTTCATCATGTTTTTTGACTAAACCGGCTCAAATTTATATTCAATTGTGATCTCATCATTAAATATTTGATATATTATTTATTATATTTATTTTAATAGTTAAATAACTAATTGAATAACCCATGGATAGAAACATGGAAGTTCACTCGGTATCAAACATTGTATTATAAGACCAATGATATTGTAACCTAATTGCATCTTCTTAATATCTACTATGCCATTGAAATGATAAAAAAAAATAATAATAAAATCCTATTAGAAGAACAAAGTTTGAATTTTCCCTTATAATAATAACAAAAAAATAGTTTCGCTTTCAATAAATACATATGGCATTTAATAACAAACCCAATTAATTAATGAACTGCAAAAAAGTCCCATGCTCGACTGTCTGAACCCGAAAAGATCCACATTTTCCACAACGATAGGCAGCGACTCACAAGCAATGAGGACGTTGGGCATGCCCATTTGTCATCTATATATACAAGTACCACTTAAGCAACCAAACACCAACCTCTCGTGTCCAGCACCTACTCCTTCATCCTTCATTCAGTAACTACCTCCTTTAAGCGGTAATTCCAACGCTC
This sequence comes from Combretum micranthum, assembly GCA_024138025.1. Classification (NCBI taxonomy): domain Eukaryota; kingdom Viridiplantae; phylum Streptophyta; class Magnoliopsida; order Myrtales; family Combretaceae; genus Combretum; species Combretum micranthum. Next base: position 21,514 of record JAMXBD010000060.1, on the reverse strand, counting down.
CAACTAACTAAAATAAAACTTTCATCAGATGTATCCGCGCTAGGATTCATTTGGTACACATGCACTAGGAATAACTCAATTCATTCATCGTATTAGACTGAGATTCATTAACTTAGATCCGAACTGAAGTGTTTCTGTGTTTGGTTCTCTCTCTCTCTTTTTTTTTTTTTTTTTTTTTGACATTTAGGTGAAAGAGAAAGAAGGAAATATGGCACGCAAGAAGATCAGAGAGTATGATTCCAAGAGATTGTTGAAGGAGCATTTCAAGAGGCTTTGTGGTAGAGAACTCCCTATTAAATCTGCCCAAGTAAGCACACCCTTTTCACATCTTCATCTTAAATTTCGAAATTGCGAGTTAACTCTTATGATTCTACGAGCTTACGATGTTTTTCCTAGTCGTTTTGCCGTATAATCATGTTGGAATGTGCGTTTAGATGTATTATTTTACAGGCTGCCGATTTTATGATCCTGGATAGAATTAAGAGTTCGATGGTCTTTATCTTGGTTGCTATTTTTATGGAAATTTATTAGGTTACGGAAACAACCGATTTCAATGAGCTTGTGGAGAAGGAGCCCTGGCTCTCATCAGAAAGACTTGTCGTGAAGCCTGACATGTTATTCGGGAAGCGTGGGAAGAGCGGCCTTGTCGCGTTAAATTTAGATTTGGCTCATGTTGCCATTTTTGTTAAAGAGCGGCTCGGAAAAGAGGTACTGATGTTGTTCCATCCAATCTGGCATTCTCAGGTTTTAAAGAAGAAAAATGATGTCATGATGATGTCACGTTTAAACAAGCTGAGCTTTTGATTTGTAAATTGATGGAAATTAAGAAAAGAGAAAATTAAAAGAATCCATTGATCCATTTCCTCCATGATTTTGCTTCTTATCTTCCATTGGTCATGGATCCAGCAAAAGTTCATAATTTATATGTTACTTGAACTCTTCACTTTCATTGCTATACCCTCTGGATTCTTCGAAAGAGGGGAAAATTGAAGGGATCCAACATGGGTATTGCAATGGAAATCAAAGAGTCCAGTTAACAGAGACTATTTTTGTCTAGGGAACTTAATTGTGAAACTTACCGCGATATAAATCAATTGACAGGTTGAGATGAGTGGATGCAAAGGTCCAATCACCACATTCATTGTTGAACCTTTCGTTCCCCACAAAGAAGAGTTTTACCTTAACATCGTATCAGAGAGGACTGGTAACAGCATAAGTTTCTCTGAATGTGGTGGCATTGAAATAGAAGAGAACTGGGATAAGGTAAATTTTCCCATCTGTTCTTTAACCTCCATATCTTGGTGGAGCTTTTTGGATGATTATTGCATTGCTTGAAATATTTAAATTCCCATTTTAGCATATCCATTAGCTATCTTGAATTGAAGCTTATTCTCCGTTATTAATGATATGTTTGCTCTTACGCAGGTCAAGACTATTTTCGTGCCAACAGGCTCAGCTTTTACCTCTGAAGTATGTGCACCACTCGTTGCAACTCTCCCCTTGGAGGTACGCATTTTATACTAAATCATTCGATGAAAATTAATGTTTTCATCTTTGTTCAATGTCCTTCCTCTTTGAATTTAGCCATGAAAAGTTGCCCACAAGACCGAGTAGATCTGTATATGTTGGATTAGCAAAACGCTTGCCACAGACACCAAACTAAACAATGTTTCAAAAGCATCTGATGTAATTTGATGCAACCTTGGCTAACTCAACATTTGCAGATTTACCAATTAAATGTGACATTAAGCTATTCTAATTGAAATCCTTAATTAAAATAAAAAACAAATGAAAAGAAAACACACTTACTGCTGCATCCAAGTTGTTGAAGTATGTTCCAATATTTTATTTTAGTACTTCATACAACTGATTCTGATGATAGACTTACCGTTGAAATTTTCCATTACTGGGCAGCTCCTAACCTAAGTCTAAGCACTCGTATTTTGTTCATGTCTTGATGTAGTTTAAAGCAGAGATTGAGGAGTTCATTAAGGTGGTATTTGCACTCTTCCAAGGTATGGATTTTCTAAGATTCACTTTAGTGGACAAAATTAAAGCATAAGCATTGCTAGAAAAACTTGATAAGAACTTATTTTCACGTGCAGATTTGGACTTCACTTTCCTTGAGATGAATCCATTTACCTTGGTTGATGGAAAGCCTTATCCTTTGGATATGAGAGGCGAGCTGGATGACACTGCTGCTTTCAAAAACTTCAAGAAGTACGTATTATATCCTTATCACTTATATATAAAAGAAGAAAGCGATGAGTGTTTCTGTTTTCCCTGAATTTACAATAAATAACTTTCAACATATAATTATGCAGATGGGGCAAGATTGAATTCCCAATGCCTTTTGGACGGGTTATGAGCTCCACAGAAAGCTTCATCCATGGCCTTGACGAGAAGGTGGGCAGTGGAAAAGTTTTAGCTTTAGGTTCATAATCATCAATGCTTTATTTTGTCCTTCATTAAAACAGTTATATATCTTTCCCATGGCTCAAGGCATTCCGTTTCCTGCACTTTCGATTCGCAATAGCTGAGGGCCTACAATTTTTGCCCATGATATCCAAATTTCCAGTTTATGGTTCTATGCAACTAACTGTAATATGCTTTGCATTTAAAAAGATCAATTAATCTTCCTAGAGTATTCAAAGGGGAAAAAAAGGAGGATGCTAATTTCTGTTTTTCTACTCCTATCTCCAGACTAGTGCATCGCTAAAATTTACAGTTTTGAACCCCAAAGGTAGAATCTGGACAATGGTTGCTGGAGGAGGTGCAAGTGTCATCTATGCAGACACGGTATGTTTACCTTATTCACGATAATGTCATACTAATCATCCACCAGTTCATCAGCTTCTAGTCTTTCATTCATGTGCTTCTCTTTAATTTGGTTTGAAATAACCGTTTACAAACAGGTTGGAGATCTTGGCTTTGCTTCTGAGCTTGGTAACTATGCCGAATACAGTGGAGCCCCAAATGAAGAGGAGGTCCTGCAGTACGCCAGAGTTGTAATTGATGTGAGTCTCTCTTCACATTAATGTCATCATGTTCCATTGTCATACATGGTCAATCTTCCGTATTGTAAAACTTGAAAAATATAAATGACTTTAGACAAAATCACATCAACATTACTCAATTTGACGTAATCACGCAGTTTATCTTAGAGCTTGTCATTTCTTTGTTATTCTGCAGTGTGCTACAGCCAATCCTGATGGTCAGAGGAGAGCCCTTGTCATTGGAGGAGGTATTGCTAATTTCACTGATGTGGCTGCTACATTCAATGGTATTATCCGAGCATTGAAGGAGAAGGTAAGATTAACCATATGCATGTTCTGCTTGAGGTCAAGTTCTTATAAATTCATAAAACTGATTTTTAAAATTTTATCATGCAATCAGGAAGCCCAACTCAAAGCTGCTAGAATGCACATATATGTGAGGAGAGGAGGTCCAAACTACCAGAGAGGTCTTGCTCGAATGCGGGCCCTTGGAAACGAAATTGGCATTCCCATTGAGGTACTTCATCCTGCACTAACAATGGAAAAAGGAATCATTCCCGAATACCAAAAAGACATCAAACCTAGTGTGTACGAACTTTTGATTTTATTGCTGGCTGATTGATTAAAGATAAACATCGTTTTGTTTTCATCCTTACAGGTTTATGGACCTGAGGCCACCATGACGGGGATATGCAAGGAGGCTATTGATTGTGTTGGTGTTGCTGCATGAGTTAAGAAGTCCATAAATCTTTTCATCCTTTCTTGTTTCATTCAAGTTCTAGTTTATGTTAGTGTTTTAAGGACACAATGCCATCCATACCTTGTATGAGAAACCTCAAGTCATTCAAATGTAGCTCAATTTCCTTGAATGGGCGAAAATAAATATCCAAGAGAATGGAAATTCTTGCCTGTTTGTATGCTTTTGGTCTGTGTTTATGAATAAGGAATCTGATTTGGTCATTTTATGAATCTCAAGTGACACAGTTCTGGACCAAGACAATAAATCGTGATTAATAGACTTGACTGGGATCAACCTAAATGGTTTTAAATGCACAAACTTACTGGTTCCCAAGGATGAGAATTTACTATTACCACAGAGCTGTCCCATTCCCAAGTCTCTCAATCAACACTTGCTATATGTCATCAAATGATCATTATTACTTGATTTATTTTAAAGCTTTTATCGCTTCATAACACGTTGTAAGTATTGATTGGTAGAGACAGGATTAAGACAGCTGTGTGGGAACAACATATTTTTATCCGGTCCCAGGAATGGCTACGTGGATATATACACTAACCAACCTAATAAATGTATAAACACAAATCAATGGATGCTTAGCTTAGCAGTGCCAACATCATGATACTAGGTAGGTAGGTAAGAGACGTTCGATTCTAGTTGGTACGAGAAACTTGTGGAAAAAGACATTCCAACTATTTGTGATGCAAAAGCCAAAAGAGGAGGGAAAATTATATATGAATCATGAGATTGAGACAGGGTTTTCATGGGTACCCAGGTTGGCCCATTTACTAGTCCATAATAAAAGCAAGTGAAAATAGGAAACAGAAGTTCTCGGGCCTTTTACGATTAAATCCATATCATCTTTTATCTATATATTTAAATTTTGGTTCTGGAACTATCAAAAAAGTGAAAACTATCTTTTGAAAAAAAAAAAAAATGGCTTTAGCAAATGAAATTTGGTAAACACTGCAGTTCAATCGCAAACAAAAGATGCAGTTTAACATTTTTGTGAAACATAAAAAAGAAAATTATTACAACTTAAGGGTGCAATTTAATAATCACATATCCTGACTGGTAATTTTAATGCGGGTTATGTTTCCAGATAAATGGTAACTTAATCTATGATTTTCCCAGTGAAAATCGTATGTAGTATCTGTAGTTTCCATTGATTTTCCATAACGCATTTTCTCCCTGCGATCTGGGTGAGCTGGTTTTTCACATTGAATAGGATGAGGGAATATGAGAAAAGGTAGAACCAAGTGAAGAATTTGGAAAATAGTATGAAGCATAGAAAATGCAGGAGAACGAATTTAAATACTTGAACGAATCAAACCTCGAGTAAGTTCCGGAAACTAATTTCTGAATCAAACGTTGTTTTGATTTGATTTCTCTATGAGAAGTTGGTGCATTTTCCTTGCATTGGAAATTTGAGTTGTCGATGATATTCAATGTTGTATAGTTACTTATAACCTCAATGATTTACGATTTTACCTGAATTTTCTGTAGTTTATTCGTACAAACTTCAATTTATCAGAAAAACGGGAGCTTAAATGCATATAGGACAAACTAAAACTTTTAAAACCTTATTTGTGTAGCCTACGGATGATGCGAGTCAATTCATGTAATGTTTATGGATAGGCTACAAATGAGTCCCGAACTACTTGAACTCAGCTAACTATTCAAGTCTTTTATTTTGACCTTAATTAGTAAACAAAAACTTAAATTTAAAATAAAATTCGTCTATTTAAACAAGCTGAATTTGATTTGATTTAGATTTAGATTCCGCACTCACTAACATTCTCGTGAACAAGCTCACTAATAAGGATAGTAAATATATATGTATGGTAGGACTCCTGTAGCTAACCGATCAAGTGCGATAAGTATGCCGATCAGCCTAAAATGAGTCAACGTGTAGAGATATCTTAGAGAGAGGTGTGGGAGAAGGAACAGGTAAATTTAATTTCTCATATGTGTGAGTATGAAAAAAGATTAAATTAAATAGATTTGATCGTTCTTCGTAAAGTATATGATTGGATCTTTTCAGGAGATATTTCAATATAATTTATGCATTGCTCTTAATCTTAACAATACGCAGAATAACCCGAAACAAGGGTGGATACAGGATTACATGTGCACACGGGGGTATTCACTTGCTATTACAATTATATTACATCTTATATATTTATGAGAATTTCATAATTATTTCATTGTTACATTTTTTAAAACTTCATGAAAATAAAATCATTCAAATTATTAATAAAAAAAGAGTTAATATCTACAAAATTTTGCTTTTAACAAAAATAAATTATAAAATATTGCTAGATATGATATCTCTTCAATAATTCATGTTCATGTTCATTTTCTTAACATCACATGTAGAAAAAATAAATGTTACTAAATCAAAGTATACAATCAATATACAATATGATTGCTTTTATCACAAATAGATTATAAAATATATCTAGATAGGATAGTTATTCAATAATTCATATACATTTTAATAACATTAATTGTAGAAAAAATTACTAAATTAAATTATATAATTAGTGTGCAATAAAATTCAATTGTAACATGAATAATATAATTATTACCTATGTATACTTTGAATATGGAATAATTATTCATAAAAATTTATTTAAGTAGATATAATTTTTTGATAAAAAAATTTAATGTTATTAATTATTATGAAAGAAAAAAGTTAAAAAAGAAACACACACACACACACACACATATATATATATATAGAGAGAGAGAGAGAAGGTAGTTAGTGTAACAAATGCAAAGAATATTGTATGTATACCATACTTTAAAAAAATTATACAAATCCAAATTGTACAAAAATAATAACAACAATATCATTGCTATATCACATAGGGAAGAGGATATATATATATATATATATTTCTTTATATTGCTCCTTTCAAATGCAATACACATATAATTATAGGTACGATACATAACTAAGCCTGTATTGCTTGTACCACATGTAATGTAAGGCATGACCTACCACAGCTCAAATTTTTTCCCTTTCATTGCTTGATTTCCCTATGTACTTGTACATTCACCTGTTACACTTCATATATTTACATCAAACTTGCATTATTTCATCTTCTTGTATCAATAATCAACCCTACTGCATCTAATTGCCAGCCAACATTTCAACTATCACATCTTATATCAATATTTAACCTAATTTTATCCAATTATCAGCCAACATTTGAACTTTTCAATACAACCCCATTATCATTTCATTCAACAAAACTAAATCTTGTAGACGAAGTAGTATTAAAGCATCGTCAAATACAAACCAAAGTAGATATATGTACAAGTTATTTATTTATAAACAAATCCTATACAAATATTTGTGTTTTCATTCTTTTTCTAATGAAAATTCTTTTGAATTGTTTTTCTTTTGGATCTCTTGCCATAGATGTATCACTTGGTCCTTATTCATCCATCCTCATAGGATGAGATTTTATCTGCAAAATAGATTGTAGTTATATTATAAATTATTACATTATATATTTAACTATATAAATGAATCAAAATTATGTTTGTTATACCTATGTCACTCCCTCTCCCTGGTTTCATAGGAACTAGTGGAGTAACAGTGCTCAACTTTGATATTCTCTTAGTCGGTGTATGAGAGATCATCAAATAAAATGATTGACACTCTGTGTCACACCCCAGCGAGTATCTTAAACGTGACAGCCCACCATACACAATATTAAAACTTAAGAATGACTACCTCAGTCACTCGAAAGCTTCCATATTGGTACAAGTTGTACATTCACATTAAATGGAGACTTGGAGTAATGTTTTAAGATATTGGTAGTGGAACATGAAAAATAATACTTATATATTCCTTCAAAGTATAAGGTTCTACAACTTCTATGGGGGATTCCCCCAATAATCTTCATAACAACATAGTCTTACTAAGACAAATAACTAAAGCTAAAAGACTTTAGAAGAAATCTACTATAAGACTTCAAAACAGAGTTCCTCTAAAAGCTTCCCAAAATAGATTCTATCCAGATGATCAAGATGATCTCGGGAGAGAAACAAAGGTCCTACAATATCAAAAGTCTATTAGGGTATAAGCATAACTAGCTTAGTGAGATATTCCTCACGCAAAAGTACTCATAACAAGCATTCAACCAAGTTCATTAAACAAGCATATAAAATGCAACAACCATATGATCAAACAATACATACAACTATCCGATTTCGTATGTATGATGGATTTTCCCCTCCATCGGTGGTTAAGAAATGATTTGAACTGGGCCCCAAACGACCTCCTTAAAAGTTTGTGTGCGTCTTGGGGTTTCAATGAGCCATACTACTAGTCCCCGTCCTTTCCATACCCAAAGTGATCGATCTGACTCCGCTATAACTTGAGACTGTATTCCCCGAACATCCTAAATCCTCAAGATGTAGCTAGGCAACTTACCTTTTCGGTTCCACGCTGAGGAGTAGTAGTAAAATTGCGAAATGATATTCTAAGTGATATGCATGAGCAATTTAGTTTAAGGGAATATCCAATTTGACATTAATTCATTTAAGGTAATCAATCCATAATTTCGCACATAGTAGTATATACATAGAGACAATTATAATAAACAACAAATCGGACTCCGATATACTTATTGTTCATTGATCACACATAACAATTCACATACATAATTCCCATGATAACACGCATGCATATTAATTTTATCTTTTCCTAACATCTAGTGCTTTATTCTACAAGCACATGTGCAAATGCATAAAATGTATAGGAAACTCACTTGTTCATAGCGATCTTCTATCAGTCGAAGTAATCCTCAGGGAAGAGAAGATCTTGGTCCTCAACACCTAAACAAAAAAAAATACCCGAAATGAGTATTTCATCCAAGATCTACTCAAATTCTCTAATTCTATTTTATTAAATTCATCAAAATTCGCATGAATGAATATATCAACTTGAAATAGCCATAGCTTGCTCATTTTAACTCAGAATTTCGCATATTATATACCATTTCCTACCTGCTCGAAAAGATCTATCCATTTCTAAGGTTATTTTTATCGAAAGAAGTCATTTGGGTCTCTAAAAAGTGGGGTCAAAACTATTACGAAACTCCTAGCTTTCAAAACACAATTTTTCTAACTTTTCTTTATAAAAAAATTATTGTATAAAAATATAGATATTTGTATAGTTGAAAAATCCTTTATATATATATATATATATAGACTCATATCGTATGCATGAATTTAGTGAAGTTATCCCAACAATGATTTTTATAAAATAAGGTGTTCTAAAAGTTGAAAAAGTAATGTTTTGGAAATTTTTATTTTAGCATTGTTGGATAAGTTCTTGGATTTATTTTAAGTAAATATTTTCCTCTTTTTAACTTTATCTATCTTTTGAAAACAATTCATATTTCTCAAAATAATTTTTTCCTACAAGTTCATGAGTTAAAAATGTAGTTTCTAAATGTTTTCTTGATAGCGACAAAACTTTCTTAAAGTTCACTTGTTCTTAGTTTTTCGCAAAGTTTGTTCCATTTTAAAATAATAATATTATTCTAATTTTATTTCCTAAGTAAGATTCATCTTTGAAAAGATTTATTCTTTGTTGATTTTTGTAAAACTTATCTAAACCTTAGTATGTTGATGAAAATTTTACAAATAAGTTTAAAAAAACTTTTGTTAAATGAAGAATTAGTAACATTAAGTTTAAAGAAACTTTCTTATTTCATTGGTTTGAAAAGAGAGTATGTAAAAATTCTACTTTATGTATTCTTTGATGAATCTCTAATGTACCATTATTGCTAAGACTTGTTATGAGTTTACTTAAATTTTTGGGAAAGGTTTGTGAAGGTAAAACTCTTAGCTTTTAATGAAAATCCTTTCTTTAAGTAACCAAAATTTATTTGAAAAGAGTTCATAAAAATATTTTCTTTATATTTTTGTTGAGACAATATCAATATGCCCATGCATGAACATAAATATGTAGTTATAAATGTAACATAATAAGATAAAATAAATGTAATAAGAGCATAATAGTAAAGTAAAGTATTGGGAACCTTAGCTTCATCAAGGTATCCCGGGCCTAAGAATAGACAAGTCCCAAAAAGAAAAAAAAGGAAAAGAAATTGTTTTAACTTGATAAAGACAAGTCTAAGACTAGAAGGACTAGTCTTGATAATAGCATGAAATAAATAAATAAATAAATTACAAAGCATAGAAATAAATTAATAACAAGTGAGCTTATATGCTCTAAAGAAATATATATACATAATATTCATAATACTATATAGAAGTTGGATTAGAGCAAATAATAATAACAATAATAACAATAATATAATAACAATAATAACATAATGAAAAATATGAACATGAACATATTGATGCTTCTTTAACTCTCATGAATCTAAGAAACATACACTAAGTTCATGCTAAGTTATATGAACATGATGAGTATATGTAAGAAATTTTTACTTAAGGTTATATGTTTGTTGAAAAGAAAAAGAATGGATTGTAGTAATATATGGGAAATGGTTTTATGGAGAGAAGAGAGGACTTGGGAGAGAATTTGAGAGAGAGAGTTTGTGGAGTAATTTTGGTAGAGTATTAGTAAGAAATGAGTTGTGTGAAAGAATGAAGGAGGAAGGGAGTATTTATAGAGTTTTTGAGTAAAAATTAGATGTAATTAGATAAATTGAAAAAGAAAAATAATAGAGAGTGACAAGAGAGAGGGAGTGGATGGCATGAAGAAGAAAAGGAGAGAGAAATTGATTAAATTAGTTATTTTGTAATAAAAAGAAGTAATGTGTAAAGTGTGATGTGATTAAAGTTGTATGAGGAATACAAATTGTAAGATATAGGTATGATAGTATGTAAGAGTAGAGTGTAAGAAACAACTACAGATAGTGGAATAGTAATAAATAGTAGAAATAATACTATGAATATTAGACTAGACAATTAAAATACCAGTAGTAAAGAAAATACGCGTAAACAGCCTATATCTTATATTTTTAGTTATCAAAAAATTCTAAAATTGATATTTTTGAAATCCTTATATTTTTACGATTCTATTGGTATTGTCAGAATATTTTCACTATCCGGTGTACCAAGGCATGGTTCTCGAAAACTGATCCCATTCGGATCCGAAAAACACTTGAAATTTGCGAATTTGATATTTTTAAGCTTTCCTATATTATTACGAACTATTATCCATAATTATCTTAATTTCGTTGTTTAGGGGTTAAGAACACGGGATTGCCGGATCTAGATTCACTAAACTATTCATAGAATTTGATTAACTTTAGGATTCCTGTTTGACTTCCGGTCCTTTAGGGTTTACTATATTTATCGAAAAATCTAAGGGCTTACACTCTGAATAAGCTAAAGTTGTAGAGTAGGATGGAGCATCTATGGTAGTCAATGTATCCAGATATGGAGGCTAAACCAACTTAGAATGAAAAGGAGGATGAGGAAAAGGACTTGCATCAGGCTTTGCAGGTAGATGTATAGGAACGTCTGGAGCATCATCTGCAAGTAGATGTGGATGTGGAACTGGAACTGGATCATCATGTCGAGGTATATCCACATCTTCGTTTATTAGCTGGTCATGATCTCATCCTTATCCGCGACCTTGTCCTCATCCCCTCCCCTTCCCCCTCCTCTCCCTTGTCCCTGTTCAACCATTTGATTTTGCTCTTACTAATATGGGTGTAACAACATAACTCCTCCATATCCCTATAATTTGTTAATCCCCAGATCTACTAGAGCATGCATCTCCTCTTTATTTGTGGATCCTTGGATCCTGGAAATGTGTCTACCCACCCATTCATATGCAATAACAATGAGTTGTAATGAAATATTAATATTTAACATGTGATTTTTGATATGAAACTTACCAATGCAACCAATAATGCTCTTGAGCGGTTGATATACCTCTTGGTGATCCTATGATACTGGTCATAATAGTAAACAGAAACCATGGATGGTAATGTATCATCATACCACAGTTGTACCAATCATCGTCGTTTATCATCCTACTAGGTGCTAAATGTAGCACGTTTTATCACCCAGTTATCCCTAATTTGCCTTTAAGCTCTACACCATATATATCGTCAAGATCTAAGTCACAATCCCGTAAGATACCCTAAATCCAATCTAATTGTCTCAAAATCCTATTTAGCAAGTGCATCTTGACAATGCGAAAGCAAATCCAAGGCACTTTGGCTAGCCAGATATCACTGTCTTCTTTACAGATATCTATCAAAGTCTATGTCATCTCTACAGTATAGGGCATCCAACATATCTATATAAAGATATAAACTTAGCTTAAGTATATGAAAACTATGTTATAAATAACTTTTAGAAGATTAAAAATTGGAAGTATGACATACCCGTGAGGGGACTAGAGATCAAGCATCTCGTGGTATCAATGTAATACCTGTGTAGAAGTCTATATGATATTAAAGACATCATCCCATCTAAATGCAAGAGGTCGCCCCTAATCTGGTACACGCGTGAGGGTCCTATAAGGGGCTATATGATGGAATCTATCCCATAGCCATATTTGTAAAAGTATGCAAGTGTCTCCTATCTCGTCAGGACCTGCTTGTGCGGCTTTACACAAATATCTATATAAAAAAGTTAGGCAAGTCGATCCTTAGCTGTATGTCCTAGTTACCTGGAAATCCTCTAGGAGTGATAGGAACATTAGATTTACTAAGCTGGAGGACGTATCAGGGAATAACATCCCACCCATCAATAACAATATGTATGCCCTTGCTTGTCACTAGATGACAATCTCATTAGCCTACTCTAGTAAGCCCTACAATAGTATCTCCTTCAACCATGATTGTCAATCTTGAGTTTCTACCTAGAATCGCCCAGGGGTCTATATAATCAAAACATAGAATCACATAAATGATGAAAATAAAGAATTTAGTGTTAAATTAGTTATATACAACAAAAATTTAAGTTTTACCAATCATAATTCATATACTCTCATTAAGATAGTTAGTGCAATTCTGATAATTAAAGTAATTTAATGATGATTCATAACCTACAATTATTAAAATATATTGCAAATCATTTAAATTATCATATGTGAGTAGTTGGTTTTGTGTAATAATGAACGTTTTCATATTCACTATATATTTGCACAAAAAATCATAGCATTTATGACAAATAAATTATATATAGAAAATTATTAAAAAAAGGGAAAAATATATAACACTATATATCTTTGTTTACTTTTCATTTCCAAATATATCAGAGTATATAACCTAAAAGAAAATAACTCTCTAAAAAATACAAAAAAAAATAAAGAAAATGAAAGGAATAAAAAATTAAAAAACTAAAATTAAGTTAGATTAAGATAAACATCAAGAACCAACCCTTAATACCCTAAATTTAAACATATTAAATTGATTGCATTTTTAAAGTTCAAATAGAAAAAAATGTGTAAAATTACAACTTTACAATTCTATACTGATTCTACAACCGATTCTACTATATAAAATCGCAAATCTACATGAGTTTACTTAAAAAATAATTTTGAATACGAGTTGAATCAAAATCTCATCATCAACTTGTAATCTCATAGAAATGTATAAGTTGACTCACGAGTTTTGCTAGTATTAGCATTCCCATTTTTGGGTCCAGTTGTGTTGGCAATGCCTTTAGGGTTGGAAGGTCCAGCAACTGCGTTCACTCGTTGTGAACAATGAGTTGATATATGTCCAATTTTCTTACAAATGAAACAAGTTGCACTATTTTTCTTTGGGCATGCAAAAACCATATGTCCACTTCCACCACAGTAATAACATTTTTGTTGTAGATGTGGACAATTCCTCGGGTAATGAGCTCCCTTGCATTTCCAGCACGAAACATTTTCAACATTCCTATTTTTCACATTTCCCATAGGTTTAAAGAATCTCTTTTTCTTAGGAACAAAATTTGTCCTTGTCTCCTCAAATGTTCTCTTACCAAATGTCAGTCCCCGTTTCCTATATCTCTCAACTTCATCTTTCTTGGCACATTCAATGGTTCTGGCTTTTTCAACCATGGCTGCAAAATTGGAAATTTCAAACTCGGCTAGTCTCCTTTGAAAGTTGGGTTCTAATCCTACCATGAAAGTTTGCCTCTTTAATTCATCACTGTCTCTGTAAGCATCGGGTGCAAATTGAAGTAACCGGTTGAATTCGTGCTCATATTCATCAATCGTCTTACTGCCTTGTGTTAGATTCATCAAGTCAGTACTATACTTGGCCTTTAAACTGCTGGGAAAATATTCTTTTAGGAATTCCTGTTTAAACATTTCCCAGCTGATGGGTTGAGGCAATATCCTTTGCTTAGAGTTCCACCACAATCTTGCTCTCAATCGGAGCAAATAAGTTCCATACGGTACTCTTAAAGCCTCCGGTACCTGGAAGACATCAAGAGATCGTTCAATTTGAGCTAGCCAGTCTTCAGCTTCTTCTGGCTTACCAAGTAATCCTTCGAAGTACCGATTGCATTTGATAAATTCAGGCAATAAATTTCTTTGAGGACGCAATGGGGGTGGCGCTGGTAATTCTGGTTCATATCTTATTGGTAATTCTGGTTCATTCCTCCCAGTGTTCACAGGAGGAGCTTCTGGTACTCCAGTTGGAGGTACCGCATGTGTAGCTCGCATATTTTGTAGAGCTTGCAAGATTAACTTATTTTGTTGTTGCAGGTTTTTCAACACATCCTCTAATTGATTCTGAGGTGGTGGAGGAGCATTTGTTGATGAATTTTCAGATATCCTTATATTTCTACCCCTGCCTCTTCCTCTTGGCATTCTAGTATCATAAAACATATTACTTAAGTTAATTATAAAACTCATACTCAAAGAGAGATTACAAGTAATCATACATATTTCACATCCATATTTCATAATCAAAACACACATAATATTATATAGTTAGTGCTTTATGTACAATCCAAAATTTGCACTAACACTAGTTCTATTTCTTCACAACTACTTCAAGGTTATTATGCTTCATACTACATACCCTATTATACTCATATGACAGTAAGTTCATCAAAACAACACATTAGTTATATTATCTATCAAAGCCTATATCAAGACTAATCTACGGGCTAGGGTACGGAGGTCCCTTGCCCTTTTCCCGAGGGCCCAACTGTGGATAGTGATCCTCCTCCTCTAAACTACTATCATCACTCTCCATTCTCCCTTTACCCCCTGGTGGTGCTAGAGTCAGATTGGTATCCATCATCCGGATACCTTTAGGAGCAGGTTTCTCCATAATGCCAGAAGGTGTCACATCTTCTTCAATCCATCCCCCATGAGCAGTACCAGTCCAATGAGCATAATTATAGTTGGAGACAAATTTTTCTGCTTCCCTCCTTCTCTTTTTACCTTCTTTTTCATCTATCATAGCTGTAGTCACACTTTGCATAACCACTGTGGTCTGCATAGCTGCTTGTCTTCTTTTGTTAGCTGATCTCCTGATGGACTGAGTCTCACCTTCATCTTCTGGTATGATAGGGGGCCTGTTTGTCAAAACACTTCTAGGAAACGGCTTCTGATCACATGTCAGCATCCACTCATCATCAGGAGCAGTATCCTCCCGAACTAAGGCATGATCATACCTGATATCATGTGCATATACCCAATCACCTCCAATAGGAATCCAGATCCTAAAGTCTGGAAGATCAGGCCTCACTGATCGGGCTGACACAATGAAGGCTATATTATCAATCTCTATGCCTCCACCCTTCTGGATGATCAATCTCTCAAACCTGTAGATGGTCTCTACTGCTGTGCCATTATTTGGAAAAGCTCTTTCCACTAGAAACAACCAAGTCTTCAACAGGGGTTGTAAACCCTTTTTCCAGGTACTGAAAATTTCATCCAGGGTCTTTGTAATGCCAGACAATGCCAAATCTTCTACTAAGACTCGGAGTCGGCGCCTATAATCAGTAAGGTTTCCTCCTCCATCATGCTAAAAATTTGCCATTTAATATGACAAACTGCGGGATTGGTCTGCACACAATAAAATTTGTATGATTAGTAATCACACAGATTTTATTCCTAATTGTGCATCTAATTCTACTAATAACTACCCCACTAACTCAAATGGTTCTATTTGGATCTAAATTGGTATTTTTAACTGCACATTTACTAATTCACTTTCTTACATATATTTGTTTTTCCTATACCAGCAACCATGCTCTGATACCAACTTAAATCTGTCACGCCCCGAGGGTATTCTAATAATGATAATCAAGAACCATTCAATCACCATTATTAGTTTACCTTCTAGGAATGACATGATTTCAAAAACAGGATCTTTTAGTTGCTTGGATGGAATAAACAAACATATATAAGATGTAAATTAGTAAACAACTATTACAAACTATATATTACAGATCATATGCTTCATAATTCCTTACAACCTTAACTGATGATTCTAATGCACATTAAATGCATCAAAGACTACTACAGATATAGATATTCTAACCCTATACTAAACTTTAAACTTCTGGCTTCTAATCTCTTACCGGGACCATGCTCCTGCTAGTAATGAGCCAGGGCGCAGGTGAACCTGAAAGGACTGTGGGAGTGTGAGCTAAACACAAGCTCAGTGAATAACCAGAACTTATTACATATAACATACAAGTTATTTAACATCATATGAAATGCATCAATCACACAAATGAACATTACAAGCTTGGATAACCCGGAATCCAAACAGGATGAAGATTTACGCCCTCCCATCGGGGTTGAAGGATCACAATCTATGGTCCACCTACCCAGGAGAGACTTAAGCTTTCAGGAAATAATAATCTCAAATTTAATTATCTCTTTAAGCTTATCATGTTTCATTATTTATTTCCTGTTTTAGCTTTAGAAACTCCACTAAGTGTTAGTTATTCCCATGTAATACCATAAGCGGCGTCCTTCGTTTACCATGTAGTTCCTATGGTATTAACAGAACAAAAGTAATCTTGCAATTAACTACTAGCTCTCTGGCCTAGATAATTCAAGCATTACCAGAGATCCGAGAAACTAACACGTAGTAGGCTACCACTTACTCAATGCTTTTTATGCATAGTATGTAATGCATGATTATTTTCCATTATGGTACCAGTAGTTTTTAGTCAATTTGGGGGTGATCAAGCAATACAGACACTCAATTAGATACTACATACATTATCAAGATACATGCAATTGTGTTATCACTTATTTTAGAGTGACATGGCAATCAATGGAATACAATACACAACTTTCATATTTCAAACAGATCACCAATTTTCATTATCTTTTTATTTAAGGTTCACTACTAGTACAAGCACAACCAATGTAATAAGACTGAGTCACTCACCTGCCCATCCTATTTAATCGTAGTAATCTTCAGGTAGGTCCTCCCCAATACCCGAGTCACCTATTGAGATAAATAATATTAAAATTCCAGACTATACAATTTAGTTTCTATGAATATTTAAGTGTTCCAATGGTTGTTGGGTTTCTTTTATTCTTATTACTTCTTTCGAAATAGCTCTAAGTTCTAAATCCTTGTACTCACAGTTTTATTGTATTGGTTCTGGTTGGATATGTGAATCTATCAATTGGGTATTTGGAAAGTTTAATAACTTAGTTAATTCATTTTTATTGTCCAAAAATATCAGTTTTCTTTTAAATTACTTAATAAATTTTTCTTATAGAGTATAGATGTTCCTATACTCACAAATTTGGATTATTTAAATTTCCATTGTTATCTTTTATACAAATATTCTAGTATATACTTAGTATTCACTAACTCATATTTATATATATATATCTTTCTATGAAAACATACTCACTAATAAAAGAATTTATTAACTTAATTATAACTATTTTCGAAATTTTTTTCTCTTTTCGTAAATCATAAGAACATTAATAATTATCATCAATAATAGCACCAAAAATAATTATAATATCAATAATATAATAATATAATGATAACAATAATAATAATAATAATAATAATAATAATAATAATAATAATAATAATAATAAATAATAATAATAAAATTCCGAAAATAGATTAGATAGAATAATTATATTCCATCACATTAAGAATTATACTAATTGTCTTATACTTTAATTAATATTATTACTAAAGTAATTTTAGTCTTATATTCATATTTTTTAGAAATAATATTTTCGAAAATTTTAACAAAAATTCTTTTAATAATATTAAGATTATTAATGATTATAATTAAAAACTTATTATGCGGAAATTACTTAATAAAGTAATTTATATTTCTAAAAAATTCTTTTTAGATTAATAATAATAGATTAAATATTAAACATCCTATATTTAATAAAGTCAGAAAAATAATTTTATTTTTAAATTTAAATAAATAAATTTTCGGATTTAATATTATTATACTATAATATTATTATTACTATTCCAGAAAAAAATAAATGCAGAAAAAATATAAAATTCTAAAATTATTAAATTATTATTATTATATAATTATATTTATTAGTTTCGTTTTTCTTTTCTTTTTTTTTTTTTTTTTTAAATTGGCCGAGGGTACACGGGTTAGTACGCCCGTGTACCAGCCCGTGCTCATCGGGGAGCACTGTTCATCGTCTTCCCCGATGAGCCGCGGCCATTTCCGACGAATCCCGACGTCAAAACGTCGGGATTTTGGATCCAAAACTCCTAGGAACCTAATTACCTTAAATATCCAAGAATAATAACATAAAAACAACATGCTATCCATGAATTTGGATCATCAAGTTCGGCTAGGGTTTGGGAAAATACCTTCGTTGGACCTTCTCGATGAAATTCGAAGCTCCTAGTGGCCTTGGTTAGCTTCCTAAGATGTCTAAGAGTCAGTCTCAATCCTTAAAACTGAAAGAAAATTCGCGGAATAAGATCACTTACCTCAAGCTCGTTTTTTGACGTTTTTCCAGGTTTTTGTTCGAAATTTCGAACTGGATGGATATGAGCGTTTAAAATTCGTTTTCTGGGTTGGTTCGATCCTAGTAAGCTATAGTTGTATTCTGGAAAGTTTGGGAAAGTTTGGAGTTCGTTTGCTTAGCCATCCAAGTTCGTTTGCTTATATATATATATATATAACGAATGTGATGTTTCGGCCGCGTTTCTTCCTTAATTTCCAACGAATTGCTCTTGTTTGTTGTCCATTCACCTTGTTTGATTATCATAAATATGGGGGTGATTTGGCCGATTTGCATTGGTTGAAGTTAGATTTATATTGACTTTAACATTGTTTAGTTGGAGGATTTTCGGCTCACCAAAATTAAGAAGATCACAGCCCTTCAATCCAATGAAACCGTCTCCAGCAAGTTGAAAATATATATATATTATATAAAGTTAGATATATTTAGTTAAGTTTTCGGGTAGTTTATTACACTATTAGGGTATATTTTCGCTTATATATGTAAATATATATATACAAAGGTCTTTGATGGATCCTACAAGATGTTTAGTTTAACAAAAAGTACAAATTTAAGTTGTAATAGTACGTATCTAATTGTTTAAGAAAAATTTATCTTACGCGATTTAGGTTTTATAAGCTTTTCGGGTCAATTTTTGTTTAGGCTCCAAGGGCTTTAGAAAACCCTAATTTGATTATTGGTATGATTCAATTCTGTATTTGAGGTCTAGATCTCAAGTTATACATCAGTTTATGTTTTTATTGGGTATTTATAATCCTAACAGTTTATCTTAAGATCACAATTTTCTAACTAAAACCCTATTGAGTCCATTTATGTAATATTACTACTAATTATAGGCTATACTAGTTATATATATTAGATTTGGATACTCACTATGAAATCTTATCAATGTAGTTTATTACTGACTAGAACTCTCAAATTTTAGGGTTCCAATCCAAATATAGGTTCATTACTATACCTTTTTCAATTCCCGGTCTCTATTGAATACTAAGGTAATCACTTAATATCCATATTTTTTCCTATATAATCTGTCTGTTTGACAAGGATTCGGGTTTAGGATTTGAAGTTTCCTTTGATCACAACCTGAATTATTACTCGGAATACGAAATCTTGTTTTTGGAATCAATTGGGGTCAAAGAAGTCCTTTTATAAAGTTTATGAGTCCCAAACCAATAAATTTAGAGTATCTATCTAACTAGTTTTAATTAACTCCTAGGGTTACTAGTTAACCCATAATTTCTAATCTAAGGTCGTATCGTGTGATGGAAGTTTTCGGGGTTTACACTTGGGTAGTTGCAGCACAAGTAAGAAAGTTAGAGGTCATCTTCTAAGTAGCAGCAGGTTGCTCCTCCAACAAAAGACAAAAGAAGTCCAAGATCTAAAGCCAATGGTAGTGATGATGATGAGAATGAAGATGAAGACAATGCTAATAGTGGAGAAGAGGAACCAGCTAAAGATCAAGGAGACCAAGATGATGTGAGATGATGGAGGACGATGAGGAAAAGAACTGATCAAATTTTTCTTTGCTTTTTATTTTGTTTTCTTTTAGGATAATCTAAGAGCTTATGTGTATTGGTGTAATTATTTCGGAGACTCTTAATTGTTATTGGTGTTTACCAGTTTGGTTTTTTGTCTTTTTATGTTTTTTTATTATTGCTCACACTTTACTGGTTGTTTATATTTGATGGGTGTACAAATAAATAGTAGTGTAATCAATGGATGCTTCGCGCTACAAATTTACCAAGGGAGTTCTTTTTTACTTTAGCTCCTTCATTTTATTTTCCTTTCCCATCTGATCTATTAATAGGTGCTAAAACATTAAGGACAATGTCTCTAATAAGTGTGGGAAAGGGAGCATGCTTGGCATGCTAGCTAAAGTTATCTAAGATGAATAGTGATAATGAATGCCTTTCAAATTTATCTATAAATGAAGCAAGTTGTTTTGGTACGGTGCTAATTAAATTTTTTACTTTAATTGAATTACGTACAAGTGCTGGAATAATGAATGTAATTGCATTTAAGATGCTCATGTTTAAATTTTTTACGTTAATTGAATTTTGTACAAGTGCTGGAATAATTAATGTAATTGCATTTAAGATGCTTATGAGTGTGTAACATTTCTGAGGCTATGGTTACAATGTTAAATCATAATGGGATAGTTTTACTCACTATTTAATCTAGAATTCTTCATTTTAGTAGCATATGACTATAAGTTCAAGGTGTTCAGTGGTATACTCTCAAAACTCACTAATACCATTAATTGGCATGAAAAATATATTTGAATCGAATTTACCATTAGTGCAAAGTTCAAATGATACTTATCATTTGATGATCTCTCTAAACTTATTGTTTTTCTTCTAAAAAAGTGCTTAAGTTGAAGCGATGGAGGTTCGATGGTGTCCCTTCTAAACTTGGTCACCTAAGGTCGTCTGGCCTGGGATTGATTGACCAAGGATATCACTTTAAAAACAAAGTGTTCAATGAGTCTCATAACTTGAATGAGTAAGCCTGAGATACGCCGTTTTAAGGGAACAACAGCTATTAACTTGAGTGATAAGCTCACAATTATCGGTTGAAAGTTCATTACATGGGTTATAGGATTCTAAAAAAATCAAAATTAAAGAAAGAGAGAACAATGAGGGAGAGAAAGTCAGGGGGTAGGTTGATGTCCATGCTTTCGCTAAGGATTTAACTTAAGGTTAAGTGGTGGCGATTAAATTGAAAATAAATAGTGTGAAAGAAAGGGAGTAAATGAATATTCCTTGCTTTTACTTGTGGTCATGTATTTACTTTTGTGTTGAAAATCTAACTTAAATA